>JANHMN010000018.1:43397795-43429898 GCA_030674055.1 Rhabdomys pumilio
CAGTTAACAGCTTAGCATCCATGCTGCATTGATACCCCATGGGAAATGCTGGCCCCCGTGGGAAATGCTGTGAGAGAGACTGGGAGGGAGCTAGGCAGGGACCTGGGACTGGGGAAGTGTTTTCTGGGGCACTGAAAATAGGGAGTTGAGAAAAGACAGTTAAGAGAATAGCAGGAGGGGAGCATCAGGCAGGAAGAGATTAGCATCAAGAGAGCACCATGCAGAAGAGATTAGCAGGAGGGGAGCACCAGGCAGGAAGAGATTAGCAGGAGGGGAGCATCAGGCAGGAAGAGATTAGCAGGAGGGGAGCACCAGGCAGGAAGAGATTAGCATCAAGGGAGCACCATGCAGAAGAGAATTGCAGGAGGGGAGCACCAGGCAGGAAAGGATTAGCAGCAGGGGAGCACTAGGCAGGAAGAGAATTGCAGGAAGGGAGCACCAAGCAGGAAGAGAATAGGAGGGGAGCACCAGGCAGGAAGAGAATTGCAGCCACTAACGCAGGTAGAAAAGCAGAAGAGCCACTGAGGAAACATTGTAAAAGAAATAAAAGCAGAGAATTATTCTTATAGGAACTCTACCTCAGGCCCCGATGGCCGATCTGTTATTAAGGACGATTCAGGAACTTGCTCTTCCTGGTCTCTCCTGGTCTTTATTAGTTTGTGGATTATTTTTTTATGCTATGAACATATTCAGGTGTGCACACTACACCCGTCTCTTGACATATGGGGGCGTCCCCCTTATAATCTAAAGTAAATGTTTGCTTAGCTGGTCTATCCAGCCCGGGCCATAAAACCAAGGAAATTGTCTTTGCCATCACCATGGAAACTGACCCCCCTCCCATGCCAAATTCAGTAATCCAGGTTTATATAACTTGTCTCTGAATGGCTCATTGTCTCCGGGTGAGAGGTCACTATTCATAGTTTTCCTCTTTTTGTTTTGTTTTGTGCTTTTTTTTAAGACCAGGATCTGATATAGCTCAGGCTGGCCTCATGCTCACGGTGATCCCCCTGCCTCTACCTCCTGAGTGCTGGAATTGCAAGTGTAAGCCACCATACACTACTGAGACCAGAAAACCCACACTACATTATACCACCATACACACTGCATTTAAAAAAAAAAAAAGAAAGAAAGAAAGAAAAGAAAGAAAAAAGAAAAAAACACATTTATCTATTTGAGGGTAGGCAGGCACATGTGGAGGTATGTTTGAGATGTCCACATGCGTACATGGAGACCAGGGCACAAATTGCAGGAGTCAGTTCTCTTCTTCCACCATGTGGGTCCCAGAGATGGAACTCCATCTTCGGTGAGTGCTCGGTGGTATCTATCTTTACCACCTGAGTCCTTTCACCAGCCTCTCTCTTTTCTCAGTGAGAAACCCAACCATGATACTCAGTGCACTGAGGTACCATGGGTGATGAAGGTCCTGTGAGCCTCCGCCAAGTCTTCTGACTATTCAGCAGCCTGAGCCGAATGCTCAACCTGCACCAGGCCAGTGAGGGCCAGGTCCTCGGAGATATTCACGAGCTCACACCTGTCCCTTTAGCAAGTGTCCAACAAATACCCCAGGCCTGAGAGATATGGCGAGGGGAAGTGGCATCAACGTAACCAGAAATGGCTTTCAGTTAGAACTCTGTCACGTTGAAAATTTTCTGTTACTAATGCTTACAAATTAGGTCCCTGTCAGGCTGGACATGTGGCTCGGTTGGTAGGGCACTTGCCTAGCATGCTTGATGCCCCGGGTTCCACTCCAGCACCTCGGAAACCAGGTGTGGTTGTGCTTGTGTCTCATCCCCACTTTCGAGGTGGAGGAAGGAAGATTAAGGTTATCTTTAGCTACATAGTTTCAAGACCAGCCTGGGCTATGTGAAACCTTGTCTTGTAAAAAAACAAAACAAATACAGTCACTATATTAAAACAGTACCTGGCCTCTAGTTTCTTGGGAAGGACAGTTGATCTGGCAATATGCTTGTCCCAGACCTCTGGGTGACAGTTTGCTTTGGGCAGGCCTGGCCTGGGGCTCCCATGCTCAGCATGGCTGGGGCTGACTCCTCTCTTATCTTGTGTGTGGCTTCTCAGGTGACAAGGTTTTCCCTACCACGCCCACAACCCAAGAAGTCCCTTTTTAGAAATTACTATGGGCGGCCCCCTCTAATGAAAATACTTGAGAGTTCACTGTGGTTACAAGGCAGTCATCTCCACCTCCACTCTAGGGCTAAAGGAGGGGGGTTGGGTGGTGGGTGTGGCCAGCTTCTCTCAGAATCTAAGCTTGGGGGTCACAGTGTTGGAGGGGCATTCGTGAAGTGTGCAGACATCAGATCCACTCCTGTGAAGGTGTGCACGTGCACAGGCTGGGGTGAGGGTCCCCTCTGCTTTGGTTTCTTTGGTAGCCACAGGAAAAATAGTAAACCACTAAATTATCCAGTGACCACTAGAATTTAAGGGACCCAGAGAAGAGTTTGCATGCCAAAAGCTGACACCTTCACAAGTCTCCTGACTCGGTAACTGCCAAGTGCCTCCCCAGAAACTCTATACCTCGTAATTCTCATAAGTGAGAATGGTTGATATGCTAGAAGATAGCAGGCACCAGTTCACACTAACATGTGACTTGCATGACTGGAGAGGCCCCTCTCAAGTCACAGATGTAGGTTGCCAGGGATGTAGTCAGGACAGAAATAGTGAAGGAGACCAGTGCATCATGGGATTAGAAATTGAACAGAATGTTCACCAGGGGCAAAGACTAGCTTCACTAGCACCAGCTGAGACTCATATGACTTTTCTACCCAGTCTGGCTGTGGCAGCCATTCCAGAGGGGCTGCCCATCGTTGTCATGGTGACGCTGGTCCTGGGGGTGCTTCGGATGGCTAAGAAGAGAGTCATTGTGAAGAAGCTGCCCATTGTAGAGACTCTTGGTGAGGGCTCCCCCTCCCATGCAGACCGAGTCAGGGGGCGGTGTGGGGTTGGGTTGTATGAACCTGGGGCTTCAAACACGTGTGTCATCCAGGCTTGGTGACAGCTCATCTCTCCAAACCTGTCTCTGTGGTACCAGGTTGCTGTAATGTCATCTGCTCTGACAAGACAGGCACTCTGACAGCCAACGAAATGACAGCAACCCAGCTTGTCACATCTGATGGGTTCCATGCTGAGGTAAGCCTCATGTTCTTTCACAAGGCAGGAGACCAAGGTGTGCCCTGCTAACCCCCTCCTGCCTGGGGAAATGACAGAGTCCTCTAATAACAAACAGCAAGGAAGAAATAAATACCTTGGAGGGTGGTCTAAGAAAGTATTGTGACCAATTAAAGATGACCTTTTTGATTTTATTATTTATTTATTTATTTTGGTTTTGGGGTTTTTTGTTTTGTTGGTTTTTTTTGTTTTTTGTTTTGTTTGTTTTGTTTTCAAGACAGGTTTCTTTGTGTACCCCTGGCTATCCTGGAACTGCTCTATAGGCCAGGCTGGCCTTGAACTCAGAGATCCACCTGCCTCTGTCTCCTGAGTGCTGAGATTAAAGGCGTGCGCCACCACCACTTGGCTCCTCTTTTATTTTTTTTTAATTGTCACATCTTATTTTTTATATTTTTTTCAAGATGGAACCCAGGGTCTCCTCCATGCTAGACAGGCACTGTACTCCTGAACCACACTCCCATCCCCTCATTAGCATCCCACCCCGATTTTGTGGTGCCAGGGATCGAGGATCGCCTGGCATGCTGGGAGAACACTCTGCCGTTGAGCTGTACTCCCTGGCTCACTGCTCACTTTTATTTGAAGACAAGGTCTTACTTTGTAGCCAGGCTGACTTTGAACTTGAGATCACCTACCTTCCAGTACCAAAGACACAGAGCCTGTCTATCCTGGAGCTTTCTGAAACAGAGTTTCACTCTGTAGTCTAGGCTGGGCTGAACCTCACTGAGTAGCCCAGGATTTACTGCGTATTAAATCTCTTGTCTCAGCTTCCCATATGATGGAGTTTCCGGGCCTGGGTCACCCCACCCAGATCTTTACAAAATTTAAAGGCTACAGACATACCTGTCACCACCCATGACAAACTGACCCTGAGTCACTGCTCTCTGCCTCTCCCGTGGCACAGCTGTATGCTCCCTTAACCAGCAATTTGGGGTATGGATATTTTTCTGTGGAGCTTTTCAGAGCAAAGGATCACCAAGGGGGGGGCTCACAGGCCATGACCTTGGAGGCCAGAAGTGGGCGCTGGAGTCCCCCAAAGCTGGTGTTGCAAGCAGTTTGAAGCCATCTAGTGGTGGTGCTGGGAACTGAACATGGGTCCCTAATAAGACCACTCTTAACCACTGGCCAACTCAGGGAGCCCAGAGTCCTGAGCAGAACTGTATAAAACTGCATCTTCTTTATTTTGCATACTTTTAATTTCAGAACAAAATAAAACAAACAAAAAAAACCACAATACACAACACCCAACCCTGCTATTCTGTGGGAGGGGATCTTCCTGCCTTAAGGCACAAGGACAGGATAGGAGATTGCCCTCGGGCCACCTCTCAATAGCATTGTCTTGGCACACTGCCATGCTGATCTGTAAAATGTTACATGGCTGGTTGCTTTTCTGCCCCAGCCTGCACGTCTTCACTGATAGAGGTTTACGAGCTGCAGAAGCCTCAGTGTTTCCTCTTGGCTTAGGGTGCAGTCTCTTCCAAGCCCTCTCTGTGTACACCTTAGCTTGTGTAGCCACAGCCTCCACTGGGAGCGCTTGCAGCCGTTTGCATTGTACACACAACCTCTACTGTCAGGAAGAGGTCCTGGGGCAACTGACAGTCTGCAGGGTCATCCTCAGTGTAGGCTTATGGCTTTGGGGTAGACCCTAGGAGAGGGAACTTGTGCCATCCAGGGACTGGGGGTTTTGGCTCTTGATGACACCCTCCTGCCGTGTCCTTCCAGGTCAGTGGCATCGGATACAGTGGCGAAGGGACTGTGTGTCTTCTGCCATCCAAGGAAGTAATCAAAGGATTCGCCAACGTGTCAGTGGGGAAGTTGGTAGAGGTGAGGACTGGGTGGCCATAGTGGAGCGGTGTGGGACTTGCCCGAAATGAAGGGGGTGACTGACTGACCTCAGGGGTCAGCTCGGACATCACCCCTAAGTGGATAAGAAAGCAGAAGGGAAAAGGAAGGCTGGAGCCTGGCTGGGCTCATGGTGGGAATCCTGATCCTCCTCCACCTAAGTCATCTGTCCTCTCTGTGTGGCAGGCAGCCCTCAGGAAGTCAGAGCCTCCCTCCTCCCCGGCAGTCCTGCCTCTCACTTGAACCCTGCTTGGCTGCCTTCCCTCCCCTCAGCCCCCTCAACTCCAGCCTTACAGACTCAGGAACAAACTTGCAGACACCACTGGAGGGCTGAGCTCAGCCCCAGGGTGACAGGGAAGTGGCAGTTGCTCATGCTTTCCAGTTTCTAGTCCAGATTTCTCCCTTAGCTGCTGCAGAGTACTGCCATAAAGCCCGTGGCTTAGTGATGTCTGCTCATCCCCTCCTCCCCCCGTGTGTAGTCACCATCACTCCCCTGCTCCGTAGCACGGTGTCACCCCAAGTAGAGACCCTACTAGTGGTCACTGTCACCCCACCACCCCACCTCAGACCCCAGGCCACCTGTGCCAGGTGCTCCCCTATGACAGCTTCTGGCACCATTTCCTATCCTGGTAGTACAGACCTGGCATCCCAGCTACTCAAGAGGCTAAGGCGAGAGAATTGCAAGTTCAAGGCCTGCCTGGGCAACTTAGCAAGCCCTACCTCAAAATGTAAAAGGAAAAACTAAACCTCCACAGTTTGGTGGGAAAAGACTTTTCCAGCATGTGAGAGGCGCTGAGTTCCATGCCTGGCTGTGTGTGTGTGGCGGGGATGGGGGGGGGGGGAGGAGAGCACACATCTGTGTGTGTCTGAGTCACTGGCTTATTTGAAGGAAACTCTTCATAGCCTGGCCCAGCAGTAAGGCCATGCCTGCAGTGTCCAGCCTTTTCATGGTGTGAGTGAGCCCAGGGCCCAGGTGCTGTTCCCAATACTGACTGCGGATATTACAAACCCCACCTTCAGGCAGGCTGCGTCGCCAACAACGCTGTCATCAGGAAGAACGCCGTAATGGGGCAGCCCACAGAAGGGGCCTTGATGGTGCTGGCCATGAAGGTAAGAGGTCAGAAGACGACATTAGTGTCTTCTGTGACTCTCCACTTGCTCCCTCGAGACAGGGTCTCTCGCTGAACCTAGAGCCAGGCTGGCAGCGAGTGATCCCCAGAAATCCTCCTGTTACCCTCCCCATCCCCAACAGCACTGAGGTGACAACACACACGATCACTTGCTGGTCTACAAGTTTTGGTTCTAGAGCGGGAAGGACTCTCACCAGGAGCCATAACAAACATTCCACTGAAGTGGAAGCCCAGCCTTCCCCCTGCCCTCTGTGGGCTTCTGGCACCCAGAAGCCAACAAGCTAAGAAAGGGGTAACCATGTTAGGAAGACTGACTGACCCCCATAACCAAGGGAAACTAGCTTGCTTCTCCACAAGAAGTGTCTGGAGTGGAGGGGATCCTTTAGGGTGTCTGTTGGTCCAGGATGACAAAGGACACAGATGCTTCAGGGATAAAGGTAGGGGTCACTCCTCTAGGAAAACAGCCAAGACCTGCTGAGGTGCTTGCTGAGGGTGAAGAAATACAGAATGGGCCGTAGCAGAAGGTAGTTATAAATACCAGCTAAGGTCACGTGACCAGTTACAGAAACAAGGATTATAATTGACATGTTCCATCATGCTTTGTTAAGAATGTGTGTGTGTGTGTGCGTATATACACATATGTTAAGCAGATATTTGTGTTTTCTTTTCTCTCTTTTTCATGTCACTATGCTGATTCTATATAACCAGTTCTGTTCCTATAGAGGACACTGACTAGCACACATGGGTGCTGGGGATTTGAACTCATGTCTTCATGTTGGCATAGTGAGGCCTCTTACCTGCAAAGCCATCTCCCCAGGCCTGGACATCTGCCCACCCCTGTCTTCCATCATCTCCACAATTTCGTTACTTAGTTTTAGGTATTGAGGATGGAACCCAGGGCACTGCAGCTGGCTGAGCCATGCTCCAACCCTAATTGAGCTCATTGGGTTTGCACAAAGTAACATGGGGATCCCCAAACAGCCACGTCCTTGCAAAGTCCACCCCAGCATGGGTATGACATCCCCTGAGCTGCAGAGATAGAACCCATCCCTAATCTTGTGTGTTCCCTGCAGGGACCCTTCTACCTCTTACATACTCTAGCATGTCCCCGCTGCAGTTGAGGACGTGTAGTTGGGGGGTAGCTAGGATCCCAGATGAGGACACATAAGGGTCTGAGGCCCGCCCTACTCCTCCTCCTGAGGGAATGCCAACAGACCTCATCCTGAGGGTCTCTTGGGATGAGTCACACTTCTCTGATGAAGATACTCATGGCTGCCGTTCTCAGAGGATGGCATTCCACAGATCAGCCACTGCCCACTGCTGTGGGGGCTGCAGGCGTATTTGTGCTTTGAGGAGCGTGGGGAACTCTTTCCAGGCATGGTGGCACATGCCTTTAATCTCAACATTAAGGAAGAAGAGCTGGGCAGATCTCTGTGAGTAAAGGGCCAGCCTGGTCTAGATAGCAAATCCCAGGGTAGCCAGGGCTATAATGTGAGCCCCTGTATCAACAGGGGACCAGGGTACTATGGCTGCCTCTTTCCACAAGTCATTCCCACATCTACCACTGTTACTGGAATTTTGGAATTTTCTTCCCAAACACTATCTCTAGCGCCTGAGATATGCAGCTAACACTGGGTTGCTTTTGGAGAACTGAGTTTGATCTGGTGAGCAACAGGCCCCAAAGTCCTCAAAGACCACACAGCGATGGCCCTGCAGGCCCCAGGCTACACCCACCCAAATGCCTTTGTTCCCTAGAAGTTTCTAAAGGAGCTGAGGCAAAAGCTTGGTTCTGGGACCAGAGAAAAGAAATTGTTTTCCTGGGTGAGACCTCTGAAAACAGGCCGTCTTCCTCCCCATAGCTATTGCCTGGGATTCTGTAGTTGGAAGGCTGATGTACAAGGACAAAGCTTAGCGTGCAGCCTGGCTCAGGATGACTCCCTAAAAACGTCCCTTCTTACACCCCAGATGAACTTAGGTGGCATCAAAGATTCCTACATACGGAAAAAGGAAATCCCCTTCAGCTCGGAGCAGAAGTGGATGGCAGTGAGGTGCAGCCCAAGGAATGAGGTAAGCTTGGCTTTTGTTGAGACAAGTTTCATTAAGGGGCCTAGACCAGCCTGGAACTTGGGAACCTCCTGCCTCAGTGTCTGAGAGCTGGGATGGTAGGAACACCCTGTGTCTGTGATACTGTCCTTCCCTCAAAGCAAAATAAGGTGCAAACACCTGAGAAAGAGGGGTGGGAGTGCTCCACACCTTCCAGAAGCTTCCAAACAGAAAGATAATAGCCATGAAGCAGGCATTCTGGCCCATGGTGGACACAGTGGGGACCCTGATCCAGCCACAATGTGGGGGTCTCAGGCTCCTCCTGACCTGCATTGGAAAGTCCGGGTATGGACCCAGGGACCGGTGTGTTTGGGGGTTCTGATAAAGGCTCAAGTGCAAGGCAACTGTCTATGCAGCAGGAAGCACCCAGTGTCAGTGGATTCTTTTCTTTTTCTTTCCAAGGATCGAGAAGACATTTACTTCATGAAAGGGGCCTTTGAGGAAGTGATTCATCACTGCAGCATGTACAACAATGGGGGCATCCCCCTGCCTCTGACACCCCAGCAGAAGTCCTACTGCCAGCAGGAAGAGAAGAAGATGGGGTCACTTGGCTTGAGGGGTTGGTGTCGTGTCCTCCCACCTTCTGCTCACTGGGACTTGGGGTTTGCCTGGAGTGATGCTGGGATTCACAAGAATCCTGGACAAATCTGCCACCATCCAGAACGGCAGGCAGGGGCGGGCTGACAGCAAGGCCCAGTGTGAGACTGCCCAGTCACCAGTGACCCCTGCTGATGCAGGGGTGGCTTGTGTACTGGGAGCATCGTTTGCTTCTTTCTCAAGAGCATACGGAGTTTGTGCCGTGAACTAATCTCAGGCACAAACTTCACTCCCTGCCCTCTTGGTCACTTTGATGTTTTCTCGGCGACATGGTCAGTGTCTTCCCCATCGGGCTGATGTTAAAACCCTCGTGTCATTTGCTGCCCGGTCCCTCGGAGAAAAACTCTGAAAACGCTCTGGAATGCCTGTATTCCGTGGGGACAGGAGAGGCAGTGAAGCCACCCTGTTCATTACCTCTACATCCGTACTCTGGGGACAGATGAGTGTGCGCTGAGCCTGTAGCAGCCAAGGCTTTGTCCAGATGCCTGTTCTCCAGCTCCCTGCATCTGGACAATCTGCCTTGTGTGACCTGGGCTATTTCCCATACCCATCCTTCCCTGTCTAGAGCGCCTGTGCTGCCCCAAGAGCCACTTGCTAGGGACAAAAGATGGTCCCCAGCTCCCACCAAGCTGGCCTTTTATCTCTTATAGTGCTGGCCCTGGCGTCTGGTCCTGAGCTGGGGAGACTGACATTCCTGGGTCTCGTGGGCATCATCGACCCCCCAAGAGCTGGCGTGAAGGAAGCGGTCCAGGTCCTCTCTGAGTCTGGTGTGTCAGTTAAGATGGTGACAGGGGATGCTCTGGAGACCGCCATGGCCATAGGTAACCAGGGTGAGGGGCAGGGAGGGAAGGGGCCTCACACCCAGTGTTCCCTGCTCTGCCTTGTGTCCAAAAGGGGGAAAGTCTACGTGTAAACGGTGGACCTACTATGTGCTTAGGGGCTTTTCAGTTGTGATGTCCATGCACAAGTGGCATCCTATACTGTATCCAGTCTGGCTTCCTCCATTGGCTGGGCATCTTTGATAAAGTCATAGGACCACTCTGATGCTCCAGTGTCTTCATCAGCAGTGACTCAGCAGGCTTCCTCTGCCTCCTCCTATCATTACAGTTAGGAACAGTCATGTTGACTCTGTCCCACTAAGGCCCAGTGCCATGAGGTCACGGGCCAGAGTTTCAGGGTGGTCATGTCAGGTGCCAGTAATACCACTTCCCAGCAGAGTGGCCTCAGGGAAGCCAATTTTTGCATAGTTTCCTTGACGTGCGTAAATGTAGGTTCACCGTGGTTATGTCCAACATGGCGACCGAGAAGGGCTAAAAAGTCAGGTGTGTCAAATGCCGGGTGGGTCAGGGTCACAGTTCTGGCCTAGAAGCCACTCCTCAGCCCCAACTCTCTCAAAGGAAGAACCATTGGCCTGTGCAACGAGAAGCTGAAAGCTATGTCCGGGGAGGAGGTGGAAGGCACGGAGCAGGGCGCACTGGCAGCCCAAGTGAGGCAGGTGGGTTCTCCCGGGGGGCAGACAGGGCAGGGGTGGAGGGGTCCTCCATCTCCCATGTCCACTGATGGTTCTTTGACTCCTTATACCAGGTGTCTGTGTTCTTCAGGACCAGCCCAAAGCACAAGGTTAAAATCATTAAGGTAACTGGGCCAAATGACGGGGGGCCATCCAGGGTGGGAGCATCCAGGGGGCAGGCTCTCAGCTGGCCAAGTGACAGGAATGGTCCAGGGGGGCAGGCCTCTCATCTGGCCATGGCTGTAGCTTTCTTCTCTAGGTTGTAGGCAGCTGCGTCCATCCCCACTTACAGGGCAGAGTGCTGTCACATGTTTAGCTGCAAAGGATGCTGGGAAACACCATATCCTAGTGAGATAGGTACTTGGCAGCTAAGACAGGAGTGGGCCCTTATAAATGTAGATGTGAGAGAGCCGGGGTCCACTGACCACCGACCCTGGAAACAGCAGGGGGAGCTAGAGGCTGTAGAGAAAATATTCAGGCACCCACGCGGAGCTGTGCTGGTTTCTCTTTGTCAATCAGAAGCCTGTGAGTTTCAGGCCTTGTACCTGGAATTTCGCTGAGTCCTTTGGTAGCTGTATTTTGTTCTTTGGGGGGCTGTTTGAGGGAGTTCTGGGATATTTAGGTTTTAGTGCTGAAGAATTAATATATGGTGGCTTACAACTGTCATCCCAGTACCCAGGAGGCTAAGGTAGGAGGATCATGAGATCCAAGACAGCCTAAGATACATAAAAAGACCCTATTGAGGGAGAGAGAGAAAGAGAGAGAGAGAGAGGGAGAGAGAGAGAGAGAGAATATATATGTATATGAAGGTGTATATGAAGGTGGGTGCATACATGCCCCAGTGCATGTGTGGAGGTCACGTGACAACCCATGGAAATCAGTCCTCTCCTATTGACCATGTGAGTCCTGGGAATCACACTCGGGGCATCGAGATTGGTGACAAAGCTCCTTTACTTGATGAGACATCTTGCTAGCCCCAAGAATTGGCTTAGTTTACTGCTCACTAATAGTGCCTTTTAAAAGCCACCTGTGTTGTCCTACCTGGGGTCTCACACAACCTGTGAGGCCAGGATGGTGACTGCCATTTGCTTTGCAGATGAAGAAACTAAGCCGAGTAGTCCAGGGCCATGCCCCTGTAGTAGAGCTACTGTAACTAGGCCAGCTGGCCCCAGCTTCTAGAGGATAGGTGGCTACTGCCCCGTGATGCAACAGGGACGGTGTCAGAAAAGGTGTCAGAGAGCCCTCGGGCTGCGTGTGAGCTTCCACTGCCTGCTCTTCACACAGGCATTGCAAGAGTCAGGGGCAATTGTAGCCATGACAGGGGACGGGGTGAATGACTCAGTTGCCCTGAAGTCTGCGGACATCGGGATCGCCATGGGACAGACAGGGACAGACGTCAGCAAAGAGGCTGCCAACATGATTCTGGTGGATGATGACTTCTCGGCCGTTATGTGAGTTCCCATATCTGTACCCCAGAATGTACTGTGGTGGATATGAGGGGGTTCTCATGGGAGTCCCTGGGGAGAGCTATATCCCAGGCTTATCACTGTGGCAGGGGTCCCCCACTCCAAATGTACGGAGCTTCTCAAGGCAGGGTCCTGGGGCTGTCCTGTCATCACTATGGAACATAAAGCCTAGCCCAATGGTTCTCAACCTTCCTGATGCTGAGACCCTTCAACACAGTTCCTCATGTTGTGGTAACCACCTATCATAAAGTTATTGCGTTTCTACTCCATAACTATAATTTTGCTAGTTCTGAATTATAATGTAAAAGTTTTTGGAGCTATTTTGGAGTTTGCCAATGGGGTCATGGCTCACAGACTGGGAACCACAGGCCTAGAGCCACTTGACTAACCAGGGGCGGCTGTCAGAGATCATGCTTGGGGGGCTCGAGGGATGGCTCAGTCACCAACGTGCTTGGCCTGAAAGCATGGGGGACATGAATGTGGCACCTTGAGTCGGCATGAAAACGCAGGCAGGGTGGTAGAAGCTGTCAGGGAGACCCAGGGCTTACTAACAGCTGGCCTTGCCTGATTGGCGAGCTCCAGGCCAGTCAGAGATCTTGTCTCACAGGAAGGGCAGCCTTTCTGGGGATGAGATCCGGGGTTGTTCTCTGGCCTCCATACTTATAAACACTTGCATAAATAAAAGCCATGGCTGGAGGCTCAACAAGAGACAGAGGTGGGAGGACTGAAGTTGCCCTCCTCTGGATTTAATGTTAACCAGCTGAAAGACTAACACTTTGCTCTTAAGTAAATCACAATACTTAGAACACTTAGAAGGGTGTTTTTAACAACAAAGGCACCACTGTAGCAAAGTTTCTCTGTCATTAAAAATACTCTTCCAAGCATGATTGTGTGTGAGTGTGGAGGTGTCTGTCTGTGTAGCCCATGGGCATAGCCATAGGAGTGTCTGTAACCCTGGCACTGTGAGGGACAGAGACAGGTGGATCCCTAGGACTTACTGGCTGCTAGAGTTGCTTCAGGCTCCATGAAGCACTGATTCCCAGGAGTAAGGCAGAGACAGCAGGACATCCAACATATTTAGGTGCATCCACAGAAGACGGACTGACGGTGATGTCTCTGAACCTCTTGCTCTGCCTCCAGTGTGGAGTTTGGGTTCTTACACCTGCTGTCGAGCCAGGTGTATTGAACCCTCAACATCCTGAGTGTGGGTAGGGCCCTGGCTCCAATTGAGAGGGGTCACCCACAGGATTTGCACAGAAAGAATACCCCTACCAGTGTGTCCCAGGTGTGCCAGCAAGGGTTAGCTGCCCTGTTGCACCTGGGCTGACCACTCGATGTGACTGAGCCACCCCCAGATCTCTTGCTCACACACACTCTTTCGTCTCCCTTCTAGGGACGCAGTAGAGGAGGGCAAGGGCATCTTCTACAACATCAAGAACTTTGTCCGTTTCCAGCTGAGCACGTAAGCAGAGACAGACCTTCCTCCCTCCTCTCTGGGTGCTGCGTCTGGAGCGCGCACTGACGGGCTGTCTGTCACCTGTGCCCGACAGGAGCATCGCAGCCCTGAGCCTCATCACCTTGTCCACTGTGTGCAACCTGCCCAGCCCCCTCAACGCCATGCAGATCCTGTGGGTAAACATTATCATGGACGGGCCGCCAGCTCAGAGGTGAGGCAGTGGGCTGCAGGCAGAACCGAGTGTGCTTCCCCGAAGGAAGGAGTCTCCAGGCTGCTGAAGTGTGAACAGTTTCCGGAAGGGCAGACTGAAGTTCCCTCCGTTACAGTATACTCCTGGGGCCCAGGGCTCCATCCCACTGTAGTCAGGCCACCATATCCAGGAAGTCCTCTCTGATCACTAACAGTGGTGGCCTCATCCTTGGGCGTCTTCCCTGCCTTTCTCTGAAGAGGAAAATGTCATTGTTTTGATTGATTGGCTCCATCCCCACTCTAGCTGGTTACCATGGACTTAATGCCCCTTGACCCTTAGGCTGCTGTTTGCATGATATGAATGCTCACTGGTGTCGCAGGGGTCCATGGGAAGGGAAGTGTGGGCTGGCTGGAAAATACAGAAGACCCGTGTGCCCAACAGCCTTCGTTGCTTACACAGGGATGTGTCATTGCAAATGCAGTTGATCCTTCTGTTAGTGTCTCTATAATCCTCTGTGGTACCCAGTCCATTTCCCCAGAGCCCAGTGGGGGCTGAGGTTTCCATAAGCCTCAGCTGCTGTAAGACAGCAGGTCGGGTAGCTCTCAGGTCTCTAACCTGTGTGCATCTGGGTTCTCCTGATGTTTCTGGGTGACGGAGCTGGGCCCTGTTTCTCCAGGCCCCACTTAGGACCCCTTATGGTAATGGAAATGCATAGGGGTTAGGAGGCCATGACATGGGGAAGGTTGAAGTCCAGTGCCAGTCCTTGTTAGGTTCTCGGGCCTCTCTGCATCTGGATATTTGGAGACAGATGAACAGAGAGAGTGAGCGAACGATGGCTATCTGTGGGACAGTTGCTCGGGGACAAGAGCAGCCCCACTCACAGGCGACAATTTGGAGACAAGTCTGAGGCCATTGCCAGGTGTCCTTTTTAGAGGAAAGCTCTCAGTGTGTAGTCCAGGCTGGCCTTGAACCCAGAGATCCTCCTGTCTCAGCCTCCCGAAACCTGGGGTTACAAGTTCTGTACCACCTGGGCCAGCTTCTGACCGTTGTTACTTCAAAGCATCCCTGGTCTTTTCTGCACAGCCTAGGGGTGGAGCCTGTGGACAGAGACGCCCTGCGGAGGCCTCCACGGAGCGTCAGGGACACAATCCTAAACAGAGCCCTGATCCTGAAGGTCCTCATGTCAGCTGCTGTCATCTTAGGGGGGACCCTGTTTATCTTCTGGAGAGAGGTGAGCAGGGAGTGCCATTGGCTCACACTGGGACAAGAAGGGTCTTGTGCACAACTGGGAACTGGGTGCTCTCTGAGGCACGCGCGCGAGCACACACACACACAGAGAGAGAGAGAGAGAGAGAGAGAGAGAGAGAGAGAGAGAGAGAGGGGCAGAGAAGAAGAAGAAGAAGAAGAAGAAGAGGAGGAGGAGGAAGGAAGAGGAGGAGGAAGAAGAGGAGGAGGAGGAAGAAAGAAAGAAAGAAAGGAAGGAAGGAAGGAAGAAAGGAAGGAAGGAAGGAAGGAAGGAAGGAAGGAAGGAAGAGACAGCTTGTTGTCAGAGGCCAGGGAGTGGGTGCTGTGTGGGGAGAAGTACAGAGGACCAGAGCACAGACATGGGGCCTTGGGAGGTCCCTACCATTTTTACTGTCACAGGAAGCTACAGGACCCCCTTATAGTCTGAGCCCTTCCTAGCATGGGTGAATTTCATGGCCCATTGGGGAAGCCTCTTACAAGGTTGGATATGGCCGGGATGAGGAATTAGGTGGTCACATGAGCTGCCTGGTAGGCTGAGGAAACCCTGTTGTGTGTAGACATGTCCTCCAGGGCACCCAGATAGCAACTTGGTTCCGAAAGCCCGCCTGGCAGCCAGGGTGGGGGGATATACATGGTACTGAGCTGTGTTCCGGCCTGGAGAGGAGTCCATCGGGGTTGGGGGGAAATGGAGGCAAAAACATCTGAAAACTTGCACCCACAAATCCATCTCACGGGGGCTCTGGCCAGTCCTTGTGATGAGCCGGCCTGGACAGACACGGTTAGGTGTAACAGAGGCTCTTACCATGCATAGTGATCTCCGAGGTCAGCTGTCCCACACTCCTCAAAGGACATGGGTTCTGGTCTGTGGGTTTGTACAGTGAGATGACCTGCAAGGCAGTTACCCACTAGAATGGTGGTTCCCAACCTTCCTAATACTGAGCCCATTTAATACAGTTCCTCATGTTCTGGTGACCCCCCAACCATAGAATTACTATTATTGGTACATGACGACTGTAATTTTGCTGCTATTGTGATGACAGGGTGGGAGTCTCCTGGGGCCAGCACAACACATGGCTCAGAGCCAGCTTCTAGTGTATACCTTTGGGGCTGGGCTGACCAGCCATCCTCGGGCAGCATCCATAGGTCACCCCGGTACATTGTACCCCTCAGCTCTAAGACAGGGAGTCCCCTTCCTCCTCTGCCGTGAGTGTGCCTATATACTGCATTCCAGATCCCAGAGAATGGTACCAGCACCCCACGCACCACCACCATGGCCTTCACCTGCTTTGTGTTTTTCGACCTCTTCAATGCCCTGAGCTGCCGCTCTCAGGTGAGCAGAGCTGGCCCTGCCTGAAGCCCCATCCCTGTGGACCCAGGATGGGGTGCTGTTGACAGGGACCCTGCAACGCTTTGTCTCTACACTCCAGGCAGAGGGTTCCACTTTGATGCCCCCAGGGGCTCCAGCTCCAACATATCTGCCATTCAGCTGCCAACTTGGGGGGGCGGGCACAGACTGCACGGTGTCCCTGAGGCACAGCTCCTGAACCCACGCTGTGTGCTTACACCAGCCCACTCATGCCTCTCATCTCCCACAGACCAAGCTGATATTTGAGATTGGCTTTTTCCGGAACCGCATGTTCCTATACTCGGTCCTCGGGTCCCTCCTCGGGCAGCTGGCCGTGATCTATGCCCCACCCCTGCAAAAGGTCTTCCAGACCGAAAACCTAAGCGCGCTCGGTGAGTGATGGGAACTGAGACTTGACCACCAACTGGGGTGAAACTGTGAGGGCCACAGAGTGGGAGCTTGAAGTCCGAGCCGCCCTCAAAAGGCAGGCTGGTCCACAGGCTTCTGTTCTGAGGTAGGAAGGTGACATGCAGACACAGAGGAGATCCCGGGGCTAGGACTGGGAAGCAGCACCCTGAACCTCAGGTCACACACACAGTCTGGGGGCTTGACTGGGGATGGTGTGGTTTCTATGGATGCTCAGCTGAGCTGGCTGTCCTGCCGTTCTTGCTGAAATGACATAATGTAGCAGTCAGGGATGTCCAAAGGCATCCAGTGTGCACACCTGGCTCTGGAGCCCAAGACTCCCACACTGCCACACAGAAGTGGGGACAGGAGGTAAACAAGCAGTCCCTGGGCCTGCAGGCATGGATCCTGCAAGTGAAACTAGCCCAAGAACAGTGGTTGCATGCCCCCTACCTTTCCTTCTGTCCCACGATAGTCACCGGCCACCTCCATCCAGGAGCAGGGGACAGTCTAGTGCAGAGCAGGCCATTGCTCCAGCACAGATCACTACAGGCCCGGAATGGCCACCATGGTGTACAAATATGCAAATAGAGCAAGCACTTGAGACCGCAGAGCAGGCCAGGAAGGGCAGCCCTCCCTGTGACCTAAAATCCAAGTCCCCAAGTCCCCGTGGGGCCTCAGTGAGTCCTCTATAGGAGAGAGCAATGAAAAGGAACCCAGGGGCTGGGAACACAGGTCAGCATGAGGACCCAGGTTTGATCCTCCAGAATCCATGCTACTGCTGGGGACTTGAGGGGCTCAGTAGCCAGCCAGCCTAGCTGAAAATGGTGACCTCCAAGTTCTGTGAGGGACGCTGTCTCACAAAAGGAAGGTGGAGAGCAGAGACAGCCAGAGTCAATCTCTGGCCTTTGCCTCAACATTCAAGTGCAAAGAAAACCTTCGGAAGGGAGCTCTGTTGACAAAGTGGTTGCTTGGCTTATCCCCAGCTCCATGTGACCTGGGCAGGCCTGTAATCCCAACGCCGGCACTGGTGAGGTGCAGGCAGGAGGATCTGGAGTATGAAATCCTGAGCTGTACAAGCTTGAGGCTAACCTGAACTACCTGAGACGCACCTCAGAAAGACAGGGAACCCGCGAGCAAGTTTCTAAGCAGCCTTTTCCACAGTGGGGCAGAAAGTCAGCTTGCCAAAGCCTTGGTGACTTGTTTGGGCACCTAATGTCACAGAAGGACCCTGGTCTCTTGAAGGGTGGCAAGCCCCTTCCCCTCAGCCTCCACAAGTCTGTTAGGTTGAAGGGGAAGAAGGCAGAGGACATGGCGGGTGGCCTGCAGGTGGGCACTACTGTCTGGGACTCTCTCCCCACAGACCTGCTGCTGCTGACTGGCCTGGCGTCGTCCGTGTTCATTCTGTCGGAGCTGTTCAAGCTGTGTGAAAAGTTCTTCTCCAGAGCCAAGCCCACTCTGATGCCCCCGGAGGCTGTGTGATGGAGGCAGTGTGTCGCGGCCTTGAACGACCTGTGTCCGTGGATACCTCTGGCCTGTCCACGTCCTTCTGTGCTATCTCCTCCATCCAAGAGGCAAATTTTAGGACCGTGCAGCATCAGGACGCTGGCTCCACATGTCCTCCAGGCCTGCTGGGACATGTCCTGCACAGGACGGGGTGGAGCTTATACTAAAACATGGCGCTATTTATTAAACCACCGTGTTTTTTTAACCTGTCTCTGTGCTTGAGCGATGCAGCCCCATGTGGAGGCACAGGACTTCACGGCCACCAGGACTACGGCCACTCTGTCCACAGACGTTCCCTGCTGAGGCATTGCATTCCCATTTAAGATGCGGTTCTACAAAGAGCTTTGCCTCGTGATTTGGAGTTCAATCCCCTGTGCTCTGGGGGAACCAGGGGGGTGGTGACTCCGAAAATATGATTTACGTAAAATCTGACTCAAAGACACAGTGGCATCGCTGAGCGTGGATGGGGCATTTAGTGAGAGCTGAAAATGTAAGACACTGAAATCCCACAGACCTTCACCCTCACTCTGACCGAAGCACAATAGTGCCTACTGTGTGCAATGGTGCCTACTGTGTACAAAGCTCTCACGCTTACTCCGTGGACACCAAACTAAAACCCACTCCTGACAGGGATGCCTCGGAAACACAAACACGAATGGAAGCTCCCTCCCCCAGAAATATCTCAAGGCACATGTTGGCATCACACCTTGTGGAGAAAGAACGGAGACTTGGAGTCAGGGAGGAGGAGGCAGTGGAGGTGTCACCGAGCTGGGCACTCACCTGACAATCCAGCTACTCAGGGAGCTAGGGCAACTCAGCTAGGCTCATGATCCCCCTGCCTCTGCTCCTTAAAGTAAAAGGGCTGGGCTTAGCGCTTGAGCGTCTACCTGGCACAGGTGAGCCCCTGGCTCCATCCCACACTGAAAACATGAATATGAGATGTGTAATATTAGTCACTGGAGGAACCATGCCTGCACACTCAAAAGACGACCTATAATAACAGAAACCATCATGGCAGCTGTCAGAGGGAGCGGGGACCTGGAGCATGGCATCACCAGCTGGCAGCTTGGGCTCTCAGGTCCCTTTGCACTTCCTTCTCAAACAAGGGGACGCCCACGCTCCTGTATCTCGAGAGGCTGGACAGGTGGATTCCTGATGCTCATGGCTGAGGGTCACGATACGAAAAGATTGAGCAAGCATCAGGAACATCTCACACACGTGTGCTCATGTGTGCCCAAGTGTACTGTCTCACGGGCACATGTCACATACACATGAACATCTGGACAGAATTACATCTGTACACGGACATATGCCCCAACACAGATGTATATCTGTACACAAGCATAGGTACACACACACATGTGCGCGTACACCTGGACAAAGGTATGCATCACACTCGCATGTGTGTACATCTGCAAACAGACATACGTGCAGACAAAAATGCCCATTTATATCTAGTACATAAATAAAAATTTTAAAGTAGCTTAAGTAGAGGAAAGGCATACCATTCGACACAAAGGGTATTGGGGCTGAAGAGACTCTGTCTCAAAAAGCCAAGGGCTAGGGACGGGCACAGCAGGAAGCACTTGCCTAGCTGGCACTAAGCCTCCCCAGTCCCCCATGCCCCCACCCTCTCCACCCTGTGGCATTCCTTAGCACTGCCAGAAAGAAAAACCAGCATCTTTTAAACCAACAAGTCTTGCAGTTATCCCAGAGACACAGTGCCAGGCGCAGGAAGGGTGGTCACTATGGCAACAGTCAGCCTCCAATCAGATGCTGACCTGCCTGACAGCCGACACAAACATCAGGAGAGACATCAGGAGAGAACCCCTGAGCAACGCCCACTGAGGGACAGAGGATATTCGGACATGGCTGTGCCCCCCCTCAGTACTCCCTCCCCCCATGTTCAGAGAGAGGCCTCCAGAGGAGCCTGGGGAGGAGGGGATGAACCTTCCCAGAGCTGTCAGTCTCTCCATCTTTCCAGCCCTTCACTCAGGCGCTCATTATAACAACCACCTTTGCTGCATGGTCTGTGTTTCTTTACCTCTTCCTTCTAGCTCTTTCTGGGCTCCCCTCTGCCTCTGCCTCTGCCTCTGCCTGTAGGAAGGTCTCTGGTGCTCTCGTTCTTCTGCGTCTCAAAGAAGACCACAGTCCTCGTTTACAAGGAATGAAAAGTTCCTCGGGGCCTGTCTGACACCCCAAGAGCGTTTGTTCCCTGAGGCATTTGTTAGAGGTATGGGAAGCAAAGCTTGTCACCCATACCACAAGGGGGCTGCGTTCTCTGAGCAAACACTGGTGAGACCCTCCTGTCTTTAGGACGCTGTCTTATGCAGAATCCCATCCCAGCACAGAGGTCAGAAAAGAACGGGGACCATAGTGTCATGACCTCCCAAGGGGGTCATGCCAAGTCTGCTATCAATGAAAGACATGACTACATTTTTATTTAAAACAAACAAAAAACACTTGCCATTTGCCAGGCGGTCGTGGTGCACACCCTTAATCCCAGCACTCGGGAGGCAGAGGCAGGTGCATCTCTGAGTTGGAGGCCAGCTTGTTGGAGGACAGCCAGGGCTACATAGAGAACCCCTGTCTTGGGAAAAACAAAACAAAGCAAAACAAAAGACACACTCTGTAGCACAGTGGCCCAGTTCTGTGAAGTGACACGGGGGTTGTCTGGAGATTCTAGTGTTTTCTATCTCTATTCTACAAACCACTGGCAACCGGCTTCTTGCTAAGAAAACCAAATTGGCCCGGCCCTTGTCAGCACCACAGGCCAACCCCTGTGTACAGAAATGGCATTTTTGTTTGGAAGGTCTTGCCTCAGACCTTCTGTTATGCTCAAGGTTGTCGTGTGGGGAATTCCAGAAGCTTCCTGGAAAAATGTGCACACCTGACTTTTCTGTGGCTTTTGATTGAGGCAAACTGTATACTCCAGTAAAACTTGTATCAGATCCGTAAAGGTTGAAGGTTACAGCAAAAGACAAAGAAGACATAGAGGTCTCAGGGGCCTGCAGCTCCTCTGGGTGGATGGAGCCAGGTGGCCATCACTTACAGTGTGATGGGCAGCCTGGTCACCTGAGTCATCTTCAGTCTTTCGGGACCACTGGAGTCTGTCTGAAGTAAGTCTGTGGTATCCCATGACCCATCCTCTTCCTGAGAAGCCCTGAGCTGTGACCTCAGAGAAGGCACCTAGAGGCTGAGACTCCAGCCAAGGCTGGACATCACCCACCACTGACATCTGGGATGGGTGGGTGTTATGCACACACTGGGCAAGCACACAGACTTTAAGTCTCCGCAAAGGTCCCAGGTCCCATATTAGCAGCACAGTTACGGCTTGGTCTCTGGGTAAATAGATCGGGTTTGCCCACCTGTTCACTGGACTTGCTTAAAAAGTGGGGAGAAAGCTAGATGAGACCCCAAGACAAGTCCATTCTGACGACCTGCCCCCACAGACATTTCCTTCAGATCTTCAGCGACAAACCCACAAATTCCATGCTGCAGGTGTTGGGAGGGCGGTATTCTCACAGAGTAGTGAGATTCATCTAAGCACCTCCTGTCTTTCTGCTCATGATGGGCCATGGGGTACTTACAGGGACCCCAGAGCAAAGGCCAAGCAAGGTGCTTCCTCACAAGGCAAGAACGTAGGCCCCCAGCAACCGACCACCAGTCGCAGCAGGTTTCAAGCCTCTTTGTCTTTGGATGCCATGGACAAAAGACAGAAGACAAAGTTTAAGGCCAAGGTTAACCTGCGCTCAGGGCCCCTGGGAGGCAACACCCATCAATTATGGCTTCAGAGGGATCTTTCCTGGCATGGCTGTGTTGTGATTAAGTATGTCTGTGATGGCCTGTGTACAACCATGTGATTCTGTGGTAAGGCTAGGCGGGATCGAGGGCAGAGGGTCAGAAGAGCTCTCGATGCTCACCCAGCAGTGAGGAGTCTGGATGTTGTCTGCCCAGCATCGCTGGGGGAGTTCCCACCCCTGCTCCAGGAAGCTCTTTCCAGGAAGCTTCAGTCCTCATCGTTGGGGACTTCCCGCAGTCCCTCGCTGTGCCGAGCCCGTCCACTGATCTCCAACAGGCAACGGGCGTCGGGATTTGAGTCCAGGATGCTCTTCTTGTTCTTGTCCTTGGGAAGACAGGAAGTGGGTGGATTCACGATGTACACAAGGAGGTAACAGCGGCCACCAGCTTAGACCACACAGTGACTTCCTCCCAGTGGTTAGTGTATCAGACCGGAGCCACAAAGTAGCCAGACGGCATGGGAACCTGAAGTCTCCCCGGCTGGGATGCAATCGCCAGGGTCACGCAGAAATCTACTGTTCTTGCAGACAGGTAGGGCGGGCAAAGGGCCATCTAGCTGGGCAAGGAGTGCATCTTAGGTAGGTCCCACTCCCGAGGCAGACCCACACTCTACTTTGCTGCATGTATCCTGGCACAGTCTATAGCTGGTAAAGTCAAACTATCCCCAAAGGGACACACACACACACACACACACACACACACACACACACACACACACACGCACGCAGAGCGGAAAGGCTGTAGCTCTGAATAAGGTCACTGCCATGTAAGACTCACCTGATATGTCTCTGAGAGGTCACCAAGTCCCCACACTTCCATCTTATCAAACAGGAAGTCCTCCTGGGCAGACAGCTGTGGGCTGTTGTAAGTGGTGCAGGCGGGCTTGGCCTTGCTGTGTCCTTTCCCAAAGTCGGCAGCCACCCAAAGCCCAAAGTAATGGTGCTGGCCACCCATGCCCTGTAGAGCAAGTGGGGACAGGTGACAGTGTCAGCAGCCATCGGGTGTAGGGAACTTCAAAAGCAACAGGCTTGACCATGCCAGAGGAACAGGAAGATCCTGAGTTCTTGAGTAGCCTGTCTAGACCTTGCCTCAAAAAGAGGGGTGGTAGTGGAACATGGGGGAAGTAGGAATTCGGGACCCGTTTTCTTTTTGTGAGCTGTGATTATAATCATATTCCAAGCTGCTAAACACTTATGGATATCAGCCAACCACATTCCACAGATCTCCCCTGAGGCTACACACAGGGAACAGCAGGCTAGGAAATCTGCAGACTTCCTGCGTGTCCCAGGCAGTACCCAGGGATGGGGTGAGCACAGACACCCCTGGAAACCCATCTGCACTCTGTGCCCATAGGAAACCAACCTGTGCCCAATGACTCCCAGAAAAGGTGGCAGGCTAGGGGTGGCAACTCAATTGCTCCTCTCCCCACTGCCAGGCTCAAGCTAGCTGTTACTCTGCCTCCCTGACAGCTTTGTCCTGATGTCACCTCCGTCTCACCGTCTTGTCCCTGGTGGACCTGGGGAATATGATCTGACAACTTTCCATCTTGGACATATAGGGATCTTAGCCTATGTCTAGAAGCTGCTCTTGGTCCCCAGGCCAAAGACTAATGGTTTCTGTGGATGTTGAGACTATTCCTGAGGCTGACAGACAAGTCCATTCTAGGAGGCGTCCTGTGCCTAAACTCTGATGTCCTGGTCGTCTGGCCATGTCCCTCCTGCTTGCCGTGGTAGCATCCTGGGAGGGAACCCCTGACTTTCTCTAGCTGGCGGCCTTGGATCTAAGCTCACCAAATACAGATGAGAAGACTTGTCAGGAAGCAGGGCAAAGAAAAAAGCCAGCAGGTTGGGTGGCTCTCACCTATGCCAAACATCCTTGCACGCATCTGTCCCACTACATCCAGTTGCCATTGCTGACCTGGCTTCCCTCCCCTGCTCTCTTCTCCTCCCCTCCTCTCCCCTCTCCTCTCTCCTCTCTTCCTGTGGCTAGCAACAGGCAAGAAAATGGCTACCACAAGTAGGGCCTGATTTCTATCTCACGAGCTACCACTAACTAGCTCCAGTGCCCAGAGCCCTCAGCTCAGGGATCTTCCACCACCGCCAAGCTCAGCACACAGGCTCACTGTGCAGGCTCAGCACGTGAGGTGGTCGCATCGATGTGAGGCAGGATGGCAAGTGACTTGTGATGTGTCCACCGCCAACACGCTCTCAGGACACAGACCAACCACTTGGGGTCTGGGGAAAGGGCCAGACTGTTTGCACACAAACCATGGGGAAAACCCAGCAAAGGTACAGCCCCCACTGAGGAAGATGTGCCCTGGTATTGGCTCTTAGCACACACTACACGGAGAGCACTTGCACCTGGCTGGTGGGACGCCCCCCTCCCCGTCTGCTTACCAGTCCGTTGGGCATGGTCTGCTGTCCACAATTCAAGTACATGAAGTGGTTATTGTAGCCCGTGTGCAGGTGTGTGGCCATTCTGGGGGCGATGGAGAACAGGAAACATTTGTTGTCCCCTGGAAGTGACAGAGAGCCAAGGAAATAGTCACTGCCTCAGAAGCAGGCACAAAGAACTGCAGATACCAACAGGCGGCATCTCAGAACACGGCAACAAAGATCTTGTGCATCTTTGGGAGGGTATGGAGTGGTGATCACGGGGACAGGCCCAAGACCCCGCACAAGACAAGCCTTACAGATGTCTGGGAACTCAGATGGAGGTGAGGGCCCAAGGATCCGATGTCAGTGACTGGACAATGTGGTCATCTTCAGACCTGGCCACCGGGGCTGAGTCCCTTTCCCAGTGTTAGCAGGAACACGAGCGTGGGACCGAGTGGGTCTCTTAACTGATGAGCTAGAGGCAGGTGGTCACCATGGAGATGTGGACAGCTGCTGCACGGATCAGTGTGCGATACGGTACGGGGCTGCCCTCCCATAAAGAACGTGCAATGCAGGAGACAGCACACCTCCAGGGCTGCTGGGATGGGAACAGACAGAGCACAGTAACTGTCTACCTTCATCCCAGGATGCAGAGGTGGGGACATGGGATGTAAAAAGGATGCCACTCAGCCAGGTGTGGTAGTGCACTCCTAGAATCCTAATACAGGAGCAGCTGAGACAGAGGGATTGCCTTGAGTCTGAGGCCAGCCTGGACTACTGAGCTCCAAATCAACCTGAGCTATAGCATGACCCTCTTAAGAGGGAGAAAGAGCAAGGGAGAAGGAAAGAAGGTGGGTAGGGAAGAGGGGGAGGGGAGGAAGAGGGGGAGGGAAAGAGGGATGGGGCACAATGATACATGCCTTTCATTCCAGCATTCAGACTCTCTCTTTGAGCTCAAGGCAGCATGGCTACATACTGTCTCAAAAAGAAACAAACATACATACAAACAAAAAGAAATCCAAGGAGGTGGGAGGGAGGGAAGGAGGAGTACTGGGGTGAGGGGAGTCAGTCAAAGCCCCGGCACGGACAAGATCCTCCATTCCCCTGACTTCTGCATTTGGATAGAAAAGCCAAGTGACATCTCTCGAGGTCCAGTGCCGTCCAATGGCTACTGGGCCTCATGACACCAAGCAAAAGGACAGGACCACAGCCTAGGCCGAGGAGGCCACATTGGGAAGATCACTCCCCAGTTCACCAGCGAGGACCTAAGAGCCCCACTGTACCCTTCTGAGCCTGCCAGAGCATCACCACAGCCCAGCACGGTGCTTTCTACCTGCAGCAAACACAAGTGAGCTGCATGGCTGGTCACCACACAGGGAAAGGACGCCAGAGAGCAAGCACCAGCCCAGAGCTGAGACGCAAACTCAGCACGGTGACGGAACATGGCCTAACATGCTAGCCTGTGTAAACCTGGAGTGGGATACCCAGCACCAAGAAAAAGAAGACACCAGAGCCATGTGCCATTCGCTCACAACTCTGAGCTGCCGATGACCAAGACTCCTCAGGCAGGCGTGGCCGCCCTCTGCTGGAGCTCCAGGCTCAGTCACAGAGCAAGTGAGGTCTGGAAGCACCCTCCTCACCAGGGTCAAGTCAGCCTGTTTCAAAACCACCAAAACCCGCAGCGCTGCCAGAGGTCAGCGCAAAGGTTCTGGAGGAAGTGGGGTTCTTGATCTCACTCAGCCCTTGAGTGGACCCTGGAGGGGTCACAGTGAGTTGCAGCCTGCCCTGGATTGTCTAGTGGGGTGCAGGGCAAGCCCTTCCAAGGACAATGCGGCAAACGGCACATACATGTGACAACACTGGACAAGCCATTCTTACTGGAAGCTCTCTGGGGGATAGCAGTCACGCCCCCTGCCCACGTCCCCCACCCCACCCCGGGCTCCAGAGCCGCATTTGCAGAGGGAGGATAAGGCAGCACTAAGGTACGCTGTATCACTGGGCACCAGTGCCTTGGGTGAGAGCTGGCCACCTGTGAGAGCACAGGAAGCAGCCTGCCACCTGTGGAGGAGCCTGGAGACAGCTCCGGTAGGGCAGTGAGAAAAGGGTACAACTGACACAGTCACACACGAACCTCCGCAGCCAACAAAGCCACAAAAGCAGAAAGGCTTGGACATGGACCAAGGCAACGCCCATCGGGATGGGCAGAGCAGTGAGCATAAGTATCCCTGTGAAGAGGCAACTCACATCACCTCCTGGGGATCTAGTGGCATCTGTGGTGTCCCCTGGAAGCAGGGTTGACTCCCTGGGCTAAAGAAGGGGTCTGTGATGTCAAACAGAAGCATGGTACTTCTACTGTGGGTAAGAAATCACTGGACGGTCAGGAACCATGTGTGTGCATGTGTGTGCACGCGTGTGCATGTGCACATGTGTGTGCATGTGTGTGCAAACATGTATGGAGTCCAGAGGTTGTGCCCAGGCAACGGCCATCCCACCAGCCCTCCCTAAGCTTCTTCAAGCCCTCAGGGTTTAGACTATAATTTAGGTGTGAAATGTCTCCCACAGGCTCACTTGTCTGAACGTGTGGAGCTGACGGGGGAGGGTATGGGGCCTTTAGGCAGAGAAGGAGGAAGAGCTTCACTGGTCTTAGATGTTACAGCCCAGGGCCACTTGTGCCCTGCCCCCACAGAAATGTGTGTGTATCACATGTGTACCTAGTGCCCTCAGAGGTCAGAAGAGGGCATCGGATCCACTGGAACGCAAGTTACAGACAGCTGTGAGCCACCATGTAAGGGCTGGGGCCCTCTGCAAGAGCAGTCGGTGCTCTAAGCATTGAGCCGTCTCCTCCGCCTCGCTGCAATGCTTCTAAAGCCACCAAGATGTAGGCAAGCCGCTGTCACCTGCTCCCACCACCACAGCTTAACCCCCCCATGATTAATCGTGCCCCTGAAAACCGTGAGCCATGACAAGCCTCTTGTCAGGTAGTTGGTCACAGCAACAGAAATGAGTGGCCTGGTTCCATCTCTGTTGCTCTGATAAGACCCAGAGAGCAAACAGCACAGGACTGAGGGTGGTTTGTCTCATAATTCCAGATTACAGCTCATCATTTTAGGGAAGTCGAGGCAAGAACACAGCGTCTAGGCACGCCATAGCCACAGTCGTGGCAGAGAGGGACGGCCCCCACAACGCTCACTGGCTCAGCTAGCCTTCCTCACAGAATGGCACCACCGACAAGGGATGGGGTCTTCCCTCATCAATTAACCGCCTGCTCTGGACAATGCCTAAGACTGTTACAGAATCTTTTTTTCTCCTGACGTAACTTGTCTCTGAGGCTTACTGCCTCTGTCTGCTAACCTAGGCCTAGTCCTGGAAGCTTCTAGCCTCTGTCCAATCTCATCTAAGCCTCAGATGTTTCCAGCCTCTGAGACTTGCTGCTGAGTAAGCTCACCCTTTCTAGGTCTTTCTGACTGGCTGGTTTGACTCAGCTCTTCTGGCCCAAACTCCTCTCCACACTGACTGATTCAGTCTGGCTTCTCTCTCTCAGCCTCTCCTGAATATTTGCTCTGCCTAAACTCCAACTAACTCTGGCAATCTGTTCTAATCTTCTGGCTCCTTCTCACTCTCTGGCTCGTTCTGTCTTCACCTGTGTCTAGCTTGTTCTTTCTTCAATGGTCTCTGTAAAACTCTCCTGGCTAAATTACCTCCTTCTTCTCTTCCTCTCTCTCCTAAGTAGTTTCCCTTTCCTCTCTCTTCTCCCCAGTTGGGCAGATCCTAATCTGTCAGATCTTTCTCTGATTCGTCACTTTGTCTGCCACTCAATTAGACATCACTTTCAAACATGGCTGCTCCCTTCTATAAACTAACTTTACTTTCATTGTTTGGGATTAAAGGTGTGTATGAAGGACCGAGTCACATCACAAGTAGAGACAGGTATTTTCAGTAAATAACATAACCCTGGTGGGGGCGGGGAGGTCACAGTGTGACCTGTAACATAAGACAGGAGCTCTAGGATCTAGGTTGTGCAACGTTGGAGATAGCACTGCCCAGCGTAGTACTTAGCACTGCCCAGCGTAGTACTTAGCACTGCCCAGCGTAGCACCCACTGCTTACCTTGGAACTGAGGCTTAATTTCCCAAGAGCAGGAGGCAAAGCCACCAAAGACGTAGCCATCCCTGTCCTCAAGGACAATCAGGCTGGGCCCCTGGTTCGTGATGTGGCTGCACAGCTGGGAGAAGCTCTGTCCGTGGAGCTGTGTGGAGAACAGCAGGCGCCAGCGGTGCCGGTGCTCCACTGCCAGGTGGGAGCTGAGGTAGATGACGGACAGCACATCCAGAATGCTCTCCAACGGCCTGCCTTGGTCCACGTGGCACTCGGGGACCAGTGTGGAAAGGTCAAAGGATGAGCCCAGGAGGCACAGGCCCCTGTGGATGACCACACCCAGAAACACGCCCACACGAGGGACATGAAACACCCACTCCTCGATCATGGCTTGGTCACAGATATGATCCAGGCTCTGAGGGCCCGGAAACTGGTGGCCATCTAAGGAAAGAGAAAATCAGGATTGCTCAGTGCACAGTGCCACCTTCTGGTCACTCTCCAAGCCTTCAAAAACCAATCTAAAAATCACAAGCCACAAGCACTCCCAATTTTAAACACCCACTATGACAATTTACTATTGCATACCACAATATTCACATTATACAGATTAGAAGCACATTTTGAATATATTAGTAAAACTCTCTTTTCCACTTATTTGTACAATTTGTTCTTGTTGGAGGAAGGATCTCATTTAGCTCAGGCTAACCTCAAACTCACTATGTATCTGAGGGTGGCCTTGAACTCTCATGCCCCTGGCACCATCTCCCAAGAGCACAAGATATGTGCTCCCAAGGTCACAGAAATGTGTGTGCCACAACTGATGTATGCAGTGCTGGACCTTGAAGTCAAGGCCTTGTGGATGCCAGTCACTATTGACCAAGCCATTCCCCATGCCTACCTTTGTCCTATGTTAATGTGACCACTAGAAAAATCAAAACTTTGTGGGCTGGCCTATTTCGTTGTCTGGTATTGATTTGAACAGTTTGGCTCTGATACCCCCTCAGTTTTTCCCTCTCCTCAAAATGTACTTTGGAAGCCCATGACAATGGGAGGTCTTTACAAGGAAGCCCAGCCTGGGAATCCTTCAGCTCTGATGTCGGCAGAGATTACACTCAGCTGAGGGCAACAGAAGACTGGAGACCTCTGGAGACCTGTACTCTATCCTGGTGGGGTGTGGCTCGTGGAGCACCCACCAACCTACCTGGGAGAGGCAGGTTTCACCAACTACTAACCAAGCCTCTTCCCAAAAATATTCACAGTGTGGCTTCCTAGTACCTAACTCCAAAGAGTCACCTGTGAAACACCCCTGGGATTTCAATTTGGGGTTCCCAGGTATAAAGTGGAGGTGATGCTAGAGCCTGCTAGGTTGCTATGGAGACAGGAGGAACATATATGGTCAAACTCACAGAAAGAGACAAAGGCTCTGCTCACACTGTTCCCCAGGAGTGGAAACCCGAGTGTGAACTCAGTAAGGTTGATCTTTTTGTCATTGTTGGTTTTGGAGACAGGGTTTCTCTGTGAAGCCCTGGATGTCCTAGAACTCGCTCTGTGGACCAAGCTGGCCTCAACCTCAAAGATCAGCCTGCCTCTACCTCCCTGGGTGCTGGGATTAAAAGCGTACCCCACTACACCTGGTGGTAAGGTTGGATTTCCAACACCCTTGTCTTAAACGCCTGTAAGTCCAGCTCCAGAGGATCTGACACCCTCTTCTGGCCTCTGTAGGCACTTACACGCGTGTACATATATGCACACATAAATAGAACTAATTAGCTGAGTTAAGACACTAAGAGCGATGGAAACTAAAGCCGCACATGAGAGCCTCTGGGACGCAGCCAGAGGGAAATTTACAGCTACAAACACCACCCCCGAAGAAGGCCAACCTCACCTTCATTATCTAAACCGCAAGAAACTAGGAAGACGGGGCTTCCTGACGAGGGGATGGGCTCAGCTGGTAAAGTCCCTGCTAAGCAAACCTGAAGACTTCAGTTCAGACCCACAGCTGTGTCCCTCCACCCTCAGCACTGGGGAGGGGAGACAGACAGGTGCATCCCTGGGCTCCCTGGTCAGCCAGCCTAGCTAACTGGTAAGTCCCAGGCTCAGTGAGAGACCCTGACTCAAAATATAAGACAGTGAGCAGTTAAAGAAGATGCCTAACACGAACATGTTCAAACACAAATATACACGCACATACACACGCACGCACACATACACACACACAACACACACAGAGATACATACATACATACATACATACATACATACATACACACAATACACACAGAGATACATATACACACATGTACACACACAAACATATATATACACATATACATAGAGACATACAAACATACATACATGCACAGAAACATAAATATGTACACACATACATACAACTACAGAGATACATACGTATACATACAAACATACATATACACACATACACCACACATACAATACACAGATACATACATATATATATACATACAAACACACACACACAAACATACATGTACATATACATGAACATAGATACATATACAAACATACATACTCACAAAAACATACATATATACACATATAAACATATACACACATACATGTACATACACAAACATATGTACAGACATAGATACACAGACATAGAAACATACATGCTCACATAGAAGCATTCATACATATACACACATACAAACACACACACAAACATACATGTACACACACATAAAAAGACACAATCAAGTTTAATGCCAACAGAGGTAAAATGGACTAGGAAAGCAGGAGAGAAGAATCTCCTAGACTGCTTTTAAAAATAGTTTTGTTTTTCATTAAATGGTCTGGAGAAACAGCTCAGCGCGTTAGACCGAACGCTGCTCTGGAAAAGGACCTGAGTGTGGTCCCCGGCACCCAGGTCGGGCGGCTAACAACCACCTGTGACTCCAGCTCTTGTGGATCTGACACCTTCTTCTGGCCTTCACTGGCATTCACATGCACACACACACACACACACACACACACACACACACAACTCACACGTATAAAAATTAGCCTTTTTTAAAATTGACAAAAATACTGAGACTGTTTCTGTAAGACTGACCAAGGAAAAGGATTTCTGACACTGAAACCAGAGGAGGGAACATGATGTCACAACGGCTTCTGCACAGCTGAGGTACACAAGGATATCCCACCGCAATGGCAGAGCAAGGGAGGCAGGCACATGCCAGAGCAGAGCCTCCTGGGAGGCTCTAGTCATGGCAACTGTCGCCTCCATCACACCAAGCTCTGAATCAAGGGGACGGCCCCACACTTGCCTTGAAACTTCATCTCCGAGAGCAGCTGGGCAACCATCGCCTGCATACTGCTGGGGGGCTCCGCGGATTTCCTCCAGGTCCAGCCTCGAAGCTCATGCCGGTGGGTCAGCACGTGCACCACAGAGGCCACCAGGTCCTCTGTGAACTGGGAGATACTTCACTGTCAAGGGCAAACCTCCCCAACCCACTCCCAGCACATCACAGTGGAGATGGTGATGTTTATCCTTCAGTAACGACCGCACTGGACCACAGTGGACCACAGTGGACCACGGTGGACCGCAGTGGACCGCGGTGGACCGCGGTGGACCGCGGTGGACTACAGCGGACTGCAGCACAGGCCCCGCCCACCTTGTTTAGCTGCTCGCGGATTCTTTTTCTTTTTTTTTTTCTTTTTTATTAGCACTCCATGTAGCTCAGATTGGCCTCCAACTCGCTATGGAGCTGAGGCTGAACCTGACCCTCCTGCCTCTACCCGCCAAGTGCTGGGATTACAGATGTGGGTCTCTATACCTGCTGGGATTACAGATGTGGGCCTCTATACCTGCTGGG
>JANHMN010000018.1:43429908-43445868 GCA_030674055.1 Rhabdomys pumilio
ATTACAGATGTGGGCCTCTATACCTGCTGGGATTACAGATGTGGGCCACCATACCTGCTGGGATTACAGATGTGGGCCACCATACCTGCTTCAAAAGCTGCTGGGGAGGGAGCCGGGGGCTTTGTGGATGTCATGTGGCCATTCCACCAAGTGAGAATGCATCTCTAAGCCCTCCTCCCTCTTTGTAAAGCTTTGACAAGGGTCTTCCCAAGATGCCTAGGCTGGCCTTTGACCCTCTTGAGTAGCTGGGATGTCAGGCCTGCGCCACCAGACCGGGCTTTCATTTTTCTACTTACACACTTAGCACCCCCGAAAGCTCGCCAAAAGCCTAGTTCCAGAGTTCCGAGTAAATCCAAACTGTTATGTGGGCTCAGTTCCCCAAGGCCGGCCAGCAACATTACCTAAGCCACTGTCCCCAAGTCCCCCACCCACGGACACCAAGTGTGTACCTTCTGCACATCTCTGGTCTTTGTAGGACCCTCTGCAGCCGAGATCATGTTCATAACCATGAGGCCCTTCTCCTCACTGCTCCCTCTCAACAGCTGGGACAGGAATGCTGTGAACTGCTCCCTGGAAACGTTCTTGCAGCTCCCGTGTGCCCTGTCGGTCGGCTTCACCCTCCGCATGCCAGTATATAGTCTGGTGACCATCGCTGGGGGAAGGGCCTCCTTGACGTGGCTCTGTTGGGAACAAACAGAAGAGCGAGTTAAACAGGGTTTACTGAGAAACAAGCTGAGGGCAAGGCCAATCGATGCTCTGCAGATGCCGCCTGCAACTGCGAGACCTTCCTGTGTCCCTGTGGTGCCATCTCCCCAACCGGAAGATCCCAAAGTGTACTGGCTCAGTCTGAGGTAGGCTCAGTGGTAGAGGGCTCACTGCCACGTGGAAGGGCCCGGGCTTTGATCTGTAGTGGTGACAACAAGAGGAAGATGGAAGAGGAGGAGGAAGAGGAAGAAGAGGAAGAGTTGGAGGAGGAGACAGAGGAGAAGGAGGAGAAGATGAAGGAGAGAAGGAGGAAGAGGAAAAGAAGAGGAGGAGGAGGAGGAGGAGGAAGAGGAAGAAGAGACAGAGGAGGAGACAGAGGAGAAGGAGGAGATGGAGGAGAAGGAGAAGGAGAAAGAGGAGGAGGAAGAAGAAGCAGCAGCAGCAGCAAGCAGCCGGGGGCGGTGGTGGCGCACACCTTTAATCCCAGCACTTGGGAGGCAGAGGAAGGCAGATCTCTGAGTTCAAAGCCAGCCTGGTCTATAGAGCGAGTTCCAGGACAGCCAGGGTTACACAGAGACCCTGTCTCAGAAAACACAAATAAAGAAATAGAACCAAAGGCACTCCAGCTCATCACGGCCATCAGACACTGTCTAGCCACTAACTGCACCTCGCTCCCCAGCCTCTCCAGACCAGACACATTCTTCCTGCCTCTGCCGCTCACTCTGCCTGGGGCCCCGTCATCTTAGATTCCTTTAGCTGCAGCACCCGTCTGCGTGGGGCCGCTCTGTATTAGCCGAATTCCTTCTGTGTTTTAAACTATTCTCAGTCTTGTTTCCTTTGCGGTGCTGCAGAGGGAACCCAGAGCCTCATGCATGCCCGGGAAGCACTCTCCCACTCAGCTACAGCACCCGCCATGAGACCTTAACATCCTGTGAACAGAACTGCAGGAGGATCAAATTTGACAAAGAAGTGGAAAAAAAGAGGGTTTCTCACAAACAGCGTCACATGTGTCCTGCGGAGCGTCACATGATCCTCGCAGCGGCTCAGAGCACCCATAACCCGTCCCATAGCCACGACTGACCGCTGCAGTTGCTGCCAGGCTCATCCCTTGTGCATGCCTTGAAAGGGTCTTCCTCCAAATCCTGAGGCGTAGGAGCCACTACGGCCTCCTCCAAAGAAGAGTCACCAGTCTCATAGCAACCCGTCACCATGTGCCTCGAGTGATCCTGTGGGCTTGACTCTAGCTGCACCTCAGTCACCCGCATACACGCGTGTGCTCACATATATATGCACGTATACCACATGTGGGGGTCCTTCACTGACAGAGCAACTGGTTGGCTGACCGTGGTTGTGGAACCCCAAAGCCCCGTCTGCTGCCTTCTGCGTGCTCTAGGACAGCAGTTCTCGGCCTTCCTAAGGCTGCACCCCTTTAATACAGTTCCTCATGTTGTGGTGACCCCCAGTCAGAGAATTCTTTTTTTTTTTTAAGATGTATTTATTTCATATATATGAGTACACTGTAGCTGTCTTCACACACACCAGAAGAGGGCATCAGATCCCACTACAGATGGTTGTGAGCCACCATGTGGTTGCTGGGAATTGAACTCAGGACCTCTGGAAGAGCAGTCAGTGCTCTTAACCACTGAGCCATCTCTCCAGCCCAGAGAATTCTTTTGCTGCTGCGTCCTAACTGCAATTTTGCTACAGTTATGAACTGTAAGGGGAATGTCTGTGGTTTCTGATGGTCTTAGGTACCACTGTGAAAGGGTGGGCTGACCTCAGACGGGTTGAAACCCACTGGTTGAGAACCGTTGCTCTCGAGGCTAAAGCTTTTGAATGGCTTCACAGATGTACCCATCCCCGGCCTCTAGAGATAAGCTGATGTTTGCTTGTGTCCCCGTCCAGAGAAGCATGGCAGTCAGTTACCCCCGAGGACATGGCCAGCTCTCCCCTCTTAAACTGAGACTTTGGTGCTGAGTGAAGATGCTGTGAAATTCCCTGGCCACATTCTAGAGGCAACAGATGGCTGAGACACCAAGCGTGGTCCGGGCCACCACCCAGGAGGCGGCTGCTCCAGTGTCACATCGAGTTAGAAACACCTTGAACACTGTCCCCTCGCAATCCAGTAAGTCCTGCCCCCCACCCCATCTCCCTCCCTCCCTCCCTCCTTCCATCTTTCCCTCTGACCCTTCCTCCTGTTTTCTGAGACAAGGCCTCACCATGTAGCTCTTTACTGACATCTCAGTGGCCTTCCTTCCTCCTGAGTGTGTGGACCACGGGCATATGAAACCATGCCGGGCACCAGGTCCTCGCTTTAGTACACATAAGACTACGTTTCCACCTATGGTCCCAGCAACTCGTAGGACTAAGTGGGGAGAGCCACTTATCAAGGCCAGCCTGGCCTATACAGTGAGTTTGAGGCTAGACCAGTACCTCTGTCCCCCCAAAACAGGGTGAGAGTGTTGTTCACCCAGGGGTACCCTATGAGGACAGATCAGTGTAACTGTGACATAATCATGGAGCCAACCACGCCAAAAACAGGGGCCCTTCACCAAAAATCAGCTTTTTAGTGCTTGGCACAACTGCAGACCCTAAATCCACCCCACCCCCATGTGACCGCTCTTGCCTTCAGCGCCTCCAGAGAGAATGTCCCCGTTGCCACGCCGCCTTCTCTAGATGACAGGGCATCAAACAGCCTATCCACCTCAGCCTGCTCCTCGGGCAAGAACCTTGAGCCCATCCTCTGGTCTGACAGGCTCTTGGCATTCCCCATCTTGCCTGCTCTCTGGAGCTCTCTGCAGACCAGAAAGAAAGAGAAAAGCCACAGCGTGAGAGTCACACAAGTATTGAGGGCCCAGGGTCAGGGAACAACCGCTCACTGCAAAATGCAGCTAAAATACTTTTGATGGGAATTTGAATCTGATGGGGTGGAAATTAACAGCAGACACATGTTGAAAGTACAAAGGCCCCGAGTCAACGGAAACAGCTTGGATTCCTACACACTCCTTGGCGTTGGTGTGGTTGCAAGGCCCATAATCCTACCATTCAGAAGACTGAAGCAGGGGTGGTAGTGGTGGCTGTGAGCTTGAGGCCAGCCTGAGCTACATAGTTAAGTTTTAGCACTCCTTTTCATGACTGTATAATATGCCATTGTATGGACATACCACATTTTGTTCACCGGTCACTAACTGGCAGGCATCCAAGCTGCTCCCACTGTGGGGCTGTTACAAATAGTGCTGCTGCAATCCCGTGTACTTGAACCCCTCTTTTCAGGTCTCTATATTCTTCCCACAGGCTTCAAGCCTCAGACACGGGACAGTGGAACTTTGGTGTCTTAAGGAGCTGCCATCTTGTTCTCCAATTTACATTCCCACCAGCCCAGCACAAGGTCCCATGCTCTCCACATCCTTGCCAACCATTGTGCTTTGCTGTCTTTGGGTGTTTGGGGACCTGCTCTCAACAGGTTTCCATGCTACCGAGTTTCCCCTGAAGACATGTCCCTATAGAGGGCTCATGAAGGTGGGCTGGAAACGGGGTTCACTCAGCACTCCCCTCCCCCAGCATTCAATCTAACTGCTTTAAAGATTCTCAGCCGCAGTTCCATCCTACACACCACAGCCAGGAGCCCAGGCTGGCCTCACCTTGAAAGCGAACAGACAGCAGCATGGCTGAACCCCATCCCTCCAGGGACGCAGCCTGTGTGGTCACACCAAGCAGGATCCCCACACCCCACCCCTCCCACCCTGGGAAGGCAACCCCAAGCCGCAGTTCAGCCATCTGGGACTCAAGTTATCCACCGCCACAGCTGAGTTTTAAAGAGCCACTGACTTTCAGGTGTGCGGTCACCAGAAACAATGTTGCAGCTGTTTATGAAAAGGTGGGGGAGGGGCGCTGCTTAGGAAGGGACCATGAATAATGTACTTCAAAGCAGCTAGAAGGGCAGACTTCTGGCATCCTGGGTGACAGCTATGCGGGTCACCCAGACTTGGAAGCACAACAGGGGTTCACTGAGACCATCTGACCACTAGGAACAGTGTGGTGATGCCTCGGAGTGTCCTGAGGTAGGGTTGGGACAATTATAATGGAAAATGCCAACCAGGATCTCCCAGGTAGTCCCCATCCATGAACCCTTCCCTCTCCTTGTCCTTCCTTGTCTCCCATGGGTATCTCAACACTTGACCCTAAAGCCCTTCCCTCAGACCATGCCTGACTCCTGACTCCAATCTGAAGGCCACAAAGAGGGACTCTGCTCCAAGACCACTCTCCAGTGTCTTAGCCTGAGGCAAGAGAACAGGTGCACTGATGTCTACTGGTCCCCTGAAGCCTCTCAGGAGGCGGTTTGCTCTGTCATACCTACTCTTGCCTGTCAACTTTATGAATTTGGAACCACCTAGGAGAGTTCTGGGTGGGTCTGTGGAGGATTTTTTGAGACTAGGTTGATTGACGTAGGAAGACTCACCCTAACTGTGGGCGGCCCCATTCCCTAGGCTGGGGAGCTGGACTGGATAAAAGGGAGAAAGTCACGGGTGTTCATCTCTCTCAGCTTCCTGACTGTGGGTGTCGTGTGACCAGCTCCTCACGCCCCTGCTCCCATCCTTTCCTCTCTGGGATAGGCTGTACCTTCAAACTGTGAGCCAAAATCAATCATTTCCCTCCTAAATAGCTTTTGTCAGGTGTTTGGTCACAGTGACAGAAAAGGTAGATGTCACCCTCTCCTTCCATTCGGTGTTTTCTAGTGCTAATTCTGAACCAGGTCCTAAGAAGCCCCCAAGGGCTCAAGCCCGCCCTGACCCCACGAGAACCCCATGGTCAGTCAGCACCACCTACCCCACTATGCATGACCTACCCCTGCACAATGATATGAGCTGCATAACCCACGGCCTGCTAGGCAATGGGTTATAAGCCACAGCAGTGGGGGGTGGGGGACGATTTACTGAGAAGGTAATTGCTAAACACCAAGCCTTGAAAGGAAAACAAGCCAGGGTCAGCACAGAACAGGACCCAGAGCACAGCTGCTCCGTGGGAGAAAGCAGAGGGAGGGGGAGGGCAGGTCTGGAGCCCACAGCTCAGGGAAGACTGGGGAGAGACCTTGAGAATACAGCTCTGCACCCTGTACCACCCCCTTGAAAGGCTGCCTGCCTCCATTCAGGTGCAGTAAGAATGATTCTCGGTAGGCCAAGGCTCTCCCTCCAGGCTGCCAGCTCTGTAATGTGGCCAGAAATCTGTCAGCTTCCTGGAGAAAGGTCCTTGATGCATCAGAGGCAGGTTCTGTCTGGTGTCCAGGACCTCCAAGGGGACACCTTGATACATAGGGTAGCTTCCTGCTGGCAACTTATGTCTGCCCTTCTTTAGGCGAAGACACCTCTCGGTTACTGTAAGGTCACTTGCAGCAGTAAGTATCAACCTTGCAACCCAAAAGAGACATTTGTGAGGATCAGAGCCATTTTTCATGTCAGAAATGGGGGGGGCGGGTCGCTGCTCATATCCACTGGGCCCAAACAGTGACCCCTTTAAAGGTTACCCACAGCACTGACCATTCTCCACACAGGGCCTGTGAGTTCTGCAGTGGCAATCTGGACATAGGTGGCCTCACCTGATACTTTGTCCATAACAATGGGCAGGTGACTGTTTTCCCACCTGGGTACAATCAAGGGGCAAGCCTTTCCCCGACCAGATCTAAGTCTCCTAAGCCCACTTGTGCGATTCCTTGAACATTCCAGTCTCAACCACAATCCCCCCTCAATACTCCACCACCCTTGATAGCTAATCAAGTCCTTCCTCCTCCCCCACAACCAGGTGATCCATTCTGGAGGAGCCCAGCCTCTCCCCAACTGTGAAACTCCATCATCAAGTCACTGCCCCACGGCCTTAAAAGGACTTTGGCTTGCTGTGCTTTAATGAGCCCGGTTGAATCGGTTAACATCAGACTGAAGGAAGCTATCCAGGCCACTTGGCTCTGCTTCCCGGAAATCAAAGACAGACACAGAGGATCCCCCGAGAATAGAAAGGTGCTCCTAGCGTTTGTCAGGAAGAATGGGAGATCCAGCTCTTGGTATCCCCCAAGCTCCTGGCACTCTGGTTCCTGGGGTCAACGGCCACCACCCCATCTGAACAGCCACACCAAGCCCATGTTTGAGTCCTGAGCCTACTGGGGCCTCTGCAGCTGGCCGCCCTCCATCTGTGCCAGCCTCCCGCAGGGTTGCAGGCTAGGGCACCTTTCTCACATCCCTGTATCTTGGTTTTGAGCTCGCCTCTGAAGGAACCCTGCTGGGTTTGTCTTGGAAAACAAGGCAGGCCCACGGATCCCTTCAGAGTCCAGCTTCACCTTTCCCAGGCACTCTCTGCTTCTCTGACAGTGGGAAGACTACTTGGGAGCTGCTCAGGCTACCCCAAAAGCCTTCCTTCCTTCCTTGAGCTATCCCCCGTCTCGCCCAGGGCTCCCTCTCTCCAGCTCACCAGCCTTGGCCTACAGGGACCGACCTCCTTCCGGTGCGTCCAAGTTTGCAAGGTTGCCCGGGTCGCCCAGCCCATTCCCTAGCAACAGCGCAGACGGACGGTCATGAGCACCAATTGGAGAAGGGTCATTTAGAGGTGGAGCCCGAGTTAGATCTTAACCAATGGGGTTGTAGTTCACAGGGAGTGGGCGGAGCCTGAGATCTTGAGTCTGAACAGGCAAGGGGCTGGGGATGGCTGACAGCGGCTCGGCTCCGGTTCTGCAAAGGCTGTTCATGGGGCTTGAGGAGGCGATGGCCTACAGGGACCAAGCTCCTTCCAGTGCGTCCAAGGCTGCTGAAGGGCTGGGAGCGGATCAGGAGGGTTTAAATGCAGAGCTGATAGAAGGGGGCTTCCAGCAAGGGAGCTGGGAGCAGAGTAGGGATGCTGCAGCAGAGGAACTGTGAACAGAAGGCCTGAGCTGGGGCTAGCCCCCCAGAACTCGGGTGGAAAAGCTGACCTCCTTACCTCCTGAAGTCCATTGCGCTGGCCAATAGAGCACTTGACACACAGAAGCAGATGCCGGCCGGTCTTGTCCCCAGGAGTGGGATAGCTTGCTGTCAACCCTGCGGGACCTTTTCTGGCACTGGAGACAGACACAACAGAGGTAGGATACAGGAAAGCTCCAAAATCCTCAGCAGTGACGTCCCCACTGTCGGGCAGCCTCTTCCTGAGAACCCCGAACCCCACCGTCCGAGTGGTGCAAGGGAACTCCTCCGAGTCCCCAACAGTAACAGAAGCTGCTGTCTGAAATTATAGCTGGAAAAATGACACCAGAGGCTGGAGAGGTGGCAGAGTAATTAAGAACACTTGCTGCTCTAACAGAGGACACAGGTGAACCCACACTTCAGCTCAGGCCTGCTTGTTAACTCCAGTTCCAGGGGATCCAACGCCCTCTTCTGGCTGCCAGAGGCATTGCGCACATGGTGCACATCAAGCAAAACACCCACACATTATTATTATTATTATTATTATTATTATTATTATTATTATTACTATTACTATTATTATTTTGACGCCAGCCCAGCTGAGTGTGGTGGCATACACTTGTGGTCTCAGCACTCCAAGAGAATTAGAACGATTGCTGCAAGTTTGCAGCCAACCTGGTCTACACAGAGAGTTCCAGGCCAGCCTGGGATACAGTGACTGGAAGTTTTGAAAAGGCGAATAGAGAAGAGACAAAAGAGAAAATGGGCAGCTAGCTCCCCCTAGTGGACTGAAGTCACATGTCCACCAGAAGCCATCTGCCTTTCGCTCAGCCAAGCTCCACCTAGCGTTTGTTCCCAGCATTCCACAGCCATCTTGAACCCCAGGCCTTGGGAATCAAGAACGGAGTCCTGACCTTGCTTGAGACATCTTGAACTGACTTGACCCCCACCCTCCTATGAGCCCCTGAGAAAATGACTGGAGTCAGTGGGTGGAGCCTCGAGCTGAGGTCAGGCTCCAGCGGCCACCATGGGGAAGTGAGGCTGAGGCAGCCAGGACAGCCTTTGGGTCTTCCAGGGAATCATGGGTCACCAGTCTGTGACATTTGGAAATATGTCAGGCCCCTTCCCTCCCCTTAGCACCAGGGGCGTGGCTGTGGATGTCAGCTGGGGTTGGAGCGAGCAAGTGAGTGACATGGAGAGGACCTGGGATTCAGGGGCGATTAGCAAGAAACCAGAGAGGTTATAAAGATCCCAACTGGATGTCTAGGGTTGAGAGTTCATCCAAGCATGCTCATTTCTATGTCATGGCTGAACCACCTTTCCAGGCCTTTCATAATCGGAAGCCAGGGCCCTATGCTGACCCAGGGTTCAGAGAGGTTAAGTGACTTTCCCAGGAACACACAGCTGGGACACAAGCAGCCCTGGTGACAAACTGGGGGCTTGTTCTATTGTAACCTGGCACGGTGGCTTGGCAGTCATTTCCAGAGAAGAGACTGCTCTGTGGGTTTGGATTTTTGGAACTGCTTGTTACCGTTGTTACCTCATATAGCACAGCATTGCACGTCAGACGACAACTTGTGGAAATTGGTTCTCTCCTTCCACCGTGTGGGTGCTGGGATTGAACTCATGTCCTCAGACTTGGTGGCAAGCTACTTTACCCACTGAGCCTGGCCTTGTGGTTTTTCAGTGTTTGCTGCTGTTCTGAGATAAGGGGTTTCTAAACTTTCAGTCCTGCCTTCACCTCCCAGGCACTGGGATGACAGTCATGTCCAGCCTTGTTTCTAGAGGCTCTGTGAGATCTCCCCGCAGTGGGTAGGGGACTCTCGTGAAGTAGCAGAAGCCTCTGAAAAAGGCTTCTGAGAATGGCTCCGTCCAGGGATTCTACTGCACTCTGAAGCAGATGACCCAGCACGTGCATCCTTCTGCTGGGCAGAGAGCCCTGGCAGGAGAATTCTGCACAAAAAATGCCCACTACATAGCACAAGGATCACAGCTCAAGGTATCAGAGCCAGATATGAAAGCTATGGGAAGGGGTCTCTCTCTGCACCCTCGTTCCTGGCCGCTGCCCACACATGTTTTATTGATCTGCCCACCTGGACCACCCTGCAGGCTCCTGTCTGGCCGGCTGCCATCCTTACTCTGTCTTCTCAGTGGCTGGAGCCATCCTAACGAAGCTGTCATCAGGCCACCCCTTCCTGAAAGACTGTCAAGGCTTCCTGCTGCAGTTCACAAGATAACCCCCATCTTTTTTTTTTTTTTTTTCAAATTCACCTGTCACCAAATTTCTAATGTCAGCTAGGGCTGCCCTTCTCCCTTCATGACAGCCAGTCCCAGTCATGCTACCACCAGTGCCTAGAGCTCCTCAGCCTTTCCCTGCCCAGCTTCCCCCTGAGCCAAACAGCCCCACACTGCCACGGTCACACTATCCCATTCCGTGACCCCTGAACTGTCTTCCTCGTCTCCATTACCTCTGTTACTGATGGGCCTGGCTCTACTTCTCATCAATTTCCCATAAAGACACCTGTCAGCCCTGTCACTGTCCCCTCAGCTGGTGCCAGCACCTAGCCATCGGGATGTGACTGGCTGCTCATAGTGAGACAGGCAAGCCTGATGCCTAGAGTCAGTATGGAAGGGACCTTTGCAGTGGGGGACAAGCAGCGAGAGCCCATGGGCTTCGATAGGTGGTTAGAAAGCCACCAGCCATGTGGAATGTGGGAGCATAAGGCCAGTAGAAGGGTACCAAAGGGGACCATGAGGTCAGAGGTAGAGGGAGACCTGGGCCAGGCTCAGAACAAAGTTGCATGCTCCCAAAGATGGTCCTGTCCAATTCACTAACCCATGTGCACCTGTTGTGTCGTCTCCCATAACCAATGACCTCTGTGGGGGGGAGTGAGGCCAGGATTGTGATGGTTTGCATAAGTTTGGGAGTGGCCCTGTTGGAGTAGGTGTGGCCTTGTTGGAGTGTGTGTAGACTTGTTGGAATAGGTGTGTCACTGTGGGTGTGGGCTTTAAGACCCTCCTCCTAGCTGCCTGGAAGTCAGTATTCTGCTAGCAGCCCTCAGATAAAGATGTAGAACTCTCAGCTCCTCCTGCACCATGCCTGCCTAGATGCTGCCATGCTCCTGCCTTAATGATAATGGACTGAACCTCTGAACCTGTAAGCCAGCCCCAATTAAATGTTGTCCTTATAAGGTCACAGAGTATCTTCACAGCAGTAAAACCCTAAAACAAGGACCTTGAGATGAGGAGAGCTTCTCGGATGGCTCCAGCATCTCAGGAGGACCCAGCTCATGATACTGTGAGCATAGTGTTTACACCTGCAAGCTCTGCTCTCAGGAGGTAGAGGCAGGATGATCAGAGTCATCCTTATCTATGTGAAAAGTTCAAGGGCGCTGTGGAAGGAGACGGCTCTCTTATAAACAAACAAAAAACCCAGCTGGGCAGTGGTGGCCTTTGCCTTTAGTTCCAGCACTTGGGAGGCAAAGGCAGGTGACTCTCTTCAGTTCGAGGCTAGCCTGCTCTATAGAGTGAGCTCCAGGACAGCCAGAGCTGCACAGAGAAACCCTGTCACACACACACACACAAAAAAAAATAATCCAAAAAACAAAACAAAAACAAAAAAAACAACAAAAAACAAAACCACAAAAAAAAAAAACAACAAAACAACACAAAACCAACCCCCCCACACACACCTAAACCAACAACAAACAAAACCATGTACTGGTGGTTCTTGGGAAAAGGGGGAGACCCTGCACCTGCCTTGCTGTAGACCTTAATGGGTTGAAATTGCTCTCAATGTAGTGACTCTGAGACCTGGCTGTTTACAAGTTGACAGAAAAAAAATATAGGAAAAGCCTTGGGGTGGGGGTGGGGGACTCTTTTAGGGGGAAACAGTCAATCCTAGTCATCCTCAAACAGGACTGGGGGGCTTGGCAGGAAAAGAAGGCATCCCCCAAACGCTGTCTACGGTCAGTTAAAATGGGATGCATCAGCTCTGTGTCCAACTCAAGGTGCAGACAGAGGCTGCTGCCCAGGATTCCTGTCCCTGCTCTGTAAGGTTTTCCTCCCCCTTCACTCCCCCCCCCGACCCCTCCCCCCACCACCACACACACCAGAGGGCAGGAGACAGGCCTCTCTACTTTCTGTACCACAAGAGCTTTGGGAGAGCTCTTCCTGGGTACAGCAATGCCATATAGCCTTATGTCCACAAGGTGGCGCTCATGCTTGCTGCAAAGTAAATTGCTACAGCACTGTCTTAAAAAACAAAAAACCCTTGGTTTTGCAGGGCCTGCTGGCACACGCCTGTAATTCCGGCACTCAAAATCTACAGGTAGATCAGGGTTCGATGCCAGCCTCAGGTACATGAACCCTGTCCAAAATCATCACTATGATAGTTTTTTAAAAAGAGAATGCAGAAGGTGGGGCGTTGGAGCAACGGCTTGTCCACATTATCCGGGTTTGATTCCCAGCACCCACATGGCAGTGTAGTGATGAATTTGGAGCTTTAGTTTCCTTGAAAAACACAGAAATATTATGGGAATATGTTGTCATTTTAATCCCAGCTGTGAGATACGGGGCTGCTTCAGACCGTCCACAGCAGCTGACTGTGATTTGCCCGGCGCTCTGGTAAGTTGGTTTCACCAGCTGCAGATAGTTTCTGTGACTGTGTGATGTTTGAAATTCCGGGGACCTTTTAGAGGGTATATAAATGCTAAACCCCCGTGAGACAAGGTGGGTTGTTGATTGGTTGTTGTTGGTGGTGGTTGCTGTTGGTATCAGTTTGTTAAACAGTTGTGTGCACAGAAGCAATGACAAAAAGAAATTAGATATCCTGACTGCGAAGATCAAACTCGCCCCAAGGAACTCGATGCCCCTCATCAGCAGGAAGTAGTCTAACGATAAAGTTGCCCGCTTTCAGATCCCTGTCTTTATTTGGGGACCTCTCTCCTTTCCTCTCCATCCTTTTCTTTCTCATTTTGTGCTAGGAGCTGAAAGAGTGGAAGAAAAAAGGGCGGAGAAGGGTGGAGGACAGAGGAACCCACAGAGTAGCCTAAGACAGTTACATGGCAGCTCACAACCATCTGAACCTGCTGCCAGGGGACCCAACACCTTCTTCTTGTCTCTAAAGACATTGCGTGTATGTGTTATGCAAACACACATGCAGTCAGAATTAATAAAATGACATTTAAAAAATAAAGAATACAGAAGGGGCTGGAGCGGGTTGGAGAGATGCCTCAGCACTGAAGAACACTGGCTGTCTTTTCAGAGGACTGAGATTGGGTTCCCACCCTGTAATTCCGGTTCTCTGAGATCTGACGCCCTCCTCTGGCCCTGTGGGAACACACATGCACATGGTACACAGACATGCATGCAGACAGAACACTCGTTACATAAAAATAATTCTTGTTTTGTTTTGGTTTTGAGAAAGGGTTTCTATCGTGGTTTGAAAGAGAGTAGCCCAGTGTCGGTTCATATATTTGAATATTTGAATGCTTAGTGACCAAGGAGTAAAACTCTCTGAAAGGATTAGAAGGATTAGATGTGGCCTTGTGTCACTGAGGGTGGGCTTTGAGGTGTAAAAGCCCATTCCAGGCCCAGTCTCTCTGTCCCTCTGTCTGCCTTTGGGTAAGGTTGCAATTCTCAATTGCATCTCCAGCACCATGGCTGCCAGGTCTGCTGCCATGCTCTTTGCTGAGATGACAATAAACTAATCTGAAACTGTAAGCAAGAATTCAAATAAATGATTTCTCTTATAAGAGTTGCCCTGGTCATGATTCCGTTCCTAGTTAGGGTTACTATTGCTGTGATGAAACACCAGGACCAAAAGCAAGTTGGGGAGGAAAGGGTTTGTTTAGCTTACATTTCCACATTATGGTCCATCATTGAAGGAAGTCAGGACAAGAATTCCTGGGCAGGAACCTGGAGGCAGGAGCTGATGCAGAGGCCATGGAGGGTGCTGCTTACTGGCTTGCTTCCTTATAGAATCCAGGACTACCGGTGCAGGGATGGCACCACCCACAATGGGCTGGGCCCTCCCATATCAATCACTAATTGAGAAAATGCGCTACAGGCTTGGCTACAGCCAGACCGTCTAGAGGCATTTTCTCAGTTGAGGCTCCCTCCTCTTTGATGACTCCAGCATGTGTCAAGTTGACATAATATCCAGTCATCGCAGTGTCTCTTCACAGCAACAGAGCAGAGACTAAGACAGTCTCTGTTACCTCTCACCGTTCTGGAACTCACTCTGTAGACCAGGCTAGCCTCCAACTCACAGAGATCTAGCTCCTTCTCCTTATTGAGATTAAAGGCGTGTGCCACCAAAATAAATCTTCTTAAAAATTGAAAGTACCTTGTGAGGAAGTCTGACTGCATCAGAGCACTCAATGTAACCCACAGCTCCCCTCGATATTACTGGATATCTCTCCAGCACATTTGTCACCGTTCAAGAGCTGGCATTGATGTGTGAATACTAATTAACAATTGCATTCCAGGCTGGATGGTGGTGGCACTCAGGAGGCAGAGGCAGGTGGATCTCTGAGTTCGAGGCCAGCCTGGTCTACAGAGTGAGTTCCAGGATAGCCTGGGCTACACAGAGAAACCCTGTTTTGAAAAGCAACAAAAACAAACAAACCCTGTAACCAAGCCAGAGTGGGTGTCTTGTCACATCAGTTACTCCAAGGCTGAGGCAGGAGGATTCCAAGATTAAGCTCTGACTGGGCTACAGAATGAGATCTATCCCAAGAAGGTAGAGGAGGAGAAGAGAGAGGCAAGGAGAGGGAGGTTCAGATCATGAAGTCCTGGGTTCCATCCCCAGCACAACATAACCTGACTGACCATGGTGGTTCACACCTATAATCCCAGCACTTGGAGGTGGAGGCAGGAGGATTAGAAATTCAAACTCATCCTCAGCTACATAGTAAGTTTGAAGCCAGCCTGAGCTACAGGAGAGACTCTGATTCAAAATGGCCATTGAATGACAGTTGGTTGGTGACCCCCTGCCCCCATCCACACTTATTCAGTTCTACCACACAAATGGGAACCTGGTTCAACACCTGCCTGTGACTGCCTGCCACCTTATCAGAGCCCCACCCCATCGAATCCCCCACATCTGTCCACACCCAGCACCTTCCTTTCTGCCTAGACGGAGCTCCCCACCTCTCCCCCTCATCCCCATCCCCGCTCAGGCCTCTGCTTAAATGCCCTCCCCCCCACAACCTTCATACCCGCCCAAAGCTTCACAGTCATGTCCCTCACCCAGCCCTGAGATGGAAAAATAGCAGATGTCTGTGCTGACAACCCAGGGCATGGCCAGACCCCACGGGGAGCAGGAGAGAGAGCGCCCTGGAGGACCCTCTGTCCTCCTTCCCATTGCTTTTCCCCACAGAGTCTCCAGTTCTCCTATTCTGTCTCTGTGCAGTCACCATGTGACCCAGCAAAGGCTGGCTCTGTGGTGTCACTCTGAGTACAGCCCACACATCTCACAGGGTGAGACTCTGCTTCTGTTTTGTGAAGCCCGGGTCTCTTATCTTCCTCCAAAGCCATAAAAGGTGACAAAGTCGCTCGGTCGCTGAAGTCCCCAGTGTGTAGCACAGCTGGGAGAGTTTGTGGCTTTGCTAAAAGAGGCCCATGGCTGCCTATTCACCTGTGTCACTGAAAGGAGATATTGCCTTATACGGCCAAGAGCAGCCACCCACCAGCCACCAATTGCATAGCGGAGGATGCGCTCAGTTTCACAAGAGCCTTGTGAGACCTCTGTGCTGTCCTCGTCCCTTCTGTCCAACTCTCTACAGAAGGGCCAGGGTACCTAGGGCCACCAAGAGTCAGGTAGGTGTTCAAGTTAAATGAGGTGATCCAACTTCCGGCCCAGTGGTTAAAATAAACCACACCCAGGCTAGAGCCAGGAAAAGGAATCTCATGTATCCCTCAGACAACTCTGTAGGGGCCTGGGTAGCCTCATCCGTCCTACTCAGGGGTCATATCTGGAAGATCAGTAGCTGGTCCACCAAGCAAGCAGCAAATGGGGGAAGCAGCATAGCAGCTCTGCCTGCAGGGTAGCCATGCCAGAGAGACACTGAGGGCTGCAGCCATGCTGACATCACAGCCACCACGGGCTGAACTTGGCTATGGGAAGAATTGAGCTGAGGGTATGACCGGGAAACACACACTAGCATGGATGTTAAAATACGGGCCAGTGAGAGGGCTTGGTGAGTAAAGAGGCTTGCTGCCAAACCTGATGACCTCGGTTCAATCCTTTGAACCTACATAGGAGAGTCCTGACTCCTCTGACCTACACACACACACACACACACACACACACACACACACACACACACAC
>JANHMN010000018.1:43445878-43459563 GCA_030674055.1 Rhabdomys pumilio
ACACACACACACACACACACACACACACACACACACACACACACACGGGGGTGGGAGGGGAGAGAGAGAGAAGTAACTTAAAATTTTCAAAGACATTAAAATGTCTTGGATTTTAAGACCATGTTGAAATAAAAACAACTCGCAACTTCCTGGAAGGTTTTGAAGATAATTTTTCGGTCTTACTTACCCTTCATGCCATTTCCCCCAGGAGGAACTTTTCATGAGACACACAGTATCCAAACCAGGACAGACAGACAGTGGGTATGACACAGAGGCCTAGTCCAGTCACTGCCCTGGGAGTGTAGATGGGGCAGCCTTAGCTAAAACAGACAAAAACCCATTCTCTGGCTAGAGAGACCTGTTTGCACTGCCCCCTACCCTAATGCCTTTCCTGCTTGCACTGTCCCCCATGCCTTTATCTATGTGGACTCCATGCTGGAACTGCACCTGCATGCATGGCCTTCTAGAAGACACATCACTCAAATTAGCTACATGGCGTAGGAAACATGTGGGGGGGATTAATGTTCCAACATAAGACTTGTGTGCTTTCTCTCTAGAGTTCAGATGTTGGCAGGGTTCCTGGGTGGGAGCTGGGGAGACAGTTCTGTTGGTAGGGTTCTTACCACGCAAACGAGAGAACTTGGTTCTGATCCCCAGACCTGTGTTAAAAAAAAAAAAAAAAAAAGCCAGGCCTAGTAGTGTGTGCTCGGAATTCCAACTCCAGAGGCTGGAGCAGAAAGAAGCCAACACACATCTGAACAAAACAAGGTCAGAAGTGCCTGAGGAACGCCACCGTGGATATCCTCTGGTCTCCGCATGCGTGTGGACACACGTGCACTCACACTGGCACACATGCAGAAGTTCCGCCCCTAGATGTTACTAGCTTCCCCAGGGGAGACCTGGGGACACCCAGGCCTGTAAAGCCATTGCAGGACTGGCCCTCCATCTACACAGCTATTGAATACCTACTTGTGCCGGAAAGGGAGGAGATCTGAAGCAGGACTTCCCCCCACACCCCCCTGCTATAATAATTTGGTAAAAGTGGACAGAAGGGTCAACTGCACAAAACAGTTGAGGCAGGAGCGTTGCTCAGAACACTGAATTGTTCCCACCGCCTCACAGACAGTGTCTGGGCACAGATTGGCAGGTCAGATGGAGCAGGTGACTATGGCAGACACATAAAGATGCCATCTGTCAGCCCTGGAGAGAAGTGTAGGGAGGAACCCGTCCTGCCCACACATTGATCAGACTTCAGAACAGGGGAGGGATGGGGAGATGCTGTGAAGTTTCAGGCTGCCCATCTGGGGTTCTGCTCTACAATGGCCCTATGGCACGAACACCCAGATCCATCCTCAAAGCTCAGCTATGCTATTCGGGCAAGCTTGAATGAGAGACTGGTGTGATGGGACAGGGTGGCACTCAGCCAACCTGGGTACTTCAGACAAATTGATATTCCAGGCTGCAACCAGGGAGCCTCACCACCTTCTCTGCGAATGGAGGATGTTGAGGGAATTTGTAGGTGAGTCCCCCAGCTGGCCAGAGAGTTAACCGAGGAGGGGGGCCTACCAGCAGAACAGCAAGCCTCTCCAGTGCAGACCTCAGCACAGCTTCCTGGTGCTTAAGAGAAAGGTGCCTCCACCTCTCACCTCATCGCTGAGAAAGGGTCTGTGTGGCCTTAGACCATCCTTGCAGACCCTCCAGATTGTAAAAGTGACAGGCTAAAGTGTGAAGAGAAGCCCAGATCTGCACACACACCTCACTACACACACATCCTAGACACCACACATGGGTGCACACACACCCCACGAGCACACACCACACACACATACACACATACATACACACACACACACACACACACACACACACACACACACACAATACCAAAGCATTTCCTTTTTAACACACAAGCACAGTAATCTGTCAAAACGTCTGAGAGGAGACTAGAAAAAGAAAATTTCAGGCAGGCCTCAGGCCTCAGAGCTATCATCCCAGCTGTTCAGAAGTCTGAGGCAGGAGAATTGAAAGTTCAAGGCCAATTTGGGCAACTCAGTGAGACTGTCTCAAAATAGAGAGAGAGAGACAGAGACAGAGAGAGACAGAGAGACAGACAGAGACAGAGAGGCAGAGAGAGATAGAGAGAAAGTGAGGGAGAGAGAGAAAGGGAGGGAGAGAGAGGGAGGGAGAGAGAGAAAAAAGAGAGAGAGACTGGGGACATTGGTTAATGGAAGAAGGCTTGAAGGAGGTTTGGTTTGCAGAATACCCAGTGCATGAAAGAAAGAGAAAGAAGTGGAGAGAGGGAAGGAGAGAGGAAGGGAGGGAAGGAGGGAGGGAGGGAGGGAGGGAGGGAGGGAGGGACAGAGAAGAAGAAATATAATCTCATCTCTACCCAGGGCTCCCACAGCAGCTGCCATTGGGGGCCCCATGTGGGTCCCACACTTCTGTCACTGGGGGCCGTGTGGGGGCCCCATACTTCTGTGAACACACATTCACATCCACCTGCTCCCCTTACTCGCTGGATCACCACAGTGTCTCACCTGCTCTTTCCCGCCCTGCAAGCACACACAAACCTACACTTTCCCAGCCTTGAAGGGAGCTGAGGGCGCGGCCCTGTACAGCAGATCCCTTCCTGTGGGGGCAGCAGTCACTCTGCCTATTGCTTTACAAGGCTTGTACCTACAATCCTTGCCTGGCATCTTTATACAGAGTCTAATATTTATACAGAGGGTGTAATATCTTTATTTATACAGAGGGGCTAGGCCTGTAGGCTTCATGGGCCAATGCCCAAGACACAGAGCTAGTGTGCAGCTCCTTTCTTGTTTTTGAAACTGAGGACATTAAAAAAAAAAGGTTTAAAAAAAGAAAAGGGAAAAGATATTTTCTTCCTAACACACAAGCACAATAAACTGTCAAAAAGTCTGAGAAGAGACTAAAAAAAGAAAATCTCAGGCCTCAGAGCTGTCATCCAACAGCTCAGGAGTCTGAGGCAGGAGGATTAAAAGTTCAAGGCCAATCTTGTCATTTGTCATTACCCAACTCTTAGCTGGATATGGTGGGGCACACCTTTAATCCCAGAACCCAGAAGCAGGCAGACTTTTATAAGTCTGATCCTAGCCTGGTCTATATAGCAAGTGTCAGGCCAGCCAGGACTACATAGTGAGATCCTGTCTCAAAATACAAAATTAAAAAAAAAAAATCATCTTAACATCTGAACCTTAGAAAGGATAAGAATTTTAAAAAGCAACCAAGTCTTAAACTGGCAGGATGGCTCAATGGGTAAAGGCATTTGCCATGGAAACCTTGAGACCTGAGTTGATCCCTGGGGCCCACGTAAAGGTGAAAGAGAACCCAGTCCACAGGGTTGTTTTCTGAACTCCACGTGCACATAATAACAATAAAGTCACAAAACAGACACCAGGACACCCTGAATGCAGACTTCCATCTTCCTGAACTGAGAGACAAAGTTTCTGTTGCATCTAGGTACCCAGCCTCTGTATTGGAGTACCTAATCCTAACTAACCAATTCACTACGTCCCTTTGCAGATGAATCACAGGCACAAATGGCATCTCTGCTGATGGGTTTCCAGCAGCCATTTCTGGGATGGATGGGTGGAGGGAAGGAGAGAGGAAGGGAGGGAGGGAGAGAGGAGGGAGGCAAGCAGAGCAGTGCTCACCCAGTGGCTTCAGCTCAGGTGTCCCTGGGGATCTTGATCTGAAGAGTCCCCCAGGCTCCTTCCTGCCTGCTCCCCTTCACCATGCCCTGATTTTCAGGCTCTCCTAATTTAGAGTGAGCTACCCTGACATCAGGTGGGTCTGCCTAAGAGGTGGTCCCACCCAGCTGTCTAATGAGACAGTCAGGGAGGCCAGGCAGCTGCTTCATTTACACAGAAACCCAGTGGCAGGTGCTCACTGCACCAAGGCTGGATCAGCCCCTATGGTCTAGTCTCTCTGTAGCTGGCTAGCACACAGTCTCTGCTGTCCAGGCTAAAATGGCTGGAAACAGGACAAGGGTGTCCATGTTGTGAGCTCCTCCCTGCATCCCTGGTGAGGGGGTGGTCTCCAACTCTCGTGCATATGTAGAGGTGGGTTGTTGTTCCCAAATCCCATTCACCAATGCCAGGTCCAAAGACAGCAGCCTGCCACCACTGGGCAGGCAGGGTTTGCATTTTTAACCAGAGCATATGCACAGGCTGAGCAGAGCCCAGGGGCTCTGTGACACAGTGGGTTCATGCTCTCTCCCTCTTAGCAGGCCCATAGGCACCGGAAGACCCCACCCAGCCCATCTATCTACCTGCCTCTTCTCTGAGGACCCATGTCGTCCTCTGGTGTTGGACTGTAAAGCCCAAGTGAAAAGGACCTCACGAGATCCGTGGAGAACTGCAGACGCACCCCAAATCACTCACGAGAAACACAACTTGCTGCAATCGCATGAGGTTTACTGGCTAGCCAGGGCTGTCCTCACTTCTAGCCCATGCAGGGGTAGAGGAATTCAGCCCCGAACAAAAGAAGTTTACAGCTTTTAAGGGGAATCTACATACCAGGTGGGGGTGGAGTTAGGGAAGGGGGAAGGCTGAGAGTGGAGTTAGGGAAGGGGGAAGGAGGTGGAACAGGTCACTAGGTCATCAATACATTTGATCTCAAACTCTTGAGATGGATGGTATGTCACTTTATAATTGGCTATTTCAGACTAGTTTCACATCGTATATCATGAGTTCGGGTTCAAAGGGGTCAGGCTTATCTCAAACTTTTAGCATCCTGGCACCAACTGTCTCAGGGCTGTTTGTTTAAAGCGCAGCTAGGCTAATCTCGGGCCCAGAGCATCTTGACACCATTGTCTTAGGGCTTGCTTAGTTAGGGCCATGTGTTCAATGGTCAGCTAATTTCCTGGGACTGAGGCGACACAGTGTTTGACTTACAGGTTTTTATGTCTTTGCTTTTAAGAGTAGGGTTCAGGGGGTCAACTTAGATTTTTCTCTCTTTCAGACATTGGTTTTTTTTTTTTTTTTCTGAAATTGGGCTCTCTGATGCAGAGACTGGGCTCCTTGATGCGACAGAAACGTCACCCCTCCCAATACAGGAAGCTAGAAATCGACACTCAGTGCCCAAAGGGAGGGCCAGGAGTAAGACTCCGCCCTTTCTCACCACAGACACTTCATGCTAACCTCCACTCTGTCTTCAGTGTCTCTTCTAAGTCGCCAGAAGGGGTGAAGCTGGGTTGGGTCAGATGGCGAGGCAGTGGACTGTCGGATCCTTGCTCTCATATTTTCGGGTCCTGCAACGTGTGTGTCCCTGTATGCCTTGGCTCTGGTGACCTCTAAGGACAGAGGACCGAGGCCCCAGATGCTCATACCTGATGGACCTCATTCATTTACTCCGATACCTCTGGCTCTCAATCCGTGCATTATCAGATATTTACACTGGGATTTATAACAGGCAAAATTCCAGTTGCTATTTCCATAGCAACAAAATAATTTTATGGTTGAGGGTCACCATAACATGAGGAAGCTTGAGGAACCATTGCCCTAGACCCTTCAGGGTCAGAGAGACGTTTCGTTTCGTTTCGTTTCGTTTTGTGACAGGGTTTCCCAATGTAGCCTTGACTGTCCTGGAACTTGCTCTGCAAACCAGACTGGCCTTGAACTCATAGAGATCCACCTGCCTCTGCCTCCCAAGTGCTGGGACCAAAAGCCTGTGCCATCACACCTAGCCAGGAGGAGACATTGCAAAGGATCAGACTCTGAATAGCCTTCAAAGTGGGGATGCTGACTTGGGAGCCATGGGATAGCGCTAAAAAAAACAGTGGCAAGGACCGCAACTCAGGCAGAGGCAACGTGAGACACTGTGGCTTCAAAGGGACAGGCAGGACAAGGGACTGGGCAAAGGCCACCAGCTTGAATCTCAGCGAACCTGCCTCCCCTGGAGCCCCTGCAGCCTCCCAGACCCCTCTTCACCTTTGACCCTTGATCCTGTAATAGGCTTTTGTCCCCTTTCACAGTTCAGCCTTGAGGCTGCTGTGTGCCCACACTCTGCCTGTGGTAGCCATGGATATTCAGCCATTCCCTAGAGGGAGGGAACGCCTCCACCATCATCCTCAGGCAACCAAGTGTGTCCACAGGAGATCCTCAGTCCTGAGTGAATCTGTCTGATGTGTGGGGAGTCTTTTGGTGTTCTCTCACAGAAGGAGGGACTAGGGAAGATCTTTAGACCCTCACTTGAGATTCCAGCCACTCACTCCTGTGCCCTTCTCCCAGCTCTAATTCTGCCTCAGCTGTGAGTGATCTTGGGAGGTGCTGGGTATCTGAGAGGTGTTACAGAACAGAAGGTGGTTATCATCCATCTGGGTGGGCTTTTTCACTGATATGGGGTTTGTTGTTTTGTCCTTTGGCGTAGCCTTGTCTGTCCTGAAACTCACTCTGTAGACCAGGCTGGCCTTGAACTCAGAGATCTGCCCACCTCAGCCTTCCGAGTGCCAGGATTAAAGGCGTGCACCACCACTGACAGGCTGATGCAGCTGTTTTATAAGTGACCCTTCAACCACACTCGTGAAAGCTGTGGCAATAAAACTCCCTGGTTCCCGTCCACTCAAGCTTGACTTGAATGGAATTCCTTTGGCCTGTCTATGGTTCCTACATCTCAGAATCCTTCGCCCAATTTTCCATTATGAGATCTGGAGATGTCCCTCCTCAGAAGCAATGACAGCAGGATTAGGGGTTCTTCAGACCAGTCATGTGACCCCAGGGAGGACCTCCCATGGGTCATTTTTGTCCTGGGATTAACCCTTGACCCAGCTGGGACTTTTAGGGGACCAAGTCTATCCCCATCCTGATTTTTGTTTTGTTTTGTTTCTAGACAGGGTTTCTCTGTGTAGCCCTGGCTGTCCTGGAACTCCCTCTGTAAACCAAGCTGGCCTCGAACTCACAGAGATCTGCCTGCCTGTGCCTGGGAAGCACTAGGATTAAATGCGTGCATCACCACTGCCCGGGCCTCATTTGGATTTCATAGGTGACACACACGTGTCCTGTAAGTCAATGCCTTCAATGTCTATTCCTGCTGCCTTCCCCTTGATCCACCCTGGACATTACATTCAACGTTAACTCCAACTAGAAATTCAAATACACATCTCAATGATCAGGAATGGCGCGGAAGCAGCTTGGTCCCCAGTCAGGACTCACTACATGCTGGGTCAACCGCATATAAGAATGGGACTGAAGGAACACATGTGTCAGCATCTTCCATATTCAAACAGGCCCAAGTCGCACCCCCAAAGCAGTGACCACTCTGCCTCTGCCACCTCTTCCCCGGCACCCAATAAGATGCCCTGTGTCCTGGATCTTTTCTCGTTTCTTTTTGTTGAGGCAGGATCTCCCTACCTGCCCAGGCTGGCCCTGAAGTCTGCATGATTCTCCTGCCTCAGCCTCCTGAGTGCTGGGATTATGGGCATGTTCCTCAGTCTTTTCATATTGAACAAAACCATTACCCAAGTTCATAACCACCAGGACCCAAGAACCTCCCATGCAGGTATCCGTCCATCCATCTGACTTAGAGGACACAGGTGGACTCACATTTGGGTTAATATCTTTACCCCGTCAGAAAGTTAGTAGTTTTCTTCATAACTCATATTTGATGACAGTAACTACACAGCCCTGTGCTACATGCCCGAGAAAAAGTTCAGGGACACACTGGCCCCAGCTCAAGAGTATTTAAGCAATGAGCTTTGGGTCCCTCCTGTGCTCTCAGGATTGACCTGAGGAGCTCCCTGCTAAGGTCAACCCTGGACTGAGATCAGCGATATTGAGCTGTCTGACCCTGCTGAAGCCAACTTGAGACTCAGAGGGAGTTACGAAGCTGCCACCCTCAGTCTTGAATGTAGAGCAGGGTCTCAGCCTCTCCTTCACCTCCCTACAGCACCACTGGCTGCTCATCTGTCTTCTGCTGAGCCAAGCACACAGTCAGACCCTGGAAAGCCCTACTAGAAAGCACAGACCCACAGGAGACAGGCTCTGCACTAGTGATCAGAGGACTTTCATCCTGCCTCAGAAAGTCATTCAATGTGGTACCTCAGAGGTATGGGTGTGGGCAACAGCCTTGGCACAAACAAAAAGCTGGCCACAGTCACCACTCACTGGCCGCTCTGCTGACATGAAGGATTCTGAGGTACACAACACCCACTCCCAGTCCCCCTGCAGAATGGCCTGCCCATGCTGTTATCAGTCCAAGAGGTGACTGAAACTCTGAGACAGACTACAAGGTCCTCGGCTCCTGGGGCTTCCAGAGGTGGCAGGTGGCCCAGCTCAGAGCACAGTCACTTTCCTGATGTTTCCTTTGCTCAGGAGAATCTAGGTCAGTTGGTTACAAAGACTCTGCTCCAGTTACTTGTATTTGAACCAGGATTTCCTCCCCCTCCCCGCCGCCCCAACCACCTGGAATGACACTTCGTTTCATGTATAAATCAGCCTCACTAGGCTCCGGTAACTTGACCACAGCACATGACTGCCGCATGAATCCCTAAGCACAGGTATGGGATGATGCAGGCAGGTCAAGGTTGCAGCTGGAGCCTCCTGACTCCAGCTGGGATCAGGCTATTCAAGAGCTCATCCTATGACATGGTTAAAGAATTTTCCAAGAAAATTCTGTCCTTTGGGAACTGCGGACCCGTTATATTTAAAATACTGCAATACCAGCTGGGGACGGGGTTCAGTTAAGAGTGTTTGCCAGGCACCCTGGATTCAATCCACAGCACTGCTAGAGTGGCAGTGGGCACCTGCAATCCCAGAATGCAGTAGTGCAGTGCTTCTCAGCCCGCCTGATGCTTCGACCCTCTAATGGTTCCTCACGCTATACTGACCCCCAATGATAAAGTTAGTTTCCTTGCTACTTCATCACTCTAATTTCGCTACCATTGTTAACTGTAATACGTCTGTGTTTTTCAACGGTCTTTGATGACTCCAGTCAAACGGTCGTTTGACCCCGCCCCCCCATGGGATCTTTGAGACCCACGGATTGAGAACCATTGTAATATGTGGGGATGAAGGCCAGAGGTTCAAGATGAACTTGGACATTTTGGAGAGACTTTGTCTAGAAATGAAAAACATGAGGATGAGCACGTGACTTCAGCTAACACAGGACTCCTCTCTCTTTCTCTCTCCCTCTCTCTCTCTCTCATTCCCTTCTTCCTAACTCTCTTCCTCTCTCCTCACTGAGCCCTCTCCTCTTCCTCCTCTGATTTCTAGCTTCCCTCTTATCTCCCCCACCCCCATCGCTTCAGTTTTCATGTCTATACCCCGTTACTCTCTTAACGGGCCCCAAGACTACCTCTGTATCCCTGATATTCCAAACCTCAGCCCCACTGCAATATCACTCAACAGAGAATCTGGTCCGGCTTGGGTCTGTATTCAGCCTGGCCAGTTGGGTCTGGCCCAGTTATCCACTGCATAAGCCTGGCCCTTGTGTGGCAGCAGGAAGCAGTCATCAACTGGAAAGCCTATTCACAGACCCAGGCAACTGACCCCCCCTCCAGTCTCACTCTTCACCCCAACCCCCCTCCCCAGCTGGCCTCTCATTCTGAGCTGACTAGGTTTGACTGACAGATTGACCTTTGGCCTCTTGCCATAGCCAGCAGGGCTACTCTGTGCTGCTGGCTAATGGAAGCCCTGTCCTCTCTGGTCACTTCCTCTCTCTCTCTTCCTGTTGGAAAACAATCAGGAGCAAGTAAGCTCAAATCCTACACAAGGATACCAAGAGGGGGAGAGCTGCCTGCTCTCCACACAGCTGGGCTGCGAGCTTTGCTGCCCCTCTGGGTGTTTCTCAAATGCTGCAAGCCAGCTGCGTGTTTCGCCTGACCCTTTGCAGCTTGTCCGAAAGGCATTCTCTGAGGCTTGGGGGAGTTCTGATCTGAGAGACAAAGGCTCCTCCCAAAAGCAGATCTTTATCTCCTTTGCCTCCTTACACCCGAGGTAGTGGCAAGGGGAAAAAAAATCTTGTCTTCCTTGTGAGGAACAAAGGCCCTGTGTCCACAGTGCCCCGCTGACCTTCTCATGCGTTATGAATGGTGACCTTGTGATTAATTCGCAAGCTCCAGCTCTGAACACTCTGCTCCTCAGCGGTACTCCGAGGCGAGCCTCTAGGCTACTGTCCCCATCCTCTGTGCTCTTTCTTCCCCTGCCGGGTTACTCCAGCCCTGCATGTCAGACCAAGGGGACTACCGGGCTTCCAATCAGGAACACCAGCTAGGCAGGCCTCCTGTTGATGTCACAGGGATATGTGGCAAGTATGAAAGGACCGGGCTCCATGCTCTATTGTCTCTGGGGTTAAATGACCAGGAATGGAATTTAGGAAGCAATCTCTGGCTGGAGACAATCCCCCCAGACTGGGGAATAGAGGATATGTCTGTGATTCGAGCACTTGAGAGAGAGACTCAGAAGGGTCAGAAGTTCAGGTCTTCCACAGTTACATAACAAGTTTGAGGCTGGCCTGGCCTCCATGAAACCCTGACTCAAAAAAAGAAGGAGGAGAAGGAGGAGGAGGGAGAGGAGGAGGAGGAAGAGGAGGAGGAAGAGGAGAAAAGAAGAGAAGAGCAGGTGGATGGGTGGGAAGAAGGAAGGGAAGGAAGGAAAGAAAGAAGGAAGGAAGGAAGGAAGGAAGGAAGGAAGGAAGGAAGGCCCCAAATCCTGAACAAAGCTCTTCCAAGCATAGGATCCAGTAAGCATCCTACAGGTACCCAGTGGCCAGTGCTGACCAAAGTCGGGGAATCAGTTATCCCCACTGATTCTTCAGCTAAGGAGACAATCAGCAAGTCGAGCCTTTCCTAAAGCTGGCACCAACACCTCAGCCTCCTAACAGAGACACGTACATGTGTAAGGACTTGTTCTAGCGCATTCTTAGCAGCTCTAGAACAATCACTCTCCTCTGGGAACCGTTTATATCTGTCCACAGTCGAACGACCCAAAGCTGGGGTTGACAGATACCACACTGTAGCATAACCAAACTCCCATGAAGACAGAGAGCCCAACAAACCAGGTGCACGTAAGGATGCAGCATGTGGGTCCCCAAGTAGACACATCTGGACTTCAGATGTTGGTTGAAAAGGTGCAAGGTGGCAGCGGAACACTAATGCTTTGCCATTGTGTCGATAGCCAGCTGGGAGTGTAAAGATTCACCAGGTCCATATCAGCCCAGTCCATCTCTCTGTCAGATTAAAAAGTGTTATATTTTACTTATTTTGTGCATGGGAAGCACATGAGTTTGTGCAGGGAGGCCAGGGGACAACTTCCGGGAGTCAGTTCTCTTATGCAGTCTTGGGGTTCAAACTCAGGCTGACAGTCTTGGTGGCAATCACCTCTACTCTCTGAGGCCTCTTGCCAGCCTCATTCTCTGACATATTGGATCTCACAAAAACCATGGGGCCAGGGAGATGGCTCAGTGTACAAAGGAGCTTGCTGCTAAGCCCAATGACCTGAGTTTGGTCGCAAAAACCTGGGACCCACATGGTGGAAGGAGAGAACAGACACTTGGGTATACACACAATAGATAGATAGATAGATAGACAGATAGATAGATACATACATACATACATACATACATACATACATACATATATAGATACATAGATAGATACATAGATAGATACATAGATGATACATAGATACATAGATACATAGATACATAGATACATAGGTAGATACATAGATAGATACATACATAGATACATAGATACATAGGTAGATACATAAACAGATTAGACAAACATAAAACCAGAAGGCTGGGGAAATGGCTCAGTGGTTTAAAACATTGTTACTTTGGTAGAGGACCAGCGTTTGGGTCCCAGCACCCAAATGGCGGCTTACAATCATCTATTACTCAACTTCCTAGAGATTCAATGCCGCCTTCTGACTTCTGTGGACACCAGATACACACATGGGACATGTACACAGGAAAAAACACTCATACACATTAAACAACAACAACAACAACAACAACAACAACAACAAAAAAACCCTCATGCCTTTCCTGAGACCTTCCTGTGGGAAAGGGAAGGGGAGGGGCTTGCTGAAGCGCCACCCACATCCTTCCCTAAAGTCCTAGGTCTTCTGTGGCTGTGGCCACCAGCCCCCAGCAGGCTAATCCTGTAATGCCCTGTGGCTGCAGGCAGCAGCCCTTGTGTCTGTCCAGGGATTAGGTTAAGGAGTCATTGTTCAGCTTACCCCTGTTCTTTCTAGAGAGCCCAGACTGTCTGTGGGTAACTGTACCTCAGATTTAGATTTCCATTAAATGTCATCAAACCACGGGGCTTTTTAAGGTTCCTCTAGCAGAACTGAGAGCCCTGCCTCTTCCAGACTCCCGTGTCCTTTCAAGTGCGGCTGCAGTGAGGACTGACCCTCTGTTGTCTGAGTCCACACCTGCCCAGGTCTAGTTCTGTTTTGAGACTCACTCTTTGCCTGTAACCCTGTAACTCACCATGTAGCCCAAACTGACCTCAAACAAATGAGTCTCCATCCTCCTACGGGGGAGGGGGGGGCACCCACAAACTGGGATTACTGGCATGCACTGCCACGCCCATTCTTCAAGTGCTGTCCTCCTCAGGCTGCTAGCCACGCAAAATGTGTGACTCTGAGGGAAAAAATAATCCAGAGGTCCCTCGGTGACCAACATGAGGTCAGGTCAACACCTGGCACCCAGAATGCCAAGGGGTCATGATGTCAGCCCTAGGGTGAAAACCAGAAACTCTAGCCCAGGCCCAGATGCTTCAGGTCAGAGTGAAATCTGAGGCACCTGGGCCACTGGCCTCACTTTGAAAACTCAGAATTGTGAATAAGGAAGTCACCATCATGTCCTTCCTTATGGCCGTTCCCACAGCATCATGGGATGCAATTGTCTTTAAGAGCTGGATCCTCGGCTAGGCAGTGGAAGTGCACATCTTTGACCAAAGCACTCTGGCTGCAGAGGCAGGTAGATCTCTTTGAGTTTGAGGCCAGCCTGGTCTACAGAGTGAGTTCGAGGACAGCCAGGGCTGTCAAAGAACAGCCTGTCTTGAGAACAGAGAAACTTTGTCTTGAAAAACCAAAAATTTAAATGTATGTAAACAAAGTGTCTTCAAAAGAAAAATCTGGACCTCATTGCTGGTTCCCCTCAGATGTGAAGACTTCCTACAAAGTGTCCCTAGGACTTTGGTTCCCCACTGCCAGTGCCCCCCTGCAGGTGCTTTGGGACACCATCTAGCACACCAAGGGGGTGGTTTAGGTCAAGTAGCATCTGCAACTGTTTCCTCCAAAGTCCACAGGCTGGCCCTGTCACCACCTTCCCTTTCAGGTTTCAGTTTTGTGTTATATAAATAATGAGTGACATCAGGTGAGCCTTTGCAGAAACCGACACAAGTCATCCCTGGTTCCCAGGCTTTTATGTCCAAAAAGTCTCATTAGCAGGTGACTTGGATTGTCCTCTGTCCCCAAAACCAAACAACAGCAAACACAGGTCTGAGAATAAAGGTATCATGTCTGGCATACCTAAGGTTCTGAACTCCATTCCCAACACAGAAAGAAAAAGGAAAGAAACAAAGAGACAAACAAAGCAATAAAGAAACAAAGTAACAAAGAAACAAATGAGGCAACAAAAGAAACAAAGAAACAAAGGAAAGAAAACAGGAAGGAAGGAACAAAAAAGAAACAAACAAACAAATAGCAATAAAGAAA
>JANHMN010000018.1:43473614-43490066 GCA_030674055.1 Rhabdomys pumilio
ACACACACATGTATACACTGCACACTCACCCCTTAGACACACACACACAGACACACACATGTATACACTGCACACTCACCCCTTAGACACACACACACACATAGAGACATACATACATACACACACAGAGACACACACACACATACACACACAGAGTCACACCCATACACATACATATACACTCATAAACACACATACACACACATACAAACACACATACACACATATACACACACATATACACATATACATACACAGACACACACACACACATGTATATACTGCACACTCACCCCCTTAGACACACACATACACACATACACATAAATACAGACACACACATGTATACACTGTGCGCTCACTCTCTTAGACACACACAGAGAGACACAGAGAGACACACAGACACATACATACGCACATGTACACACTGCACACACACACACACCCTTAGACACACACATACACAGACACAGAGAGACACACACAGACACATACAGACACACACATGTATACACTGCACACTCACCCCCTTAGACACACACACAAACACACACACACACACACAGACACACACACCTAGATCTTGTTACTACTGTGCCTGACTGGCGCTGAGGGTCTCCTGGGGTGCTCACCTTTTTGCCTGAGGATTTCTGGGAAGATTCATTGTGTGCCTCCCCTGTGTGTGCCACCATGGCTTGGCACATCACCAAGAGTGACGTCAGCCGTGGGAACTGCTGGGGATGAGCCAAGGAGCAAAGAGACACATTAGCATCTGCTTGAGTGGGCTTGCCAGAAACTCTGGGGTGAACTGTTTACCTCCTTTCCCAGGGACCTCCTTCCTCTCTTGATCCCCAACTCCTGCTCGCACTCAGCACCCCCAACCAGTCCTGCCACAGCAGGAAGGGCTCCCCAGGCTCTGCAGGTCCAGTGCCCTCACCATAAACCCTCCGTGAAGTTTATTTACTTCTCTTGTCCCACCCAGAGCAGCCAGTGTCTGCCACCCACCCGGGAGCTGAGCACAGAAACCTCAGCTGCAGGGCTTCCTCAGGTTACCTCAGCTTCCTGTGGACCATTAAGAAGTCAGGGGGCTAGACAGGCTTAGGCCCCTGATGAAGAGAGGTCGGCCTGGTGGTCAGATAGGTGAACAAGAGGTGGGGCGCTTCATGAGGTGGGGCTCAGGGCAGAAGCCCAGAAGACAACCAGGAAGTTCCTGGTTCTACCTGGCACAGCGCCGACCTGGTCTGAGACCTGGTGTCCGTTGTCGCCTGATAGTCCAGCAGGACCAGACTGCCAGCCGATTCCCAAACTCCTGCCTTGCGCAAGGACAGCCTGGGCACAGGAACGCAGCCCTTACCTGGGGTGAGCAATGGGAAGGAAGGGTTAAACCTGTGAAGTTTACCACAGCAGCAGAGTGTGTACTGTCTCTTGAGGCCCCAGGGGCTCCTTAGCTTGTGGCTGCCTCCTCTTCACTCTCTCCTCTTTCTTCTCTCTTGTCTGGGCCTCAGATCTCCCTCTGACACCACTACGTTCCTTAATCCAGCCTATCTTCAGTTACATCGGTAAAGAGGTTTTCCAATGGAGGGCCACAGTCTGGGTTTGGAACATATCTTATGGGAACTAGTGTCCAGGCCCCTTCTTAGCCCACTTCACAGGGTCCAGAGAACGTTCTAGAAGAATCGTGGCCTGACTATGGGCCTAGGGAAGTAACTCAGTTGGTAGAACGCTAGGTGTGGTGGTGTGTCCTAGCACTCAAGAAGTCGAGGCAGGAGGATAAGGAATTTAAGGTCATTCTCAGCTATGTGTTGAATTCAAGGGCAGCCTGGGCTACCTAAGACGTTTGTTGAGTCCACAGATTCTACTTAGCACCCCCTCTTCCTTAATTGGTCACCGGAGCTAACCTCACTCAGCCTCATTTTAATCGTTTCTGCGGTTCTCTAGGAATAGGGAACAGGAGATTAAATCAGACTAAATCCAGGACATCTACCCTCAGGGAAGAGGCCTTTTCCCCAGTATGAATGGCGCCATGGGACCTAGGCCTAGGGTGAAACTCCACCCCCCTCCCATTAGCCACAGATAACCCCTGGAGTATAAGCAATGCCAGGAGGGCTGGGTGAAGTTGTGAAACAGATAAGTCCCCCAGAGCCCAATCAACAGTAAAACAAATATATACACTACAGCCACAGGCTAGCTTCCTCCCCCAGCTCTCCTTCCTCTGCTCCCCTAACTCACCCTCCATAAGGCCTCAAGCAAAGGCAGGGTAGACTGGAGGTCAGGGAAGGCTTGCAGAGGTAACCAGGTCTCCACCTTTTTTTTTGAAAGGGGGGCGGAAATGTCTCATGTAGCCCAGGCTAGCCTTGTGAACTCACTATGTAGCAAAGGAGAACTCTGACCTTCTGACCCACCCCATCTCCTCTCAAGTGCTGGGATTTCCATCACAAACAGCCCATTCTGCTGTCAGAGATTCAAAGCTCAGAGAGATTAACCTGCCTGAAGACATACAACTATAAACAGAAGAGCAGGGGCCACGATTTAGCTTACCATTAGGGGTCACCTCTGACTATGTGTTACCCAGCAGCATGGCCATGGCCTTGTGACAGGGGAGGGGGAAATCAGTCTCTGATTTTGCTTTTTATAAAATAAAGATAAGTATCTATTTCTGTGGTTAAGATTTTAAAACTCTAGGCCAGGAGTGGTGGCACATACCTGTAATCTCAATATATTCAGGAGGCTGTGGCTGGGAGATTGCCACAAATTAGAGGCCAGGCGAGGCCCTGTCTCACTAGAAACGAAACAAAAGGCTGTGCATCTCAGACCTGTGAGCCTAGCTACTTGGGAGGAGGCAGGAGGATGACAACGTCTAGACCTCCCTGGGCCACAGAGTGAGTTCAGGGATAACTTGGGTCCGTCTGGGCTAGAGTTACAGGGAGTTGTGAGCTGCCCAGTGTGGTGCTGGAGACTGAACGTGGATACCCTGCAAGTGTGTGGGCAGTGATTAGAAAGCCACAGAGAGCCGGGCAGTGGTGGCGCACGCCTTTAATCCCAGCACTTGGGAGGCAGAGGCAGGTGGATTTCTGAGTTCGAGGCCAGCCTAGTCTACAGAGGGAGTTTAGGACAGCCAGGGCTACACAGAGAAACCCTGTCTCGAAAAACCAAAAAAAAAAAAAAAAAAAGAAAAGAAAAGAAAAGAAAGAAAGAAAGCTACGGAGATAGGAGGACAAGGTGGTACATGTCTGTAACTTCATCATTTGAAAGATGCCCATATGAAAATTAGGAGTTCAAGGCCTTTTCTCCTATGTCAAAAATTTGAAGATAGCCTGAGCTACGTGAGGCTCTTTTTTTTTTTTTTTTTTTTTTTTTAAAAGAACTGTTTATTTATTTTATGTAGGTGAGTACACTGTCGCTCTCTTCAGACACACCAGAAGAGGGCATCAGATCCCATTACAGATGGTTGGAAGCCACTATGTGGTTGCTGGCAATTGAACTCTCAGGGCCTCTGGAAGAGCAGTCAGTGCTCTTAATTGTTGAGCCATCTCTCCAGCCCTACATGAGGCTTTTGAAGAAGGAAACTCCTGACCTCACATGCCCAGGGTCCAGAAGATCCTTCACTGAAAGTGGGCAACCACACACATACACGAAGCAGACAACCCAAGTCATTTTTCTTGAAAAACACATTTATTTCTGTAAACCGTTGGAATGCCAGAGAATGCTGGTCCTCACAGCCCAGACTGGTGCAGCATTCTTCCCCAAAGTAATAAGAGCAAGGAGGAAGGAAAAGAACCATCTTCCCGTGCTATCGAGGAGCCAAACCCGCCTCAGCTTTCTTTAAAAAGCAAACAAAGCCATCTTTGGAATTTGCAGACTAAGATTCCAACCATAAGCTGCCTTCCAGGTGCCCTGAGGCCTGTGCCAGCCTCCCTGTTTGCAGGGGACCTTTCCATCCTTGTCACCCTGGAGGCCCTGAGGTTGACCCTGAACTCCCACCACAGCCGGACTCAGACCTCTCATGCTTCAGAAGGGATTCGCCAGAAGGGTAGTTTTGACTGTGTGGCAGAGCCACTGCCAGGCAAGATTTAAGGCAAATTTGTCACTTCATACTCGGTCCACGCCAGACCTAAACCTGCTATTACCAAGCAGCTTCTACCAGACTTATAGCTTAGGCTACTCTGAACAGGGCAGGGGCAAGGCCTGGAGCCAAGTCTATGGGTTCTGAGGAGCATGCGTGAGCTCATGAAGACTGTAGCATGTGCACAACTCCTGGTATGGTGGCTGGCATCGGGCTAACAGAAAACAGCCAGGGCAAGCTGGGATGGCACCAGGTCAGGCCTCGGCAACTCAAGCCCAGGGTAGCTTTAGACCAGGCAGGCCACAGTGAAGGCAGGGATAATGCCAGGTCAAGGGCCAGTGACAGAGAGGCACCTGGGATCTGACTGTGTGTATGACCCTGGCACCAAAATGACTTTTCTTTAAAACAAAAAGGGGGCGGGTCTCAATGATGATCGGTGAGCCTGAGAGGGGCCACGGAGCGGAGGGGCAAAGGGAGGGGGTTGGACACACGGGTGGCGCTGGTGCCTCTCATGGCTTCTCCTCCCTGGTGGGCTGGTGAGGTGGCAGTATCCTCCTCGGTGGAGCAGGCAGATGGCTCTGGGGGGTATGGGGCTGCCACTACTCTGACTGAGCGTCGTAATTGGCGCCTCCGGCCTTCTTCAGCTCGCTCCTGATGAAGTCTTCCTCCAGCTCCTTCCGATCGCTGATCACAAACTCCTTTGCAAAATTCTGCAAGGACAAAAAAGAGCTCAGAGTCTCAGTGAGGGAGGAGGGGAGCAGGTCCAGGGTTGCCCAGGCAACACAGCAGGAAGCCCTGGCACCCCAGACACTCCTAGTGGATTGCAATGAAAAGAAATGCCATTAGAGCCTGTGCCAGAAGCCCAGTTCGAGGGGTAGAGATGCTACAGCCCCCAGGCCACAGCTGGACCCAAGGACAACCCCTGGACTGTCTTCCCTTGGCTGCGTTACCTTGGGCAAGTCCCTATCCACTGTCAAATTCTTGATTTGCAAAATCCTGCCAGGGAGGATGTGAATTAGCAAAGCAGGTAGGGAGCTGGCCAATGTTTAAGTCCAGGAGAGGGGCAGAGGAGGAGCTAGACACTCTGGCACAATACCTGCAATCCTAGCATATAGCAGGCTAAGGCGGGAGAACTACCGTGATCCTAAGAGCACCTTGAACTGCACAGTGAGACCCTATCTCGTAAGATTACAGGAGGGAGCACACAGAAGGAAGGAGGCTCTGACTGGTGGCTACGCTTCTCACACCTGTTACTGATGTACCTAGGGGAGGAAGAAGCGGGCTCTCACATGCCGGCTCAGCCATTACCAGGCCAGAGTCCCTGGGGGTGGGGGGTTGGGGGGGGTGATACTCTGGCCTTCCCAACCACGCATGTTGAGTTTTGGGCAGGTGTGCAGGGTATTAGCAGTGTTCATTCCACAAACATGGCCGGCTATCGTTGGGAAACACACCGTTACTGTAGTCGCTTCAAGGGCCTGCTATACGTGAGAACGAGAAGCAGGAGGTATCAGGTAACACTGAGCAGTGAGGATTACGTCATTTTATATGTGGATTATGAGGCACAATAAACCAAGAAAATCTCAAGGGAAGACAAAGAAAGCTGCGGGAAGCACAAGTCCAAAGGTTGGGGAATTATCCACATAAAAGAGCTAGGGGGTGATGTGCACACCTGTAGAGTCAGCACTGGGGAGGTGGAGGCAGGAGGCGTGGGGGTTCACAGCCAGCCTCAGATAACACAAGTTCAAGGCCAACAAAGCCTGTATGGTAAGAGGTTCAAACACACCACACACACACACACACACACACACACACACACACACACACACACACAAGCGCTGTGGTACCGAGACCAAGCCACAGCGTCAAAATGTGGAAAACTCCAACTATATGACCCTGGGACTGGATCCCGGAAGCTCTGCCTGAGAGACATGAAATCACCTGGGCACAGAAGCACATGCCCAGACTTCACGGCTGCGTGGTGATTCACCGGATTCACCAACAGCCAAGCACCCCAGAAAGCTAGCCAACAGATGAGATGAGAGGGTAAAAGGTACCCTCAAAGCATGAACATCGCGCATGGTGACGCATTAATTAGTCATCAATGAAATTCTAATGCTCGCTGCAACATGGGTGAACGAACCCCTCACCATGAGCAAAAATAGGCAGGCATGAAGAGCCACCCACTGTCTGGATCCTCTGACAGGAAATGCCCAAAAAAGGCGAATCCACAGAGAAAGCAGACCAGAGGTGACCAGGGGTGGGAGACAAAACAGGAAATGACAGATGTCATCTAAAACCAATTGTGTAGCAAAATTACACAGCTCTTGGAGGTGACTGCAAACCAGGAAGGGTCAGAAGACCAGCTCTCTCTGCATGTGGGGTACAGCAGCTCTGCCCCCAAACCAGCCCAATGGCAATTCTTAAAATTCCAAGAGACACCAGGAGGAGGTTGGTAGCATGTGCCTTTACTCCTAGCACTCAGGAGGCAAAGGCAAGTGGGTCTCTGTGATTCAAGGCTAGCCTGGTCTACAGAGCAAGTTCCAGGATAGCTAGGGCTACACAGAGACCCTGTCTTAAAAAAACAAAAAAATAAAAATCCTCAAAGACATTCAAGAGTATTTTTATTTTACAAACAAGACATAATCTGAAGACTACAAGGCCTGCCCAAGGTCACAGACCTGGGGACCACTGCCTCAGGTTGGGAGTGTGGCTCAGTCAGTGCTTACCTTAGCAGGCAGGAGGTTCCAGGTTCAAGCTCAGCACTGCTCCCACCCCCAGCTACAATATGTAGATATAAAGAAAGGGGAGCAAAAAAATTCTTTGGAACTAGAGAGGGGTGGTTAAAATGGTTAATTTTACATTAAATGGATTGATTTCACATCAATAAAAAACAAAATAAGCAGAGTCGCCATAGCACCAGAAAGATCAAGTTCTCAGTTTCCTCGGTACCATGAGCAAGGCCACCAAGACATTGCGGGATATGGAGCAGGGGTTAATATTTGCCAAGAGAGGCAGCCTCACACAATCTGACTGAATCCACCCTCAATACATTAGCCTTTTACCGGGTTAAGATAAGGCCCTGGGGGAGAGCAAGCGAGACGGCCTTTTGCAGCCCCGAAGGTAAAGACTCTTCCTAGCAGCCCCATGGCCAGCACTGCTAAGTTTATGCATGTGACCCAGACAATGGAAGGCAGCGGTCCCTGGTCAGAAAAGAGAATAGAGAGTCGACTTGTGTCTCAACTCCCAGCCCAGCGGCACAGGGGAGGGGCGAGGGTGCCCCAGCAAGGAAGTCAATGGGGCAAGAAGCCTTAGAGGAAGTTCAAAGTCCCCTGCTTGCTGACAGCCATATATGGCAATGTAAAGAACCCGAAGTCTGTGTCAGGAACAAGAGTTTAGGAAGACAAGATAAGGACTAAGAAATCTAGAGGGAAGTGTTAAAGGGCTGGGTGCACCTCCAGCAAAAACCACAAGAGCTGGGCCATTGTCACGCTACAACCAGGCAGTGTGGAGAGTAAGCCCAGAACGCTGGAGACTGACTGCCCATCACTTTGTAGCCAGTTTGTGTTACATAGCAAAACTCTGTCTCAACCAAACAAACAGGGGCTGTGCATGTGGCTCAGCTGTCAGAGGGCATGCCCAGCATGCACAGAGCCCTGGGTTCAAGCCCCTCAGCACTTCGTAAAATCAGGCGTGTTACCGCAGGCAGGCCTGTAATCCCAGAGACGGGAGGATCAGAAATTCAAGACTGGGTGGGGAGATGGCTCAGAAGGTAAAGGCGCTTGCCCAGAAGCCTGGTGATCTCAGATCCCCACACTGTGAGAGGAGAGACCAGCCCCTGCACGTTGTCCTGTGGTGTGCACAGATCCGCACACAAAGTTAATACATGGGACTCAAAAAGGAGATCAGGCCAGCGAAGGGTGCACTGTAAATGGACAAAACCGCTACATTCTGCCGTAAGATACAACACACCGGTGCACACACATCCATCGCCCCAAACTATAAAAAAATAAAAGCAACCTCCAACCTTGAGGCACGTTTAAAACCAAATCGCCCTGAAGCATATGCTTCCAAGTTTCCAAAATTTACAGAACAGCCACGTGGGGTCAGCTACACTGAACATTCTCCCCTCTCCGTGGCCACAGAAGACAACTCTGTCTGCAGATACGTTTTTATTGTTGTGCCTGCAGAGGCTGGGAGGACAGGTCCTCCAGCGGTTATTACTGTGGGAGAGCAGTGTTGGGGGTGCAGATCACATGTTCCAGCCCCTCCCCCATCGCCCAGGTCATGACGTTCCACTCCTGCTGTTCTGAGGAACTCCAGAGTTAGTGGGCAGAACCAAGAGTCCCGTACCTCGGTTGATTGGTTTTTCCCTCTGAGTGACCAAAGCAGACAGTTAGCATTTCTGAAGCCACTGCAGCCCAAGCCATACCCGTGGTACTGAGACAGATCCTGGATCTACACTAATGCTTCCGGCTGATGTCCCATCAACAATCAGCCAGACTACGGCCTTGCCATGAGTCTGGCTGGAGCTGATAAAACTGGGTCTGTTCTCCTCACCCCACAAGAGACCAGGAGGTGGACCTGTACCCACAGTGCCAAGCTGAAGTCAGAGGTGTGTGTAGATGCTGGAGGAGGCACTTCCTCTCCATCTGCAGACTCGAATCTCCCCAGCATGGCAAAGCTTAGGAAATCACTCCTACTCCTCAGTCCACAGTGAGGACTCTGAGGCTTCATGTGGTTGGACCAATGGCAGTCACTCCCGGCCTGTAGCTAACACCCTTGTCCACTCACCAACCCCCACACTCTACTCCACTGCAGGAACCTTCTGGATCTCCCCATCCCTCCGATGATCCAGCCCTTCCTTATACATCCTCCTAAATGAGTTTACCCATTTCCATTCAAGCCCCTTTACGGCTCCGGTGATCTATGAATGGTCCTGGAGACAACACTGAGGGGTCCTCTTTCCTGCTATTCCAAGGGCAGTCCCTTCCCATCTGGGGAAGCAGAAGAGGCAGCACCTTTTGATGGCAACTCTGGCAGGCAAACGGGCCACCGCCCCAACAAAAAGGCTTGACACAAGTGCTATACTCTTCCCATCTAGGGTGTGAATTCTACAAAATGTCCCAAAATGCATGGTTTGGGTGGGCACTATGCTGGGTAGTTTTATGTCAACTTGACACAAGCTAGAGTCCATCTGAGAGGAGGAAACCTCAATTGAGAAAATTAAGATCGGACTGTAGGGAAGGCTGGGGACATTTTCTCAGTGTTTGATGAGCAGGGCTCAACCCATCAGGTGCGATGCAAGCCCCTGGGTTCTATAAGAAAGCAGGCTGAGCAAGCCACAGAGAACAAGCCAGTAAGCAGCCCCCTCCATGGCCTCTGCATCAGCTCCTGCTCCAGGTCCCTGCCCTGTTTGACTTCCTGTCCTGCCTTCCTTCAGTGATGAACAATGATGTGGAAGCCTAAGCCAAATAAACCCGTTCCTCTCCAATCTGATTTTTGGTCATGGTGTTCCATCACAGTGATGGAAACCTTAAGGCAGGTAAGGCATAAGCCTCAAGACTTATGTAAAATGACCCCTTGTCCTCTGCCTCCACTCCTACTGAGCAGTCAGCTTCAGATCTAAGGGAGCCACTAGAGAGTCTCCAGTGCCACAGGGGAGTCACTTTCCTGGTAAGTAAGTAAAAAGGCCAGAAGCCAAGCAACATCAGCGGGCAGATAAAGTCTGATCCACGAGAAACGCCAAGATCAGAAAGAGCAAGGAGCTGTTCACCTGGGTGCTGACCACTGAGAGGCCACCTGTGCCAACAGGCCACCTCCCACCAAATTTACCCCTACATGATCGTGCGTGCATGTGTATACACACACACACACATACACACACATATAAACACATGCGCACACACACACACGCGCACACACACATACACACACAGACACAGATACACAGACACACATACACATACAGACACACATACACACACACATATGCATACATCTAACAGCCACAAGGAGAGGCAGGGAACAGGACCCAGGCCAGACATTAGGGAGAACTGTTTTGATGGCACATATATGGCCTTACGTAAAGAGAGACAGGTGACATCATGGCGGCTCTGAAATGCCGCCAGCTCACTCACAGTCCCTGGCACTCAGCTTGGCCATTAGTGTGTCACAGTGCATGGTAGCTGCTGGTGGCTGGAAGAACACAACCTGTTCTGAAAGCAGCATGGCCACATGGAAGAGTCTCCCGTCCCAGAGCTCTGTAGCTGGCCCACTCAGGGACAGCATCTGGCAGGGATGCAAGGGTGGTGGCTTTGGTGGCAGCTTCACCCACCTGTAACTGTCCTGTGGCAAGACAGAGGACGGAACCCATGGAACAAGGCCCAGTGAGCCCCACTGACCACCTCTGTTGACAGAGGACCAGATGGGGAAGTGGGTAAGTTCAGGTCTCATGGTGAGGAGCTCCGTGTTAGACCTGCCCTTCCTCCTTGCCCCTCTACCCCCAACACTCACATACCAGCAGCCTAAGGCTGCCCAAGCTACTTGTAGAGTCCAAAGCACAAACTGCCAGTCTGGGCACTGTCACCTGCACCTTTCCGGGTTTTCTCCAGGACCCTGGCGTTGCCCTGAAGGTTTCCAGACAGGGACTTTCCATGTTTTGCCTACTGGGACTGTTCAAAGGAAGAGGCTCCTTCAGCCGTGTCCAAGTCTGGCATCTTCAGGTTTCCATCCAAACAGTCTGTAAAGGTGGCTGTGGGTGGGTTTTGTTTCCACAGCCTTTATCGAATGCAAAGTGGGCCCCAGGCTGCTTTCCTTGAACAAGCTATCCCAGTGAAGAACAGGGTAGAAGTAGGTCTGACACACACACACACACACACACACACACACACACACACACACACGACTCTGTTTGCAGGGCTAGATTAAGATATGCATAAATATTCTCCTATTCTTGATTTTAAACTGTTTCTTCTCCTTTTCAGACAGGTTCTCATGAAGCCCAGGCTGGCTTTGAACTTGTTGGTAGCCAAGGATGACCCTAAACTTCCTATCTTCCACCTCTCCAGTGCTGTGTTTACAGGTATACACTTACAAAGCCTGGCTCATGTGGTGCTGAGGACCCACTGAGATATATCCCCAACCCCAAGCTCTTTTTTAAAGGGTTCCCGACTGCATGGCTTAAGCCCAGTTTTCTTGCTAAAACAGGCTGGGCGTGGGGTTTAGCCTAAGCTGCCCCATGCTCTCCAACAGCCTGGCCCTCAAGAACTTCAGTTCCTCCTGTGCAAACAGGAACTGAAACAGTACCACATGCTGGGTCTGTAATGAAGGCTTTGGAGTGTGCAAACAGCCTGCACCCTCACTGGGTGTGCCCAGCACTGGGCAAGCACTGACTGGCCTTCAGCCGATTTGTAAGTGATAGAGCTTTCCCTTCAGCCTCAAGAGTGCAGGGAAGCTTAGGGGTTCAATGTTCGGTGGAGCCTTTCCTCATCCCCAGTGTTCATTTGCATAAAAGGGCAGCCCCAGAGCTTCCTGGGTAGTCATAGAAAATGATGGCTCTATCCACCCATCCAGTAGCAACATCCAAAGCTGGGCTAGAGGAGAGCTGCAGAGGAAGAGGAGAAAACCTGCAAGAGGAGAGAGGTTAGCTTCCTCTACACCCAAAGATAAGCAGAGCAATGCCCCTCACTGCACCCCGAAACCTGTGCTGGCTTAACACTCACTATGGCAATCACTAGCCTGTACCCTCAGAGGCCAAATTCCAGTGTTGTGGCTCTCTAAGAGACAAGGAGCAGAGGCCCCGAGAGGCCCTGAAAGCAGCATTCAGTGGCTCCCCAGCCCTGCTCCCCAGTTCTATGAGAGAGGAGAGGGAGGGAAAAGGGTCTTCCAGACGGATCCGCACCAGTCATCCAAGGGTCCTCCTGCCTAAGTGCCTGGAGCACAGAGACAAAGAATAAGACAAAGTCCCACCATGGACACCAGAACCCAGGGGATTCCAACACAGGATCACAGTATGGTTCCTAGTTAGGGCTCCGTGCTTCCTCTGGGCCCATCTGGGACCCATGCAAATGTCCGCTGTGCAGGGTGTAGACTCTCTCCCACACATATGAGCTAAGGCAGAGTGGACAAGACACCCACTGGTAATAATCAAGTGCCTTTCCCCAAGTGGAATTCCCCAAGAATTTTAAGCTAAAGACTTCAGAGTGCTGAATAAAGGCAATCAGCACCCCCAACAACCCCTCTTGCCAGGAAAAAGGACAACCTTGCAGGAGGCTGAGCAGAAAGAAACAGAAGTGCGCTGCTAGCCTCTCGCCCCCTCTGTGACCTCCTACACCTATTCAGTGTCTGAAAGACCTAGTCCTTAAAACCCGACCTGCAAGGTATAATTTACTCAAAAAGAGCAGGTTCTTAAAGCAGGCATGACTCATCGAAAAGGGATGAGGGAAACAAACGGATCAGCAGGGCCAAGTGGTTGACACATTCGGATATGAAGGTGCAAGTCACCTTTCTACTCGGGGAGAAAACCAAGGGCACACACAAGCGGGCACATTGTGATGTACCAGGAACAGAATGCAAGCAGACAGATGTCCCTGAGATCCTGCTGTGAGCAAGCCCTGAGCAGCTGACCCCATACCGTCCCTCTTTGCATATGGGAATAGTGCTTGGGACCTGATCTTCTGCCTCCCAGATATTCACCAAGGCCCTGACCCCACCTGGCCCGACCTCTGACTCTATCTAGTTCTGGGAGGGCAGGGGAGTAGGAAATGTACTCCACTTCTGCGTCCGTGGCAGACATCACAAATCAATCCTGCAGACATCACAAATCGATCGTGGCACCTTCTCTGTCAAGATTCAACCTTAGAAGCCTTAACCCAGAGCACCAAGAGGCCCCTACTTATTAGTCAGCTGATAGGTCAGAGGTCAAATCCAGGCTGAATCCTTAACTTCTGTCTAATCAAAGCTGCGGCTGGGGAACTAACCACATAAGGGAATACTTACCCTTCATGTAGGAGACCTTAGGATTCATCTCCAGAAAGAGAAAGGGGAAAAATAGGCATAGAATTTCTTGTTCCTAGCTACATGCGTGCTTAGGAGTTTCCCCCAAAGAATCAGTAAACAGAATTGTTTTAAAATGACAACATTGAGCCTCAAAGATGTCTCCTCTCAGCAAATACCAGGATGTGTCCATAATTCAACAAAAAGCAAATACGTAAGGAAACAGGGGCCTGCTCAGTCAGCGGAGCTCTTGCTCAGCATACACAAAGCCCTGGCTCTCACCCCAGCACTGTCTGTATAAACAGGGTGCACACCTATAATTTGGACACTTAGGAGTTGCAGGCAGGGATTTCAGGGGTTCAAGGTCACCTCAACTACAAATAGTGAGTTCAAGACACACCTGGGTAACATGAGACCCTCTCTAAAGGAACTATATCTATGGCAGCACACTTACCCTATAGACATCTTATTTATATTTCCCTGCTTCTATGTGTTAGACTGGCATCCCATTGCTCAGATGAGGAAACAGAGATCCAGGGGGGCGAGGGACCAGAGATCTGATGATCTGTGTAAGCTCCTGGCTAAGGCTGGCTAAGACATAGTGAGAAAGACTGCACACGACCAGCATTAGACTCTCCTGTCTCTGGTAGGCACTCACCAAACAATGCCTGACTGCTCTGACCAGGGGCCGCACACACAAACTGTGTGTGGTGTACGTCTACTCTGAAAGGAAGTGTATAGAGACAAATAACCAAAAGACAGAAAAATGGAGAGGTGCAAAAAGGGGTGGGTGAAACCCCCAGAGCACATGGCCCGGGTGTCTGGGCCACCAAGGGGAGGCCTCACACCTGGCACAGCAGGGGTGTTCCACGGTTCTGTTCTGGGTGTGGCTGCTAGGTACCACGAAAGCATCACACTCAGGCAAGCAGGCTGGCTATGGGCTGCGAGTGGGTCTGGACTCTGGTGGGGGACAGCAAACCACAGCTAGCCACAGACCAGTCAGCTGGTTGAAGCACCTTATTTTATGTGGGGCCTCTCCCTGAGCAAAGCCAGCCTCTCTCTCCCCAGCTTAAAGCTTTCCCAGGCTCCCACTGTGTTCACAGATGAAAACCCTGCCCTCAAAACGGTCTCCCTTAGGCAAGTAAGATGGCTCAACAGTTAAAGGAGCTTGCTGCCTCCTGTGACTGGACTTCGATCCCAAACCCTAGAAAGGAACAAGACCCCCATTACATTGTTCTCTGACCTCCACATTCAGCCCCCCACACACTGTGTACATATACATGCTATTTTATACTCAATAATAAATGAATATAAATTTAAAAAAAGAAAGAACATGCGAGTTAGGGCATTTTGCAAGGCCTGCCTGATCCGCTCTGACGCGAGGCAGCTTGCCATGGCACCGGTAGTCTCCCCCGCTGGCTACCACATTGTCCCCATAAGCCTGCAGAGGCACCAGAACAAAGAGTGGGTGCGCTCTGCCCAGGCACCAGCAGACAAGTGTGGCAGGGCAATCTCAAGCAGGAGAGCTGTGGGCTCAGCACATTCCCCGACTCTGTGTGTCCCTAGAATGGCCCAGCTTCCTGCAGCTTCTGCTGCCCTGTGGTTGGTGGAGAAGGGGACATCTGATTTTTCCCAGCCATGGCCAGAGCCCAGCTCTGAACACAGATCCTTCAGTGAACTTTCTGACTTCCAGTTCCGGACGGGCCTCAATCCCTAATCCTCCTGCCTCCACACTCAGGTGCTGCACCCCCTCACATACTTGCCCAGGAATCCTAGCTACTTATTTGAGTGACCCCAGCATACCTCACCTCCCAGCACGCCTCTGAACTGGAACCTCATTGTAGCGGCAAATCTTAACACCCACTCCTGCCGTAAGATGGGGTCAGGGGTCTTTTATGGAACTGACTACCACAGAGATAGCAGGCTTCTTCTGGGGTCCTGACTCTGATGGATCACCAAAGCCTGGATATTCTTTCTGCTGGGCTGAGGGTGGCCAAATCCAGAGAGAAACAACCAAGAGAAGACAGGAAAGCCTACTGGAGCCTGGATCCAGCCCTGAATCCAAGATGCCCTCACCCTGCTCTGTGGAGAGCTGACCAATTCAACTTCTAGAGCCTGCAAATCCACAGCCAGGAACTAGCATTCCCACCATGGAGGCTGCACCAGAGAACCCAGTCCCTGGGTTACCCCTACTCGTGGGTCTACTTGGCCATCGCAGCCAGTGCTAGACTCACAGAAAGCCCCGGTGGGGACTGCAGCTCGGTGGCAGAGTGCATACCTTGGGTTGAAGCCTCAGTATGGCAAAATCACAAGCATGGAATAAGCAACTAGATGAACAGTCTAGCCATGAGTGACGGCTCACTCGTCAGCGCTCGGAAAACAGAGGCAAGAGAATCACCCTAAGTTTCAGGTCAGGCTGGGCTACCCTATCTCAACAAAATTAGAGTAAGATAATAGTGGGGAACAGCCAACGACTCAGCAGGTAAAGGTGCTGGTAGTGCAAGCCTGGTGACTTGAATTTTGTCTCTGGAAGCCAAAGAAAGATAGAAGGAGAGAAGTGACTTTATAATGTTATCCATGTGTTCTTGGTGATGTACACACACACACGCGCACACACACACACTCACACTGTACACATGCACATGAGACAGAATTAAATAAAAACCTACCTTAAATCCAATAAAGCTGACTACCGTGCTTATAGGCCCTGGAAGCCCTCCTAGGGTGTCTACAGAGGCCCCCAGACAGGGCCTTCAAGCAGCTCAGTCTATAAAGTCCTTGGAAAAGGAGCTCAGCCTGACCCTCAGAACTCAAAGGAAAAAGAAGAAGCTGGATATAGCCAGCCTCCACTGACAATCCCAGAACTCTGGAGGCAGAGACAGGGGGAGCCCTGTGAGTTCCAGGTCAGCCTGGTCTACACAGTGAGTTCCAGGAAGAAGCCAGAGTACCATAGCAGAGAGACCCTGGTTGCTGGCTAGTTTTATGACACCTTGGCCCAAGCTAGAGTCACCAGAGATGGGGGAGCCTCAGTTGAGACTATGCCTCTAATAAAATCAGGATGCAGGCAAGCCTGGAGAGCATTTTTTAAATTAGTGATCAATGGGGAAGAGTCCACTCCATGGTGGGTGGTACCATCCCTGGGCTGGTAGTTCTAGGTTCTATGAGAAAGCAGGCTGAGTAAGCCATGAGGAGCAAGCCAGCAAGCAGCACTCCTCCACGGCCTCTCCATCAGCTCCTGCCTCCAGGATCCTGCCCTGTGTGAGTTTCTGTCCTAATTTCCGGCAGTGATAAACTGCCATGGAAGCATAAGCCGAATAAACCCTTTCCTCCCTGACTTGCTGTTTGGTCATGATAACTCATCACAACAATAGTAACCCCAATGAAGACACCTTGTT
>JANHMN010000018.1:43490466-43503192 GCA_030674055.1 Rhabdomys pumilio
TAAAGGCAGCCAGTGTGTCAGCAGGGGAGCCAGTGAGAGTCAAGGTAATTTTGGTTTTGTTTTATTTTATGTGTATGTGTGTTCTGCCTACACGTATATATGTATGTGTACCACACGCAAGCAGTGGCTCACCATGGAGTCCAGAAGATCCCTGGAGCTGCAGTTACAGAGGGCCATGAGCTGCCATGTGGGTGCCAGGAAGCACACAAGGCTCTCTGGGAATTCAGTCAGTGCTCCTAACCACTGAGCCACCTCTCCCGGCCGGCCCATCTTTTCATTTTGCCTATGTCACTTGCCCCTGGGCAACAGTCAGACCTGAAGGGCTGGCCACATCTACTCCGGTCACCTGAACAGGGGTTTGGATAAGCTAAGGGAAGGAAGGGCTCTGGCTTCTACATTGGGAACTTCTGCATGCTTGCCTTGTTTTACTGTTATGCATTCAGATTTTCCTTTCTTGAGGTGGCCCCTCTCACCCCAAGCCACAAACAACCACACAGTCTGTGGTACTGTGGGTAGGTACTACTACTGTCATGCTTGAGTTACCAAACTGTGACAGCACACCCCACTGTCAATCATCAGATGTACAGAGCGAGTGTGAACAGTGTCCCTGCCACAGATCCTCTCCCCTAGGTCCCCAATGCCACCGCTGGAACTCGTCTACAATGGGACAGGCAGTAGTCTCCATTCTGGTCACCTTGTCTGTGAGCTGCTGGCTATGCAGAGCTGGATGTCCAGCTGCTATGTTCTATGGTGTAACAGTCAAGATGGCAGAGTTCTGGCCCTGGCCAGCATCCTGAACGATGTTAACATTCTCGAGTCCACCACACACACACCCTCAACCCGACTGGATGGCGACCCTTGCTGACGTGCAGCAGAGAGCATTACCTGAACCACCTCCTTCACCAGCGTCTTGTCGGTGCCCGTCTTGGCACGCTGCAGCCCACTCACGTCCTCTCCGATCCACGTGATGAGGGCAAACTTGGACCTTTTGCTCATGGCATCGCCGGTGGTGAAGCGTACAAAGGCAAACAGCCGGACATCATCTGTGGCCAAAACAAAGAGAGCGTGGCCCTCAGTAAGAATTCCCTGATACCATGTCCCTGGGAGAGGCCATGAGCCACAGGTGTGCCCAGGAAGAAGGGGGACACAACTGTGACCTCAGTGTTCAATGAATTACAGGGTGTTGTACAATACCTCTGGCCTCCACCATGAGACACAAGAGCATTCCTAAGCTCTGACAAGCAAACTCCACACACTTTCAGCTGTCCCCCAGGGGCAGAACCACCCATCCACTGGGCGGTGGGTCATCCACGAAGGCCATGCTACAAGTTCAGAGGTCAGAGGACAATTTTGCAAAGTCTGTTCTCTTTGGTCACCGTGTTGGTACCAGGGATTGAACTCAGGTTGTTGGGCCTAGTGGTAAGCCCCCTTACCCACTGAGGTCTCTTGCCAGCCCAAGTACTTTGTCTTCAAACAGGGAGTACTGTAGAGATATTCCACATTTTAAAATTCTTTGAACTTGAAGAACACTATTGTAGAGATATTCTATATTTTAAAATTCTTTTCTTCGAAATCTAAATGTTGCCGGGCAGTGGTGGTGCACGCCTTTATTCCCAGCACTTAGGAGGCAGAGGCAGGAGGATTGTTGAGTTAGAGACCAGCCTGGTCTACAGAGTGAGTTCCAGGACAGCCAGGACTATAGAGAAACCCTGTCTCAAAAAACAAAAACAAAACAAAACAACCCAAAAAACCAAAATCTAAATGTTATAACAGTTGAGAACTTATAAAAATGTCACTGATAAAAAAGCATGCTCGGCCATGGGCGCACACATCATTTTAAAGGACACAACTGCACAACCATCGCCATTGACATCGCCGTAGCCTAATTCTAGAACATTCTCATCATCCAAAAAGGAAACCCAGACCCAAGAGCAGGTGCTTCCAGGCTCGCGCAGCCCCCGGCTACCAGTCACCTGCTTCTGTCTCTGGATTCACCGAGATCACTGATCTAGACTGTTACATGATTGACATGACATGATGTCACATGTGCCCTGTGGGGACGGAGTTCTTAAGTCACCGTGTTCTCAGGGCTCATCTGTGTGTTGCACACCTCTGTGTGTGTGTAAAGTTCCGCATGCATGTGTGTAGCGGCCAGAGGACAACCCCCAGTGCTATGCTTCGAGTACTAGCTACTTTGCTTTTTTGAGACAGGGTCTCTCACTGGCCTGAAACCCAGCAAGTACGCTAGGCTGGCCAGTTGGTAAGCCCCAAGGATCCTCCTGTCTCTGCCTCCCTAGAGCTTCCAAAATGGTAGCTCTATACTTCTGTTTTTCATTCGTGAGGAGAAGACATTCAAGCCATAGACCTTGGTGGCCCACCAGATAGAAACTTCTATTTGAAACTACTGCCACGGCTCAGGACTGCCAACTTACTGCTATGTGGCCTGGGATCACCTTGAACTCTTGAACTTTTTTTTTTTTTTTTTTTTTTTTTTTTGGTTTTTCGAGACAGGGTTTCTCTGTATAGCCTTGGCTATCCTGGAACTCACTCTGTAGACCAGGCTGGCCTCGAACTCAGAAATCCGCCTGCCTCTGCCTCCCAAGTGCTGGGATCAACGGTGTTTTATGTACTGTGTCCAATAGCCAGCACTGAAATGTTTGACAGAATTTCATCCTTGACCTGCAGGGGAGGCAGCCACCCATCCCAGTTGCTTCCCTACCAGCCTTCACACAGAACACCACCAGTGTCCGTTTCCAGGGCAACGACTTCCCAGTTCTGCTGTGTCAGCGTGGAGTCTTGGGCCAAGCAACCGTGGGTCCCTGCCAAAGGCTTTGTGTGGGACAGTGGCTGGAGCTCCTGACCTCACCCTTCATCCATCCAAGTACAGAGCCTGCCAGAGGCGTCAGCTCTCCCTCCCTGACTGTTGGTCAGCTTTCCTGCGCCTCAAGGGACTTTCAAAAGATGGCTCTCTCAAAAGTCTGCTCTTCATCCATTTCAGACACTCGCCCCAGACAGCACCATCTTCTCCAGCCAGCACTGAATGTTTGAGTGTGTACTCGAATATGCTTTGGGTTAAACATTAAAGAACACAGTTCTCTGGTGGCCCACGCCTTTAATCCCAGCACTTGGGAGGCAGAGGCAGGCGGATATCTGAGTTCGAGGCCAGCCTGGTCTACAGAGTGAGTTCAGGACAGCCTAGGGCTATACAGAGAAACCCTGTCTTGGAAAAAAAAAAAAAAAAAAGAACATGGTTCTCTTAAATTTTTTATTTACTTGTATTTCCTATTTTGAGTGCATATAAGTGATGCAGGATGTGTATATGAAGCTCAGAGGATAAACAGAGTCAATTCCCTTTGTCTACCTTTATGTAGGTTCTGGGGACCGAACTTAGGCTGTCATACTTTCGTGGCAATCACCTTTGCCCACTGAGCCATCTTGCCAGTCCCTCGAGTAAAACTTGTATCCTAAGGACTAGTTGATGCACAGAGAGTAAGTCACACACACACACACACACACACACACACACACACACACACACACCTAAAGGCTTAGGGAACCTTCCAGAACCTCATGCTGACTTCATCTAAATAACCATGGGGGAGGGAGGCAGGCAAGCCACACATGGAGTGACTAGCCGGGTGCTTATCCAGCTAGCAGCAGTTTGCTCAAGAAGACTGCTGACGGACACATTTTCAGAAATCCGGAGCGATGGCACTTACAAACATTGGACACTGGAGACCTGCCTGGACAGGATGTCGGCAGAGGGTGGACACAAGGCCTGTGCGGCATTTTTACCACTGCATCGAAGCCCAAGGCTGTCACTGCCATCCTGACAGCGCAGAGAGCAGGCGGCCCTTTCAGGAAGTCCATTCCCACCGCTTTCTCCAAAAATGAGGGTGCAAAGCTGTCCAAATACACACCCTAAGCTGCCCTCTTCTCAGACAGAACAGGAGTGCAGGAGTGGGCTGATAAACAGAGGGACTTCTCCACATGTGCACACGTGTGTGTACATGCACACACATGCCGAGGTGGAAAACTCGTCAGAAGGCTGGCACCTGGGCCTGCTGCCATCCTCCTCAGTCACACCCTGTCCCCAGTGAGACTCGGGTGGCAAGAAACTAGAACTTCTCAAACTTCCTAACGCCGTGACCTCTCACGTCGCGGTGGCCCCCAACCATAAAATTATTGGTGTTGCTACTTTATAACCGTAATTTTGCTGCTATGAACTGTAATGTAAATATCTGGTTTTCAATGGTCTTAGGCCACCCCTGTGAAAGGGTTGTTTGACCTACAAAAGGGTCCTGGCTCATGGAATAAGATCCAGTGAATTAGAAGTTGTTTTCTTGGGGGCTGGAGGCATGTCTCATCAGTTAAGAGCACTGACTGCTCTTCCAGAGGTCCTGAGTTCAATTCCCAGCAACCACATGGTGGCTCACAACCATCTGTAATGGAATCCAATGCCCTCTCCTGGTGTGTCTAAGACAACGATAGTACATACACACACACACACACACACACACACACACACATGAATGAAGTTCCTTTCTTGCTGAAGTCTAGTTCTCAGTAAGTGCACAGTCCTTGCTTGTCTTTCAACACACATGACCCGGAAGGACATGCGCTCTGCTTGTCTGGAAACTCCAGGAAGTGGCTCAGGAGTGGAGCTTGAACAAGACTTTGGGGTGACTTGGGGTGACTTGGATGAGCCAAAGCTTGAGAGTCACTATGGAAAGAACAAGGCAAGGCGGGGATGTAGAAACCTAGCATAGGGATGGGACATGCAGCTAGTGGGGACAAGGGATGGGACAAGAGGGCTCCAGTACAGAAAAGCAGAAGTCCTCAGAGTCCAGCCTCACCCTTCCTCCTGCCCCATGCCGCTTCGTTTTAAGGAAATGATCAGGCCAAGCTTCCTGAAAGTCTGGTCCCCCTTTTTCTACACGACCCTCTGCAGGACCAGAGGCATAACCATCAAGGTGACAAGACTATCCCTCAGACTTACCCTCCTTCCAAACTCCTCAAAAGCCGCAGCAGAAAAGGAGGCCCCCTGAGTAGTGTCAGGGAATCCAGACTTGCTTGTCTAACTCCCTGCTCACCTAACATGCCAGGAAGCCTTATCCCAAGGACTGGGACACGTATTACAAATCCATTTGAATCCCCATGGGGGACATCACCAAGGGTAAGATGAGGCCAGGCCCATGCTGAAAGGTTAACACAGTTCTATTCCTTTCCTGTGTGTGTCAGGCCTGGGGTGACTACACAGGACCCTCCATCACCAAATCAGGAACTGTAACGGCCTTCCCCCCCATCCAGTGAGCTTTCCTCATGAGATCCACAGGTTAATACAACCCCACCCAGAAATTCTTGGCTAATTTACTGTCTCTTCTCAGGCGATCTCTATGGAAGCTGTGGGAGCAGGTGGGACACCCACTGCAGGTTCCTGCTTGTGAAGCTCCAGGCCTCCATCGACTGGGCACCCCATAAACAATAGTGGGGAGCACTGCCTGAGTGGTGCTCCACCAGGGCCCTTCTGCCTCTGCCTGGGTTCCTCTCGTGTCCCTCTCTTCATGATGGTCTATACCATCGCTCTTTTGGTTTATCCCCAAATATGCCCTCTCCTCACCTGTACCCACCTTCCGGTATCCCTTCTAGTCTAGGAAGAGGGAAAAACTTAGGAGATGAAGCATGGAAGGAGTCCCTAGCAGGAGTAAAAAGGAGAGCCAGCTGGGGTCCAGGCAGGGGATGCTCGGCGGGGACAGCAACTGGGAAGTGGGAGAAGAGTGTGAACTAAGGAAGGGGTGACCATAAAGGGGATTGGAAAATAGACAGATAACAGAAGGGAAGTCAGAATTCTCTGCACTCTACGAAGTCACTAGACAGGCTGCTTCGGTGATGTTCCCCAAAGAAATACCAGCTGTTCTGCCCTTTCCCGCCCAAATCTGAATCTCACTGGACCCTTAAGTTGGGGCTCATCCCCTCCCTCCCTCTCTCCCCTTTCCCCTTCACCTCTCCCACGGTGTCCCCCAACACTGCATCCACACTGACGGAATGACTCTTCAGGGCAGGCCCAGGGACCAAAGAGCTGTCACATAGCACTTAACACTGAGTGTGCTCTCAGTGACTTCCTTATCACGCACAGCACACGCTGGCTGTGGAGTAAGCAGAGACCTGAATGAGCAAAACTAAAACCCACAGACGGAAGGGGCTCTGAAAACGTTTTGATGGGGGGGGCGGGGGAAGGGCCCTCACTGTTTAGTCAGGGCTAGCCTGGAACCCACTACATAGCCCAAACTGACCTCATACATACAACAATGCTCCTGCCTCGGCCTCCTCCCAGGTGCTGTCATTGCAGGAGTGACCTACCACAAATCAAATCTTTTAAGCAGTTCGCCCATCTGTCCAGTTCTTATGTCCCTGAGCCAGGGACACCACAGGCAATGTATAAATAAACCGTAGGCCAACAGAAGGTAGGGAAAAGGAGGATGATTTTTTTTTTTTTTTGCTATTTCTGCCCTGAAGCTGAACTTCAGAGCACTACAAAGGGAGAAGGGAGAAACGAAACGCAGGCCACAGGCCCAGAGCCCAGGATCAGCTCACACAGGTCCTGGCCTTCCTCACAGCTTCAGAGAAGTTGTGCAAACAAAGCTCTGAAAGGGGAAACACTTCCACTGCAGAGTGAGCAGCCATCTTCCCAAAGGGAGGGGTGGCAGGCGGAGAGTGGGAGGGACATGGAGACAACAAGGACAGGACAGGCTGGAGGGGAGGGCTGCAGGGGAGGGCTGTGGGGGCTGCAGGCTGGAGGGGAAGGAGGGCTGTGGGGGGCTGCAGGTTGGAGGGGAGGGCAGTGGGGGAGCTACAGGCTGGAGGGGAGGGCTGCAGGCTGAGGGGTAGGGGTGAGACAGGCTGGAGGGGAGAAGCTATAGGCTGGAGGGAAGGGGTTACAGACAAAAGATTGGGGCTACCTCTCCAGGAAGCTAGGAGGAAGCAGAAAAACACTTTGATATCCTGTCAAAGCCCAGAGGCAGCTGGACACAGTCACTGCATCCTGGCTCCTGAGGACCATGCAGAGGGTCCCAGAGGGGATGGATGAGGCTCTCTTTCTGATACAGGGGAAGGAGGCTGGTGTACCCATTCATGACAGCAGCTGCACTCAGAGCCACACCCTCCCCTCCCTTGGCCCTCGATATATTCTGTGGACTCCATCCCTAGCACAAGAAAATGGATGAATGAATGAATGAGGCCAGAAGGTGGGAGCCTCAGACTTATTTGACATTGCAAGAAAAAAAGTTAGTTAACATACGGCCTCTGAGCCGGGCAGTGGCAGTGCACACCTTTAGTCCCAGCACTTGGGAGGCAGAGGCAGACAGATTTTTGAGTTAGAGGCCAGCCTGGTCTACAGAGTAAGTTACAGGACATCCAGGGCTACACAGAGAAACCCTGTCTCAAACAAACAAACAAACAAACAAACAAAAAACAAATGGCCTCTGTTCATTACACAGCTCCTGGCTATCTAGGGCAAAACAAATAAATGCACCAGCATCCTCTTGTCCCAAACATCTGCCCCGCCCCCCTCTCTTTCTCTCCTTGGTTTTTTGAGACAGGGTTTCTCTGTGTAGCCCTGGCTGTCCTGGAACTCACTCTGTAGACCAAGCTGGCCTCGAACTCAGAAATCTGCCTGCCTCTGCCTCCCAAGTGCTGGGATTAAAGGTGTGCGCCACCACCGCCCGGCCTGTCTCTCTTTTTTAACACAGGGTTTTATGTTGGCTTCAAACTCATATGATCCTGAACTTCCGATCCACCTCCTAAGTCCCAGGATTACAACATGTGCCCGTGTTTACTGCGTGCATGCTAGGAAGTTATTCTACAGATGGAGTGACACCCCTGGCTACTGCAGGGACAGGAGAATGTCAAATCAGAGGCCCATCTGGTCGACCTAATGGGACTTATTGGAAAATAAGAAGTAAAACTAGAGGTGGGATGTTTATAGCTCAGAATCATGCCTGAGGGAGCGCAAGGCCCTAAATTCAATTCCAGAACCATAGAATAACAACAGCAGTAATTTTGAGCTACATAAAGAAAGCCTGCAAGCCCAAAACTGAAGATTCTGTCCACAGTGGTTTATTTTCTCGGGGGTTGGGGGGGGGGATAGAAGGCTGAATTTCCAGGGTGATCTCACCACATGAGCATCTGCCTGTACGGTTTTACATCTGTGATCACATTGTATATAATGTGCTGGCTCCCCCCCCCCCCACCCCCCCAGCAGCAGCCCAAAACATTCCGGCTGAGTTCTCATCAGCCACTCAGCTTTCCTAGTCGGACAAAGAACACGAGAAAACGCAGTAGTAGGGAAACCGGAAGATGATTTCGGGAGGCTCCGGAGCTCCAGGGAATAGGCAGACCCGGAGACACCAATTACAGAGAGCCCCAGGCTTTCCCCGGACACAGCACAGGTGTTTGCGCTAATCAGTGGTCTTCCTCGATGAACTGCTTGGAACAGCACAGACCAGACACCCTCAGGCCAGTGTGGGGTGTGGGCTGTAACTGCCACAGCCCGGCAAGCACTGATTTGTTCTTCACAATTCTGCTAAGTCGGTCATGGGACAAGCGCACAGTCAGCCTGTGATTCAGAGACTACTAACTGCAATATCCCTATCGGATCACAACCCTCCAACTGTGAGCACAATGGCACCAAACACCCAAATGACTGTTACTCAGGTGTGACTAGAACACCAAAGGAAGGAAGGAAGTTAGCTTTTCCTGGCAGCTGTGATCAAGGAAGGCTTCACGGATGAGATCCCCTTGAATCCGAGTCTTAAAGGCTAAGTTGGCCCAGAGGTCTCACGCAGCCCAGGCTGGCCTCAGAACCATGCCGTCGAGGATGACTTCGATCTCCTGATGCTCCTTCCTCCACCTCCCAAGAAATTGGATGATCAGTTTACAACCTGCCCCACCATGTCCGGTTTGTACGGCGATGAGGACTGAACCCAGGCTTGCCTGAGAGCTATGCAAGCACTCTACCATCGGGGCCACAGACGCAGCCTGGAAGACTACATCTTGTTCCTATCAATCCTAGTGCCCAGATGGCGCCTGGCACATGGCGCACTCTCAGAAAGAGCCTTGAACAGTCACCTCTGTGGTCTCAGGAGCTCTCAGTTCTCAGTGTCAGCAGCTCAGTGCTGTGGGAGGTGCCAATCCCTCAGGGCGCTGACAGTGTGACTTACACACACACACCCCCCCCCCCCCCCCCCCCCCCCCGAGAGCAAACGGGAGACGCAGAGGAAGATCAGGGGCCACCAAGCAGCTGACAGATTTGCACACTAACCTTTAACCAAAGGGCACGGAGAAGATAAAGCACCCATACTGCAGCTGCTGGCCTGGATGAGGCTGTGAGGTGATGGCCATGCTTCCTTCCTTCCTATGTTTCACTGAGCAAGATCACAATGAAGGGGCTGGCTGCTGTAGCCAAGGGGATGGAGAGAAGTCCCCTCTCATTCTTCAGAGAGTGATACAGTCTGCTTTCCTCAGTGAACTCAGGGGACAAAAACAAGCCCTTAGATTGGCCTGACACATAGCAAGTTTTGAAAGTGGCTGGACAAGCTTAGTATAACAGCTCATACCTCACACTCTCATACTCTGGTAGCTGAGGTAGGAGGATTATGGCCTTAAGACCAGACTGTGCTACATAGACAGATTATGCTGGGGGTGGGGGGAGGAAAGAAAGAAGGAAGGAAGGAAGGAGCTGGTGAGATGGTAATGAAGACAAGACAGTGGTGGTAACCATGGCAACCAGGGAGCAAACAGAGACCGCAGAGCAACAGGCAGGAAGGTGAGACTGGGTGCTAGAGGGCACACCTAATACCACAGAGCAGCCAGTCCCTGGTTAGACACAGGTCTCTGGACACACAGAATCTACCCTGGGACCGCATGATGACAAGTAGGCCACAGGGAAATTTTAAATGTACGCAGACTAGAGGACCCCAACGCCCCATCATGACTTGTCTGCTTGAGCTGGGTCTCACCACTCACTCTCCAACATGGCTCACTTTATCGCTGTCCTTTGTCATCTTGGGGGAAGGGAGGAATAGCCTCTTTCTTTACAATTTAAATGTTATCTCATTTAGTTTCTTGTCAGTCTGACATCAATGTTCCGAGCCCTGGAATCTGTGGCAGCGACTTCACGTGGCAAAGGGGACTTTATAGATGTGCTTGGTGGAGGTCTGAATGAGAAATGACCCCCATTAGCTTGGCTAAACGCCACTATAAATTCCTAAATGGAGAGAAATAGGAAGGTAAGAGAATCAGGACCAGGAGCTGGTGTGAGAAAAGATTACGCAGACACTGCTGACTTTGAAGGGGAAAAAAAAAAGAGAGACCAAAGGCCAAGGACACAGGAAGGTCCCTATTAAACACTATTCTTATTAATACTATCCACTTGCTCATCATACTTGCAAGGACGAATAGAAAACGACAGAAGACAGTATCAAGCACCAGTAAGGACATGAGGACAGATGAGAGACCAGAAAAGCCAGGGACATCACCAGAACCTGGTAAGTGCTACACGGACCAGCCAGGACTGCCCAGACCCTGCCTCAATAAAAATAAATAACAATCAGGACCCACTAGGGCAGGCCTGTCAATCCAGTTACTAGGAGAAGGGTGAGGCGGGAGGAGTCTTAAGTTCAAAACCATCCTGGGTAACTTGGCAAGACTCTATCTCAAAATGAAAAGAGGAAGAAGACAGTTGGAGCTGTGGCTCCATGGTAGCAACATCCCTGCACACAAGAGTCCCCGGGTTCAAGCCTCAGTACTGCCCCTCCCTCCCCACCAGATCTACTGCAAGTTAATTCCGAAGTGCATCCATGACATAAATATTAAAAGGCAATATAAAATTCCGCTCTCGGAAATAGGCCTCTGGGGACAGCTGCTCTGAGGCCGCTGGCCACCTCTGAGAATAGAGTACACACAAGTCTGTAGGAGAAGCACTTTGAGACACAGGATTGCAGGAAGATACCTGGCAGGAGGCCAAAGCAGCCATGTGGTCAGGACTATTGACAGGGGCCATTTGCTCTGCATTGATTACAGAGTTATTGCTTCAGAGGGGACAGTAGGACTTCCTGTGCAGGCTCAGCCTTCGGGCATGGCTGGGGACCACTAGATAATAGTGGGGTATGTTTATGCACTCCCAAGTGCTCTCAGTACAGCATCGAGCAGCTCTATCCCAGGCTCGGATCCTAGCAGGAAAATGAGGCATGTGTGGGCGTGGCTTTGGGTATTGCCACATGCTCCAAGGAGTGCTGGCTCCCAAACCACCTGGCCTCTGCTTATGGCCTATCTATGAAATCTCTGACTGCTCGACTCATCAGAGATACAACCCTGAAGTCTGAAGACACCCCTTAACCAATGAAGTGGGGACATAAATTGGTAACCGTGTGCCCCAGCCTTCTACCAGATCCTGAAGGGTCCCAGCAGAATGGCACCCTGTTCCAGACAGCCTCACCAGCTGGCATGATTCCTCTTAGTAAATTTTTCTCCGCCCTCCTCCCTCACCCAACCCACACCCTCGATCCTGCTTCCTGGGTCTACCCCACTCCCAAACCCCTGACCTGCACCCAGTCCCAGGGCGGAGAGTCAGCTTTGTGCTAAGCTAAATCAGTGCCCAGGAGAAAGCAGGCTGGGTAGATAGAGGGTGGCTGAATCTGCTGCTGTAGACCTGCCTGAGCAGGGGCTAGCTCTTCCAGTGGGCACAATGGGACACAGAGAAGCTAGGTGACTTGCCAAGGTCACACAGCTCACATAGAATAGAGTTCAGATTGGAGGCCAGGAAGCATGGATTTCCTTCTTGGAGTGAAAACAGAAGATCCGCACTTACAGAAGTCATGACTCAGGCCAGTCAAGGGAGAGACATACTCGTGGGGTGGGGGAGGGTTGCTTAGGCCTTAGCTACCTCAAACATTAACAAAACCATGAACTCTCTTTAGGACCTTGTCACAGTCTCTCTCTCTCTCTCTCTCTCTCTCTCTCTCTCTCTCTGTGTGTGTGTGTGTGTCTCCCTGTCTCTCTCACATACATATACCTGTATGCATGTGCATGCACACCCCCACACATGTACATGTTACACACGTGGCCAACTCCATGAGGGCAAGGGTGACATCTGAGTAGAGGGGACATTTACCCTGGGCCTTAACTAGTGTAGAGAAGCCTTCCTAGAAAGCAAAATGGAGGAAGACTGCCCACGAGGTCTAAGGAAGAGAGGGAGGGCAGCAGGGGTCTTTCCCAAGGCAGTCTTGGTCATTCTCAGCACAGGGGCCTTCTGGACAAAAGCCATAAAAATACTGTTAGGCGTTGGGGGGTGGGGAATCCCAATCCCTAGAACTCAGACCTGGCTGGAGGAACAGGTCACAGGGATCAAGAACAGAGCCCAAGTCAGCCCAAAGGCCTTATTCAGTAGATTTAGTAAATGAGAGACAAGGCCAGCAGGAAGGGCGGAGCCCTGAGGCCTTTCAGACTGACAGGCAGGAGGAAGGGCAGAAAGGAGAGCAGTGAAGAAGTCCCAACAAGAGAGGGAGGGGGCAGAGTGAAGGGAGGGGACAGTGGAAGGAGGGAGGGGACAGTGGAGGGAGGGGGACAAGGAGGAAGGAGGAGACAGTGAAGGAAGGGGGACAGTGGAGGGAGGGGACAGTGAAGGGAGGGGACAGTGGAGGGAGGGGGACAGTGGAGGCAGGGGGACAG
>JANHMN010000018.1:43503728-43540707 GCA_030674055.1 Rhabdomys pumilio
ACACATGCTCCCACCACATACATGAACATACACATGCTCCCACCACATACATGCACACACACATGCTCCCACCACATACATGAACATACACATGCTCCCACCACATACATGAACATACACATGCTCCCACCACATACATGCACACACACACATGCTCCCACCACATACATGCACACATATATGCTCCCACTACATGCATGCACATACACATGTTCCCACCACATACATGTGCACACACAGGCTCCCACCACATACATGCACATACACATGCTCCCACCACATACATGCACATGCATGGACAGGCTCCCACCACATACATGCACACACTCATGCTCCCACCACATACATGCGCACACACACAGATTCTTGAGCTGCCTGCACAGTACAAAAACAAAATGTGACTCCAGACTGCTGGAGTCTCTCCTTTATCACCTATGAGCCCCGCTTCTACAGCCGTCATGTGGATGGGTGCATCCCCTCTTGTTGGCAAGGAGTCCCTCCACCTCTGTGAGCTAACCTGTGATGCTGCCTGACTCTGCGTGGCTCTCTGGGGTTCCTGTAGCCCCCAGCTCAGCTGCTTCCCCTACTTTCCGGCCCTTACTTTTCTGCCACTCTCGGCTTGTTCTCTGCTTCCACAGGAATTCCATCCCCAAATAAAACACTAGTCCTACTCAGGGACATTTGAGGAACTTACTATCCTCTGAGCATACACTCCTGCTATCTGCACTGTGGCAGAAGGGTCAACAGATGGGCAGCTTGCCTGCTCCGGGAACATGAATCTGAACTCAGAACATTGGCACAGCCTGCACCCAGCATCACCATGGCAACCGCTTCTCCCCATGGACTAAACAGCTCAGCAAACAGACCCAGGCTAAAGTTAGTGCCACAGGAGGCCATCGCAAGTTGGATGGATGTAGGCAGACCCATTGTATGCTGGGCTAAGCACCCACTGAGAGTCTCAGGATGAAAGTTACAGGAACGGAAAGTAACTTGGTGGTTAACTAATATTTATATAGTCATTGTTATTAATTTTATACTTATTAAGAAGACATAATTCCACAGGAAAGGCAGAGTGGGACTCCACACCTCTGAGGTGCTTGGGGGAAAAAAGCCTTTCTTCTAGGGCCTGCTAAGACTGCTGACAGGGAATTAGGGCTCTCCCTACATCACAGTAAGCAAATCTTCTAATCTGCAAACCATCCCACAATGAACAAGACCCTAAACCACTTCCTTGGGGCCAGGAGCAATGGGTCTCAGAGTCCAGTCCTAGTTCTGTTCTTTGTAGGTGTCAGGTAAGTCACTTAACCTCTCTGGGCCTTGGTTTGCAATCTTCAGAATGAGCCAATCCACAGGAAGCATGGCTGACACCCGGGTCAGGTACAGTTGTAGGTAAGATTACAAACAAGAATGCTGAGGGTGGGGTCCCTGGCTCAGGAGGCCTCAGCAGGGGAGGGACAGAAAGCAGACGTGGCAAGCAGAACCATCTGGACGATGTCCACCAGATGGCTGGGGAGAGAGCAGACTGCAGCTGCAGCCTCAATCCCACAGTCCATTCACAAGGACCAACAGCAGCCTGCAGAGCATTTTTAGCTCATATGCCAGACGATTGCCATTCCATCCCTGTAGAAGGTTAGCAGTGAGAGATCTGAGCAGAAAAACCACAGCCCACCAGAGGAAGGAAGTGTCCCCCGAAGCAGCATCCAGGCCGGATGTGCGGCAGCAGGAGCATCAGTTAGGAATCTACCAGCAGGATGCTTGGCCTTCAGCTCTGACACCTTCTCCAGCTAATTGGAGAAAACAGTCAGAGGCAGGAAGGCTGGGGAACTGAGCTCCCCGTGAGGAGGGAAAGGGACTTGTGGCACCCAGCCCCAATCCTGCTGATGGTGCTGGCAACTTTGGGAAAGTTGAGCCTGCACTTGTCCCACTTTGGGAGCATTTGCTGCAGTCAGAGCAGCCGAGATCCTGCTCCGGAGCCAAAGCCTGCAGCTGACTCGACAACATCCACTTTACGCCCGACGTTGTTTTAAGTGAATTATTTACAAAAGCAATGAGAACGGAGTCTAGCGGCAACTCCCAGGAGACATTTTAGCCGGGAGAACACTTACACACGAACACACAATCTCACACTCATCTTAGTACCACACAGCACAAAGTGAACGCCCTTTGAGACGAACTAAATGCAAAAAATGATTCAATTAAGAAAGTTGTGCGGCCGGGCAAGGTGGTGCACGCCTATAACCCTAGCATTTTGGAGGCAGAGGCAGGAGGATCAGGAGTTTCAGGCCAGGCTTAGCTACACGGCCAAGTTTGAAGCCAGAAAGCAAGCAAAGAGTTGAATGGCACAAACCAGGAAGCAGAAGCAGGAAGATCGCAAGTTCAAGGCCTGCCTGGACTACTGAGCATGAACTTGTCTCAAAATAAAATGGATTAAGTTTTAAAAGGGCTGAGGTGTACCTCAGTAGTAGAGCATGTGGCCAACATACTCAATGCCCAGTACTGGGGGGTGAGGGGGGAAGAAAAGAGGGAAGGAAAAAAAAACAAGGAAAAAAGTCACATGATCCTGGCTTGATTTTTTTCTTTTTCTTTTTTTTGGTCTGTTTGTCACCAATGACTCAGACCAGCACTGTCCTGAACACTTACACTTGAGATTGATCAATCTCACAGCAACATTAAGAAAGATCAGGTGAGGAACTATGACCCCCCGGGTCCCCCCCTCCCCAGGGACTGGGCCCCAACCCACTCAGATGGAAGGCAGGCCCAGAGGGATTCTAACCCACAGCCATCCCCAGGTGTCTACACCCTAGCTTCCAGGTGGCCTGCTTTTGTTTGACATTAATTTGAAAGCTAAAGACAACAGGAGACATAGGCCTGGGAATCTCTTACTTCCAGTCTCTTTAAAGGCTCTTTTTCCGGAAGGCAAGGGGAATGCCCAGCCCAGGCTGGCCTCCAACTCTTCATCCCCCGCCTGTTTCCAGAATATGCTGAGCTGCTCTGCACACCAGCTCCTTTAGAGATCTCATTACCAACAGTGTTGAGCTGCTTCTACCGGGTCTATGGCCATTCAGGCCCTGTGTTCTTTCATGGTCCACACACTCCAGGGAAGCTTAACACGCACAAACCTTAGGGTTCCGGTGGGACACTTTTAGTAAGTCCCACATCTGCATGACTCCACCACACCAAACCACCGAGCACCGCTGCTCCCAGAGCTGTCCCTCATGCCCCACCCCAGCCAGTGCGATACTCTCCAAAGGAAACTGGCCTCTGGGACCTCACAAGACAGCTTCACTTTATACCAAGCCTCATATAGCAACATCGGGTATACACTCTTGGTACGTGTCTCTATACTCTTCAAATTAAAGGCTTGTACAAACGCTGATACAGACAAAGATGGAAGGGAGAAAGGAGGGTGGGGCCCTGGGTTCTGCCTTTAGCTTGCAGCCCCCAGGGGCTTCGGCGTTTATTGTTCACTGACCAATCGGAGAGGGTGGAGTTTTAACTGCCCATTTCTGACCTGGAAACCCAGTGAACCACGGGGAGCGGAAGAAGCTGTCTGACACTGCCAGGGGAGGAATCAGGGGAGGGGGTCACTTGATGGTGATGTCCATAGGGGTTGGGGGGCAGGGTGGGGGAGAGATACACTGGGGACGTTGGAAAGCTCAGATCAGAGCTTTGCATGGCTGTGCACGCCCACCATTCCAAATACTAGACGCTCGCGGCAGGAGGATGGCCAGCTGGAGGTCACCCTGGATATAAAGTGAGCCCCTAGCTCCAAAAACACAATGGCAAAACCAAAACAAACAAAACCCCAAACCAGATCTGCTGCTGCTTGGAATGCCCAGCACCTCGCTGCTCAGGGTGCTCACCCTCTCCCAAAAGGTCTCAGGTCGCCCTACCTGTGCACTGCTGGATGAAGTGCTGGTAATCCGCTCCCTGATCGCCTGGGACAATGGTGGCGCCGTCGTATCTGAAAGTCACCCTTTGGGTTGGAGGAAGAAAAGAAAATATAGGTGAGCAGCGGCGGCGGCGAGCGGCACGAAGCAGGTCACTACTGGCATCCCCGGCCCCGCGGCGTTGCTCACCAGATGACCGCCGAGCCGTCGTCCCGCACTAAGTTGTACGCCGCGCGACACGCCTCCTTGTCGATCTTCGTGGCCATGGCCGCCGCGAGGACACTGCCGGAACCAGTGAACGCGTCCCTGATCCGCTGCGAGGATCGAGCGGGCTCCGAGAGCGAGCAGGGGAGGGTGGCCGCTCGCAAGCTAAGGTCCTCGGAGAGGGGCCCGCGGTTACTGCAGCGCCGGAGCGCGCGCCGGGACTCCACTCCCATGGAGGCCACGCCCCTCCGCTCCCATTGGTCACGAGGGACGGGGGCGGAGCGTCTCGCACATCCCGTGGCCAATCCCAGCCTGTGTGGATTGCGCAACTCCACGGCGGACTGGAGGAGGGGCCCTTCCTCCTCATCTTCCTTTCCTCCGCCTTCTTCCCTCCGTGGGCCCCAGCCCCTCTCTTCTTCCACTCCCTTCTGCGTTCTCCGATCTCTCGCTCCTTCCTCCTTCCTCTCTCCTTCCTTCCATTCCTCTCCTTCCCTTTCGCCGTTGCCCTCCTCTTCTCTCAGCCTCTACCTTGTTCGCCTTTCTTTTCATCTCTCCTATTTATCCCACCCCAAGCCCCTTCTCCCTCCTTCCTAAGGCCTCCTGCCTCCTTCCCCTCCTCTTCTTCCCCTCCATTTTCTCTCGAATCTTCTTATTCTCTCTTCCTCCCTCGTCCCCTCCACCTGCGAGCTGAGCTGCAGAGCTCTGCGCCCCTCCCCCTCCCCTCCAGAAGGCTAGCTTAAGTCAGCGCTCAGATAAGCCAGGCTGGCCAAGACTGGCTCCCTAACTCAGTGTTTGCTCTTTGGATTTGGAATGGAAAGAGGTGGAAAGAAGGAGGAAACATTTCATTTGGAAAGGGGCAGACTGGGATTCACTGTTAACTTTGTATCCTGGCTATCTGCAGTCTGGGGGTGGGGGCAGGGGGCGGCATCCTTAACTCCCTTACTGGGTCATTCATTCACTAATCTTCCACTATCTGTCCTACCAGCAGGTGAAAGGCTGGCCCCGGAGGCCCAGCTCTAGAATTGCACCGAGTGTAATTCTTAGCCCCAAGCCGTAGGGCAAGCCCTGAAACCTTTCCACGAGTACTACTTTCTCCCCATGGTAAGAAGACCATGGCCAGCCTCATCAGGTGCCTTCAGCTTTAACTGAAATGATGTACATAAGCCAGGGCAGGCATCAGAAGAGGTCACTGTTGGTTTGCTATTAACTAAAACAGATCATAGACAGAAACTGAAAAGATCTGAAACATGTATAGGCCTGAAGGTGTGGCCCAGGGAGTGAGCCTCTGTGAGATCCAGGTTCTCTCTCTCTCTCTCTCTCTCTCTCTCTCTCTCTCTCTCTCTCTCTCCCCCCCCCTCTCTGCACCTCACCTAGAAAAAAAAATTAGTCTGGACAGAGTAGCTCACACCAGGCAGCTCCTAACTCAGGAGGCTAAGAAAGAACCTTTGACAACCATCCTGGGTTGCATACTGATTTCTAGGCCTGCCTGGGCTACAAAATAAGTCCCTGTCTGATTAGGAGAGATGGTTCATCCTCATGCAGAGGACTTTAGATTCTTTCCCGGTACCCATGTCTGTAATTACAGCTCCAGAGGAATCTGATGTCCTCCTCTCACCTCTGTAGGTATCTGCACAAGCGCACACACACTCACACACACGCGTACACACACACTCTTTTATACACATACACACATATATTCAAATAAATAAAAGCATAATGATAGACACCTGTTGTCCGACTACTTGGGCGGTGTCTGCAAAAGAATCAAGGAATTCAGGGTCATCCTCGGATGCATAGACAATTGAAGCCAGCCTGAGCTACATGAAATTATCTCAATACACACTACACACACACACACACACACACACACACACACACACACACGGGTGGGGGGTGCTGCCAAGAAAAAGTATTACCTTCCTCAAAATGAAAAAAAAAATCCATGAAAACTATTTACCACTCAAATCACAAAGATTGGTCACATGTGTGACCAGTCAGGTTGGATGGATATTTGTGTCTGTGTGTGTTCCTCCCTTATGACCATATGAAGCACAGGACCTCAGATGCCTCCACCTTGTCTTTTCAGTCAGGGTCTCTCACTGGCCTGGAGCTTACCAAGTCTGGCAGGCCATTGAACCCCAGGGGTACAACTCTTCTCTAATGTGCCCAGCCCGGGATGATAAGCAAAGCCACCATGTGGCTTTATTTTTTAAACATGAGTTTGGGGGGTTTCAAATCAGGGCCCCATGCTTCCCTGGCAAACATTTTACTGATTAAATTATTTCTCCTCTGTTCTTATGTGTGTGTGTTGTTTTTTGTTCTATTGCTTTGGGTTTTGTTTTGTTTTGTTTTGTTTTGTTTTTGAGATAGGGTCTCATAGAGCCCAGACTGGCTTCCAATTTACTATGTAGCAGAGGATAACCCAGAATTCCCAATACTCCAGCCTCTACCTCCTAAATGCAGGGATTATGAGTGTGTGCCACCAGGCCAGGCCTTCAGATGACCCTTAAAGACAGGAAAAGTTTCCAGAGAAGGGCATCAGACCCCCTGGAACTTCAGTTCCAGGAGGTTGTGAGCTGCCTTGGTACTGAGGACTGAACTTGGGTCCTCTTGAAATGCAGCAAGTGCTTTAACCACTGAACCATCCCTCCTGCCCCTGTCCTGTGTTTGCTTGATTAGTTGGTTTGATTTGGGTTTTTGTTTTTGTTTTTTGTTTTTTTCAAGACAGGGTTTCTCTGTGTAGCCCTAGCTGTCTTGGAACTCACTTTCTAAACCAAGCTGGCCTCAGACTCAAGAGATCTGCCTGCCTCTGTCTCCTGAGTACTGGGATTAAAGACTTGTGTCACCAGGCCTGGCCTGTGTTTGTTTTTAAACCGTGTGAATATATTGTTTATTCATATGCAATTGCTATCAAAGACCCAATTATGGTGGTGCATGATCTTTAATCCCAAGACAGAAGAGGCAGACTGATCTCTGAGTTGTAGGCCAGCCAAGGCTACATAGTGAGTTCCAGGCTATCTGGACCTACATAGCAAAATCCTGTCTTCCTCAAAAACAAAGGAAAGGAAAAAGGAAGGAAGAAGGAAGGAAGGGAGGTAGGAAGGAAGGAAGGAAGATGCTAATTACTACCAATAAAGTGAAGTCAACCTTATATCTTCTGGATCTATATTCCAGACACCATGTCAGTCACCTAAGTGGGTAATGGGAATTAACTCCCCAGGACTGGCAACTGTTCTTTCTGCTCCTTGCTGAGAGCGCCCTCTACTGGGATGAACATGTAAAAGGTTTGTTTGCCAGGGAACCTTGATTCTGAATACAAATCCTGTCTACTCAGCTAACACAGATAAAACAATTACATACCAGAGGTGCTGTGTTATAATTCTTGACCTCAGTTGGGATCCATAGAATATCACAACACAGAAAGTAATCTGGCTGGGAGTGGTGGCCTGCACCTGTAACCACAGGACCCCAGAAAAAGGAGCAGGAGCAGTGACAGACATTTCAGGTTAGCTGAATCTACAGAATAAGTTCCAGGACAGCCAGGGCTACAGAGTAAGATCTTCTGACAAAATGCAATCACACACACACACACACACACACACACACACACACACACACACACGCACGCATGCATCTAAAAGAAAATAAATATAATTTTTAAAACCATTTTAGGGGCTGGAGAGACGGCTCAGCAATTAAGAGCACTTGACTGTTTTTCCACCGTTCAATTATCGGCACCCACATAGTGGCTAACAATTATCTGTATGTAACTCAAGTTCCATGGGATCCGACACCCTCGTCTGGCCTCTGAAGGCACCAGGCACACACGTGATATACAGACATACATGCAGACAAAGTACTCAAAATTGTAAAATATGTTAAAAGGGGCTGGAGAGATAGCTCGGCGGTTAAGAGCACTGACTGCTCTTCCAGAGGTCCTGAGTTCCAATCCCAGGAACCACAGCTCATGACTGTCTGATGCCATCTCCTGGTGTACATATGTACATGCAGACAAAACACACATATACATACATACATACATACATACATACATACATACATACATACATATTAATAAAGTATACATATACAGAAATAGATATATATTTCTTCGTGGTACATAGGAGCCCTAAGTCAGCACAGCAGATTCTCACTGGGGTTTCAAATGTCCCCCTCCTTCTGGTTTTCACCAGCACTCCAGTGTTACGAAGGTACTTCTGAAAGTCTCCACCCACAGCCTGTCCTACAGCCTTCTGTTTCACAGCCCCCACTGGTCACTCTCTGAAGTCTCCTGTCCTTCATCTTATAGTCTTGTCTGTCTACCCCTAGAAGAAGCCATGGGTTTGTCTATATAGGTCACCAGAGATGCCCATCTCCAAAAGCCACAGGAATCCCAGACAAACACACACACACACACACACACACACACACACACACACACACACCTCCAGCTTCAAAGGCCTTGTCAGGACCTGTTAATTGTCCCAAGAGATAGACAGTGGCCACAGACTGGAGACTAATTTCTGTAAATCCCTTCATAGCCTCCTCCCAGCCCCGTGCCCACACCAGAGAATATATATATATATATATATATATATATATATATATATATGATATTATATGAAATGCAATCGCAATTCTATTTTTTTGCAGCATTATATAGCATAAACAGTAATGGTATCATAATCCTGTGTTGGTTATCCGACACCATCTTGTGCTCCTTCACAGAGCGCCATACAGCGTGTTAAGTTCTGTGGGGCTGTTTTCCGTCAGCTCCGACTTCTTTCCGTACATATTTTTCTTAGAGGATGTCACACACATGTACAATGTGTTTTGATCATATCCACCCTTTTATTTCTTAGTTTTTAGAGACAGGGTCTCTCAGAGCCCAGGCTGGCCTCAACTCCTAGTCTCACTGCCTCTGCCCCCAGGGGCTAGGATTACAAACGTGCTCCATTAGGAGTAAGTACCTGGCTGTTCACAGCTTCTCAGTTAATTCTCAAATCGGCTCTGGCCTTGTATCAACCCAGATGAGAGCTGAAGTCATTCTCCGGAGTGGGTTTTGTTTTGTGACAGCCTCTCATAATTGTAGCTCAGGCTGGCCTTGAACTTGAAATCCTTCTGTCTCAGCTTCCTGAGTACTGGGATTGCAGGTGTGCATGCACTGATGCTTCTTCATCGGGAAGCGGAAATTGGAGATCGTGAGACAGAGTCAGGCTACCTGGCCTTTGAGAGGACTCTGGGCTGAGTTTTCAAGAATGCCCTATTTACCTAGATAGAAAGGTAACTCTAGCACTGGAGAGGCAGAGAACGGAGCATCAGGAGTCCAGGGTCATTCTTGACTACACAGCCAGTTTAAGACCAGCCTGAGCTACCTGAGGCTCTGTCTTGAAACAAAAACAAAGGGCTGGAGAGATGGCTCAGTGGTTAAGAGCACTCATTGATCTTTCAGAGAATCCATGGACAATTCCCAACACCTATTTTATGGTGCACAGTCCTTTGTAACTCCAGCATTAGGGTTTATGGCCACCTCTGGCCTCCACAGATATATGTACATACGGCATCCGTAAACTCATGCAAACACACACACTCACACATTTAAAAAAAAATCTTTAAAAACAAACCAGCAAAATCCATCATATTTGGGGCAGGTGAGATGGCGCAGAGGTTAGGAACACTGCCTGCTCTTCCAGAGGACCCAGGTTCAATTCTCAGCATCCACATGGGATCTAACACCCTCACACAGACACACATACAAGCCAAACACCAATGCACATAAAGTAAAAATAAATTGGTTATCTTTTTTTAAAAAAATCCATCATATCCGGCTGCTGTATTTCCACTCTTGCAGAAACCTGACAGACTCATTTCCCTTGGGGCTGAGAATTGAAAGAAAAAAGTCTCTCCACAGCTGGACTGCCAGGTTGCACAGCACACACCCGACTCCCCCTCCCCCAGCAAAGCATACACCCGAGTCTCCCTCCTCCTGCAAATGGCTGCACCTGGAGACAGGTGCCTCCCTGGGAAGGGATATTTATAGGCAGGCCTATTTCTAGAGTGAGCTGATCTCACCAATTGTCAACGCTTTACAAAGAGGCCCTCAGGAACTTCGGAAAGATTAAGCTGCCTAAGTCTTGGGGCTCTGACTGTTGGCAATGCTACTTAGGTTCTGCTCAGAAGCCCGATGGAAGCCCAGGTTGCACAAAAGTTAAAGTTTCTTATTGATAAAGGGCTGGGCAGGCATCAGCCCCAAGCCTGCCTCAGCGTCTTTTCTTGACATTTAAAATGTTTATTTTATGTGTGCATGGGTGAAAGGCACGTGGGCATGCTCCAGTGTGCATGTATGGAGGTCAGAGGACAACTTGTGGGTGTCAGTTCTCTGCTTCCACCATGTGGGTCCTGGGGATCAAACTCAGGTCTTCAGGCTTGGCAGCAAGCCCCCTTACTGGCTGAGCCATCTGGCAGGCCCATTTCGGATAACTTCAAAATAAAAAATAAATAAATAAACTGTGTTCTTGAAGTGTGCCCCTCCTCTCATGCACACATAATTTTTAAGTGTAATTTTTTTGAGAGGAAACCATATGTCCAGTTATTGGCATCATTGACTATGAAGACAGGTGTTTTGTTTTTCTTTCGAAGTGAGGTTGATTTCAAGCACTGGAGCAGGTGCCCACACTTTGAAAATGCAGTTCATTACACTTCAGGCAGGGATCGTATTCCTTTCTCAAAATTTTTACATAGCTGCGGGAAGTCTCCTTGGAATTTGCTTTGAAGTCTGTCTTTGAGGTGTCCTTCACAGCCTTCACATAGATCTAGCAGAAGGCAATGTGGCCGGGTCCCACCTGTGGCCAGTACCTTATCATAATATCTAAGGAGGGGCATGCTGGAGTGATCCCTGGGGTTCTATAATATTGGGTGCTCAGCCAGCTGCAGGATGGTCAGACTTGAGGAAAAAATATGGGGTGTTTTTTGTTTTTTGTTTTGTTTTTTTTTTTTTTTTTTTTTGTTTGTTTTTTTTTTTTTTTTTTTTTTTTGTTTTTTTTTGCTTTGCTTTGTTTTGTTTTAGAAAAAAATAGGAGCTTTGAAAACAACGCGAACATTTGGCTGTACCAAGAACAGAATATGAATAAAAATATGAATAAAAATATTAGAAAATTGTGCCTACAACAGAAAATGTGGTACATGCACACAATGGGATACTACTCAGCTATTAAAAACCATGACTCCATGAAATTCGCAGGCAAATGGATGGAGCTAGAAAATACCATCCTGAGTGAGGTAACCCAGTCATAAAAGAGCACACAAGGTATATATTCACTGATAAGTGGATATTAGCCCAAAAGTCCAGAATACCCAAGATTCAATTCACAGACCACATGAAGCTCAAGAAGAAGGAAGACCCAAGTGTGGATGCTTCAGTCCTTCTTAGAAGAGGGAACAAAATACTCACAGGAGGAAATATGGAGACAAAGTGTGGAGCAGAGACTGAAGGAAAGGCCATCCAGAGACTGCCTCACCTGGGGATCCATCCCATATACAGTCACCAAATGTAGACACGATTGTGGATGTCAGTGCATTCTGACAGGAGCCTGATATGGCTGTCTCCTGAGAGGCTCTGCCAGAGCCTGACAAATACAGAGGTGGATGCTCACAGCCAACCATTGGACTGAGCATGGGGTACCCGATGGAGGAGTTAGAGAAAGGACTGAAGGAGTTGAGGGTGTTTGCAGCCCCATAAGGGAAGCAACAATGTCAATCACCCAGACCCTCCAGAGCTCCCGGGGACTGGACCACCAGCCAAAGAGTACACATGGAGGGACCCATGGCTCCGGCCATATATGTGGCAGAGGATGGCTTTGATGGAAGTCGGTGGGAAGATCGGCCCTTGGGCTTGAGGGGGTTTGATGCTCCAGTGTAGGGGGATGCCAGGGCAGGAAGGCAGGAGTGGGTGGGTGGGAAGGCACCCTCATAGAGGCAAGGGAAGGGGGATGGGATAGGGGGTTTCTGAAGAGGAGACCTGGAAAGGGTTAACATTTGAAATGTAAATAAAGAAAATATCCAATAAAAAATGAAAAAAAGAAAGGAAGAAGGAAAGAAAATTGTGCCTAACTTTAGAGGGATGTGCTCCTAAAACCCCAAGCTTTACACTTTTCTTGTGAAACCTGACAAGTCAAGCTGCTCCACGGACCTGGGATTTGTCTTTGCTTAGTTGTCCTTCTGGTCTAAACATCATAACTTGTTAGCTTAAAAACAACTAGGGGCTGGGAAGATGGCTCAGTGATTCAGAGCTCTTCCAAGGACCAGAGTTCAGTCTCCATCCAAACAAAGGTTAAACAGTTCCCAACAGCCTGTAACTCCAGCTCCCGGGAATCTGATGCCCTCCTCTGGCCTCTAGGGGCACTGTTAAACCGTTACAGTTAAAATTAACAGGGCATTCTACCCCACCTTTGATTATATAATTCCCAAATAAAAGACACAAAACCTTCATATTTATAATAACCCATAATAACACCAGAGCTGGGTAGATGTCAACCCTCAAAGCTGTTTTACCTACTTCCCTCAATAACCCTGAGACAGAACTTGCCATGTTCTGTCTGGGCAGCTCATACCCAGGACTGGCCAGTCCTTGTGGCCAGTTCTCATCACCTCTTACTCCATGGAATCTTTCTCTCTCTTCTCTCTCCACTTTCCTCCTTGTGCTCCTCCTCAGACCCCAAGCCTGGCAACTGAAGCCCTGCCTACTTCTGCCCAGCTATAGGCTATAGGCATCTTTATTCAACCAAGAGTTTTAAATTAAGGAGCAAGGTTACTTGGCATCACTTGGTATACTTGAGGATTTCCACATCCCTGAGGCAGCCAGACCTGGGGGCCAGTATTAGCATTATAATACACAGCAGTGGACCAAATTCAACATTATATACACACACACACACATACACATTCACACACCCATATGTACACACACACACATATTCACGTGCCCACATGTACACACACACACACACACACACACACACACGCATGCACCATTTAGAATAATATAAATCTTTAAGAGCCAAGTGTTTTAGCACATGCCTTTGATCTCAGCACTCAAGAGGTAGAGGCAGGAGGTTCTCTGAATTCAAGACCAGGCCAGTCTCTAAACAAGTTTCAGGATAAATACATTTTTAAACAACAATAAATTTAAAAAGTTTAAAACAGACTAAAGAAAAATAGCATTCGATGTATGTATGTATGTATGTATGTATGTATGTATGTATATGAGTAACCTGTAGCTGTCTTCAGACATACCAGTAAAGGGCATGGGATCCCATTACAGATGGTTGTGAGCCACCACGAGGTTGCTGGGAATTGAACTCAGGACCTCCGGAAAAGCAGTCAGTGCTCTTAATCACTGAGCCATCTCTCCAACACCTCAATTAATTTTGTTTTATTTTATTTTTGCTTTTTTGAGATAGGGTTTTTCTGTATATGTCTGGCAGTCCTGGAACTTACTCTGTAGTCCAGGCTGGCCTCAAACTCAGAGACCCACCTGTCTCTGCTTTCCAAATACAGAGGATTAAAGAGGTGTACCCTCCGCCTCCCCTCCGTCTATTCAAATCATATATAAAATAACAAGCTAAACTATCAATGCAAGCAAACAGTTGCTAAGTTCAAAGCTGAGTCTTTCATAAACAGACAGAGATCCTGACAGTATAGAAAATAAAAATGGTAACGGGAAATGAGCTACAAACAGCACTACGCCTCCCCACCCCTACTCCCACCCCACCCTGCAATACCCCACACAGGGGCAGCTTCACAAAGCAAAGGACTGCTTTGCCCTGGACGTTGTGTTCCACGAGCAAGCACGTGACCAATTTATTTGCCTGATTTCCTTCCCTCCCTCCCTAAATGGCAGTCTACACCTGAGTCCCCCGAGGGGGTGACCCTATAGGAAGCCACGGACAGAGCCCTGGGGGAAAGACCCCGTCTCTCCGTCCTGCGCACTGCAGCCAGTTCAGAATGAGTAAGCCAAGATGGAAGGGACAGACCAGGGTTTATGGAACTTAATTCGCACCCAAAACTGGGGAAGAACTTATGCGGTAGTGCTCTGGTTCATCCCGACTGTGGGTGCTGCTCAGGAGCAGGGCGCTTGCCTAGGTTGTGTAAGGCCCTGGATCCGTGCGCGTGCGCCTGCGCGGCTGAGGTAAGAGGATCCCAAGTTCAAGGCAAGTGCCAGCTATGCCTGGTATGTTATAGTGTAGCCTGGGCTAAACGAGACTCTCTCTCAAATAGTAAACTCCACCGTGAGAACTAAAGACTACATCCTGGCTGAAGTTGGAAAGCCTTCCCTCAACGCTCTCCCGTTTCCATGTCCTGTGGCATCTGATCATCTTCACCAGATGGCTTGGCATGTAAAGTCTGCACCATGGTACACACTCACCTGAACACACAGCACACCCACACTCACTAGTAAGAAGTGGGTTGCAAATGCGTGATGTCAGACTTACATACAATTTCCACCGAAAAGCTTATTATATATGCTGAAGAAGGAAAAGGATTGTTTGCTAAAAGCCCACAGAGGGGGGAAAAAAAAGAAATTAATGGAAATAATATGTAAATACAAATATGCAAATAAGAAGCCACTCGGCACTGTGTGAGATTTTCCCAGGTTTTCCACAGCTTGTGAGAGCACATACAGCCGCTGGGAAGTATCATTTAAAGTGAAATATCAAGCTTCCTCCAATCATGATAATAAATTTATTTGTTGTTTTTTTTCTTTCAAGACAAGGTTTCCCTGTGCAGCCCTGGCTAATCATAAGCTATATAGACCAGGCTAACCTTGAACTCACACAGATCCACCTGCCTCTTCCTCCCAAGTTGTTGGGATAAAGGGGTGCACCACCACACCCAAAGACTAAAAATTTTAAGCCACAAATGACTTACTAAAACCTGTAACCAGCCGGGCGGTGGTGGCGCACGCCTTTAATCCTAGCACTTAGGAGGCAGAGGCAGGCAGATTTCTGAGTTCGAGGCCAGCCTGGTCTACAGAGTTCCAGTACAGCCAGGGCTACACAGAGAAACCCTGTCTTGAAAAACCAAAAACAAACAAACAAACAAACAAACAAACAAAGTTGTAACCCCAGAATTTGGAAGGCTGAGGCAGGAGGATGGTTGTGAGTCTAAGGACAGCATAAGCTACAAAATGAGGTTTTGTCTCTGAAAAAAAAAAAAACTAGATAAAGAAAACTTAATCTCCAGTGCCGTATTTATACAGAACTGTACACCCTGTGTTATTTGCTCTGTTTTAAAGACCATTTGTGGTCCTGGAGCAAGCGGGGGCGGGTGGGGGGGGCGAAGCGAGTGGGGGCAGAGCAAGAGGGAGAAGAGAAGGGAAAATAAAATAAAATAAAATAAAATAAAGATCATCTGTGATGGTTTGTATGTGCTCAGTCCTGGAAGCCGGGGAGATGAGAAGGTGTGAGGAGTGGCCCTGTCGGAGTGGGTGTGGCCTTGCTGGAGTGGGTGTGGCCCTGTTGGAGTGGGTGTGGCCCTGTTGGAGTTGGTGTGTCACTGTGGGTATGGGCTATAAGACCCTCATCCTAGCTGCCTGGAAGTCAGTCTTCCACTAGCAGCCGTCGGATGAAGATGTAGAACTCTCAGCTCCTCCTGCACCATGCCTGCCTGGATGCTGCCATGCTCCCACCTTGATGATAATGGGCTGAACTTCTGAACCTGTAAGCCAGCCCCAGTGAAATATTGTCCTTATAAGAGTTGCCTTGGTCATAGTTTCTGCCCACAGCAGTAAAACCCTAACCAAGACACCATTCTTTAGCAACTGGAGGAATTTTTTTTACAGTGGTGGAACTGGCCTCCCGCCTGCCAGGCAAACACTCTACCAGTGAGCTGTGTCTGCAGTTTTTTTTTTTTTCTTTTCATTGTTTCATTAAGTGGCATTGAATTTGTAATCCTCCTGCCTCAGCCCCCTCACCCACCACCTCCACTTAAGCTTCTGCTTTCCTCCTCAATCCAGCTGACAGTGGATTCCACCAGCAGATTCATTCAAAGTCACAGTTCCCCTCTGCCCGCCCTCCCTCCCTCCCTCCCGGCTCCCAGTGTTTTCTCTCAGTTTCTCAACTTCTGAGCTTCTTCTGTCTTCGTAGAGATGTGAGCTGGCTTTTACCCTTCTGCTTCATCAGGTACAAGTTATTTAATTAGGCAGTGAGAGGCAATCATGAGCACGGCTGCCACCACAGGCCTGGCAGCCAACACTGATTCTGTACCTACACACAGCCGTGTGAGAAGGAAGGGGAGGAAGGTTTGTACATCGATGACAGCTGCTAGTATCTCACACGAGGCGACACATCTGTGACCCTAGAGGGTCGGTGAAGAGAAATCAGCTAGGTGGCATCCTTACAAAAAAAAGGTTTCAGGAGCCGGAGAGATGGTTCAGTGGCTAAGAGTGTGTTAATCACACAGAAGCAGCCCACCAACCCAAATCATGGCCAAATTCATTAAAGCAAGTAGAAGCTGAGGCAGGGTTTTGGAATGTAGATTAAGTTGGGGTGCTGTGGGACATTCCACCCAAGTCCTTTGGGCCTTACCTCCCTGCTGCATGTTCGCCAGCACAAACCACAAAGGGTGTGTCTGCCTGCTGCCTAGTGGACTTGAAGTGTCAACTGCTGAACACCTGAGGGCAGCTGTCCTCCAATCCCCGAAGGATGGGCCATTCAGTGTTCTAATTCACCCCTCCTGGCCCCAAGAATTGCCAGCATCCCTTAGCGATGACTGCTTGACCTGAGCACTTGAGGATATTTTCCTTTCCCTTCCCGACCTGACACCAGCCCTTCACAGCCCAGTCAGTGTTTCCTGGGAACACTTTCCAGATTAACTTGAGCCCTAACCCCAGCGTCCACTCAGGAGGACTCGGGTGAAGGAATGATGGTGTGGTAGGAGTCAGACTCTTTTTTCCCAGCAAAAAGGTGCCTCCAGCAGAGGCCAGCCTCAGCCTGTCCATAAGTCACCAAAGGAGAGGAGCAATAGGAAAGACCTCCCTGGTTATCTGAGCTCAGCCAAGGCTGCAGGCTGCCTTAAAGGGCTGAGGCCACCCAGGCTGTAAGGGCAGGAGGCCATTCTCCTTTGTTCTAAATAAGTCAGAGACTTGTGAAAAGAAGAGACAGGTGCATGGCTGGAACCCAGGATCTGCTCAGGCTTGGACAGCAACCTCTAGCCTGCTGTGGGTTATGGGAAATGAGCCTGGAGACTTCAAAGTGGAAGCTGTATTTGTTTATTTGTTTAGAAACAGAGTTTCACCATTGTTGAGTAGTAGCCACCGATGATGAGGAATTCAGTCAGGTTGTACTGAGCAATAGCCAGCCCCTAGCTGCAAAGAATGGCCTAGCCCCAGTCTGACGATTCCTGTTCCATCTACAGAAACAATATTCCAGGGTATCAAAAGCAACCCACCCTGTTCCCGGGGTGTACAGCTTCATCCCGGGAGAGGGTTCGGGCACCTTGCTGTTCCGATAAAGCAGTCTCAGCCTGTTGAACTGTAATTAGTCTGCTTCTCTGTCTCATTTTTCCTATAGTCATGGGTGGGACAAGTGGAACCGCATCACTAGACAAAAAACTAGGAAGGCCGAGCAGATCGAGAAACCCCAGCAATTCTCATAATGGTGAACGGTAGACATTTGGATTTGCTCCCCAGCTGGTTCCTGTCCTGGAGCATGCACGGTGACCACTGTGACAGCTAGTCGGATATCTTAGAGCCCAAAGTTCTTCACACTAATGAGGTATCTAGATGGGCCACCACGAGGGTTCAGCCAGTAAGTTGCCTTCCCAGACATTTCTTCCTGCAAAAGGCATTTAATCTCTGGTCCACCCTGAGTAAGTTGTATGCACCATCTTCATCATGAATGAACAGTTTGACAAGCGAGGACTGTCTTTCTCATCAAGAACCACCATGGGGATTTGATCAGAAGTTCAAGGTTGTCTTCAGCCAAATAGCAAGGTGGAAGGCAGCCTGAGCTGAAGACCTCTGCCTCGGAAAACATTCTTTTCTGTGTAACTGGCCCAAAACTACACAGCTGACAAGAGGCAGGGCAAGATTTAAATAAAGCCAACCTGTCTTTATGCCACAGTCATTAAGGTCTGGTATACTGAATAAGTAACTGGATAAATAAACCAACAAAACTAGATGCCTGGAGGTTCAGCCAGGATAGCCTGCAGAGTTGGCCCAGGCCATGGAGAGAGATGAACTAGGTAGGACAGGCATTATATGGGGTCAGGCTGTAGATACTAGGCAGGGTGATTGGGAATGGGCAGTTCCTTGTGCATGTGGGCAGACTTTTCCTTGGAACCCTGTGTTCTTGCCTCCCTTGGTTCCCAGGGGGCAGAGCCAGCCTCAGTCCTTCCTTATGTCCTCCTGTTGTAACCGAGCTCAACATCTGTCTCCCCCCACTTTAGATACAAGGCTGGCAGCGTTCGGCCATTTTTGCCCAGTACCAATTGCCCAGCTGAGACATGGTCCACATTCTTTCTGGAAGAAGAGAGAAGACCATCTCGGACTCCATGACACCTGAAGAGAAACCAGTCAGAGTCCCATACCCAACAGGCTAGCAAAGAGGCAGTGACTGGAACCAGCAGAGGAGCAGCTATGCAGCTGGTAGGGTACTAGCCACATGCTTGCTTCTTCTAAAGAGGCACAAGAGGAAAGCTTTTAACTCTACGTTTAGGACCTAAGAGATCTCAGCCTCCAGGATTATGTAGGTCAGAAGGTTTGGAGTGGGGGAGCAGAGGTAAAGTTCACAGGGACTGTTCAGAGTCCTGGGAATATGTGTCAGTGCAGCCTGATGCTCAGCTCCAAGAGTCCAACTGCTACCTTAGAACTGAGGGGGAAAGTGCGGTGTGCGATTAGCAATGTCTGCCGTGGAGTCAGAATAGAAAGTGGAGACCCGGGTGTTACAGACTTACTGTCTGGAGTGGCAGAACAGTAGGAAATTATTAGCAACTGTAGCAGCTCAGCTAAGCAGAGTAGCAAACACCAGTAATCCCATTCCTTGAGAGGCTGAGGCAAAAGGACTCAATTCCAGGCTGGCTTGGGCTTCCTAAGCCAGATAATAATAGCAGATAATATTTATTAAGCATATCAACTGTGCTAGCATGTGTTCATATCTTCTACTTCTGTCCTCAAATTAACCCTCAGAGGTAGATGCCATTGTCTTTCCTCTAAAAGGTCTGTCCATGGGACTTTTTTTTTTAATACCTGTGCCATTTGATGTTGTACCCCAGGCTCCTAAAATACTACCTGGCCATGCAAGCACTTAGTGAAATGTTTGCTGAAGAGCAGGGGAATCTCCATTTTGCAGGAGAGGAAACCTAGAGCCTAGAGCAGTAAGTAGCTTGCTCCAAGTTAGGCAGCTGCTAAGTGCTACTTTAAGGCATCACACCATATATATAGAACTTTCTGGAAGGACTGAAGCATTCTGGATTCTACACTGTCCCGTATGACAGCCACTAGTCACATGTGGCTACTGAGGACTTAAAATGTGGCCATTGTGTAGAAACCTGAATTTATAATTTTAGATAAGTCTTTTGTTTTGTTTTGTTTTTCAAGACAGGGTTTCTCTGTGTAGCCCTGGCTATCCTGGAACTCACTCTGTAGACCAGGCTGGCCTTGAACTCAGAAATCCACCTGCCTCTGCCTCCCAAGTGCTGGGATTAAAGGAGTGCGAGTGCGCCACCACTGCCCGGCTGATAAGTCTTAACTAATTGAAGGTGACTGACGTTAGAAATAGCCACCCTGGCTGACAGCAGCTGCTCTGAATAGCACCACTAGGAGCTTAAGAGTTTGATCCCCAGAAGACTAATGCCAGATTCCAGAATGCAAAGTGTATACAAGGTCAAATAGAAATACCCTGACTTCAGGTTCCACAGGGGAGGAGAAGGGTCATTCGTGAAGAAAGGTTCTAGCAAGTGCTTTTGCTGTCCTTATGCCACAGCATTCTGGGAGGGGTTTTATCCAGGCTGTGAATGGCTGCGATGGGGGATCTGGACTACCGATGACAACCTGTTGAGCTGGGACAGAGTTCAAGGACTGCAACCTTGAGGTCCTGAATTCTCAAGCCTTATCCTTTTATTGCTTAACAGGAAAAGAAACATATTGTGGGGAGCCATGTCTCACAGGGAAGTCGGGCTGTGGGCACTACCGGGGGTGAGGGACCTCAGTGGTAACGTACTAGAGTTGCTGTATGCATTCACTATGCACATAGCAGCCCCCGTTCCTCCTCCAGGCCTCTGTCCAGGCTGGTTGGTGTCTTCCTACCCCTCCCATCAAAGGGTGATGTTGAGCAATGCCTAAAGCAGACGATGGTCTGAGTGTAAACGGCTCGAGAGTGTCCATGCCAGACGATAACAACTTAATCAGGGATTAAGGCTTAAACCAAAGAGTGCCCGTGTGGTCTGTTGAGAGTGTCTTGCCTGTGATATAGCTAAAGTTAATAGCTATATCACAGACAGTCTGATGAAAGCATGGATTAATTCACTGGACTTTGATGATACCACCAAAAAGAAGCAGTTAGAGATGGAAAAGCCACCCTACGCTGAGTTTCTCTTTCTGTTAAGGAATAAAAGACTAAAAGGCTTGAGGACTCAGGGCCTCAAGGTTGTAGTCCAAGGAAGGTGAGGTAAAGTAGTTTGTGCAGCTCACAAAGTAAGAGCACAGCTTTGAAGGGATTTATTCCAGAAGTGGAGGGTAGGCAGACTAGGGGGAAGAGGGTGCCCGGGCTGGGGTGGGTGAGCCAGCTAGAGGAAATATGTTGAAGGGGAGGGAAGAAGGGGTGCTAAAAAGCCCACACAATTTTGCCGGGCAGTGGTGGGCACACCTTTAATCCCAGCACTTGGGAGGCAGAGGCAGGCGGATTTCTGAGTTTGAGACCAGCCTGGTCTACAGAGTGAGTTCCAGGACAGCCAGGGCTACACAGAGAAACCCTGTCTCAAAAAACTAAAAACTAAAAAAAAAAAAAAAAAAAAAAAAAAAAAAAAGCAAAACAAACAAACAAACAAAAAAAACCCCACACAAAGGTCTTCTTTCTCTACTCAGAGATGAGGGGAACCCCCACCCCATCCCCACCCCTATATGCCCAATGGCCCTATCCACAGGCAAGCCTCACCCTCCAAAGCATTCTGGGCTTCCTAGTTTAACAGTTATAGACTTACAGGGTGGACCCACCAAGGATTCCCAACAAAGACACGATTGGAGTTGGCCAGCAAGCCCGCTCTTTTGTGCAGAGTGTCAACTACCTAGATTATTCAGCCCTTGGGAGGAAGGACAGGAACAAACCTTTGGCAAGCAGGATCCAGTGTTTAGAGAGCTGGCCCTACCTCCTGGGCCCAGCTTTCGACTCCTGGAGCTCAGCCGACCTCCACTGTCTCTTCGATTCTCCTTTTCTTTCTTACTTTCCTCGATTTATTTTTTTAGCGTCTTTATGCTGTTCTGAAGAATGTACTCTGCCCCTGAGGTACATCCACAACCCCAACATCTATTTCTGAGCAGAGGGGGTTAGGCACAGAATTAACACAGAGGCCATTAGAGCGGGCCTCTTTGGTGACAATGCTAGCTGTTTTCTGTAGCCTACTGTTTATGCCTTCTAGGGATTACACAGGCTTCTGTGTTCAGAAAGGCCCAAAGCTGGCTTAACATTTGGAGTTACTTTGTCTTGCATTTGTCCTGTGTGTGCAAAGCATGATGGGATGGTGGAACAGGTAATAGGAGTTCTGGGTCAAGGAAGTCCTTCATTCCTACCTACTAAGCTCCATCACCCGAGAGGGACCGGTGGATACTTACTGCCTAGTACTCAGTGTGGTGCAGGATGGCCTGTGACAGTCTGCAAGTGTTCCTGATTCTTCCTATGTCCCAGGGAATTTGGAATGAAATAGTGATTTCAACACCGGTGACTGGAACCTGGTATAGTGGTCCAAGGCTTTCATTTTAGCACTTGGGAGGCAGAGGCAGGTTAGTTTGCAGCCAGCCTGGTCTACATAGTGAGTTTCAGGATAGCCAGAGCTACACAGTAAGACCCTATATCAACAAAATAACAACAGACACATACACTCCAGAACATGTGTTGGTCTAGATTGGTCCAGAGCAGACCCTCTGGAGCATTGTCCTGATTTATGCTGCATCTCTGAGGTGACAGTGGGAAGTCCCTGTCGGGGGCATTCACTAAGACCTTCCTTTGGGGGAGGTACACTAAAATGAGCAAAGTGTATTCACCCCCATGCAATGTGTGAGAGGGACACCAGCTGTACAGTACACCACAGGGATGGCCCAGTGTATCATCTTCACGACTGCAGGACCAGACTCTTCCATTAGGATCATGCTACAGGAGAGACTTCTGACATGAGAAGACCTCATGTTGTCAAAAGAGAGGAAAAAAACTACCAAAGAGCTGAGTCATGTGATCTCACTTGCATAGATTTACTGGTAAAGCTTTAAGCTGTGTATCTTGGCTTTTTAAAGACAGGATTTCTCTATGTAGCCCTGGCTGTCCTAAAACTTGCTATGTAGATCAGGCTGGTGTTGAACTCACAACGATAACCCTGACTCTCCCTCCCAAAGTGCTGGGATTAAAGGTGGGCACCACCATACCTGGTGGGCCATGTGTCCTTAAATGTCCACAGCTGATGTTTCCCCTTCCTTATTCCTGTTTTCTGAGCTCTCTGTGGAGAAGATATGTCACTATGAGGTACGGTTGGTAGCAGGGTCCAAGCTAGACTGCAAGCTCTAGATGCTGAGCACCTGGCCTCAGAGATCGGTTTCTGAAAAGTGAGATATCTCAGGGATTTTCCTTCTCCAGGCCTCACCTTCCAAGAATCTATAAACAGGAAGGAAAGGGTACGTTCCTCCCAGGGTCAAGAGATGGAATGATTTCCTGTACTTGCAGAGCTAAGAGCCATGTTTAGGGCATGGTAAGCTGCAGGGTTGTAACCTGCACGTCGTAACCAGCAATGGCATAATTACTATTATTGTTTAGAAATGATGTAATCCCAGAATTTAAGAGGCTGAGACAGGAACCAAGATTTCCAGCCAACCCTGGCCATAGAACAAGGCCCTACCTCAGATTTATGGGGATCCTCCTGCCTCTGCTCCCTGAGTGCTCAGATTACAGGTGTGATCCAGTGTGATCAGCCAGCATTCACTACTTTTGAAATTGAAACCAAATGCTATCACAAGGCAGAAAGTGAAGTCAGTTCACTCCATGTTTCTAGGGAGACAAGAGGAGGCCAGGCTAGCTTACAGGCCGAGGTCACCTGTGGATTTCCAGGTTTGTCCAAGGCCTGACTATAGCCCCACCTCAGGGCTGTTCATCTTCTAGTTTGGATTTCCAAACCCAACACCTCAGGTACTGTGAAGGTAGGTACCCATTATTAAAATAGCTTTAGTTAGGCTGTCTATGGCAATGAGCGGAAACAGCAGTAGAGCTGCTTAATCTACCTTTAAAAAGTTTTTAAAACTCTAGGTATATATTTTTTCTTTGTTTTCTTTTTTCTGGTGTTTTGTTCTGTTGTTTTTTGTTTTTTTGTTTTGTTTTGTTTTGTTTGAGACAGGGTTTCTCTGTATAGCTCTGGCTGTCCTGGAACTCACTCTGTAGACCAGGCTGGCCTCAAACTCAGAAATCCACCTGCCTCTGCCTCCCGACTGCTGGGATTAAAGGCATGTGCCACCACTGCCCGGCTTTTCTTCACTCTTTCTTTCTTTCTTTCTTTTTTGGTATATTTTAATAGATAATAGGTAAACAGACAGATTTATACTCTCACGGGCATACAACTAACAATACTCTCATTTCAAAACTTTTTTATCACCACCCTCAAAAGTCCCTAATTTTCTTTTGTTAACTATCCCACCTCCCTCACCCCTGGCATCCTCTACTGTGCTTCTTGGTTCTCCTGTTATCCTGTTTGAACATGTTACTTATGTGTTTTGTTTTCAAGTGGTTTGCTTTTCTGAAACAGTCTCTCTAAGTAGCCCAGGCTGGCCTTCAACTCTATCTTCCTGCTTCAGCCTCCCAAGGACTGAGATGACAGCTGTGTGCTACCAAATGCATCTGGGAGTGTCCTTTCGCGTCTAGATTCTTTCAAGGTTCTTCCAGACTATAACGTGAGTGAAGTTTGATAATTGATAGATGAATAAACAATGATCTAAGATCAACAAATGTTTACGGAGAGGTTATGTACCTGCCATAAAAGCCCAGCAAAGACTAGAAAGTTTGCTGGAGGGCTTTGAGTGGAGAAGAAACAGAAAGAGCTAGAGAGTGAGAGGGGAGAGAGAGAGAGAGAGAGAGAGAGAGAGAGAGAGAGAGAGAGCGCAACAGAGACAGACAGGCAGACAGAGGAGAGGGAAAGACGAAAATAAAGAAAAGAATTATTTTTAAAATATTTTGAATCGACTAGGTCAAAGTTGAGGAGAGTGGTGGTTGAGGCCCTGGGCTTAATCTCCTGAGCTTGAAAAAAAAAAGTAATAATAATAGATTGGGATAAAGGCATGGAGAAGCAGAAAACAGGCCACAGGGTGTAGGAGGTGTGGCTACTAGCAGAGTAGTTAACAAAGACCTCTTGACAGAATATGTGAGCAGAAGCGGCCCAGGAGGGAAGATGAGGAGGGTACAGCCATCCTGGAGCCTCTGACCCACCCTGAGGTTTGTCCCACGGAGCCACCTCCGCGGGAGCTTGGGACGTGGGCGCCAGCAAGCTTCTGCGGCGCATGCCTGGTCTGCCTAGGAGGACATCTGGGGTCTGGCCAGGCGCTATCAATAGTAAGGGACCCCGGGGGCTTCTTCCAGATCTTAACCAGCTCAGCTCCTGCCCATCCACAGACCCCGCCCCTAAGGCCACACCCCCTGCCCCCAGCCTCATCAGGCCTCGCCCTTACAGCTGCACTCTTCCTTCACAGACTTGCCCCTCAGACGAGGCTCCGCCCCTTAGCCTGCAGACCCCGCCTCTCTCCCGCCTGCCGGCCCCGCCTCCCAGCCGCCATTGACAGCGTACTTCCTTTCAGAGGGATGGCTGCGCTTCGGGCGGGCCCGGTAGCCCCGCAGCGTGAGCTGCTGTGGTAGCGGCTCGCAAGCAGGCGCGATCCGGGCTCGCGGGTGCACAGGTACAGCCCACGCCTCCCTCGGCGCCTCAGCACCTTCGGGGCGGGACCTGGGACGGTGAGTTCAGCCTTGATTGCGTGCTGGCTCCCGGGGATCCCGGGTGGGGGACTCTGCACCTTCACCTCACTTGCTTGCACATAGTCCGGAAGACTAAGGCTAGCCTGGCACTGGAGAACTCTATCTAGATCCCTTGGCCTAGAAAAGAAAGCTTCCAGACAATGAGGAACCAGAGACCTGGCTGGCCGCCCTAAGTAGATGGGCAGAGAGGGTATCTGTGTTTCCTGTCTGTGACCTTGGGTGGGCCCCTCAGCTACCTACCCACCCACGGTATGTTATTATCACTGTGGGATCAATGGTACCCATTCTCAGACCACCAAGGTGAACCGGGGTATCAGGCGTATGCAGTAATTAGATGCTGTTTAATAGCTAAAACGTTTCCCTTCTCTCTGGGCCCCCAGCAGCCCAGAGAGTCCCTACACGGATACAGCTTAGTCACAAAGTTACTAGTTTTCTCGGAAAGATTCAGTTGTGTCTTCTTTCTCAGGAAGAGTCCAACGGGATGGAATGTCCCGATTTCTTCCTCCATGGGGAACACTAGAGCCCCCTCGCTCTCCCCACTTATCTCATAGCGGTGCTGACTTATCACATTGTTCTGCTTTAGCTAAGACTCTTTGTTCAATAGGTAACAAAATGATTCTTCATGTGGGCTCAGCAGAACTGAGGGAAAATTCGTCTTATAAGCCTAGCCCATGTTGGTTTTATAAGGAAAAGGGGTTACAGAATTGAGACAGGAAAAGACAGACTCCCCTCCAGGGGCTGCTAACTAAACTAGCCAGAGGCTGCACTTTCCAATCTTCTAGAAAGGGAGGGGCTTTCTTGGGAGGGTGGGGCTTTGGGGCAGGCTTAGATTATTTAGATATTTAGATTAGTTGTAGGTAGGAGACTTGCAGGTGTTAATTTCAGGCTGTTTGCAGTGTGTGGTTATTCCTCCCTCCGGCCTCCACATTGCTCCCACCCCGGAACATATAGGGGCAGGGAGTTCCTGAGCAGAATTTCTCTGAATTTAGCCCAACAGGGTTATTCCTAACTGGGTGTCCCCTGCCAGTGTCTACCTATTAGACTTCCAAGTCCTCCAAAGCCTGGCTCCTAGGTATTCCAAGATCCTTGGTATTTTAATGCAGGTAGAAACATCATGTGTCAAGTCTGTAGATTTGATCAGAAAGGTCATCGCAGCAAGATTACTCATGTTAGTGTGAAAGCATAGCCTCAGGGGAGGTTTCTCCCTGCGGATTCTTCCCTCCTGAGACCAGACAGTACAGCTACGGAGCGCACGCAGAGAAACAGGAGGCTCTGCACATTCTCCTGACTGCTGGATGCTGGGTGGGTTGTTTCACACCCCTGTTGTGACCGCTTGAGTCCTGAATCAAGGACAGGATGAGGATGGTCTCATGGAGTTACATGGGAGAAAATTAATAAAGACTCACAGAAACCCTGAGGACGGCACCCAGAACAGAGTCTGTACCCATCTGTCACAGCTGTCTCTCACCCTCCACTTCCTCTTGAGAATCTGAAAGTTTGACACTGGTCATGTCTGGGCCTTGTTTCCTGCAGAGGTGAAGGGCCCGAGTTTGGGTGGTCAGACACTAACTGGCATTATGACAGTTTGAAATGTCCTCATCTGTAAAGTAGGACAGTTGCCATTAGCCTCCCAGGTATGGGAGGAATTAAGTGAGACAGCCAGGGAAGTCCCTTAGCTTGGATCCACACTGTAGTCCAGACTCCACAATGATGACTTCTCACGAAAACTCTGCGGTAGCCCAGAGGTAAACTTTAGATTAAACATCAAAAGGTGGTCGGTGTTGGGGCACTGAGAATGGCTCAGTGGATAAAGGCGTTTGCCACCAAGTCTAGCGACTTAAGTTCAATCCCTGGGACCAGAAAGATGGAGGGAAAAAAAAAAGAAAAAAGAACAAACTCTCCCAGACTGTCAGAAAATAAACAATTTAAATTTAATTTAAGGGGCCGGGTGGTGGTGGTGGCGCACGCCTTTAATCCCAGCACTTGGGAGGCAGAGGCAGGTGGATTTCTGAGTTCGAGGCCAGCCTGGTCTACAGAGGGAGTTCCAGGACAGCCAAGACTACCTGAGAAACCCTGTCTCGAAAAAACAAACAAACAAAAAAAAAAACCAAAAAAAAAAAATTAATTTAAGGGAGAAAACATGAACACCAGATACAGACTAAACACTGTGATGTGTGTCAGACTTTAGACGGTAAAAGGACATGATTTAAATAAATATAAGTAAAAAAAAGTTGCTCCCTGCTCCCAGCCAAGGCTGTAAAATGGCCTCAGAGTTCCAGGGACTCTGATACCCGTACAGATGCCTAAGGTCTTGATAATAGCAACGAGGCTGTCTCCTGCCTCACAGTCCCCAAATAAAACAACTTATTTTAAGCCTGGTCGCGTTTGTACACTTTTAATCCCAGCACTTAGGAGACAGAGGCGGGTAGATCTCTTGTGAGTTCAAAGTCAGCCTTGTCTACAGAAGAAGTTCCAGGACAGCGAGAACTACACAGAAAAACCCTGTTTCAAAAAAAAAAAAAAGCAAAAACAAAAGAATGAACTGTACATACTGTGTGCTCTCCTGTGTACCAGGTCTCAAGACACCCTTCAGATTAATCTCATCTGCTCTTGTGGTTGGAGTCTCTGTTTCTGCTCTTTCAATTCCCTTTGTGAACCTAGTTCTTACACTCAGCAGTTATGACAACCACACAGTATTTGTTCTCTCTCACTCTCTCCACGGGATGGTTTCTTCATTTGCTGACAAACGATGCCTGCCTGCCTGCAGGGCCTGCAGCGAACAGCCAACCCGGAGTTGATGCTGCATCTCAGGAATTGCCATTCTCGTTGCAGGTCTGAAATCGGTCACAATGGAGGCAGGCAAGCAGATGCGTGTGTCTCGGCCATACAAAATCAGTGAATCTTCAAAGGTACGTGAGCAGTCCCTCCCCACCCGTGGCATCGATTCCCAGCTCCTCATTCTGACTGATATCTGCTTAACTGTGGCCACACGTGGGTTTGCAGAGGAGCTCTGGGTATCACCCACTCCGCTCTACAGATCACCATGAGGGTGGCAGAAAAGAACCATGGGACTTCTGCCTTCACGTGGGGCTTACCAACCAGTGAGTCTCATGGAGAACGCAGCCTCTGACTTTAAAATAGAACTCAACTTCCTGACCTTAAGGATTTCTTCCCTGTTGCATCCAACTCCCTGGGATCCCAAGAGTGAACAAATGTGGACTCATTGGTCTGTGGCTATCAGCCCACATCAAGCTGGTCTCATTAGAATCACCCTCAGCAAGCCCGGAAAGAATCCAGGGGGGAGTGGCCATTGCCCAGCTAGGCATGGCGCACATCTATAATCTTAGCACTTGGAGGCTGAGGCATAGAGACAATCATGAGTGTAAGGCCAGCCCTGGCTACATAATGAGAACCAGTCTGGCTAGCCAGCCAGAGTTACATAGCTAGATCGCCTTTCAAAAAGCAAGCAAGCAAGCAAGCAAGCAAGCAAAAACAGCGTGTTGGGGTGGGTGTGGGTATAGGTACATGCTTTTAATCCCAGCACTAGAGAGGCAGAGGCAGGTAGATCCCAGACTTTGGGGACCAACATTGGATGTATGGGGAAGAGTGGAACACACCTGTAATCCTAGCCCTCAGGAGGCAGAGGCAGAAGGATCAGAGATTAAAGATCACCCTCAGCTGCATAGCAAGAGGAGAGGAGGGCTGGGCATGGTGTTGCATGCCTTTCTCAGCATAAGGGAGGCAGAGGTAGGAAAATCTCTAAATTTGGGGCCAGCCTGGTCTAAGACTACAGACGAAGTTTCAGGACAGCCAGTGCTACACAGAGAAACTGTGTTTTGAAAGACAACAACAACAACAACAAAACCAACCAACCAAACAAACAAAAACAACAGCAAAAAGGCAGAAGGGAAGAAGAAAGGAGATGATGGGGAGTCTTCTGGTTAAGCTGAGAGCTGGGGCGGGGAACTGTGTTGTACATAGTGGTTCCTGCCCTGCCTCTGCTGTAGACAAGCCTTGGGAGAGTCCTGTGTGGCCAATGGTCATATGCATTCATTTCCTTTTTGTTTGTTTGTTTGTTTGTTTGTTTGTTTGTTTGTTTTTTGAGACAGGGTTTCTCTGTATAGCCTTGGCTGACCTGGAACTCACTCTGTAGACCAGGCTGGCCTCGAACTCAGAAATCCGCCTGCCTCTGCCTCCCAAGTGCTGGGATTAAAGGCGTGCACCACCACCGCCTGGCAAGCTTTTTTTTTTTTTTTTTTTTTTTTTTTTTATGCATTCATTTCCTAACTGCATGTGCTGATGGTGTCCTGCTTTCTTCAAGTGTTTCTCTATGGAGATTAAATCTCATGATTGTTTTGGATGGTACACTCCCTGAGATGGGTGAAAAAAATGATTCTCTGGGGTGCAGAAAGTTTACTTTTTCTTTATTTTTAACATGTTTTTATTTTATTTTCGTCTTTTTTTTTTTTTTTTTTTTTTTTGAATTGGGAGGTTTGACTGTAGCCCACTGATCTCTAGTAGTGAAAAAAATAAAAGAAATAAGCCAGGCGGTGGCATGCACACCTTTAGTCTCAGCACTTGGGAGGCAGAGGCAGGTGGATCACTGCGAGTTCGAGGCCAGCCTGGTCTATAGAGCGAGTTCCAGGATAGCCAGGACTACACAAAGACACCCTCTCTGGAAAACAGAAAACAAGAAAACTGCCAAAATCATAAATGGGCTTTGTAGTGTGGGCATCAGGCATGCCTATGGCCCATGTAACTAGTATGTGGTGTGGGCATCAGGCATGCCTATGGCCCATGTAACTAGTATGTAGTGTGGGCATCAGGTACGCCCATGTAACTAGCTCCTAAGCAAAAGAGAAAGAACATGACCAAATAATGCTGGTGATGGCTGCACTCACAGCCATCCTCCTGCCTCCTTCTGTTCCTTTCTGCTCCTACTGGATTTACTGATGGGCACTCAGTAGGTATCTGGCACCTTTCAAACAGTGGAAGACCTCTTGAGGCTTTGGGAGCTGCCACCGTGTCTAGGCAGGACGCTCCTGCACTCCTGTTTGGCAATGGAGTCTGTTCACCGTGAGAGCAATGCCATTGTCCTCTGGAGCACTCTCAAGTGGGTTGCCTTGCAGCGGTATCATAGCAGACATCCTTCCATACCTGCTGTACTCTGTTCTCACTCCTGACCACTTAGGGTCCCTCCACCCCTGACATTCGATGGTATAGAGTCACATATTGGTACCACATGCCTTTAATCCCAGCATCAAAGAGGCAGAGACAGGTAAGCTTGAGTTCAAGACCAGCCTGGGCTCCTGAACGAGGACAGCCAGGGCTACAACAAAGAAACTGCATCTTAAACAACAATAATAATACTAGTAATTGTATAGGACTGTCAAGAAATGCTGTGTAGGGTGTTGCTAATTCCCTGACATGCTGACACTCTGTTTTGGTGTTCCCTTGAAGTTGGGAGTGGTGGGTGTGTTTAAAGGTGCTATCTGCAGCTGTGTCACAATGCCAGGGCAAACTGCTGTTGAGACCCAGGAAGAGAAGAACCATAGTTGGTAGTATGGAACCCAAATCAGGTCTAGTGGTCGAGTTTCCCCCCAACCCCCAGCAGCTCACGAGCTCACAGCCATCTGCATACACTGGGCCTTTGCAGTATCCTGTCATATGTGGCCATGGTCTATCCCAGTTTCCTTCTTTCCCTGGGCGAGTCCCCAGGCTAGTATCTGAAAGAGCCCAGAGCTTTCCTGCTTAAGGCCAACTGGCCTCCCTATAAGAGGGTAGACAGAAGAAAGAGCCACAGAGGTGTGTGTGTGGGGGTGTGTGTGACAGCAGCCATTCTGTCACAGAAGAACAAGCAGGAGAGCCTAGCCCACTGAACCAAGAAGAAGGTTACCTTGGGGAGGACCTGTCATCTTCCTCAGTCTGTAAGAAGGTCACCTGCTCCTTCCCACAAGCCTGTAAGGTAGACAGAGTGATTGGACATAGAAGCGTGAGGAGATAAAGAAATTCAGTTCCAAGGGCATCAGCCAGGGGTGGGAGGAAGGCACCAGCTGTGCTAAGGAGCAGATTACAGGGGAAGTAGGGAAGGAGCTGGGATGTGGCTAGGTTGTTATGATGCTTACCTGCCATGCATGAAACCCTTCGCCCAATTCCCAGGACTGCATGTGTGGTGTATATCTGTAATTCCAGCACACACCTGTAATCTCAGGAAGACCAGATGTTCAAAATCATCCTCAGTTACATAGAGAATTTGAGACCAGCTCAGGGTACATGAGATCCTGTTTCCCAATAGATAGATGGATGGATAGATGGATATATATATATATATATATATATACATAGATATAGATAAATACATAGATATATAGATAAGTAAATATGTAGATAGGTACATACATAGGTACAGAAACTTAGATACATGGACACATAGATAGAAACGTACAGCCCTGCCACAGAACTGTGCAGAGAAGACTTAGTTACTCAGGGAGGTGAGAGCCAGCAGATACCATCAGCCTGTCTTCCCACTTTTCTGTTCCCTCTACACTTGGGTTTCAGGCTAGCCATTCTCAGTTGGTGTTCCATGAACAGACCAGCTATTTGTTGTGAATAGTCTGTTTTTCCTTATGTTGAGTTTTCTTCTTGTCCTCCTCCTCTTCCTTTCTCATTCTCTCATTTCTCCATCCTCTCCTTTCTTCTCTCTCACCTGCTTCTGTCTTGTGGACAGCACAAAATGAGCCCTGAAAAGGACAGCATTCCTGTAACTATGTCCCCGGGCTCTCAGCCCAGGATCCAAGAACATGCATCAGATAGGTGGTGACAGCTGTGGGCTCCTGAGACTGGGCAGTGGATGGGGGAGAGGTGTTACCACGAGTGTGAATTCAGCCTTTTGTAAGACAGAGAAGGCTGCCCCCACCCCAGGGCCTCAGGCACAAAGCTTTTCAAGTGCCTACTGGGCTGTCCCATGGACTGATCCCTAACTCTAAATTATAAATATGCAGAGTTACAGAAGGTTTGTGGCTAACCTAAGACCACACAGCCATCAGGAGGCAGAGCTGATCCATCTGGATTTAGGGGCTTCTCCCTAGGGAGTGCCACTTTTCAGATGGGAAAACATTTACAAAACATCTGTCACGACCTAGAAGAAGGAAGAAAGAAAAATCAGAAAAAAATAAACTCTTAGACCCCTGGTTATAAAGGAGGAAGACAGAAAGCAAGCAGTTTCTTGTTGGTTTTGGTTTTTCAAGTCAGGGTTTCTCTGTGTAATAGCCCTGTGTGTCCCAGAATTCCCTCTGTAGACCAAGCTGGCCTTGAACTCACAGAGATTTGCCAAGCGGACAGTTTCTAGGAAATATATGTAGTGAGGCTGGCTAGAAGGCTCAACATGGAAAATCCCTTACTGCTCAAGTCTGCCAGACAACCTGAGCTCCGCACCGCAGAGGCTTCGGATGGAATGAGAGAAAGCTGTCTTCTCCCTTCCACATTCACATTGTCGTCGAATGTGCACACGGGCTAATACATAATGTTACTCGCTTGTTTTGTTTTATTTTATTTGAGACCATGTCTCTCTGTGTAGTCCTGGCTGACCTGGATATTTCTAGGTAGACCAGACTGGCCTTGACCTCACAGAGGCTCACCAACCTCTGCCTCTTGAGTGCTAAGATTATAGGCATGTGCCACCATGCCCAGCCAAATTTTTAAATCTTATTTCAGGAGGGAGAGAAAGTAGGAAGGAGACACATGCTCTCAGAAGCACTGTGACGCTCTGGGGTTTACTTCCAGGGCTCGTGTTCCATCTTATCACAATCCGTATCACTAGCTCCCGGCAGGACTTGGGTGGCAGCCTAGGGCTCCTCCCCCTGACACACCTTCTTGTGCAGGTGTACCACTGTCCCGACCACTCCACCACGGTGCTGCAGCGGCTGAACGAGCAGCGGCTGCACGGCCTCTTCTGCGACGTGGTCCTTGTGGTCGAAGAGCAGCAAGTGCCAGCCCACCGCAACCTTCTGGCTGTGTGCAGCGACTACTTCAACTCCATGTTCACACTGGGCATGCGCGAAGCTTTCCAGAAGGAGGTGGAGCTGGTGGGCACCTCCTACGTGGGGCTCAAGGCGGTGGTGGATTTCCTCTACAGCAGCGAGCTGGAGCTGGACGGCAACAACATTGACTACATCCTGGAGACGGCGCACCTGCTGCAGATCTGGACGGTGGTGGACTTCTGCTGCGAGTACCTGGAGCAGGAGGTGAGCGAGGACAACTACCTATACCTGCAAGAGCTGGCCTCCTTGTACAGCCTCAAGAAGCTCGACGCCTTCATCGATAGCTTTGTCCTGAGCCACTTCAGCACGCTGTCCTTCACACCTGACTTCCTGCAGTCCATTTCTGTGCAGAAGCTGTGTATCTACCTGAGCAGTGGCCAGGTCCAGCACAAGTGGGAATATGACCTGCTGCAAGTGGCTCTGCAGTGGCTCACGCAGCAGCCCGAGCGCAAGGTGCACACCTGCCGTGTGCTAGAGAACATCCGCTTCCCCCTCTTCCCCGAGGACATCCTGCTACAGCGGGTGAAGCTGGCCATGGGCTCACTGCTGCCCAGTGAGGCCAACGGTGAGGGCTTTGTGGAAGAGGCCTTGCACTACCACAATAGCCTAGTGGCCCAGCCTGTCTTGCAGACAAAGCGAACGCTGCTGCGTTCCGAGGAGTGCTTGCTCTTTGTGGGTGGTGAGGTCTCTGAGCGGTGTCTGGAGCTGAGCGAAGACACCTGCTACCTAGACACCAAGAACAAGTGGGTGAAGGAGACATCCCTGCCGGCCCGCAGGAGCCACCACTGTGTCGCTGTGCTGGGGGGCTTTATCTTCATTGCTGGTGGCAGCTTCTCGAGAGACAACGGAGGGAATGCAGCCTCCAACCTTCTTTATAGGTATGACCCCCGCCATAAACAGTGGATCAAGGTGAGATTAAAGCGAATTAATTCATTAACTCTTGAGGCCTCTTTTTAGCTCTCTGACCTCACCAAGGCTTCCTGGTCCCAGGCCTTGATGACTGCCCTGCTTCTGATAGAGCCACATCATTGTCACCCTCCCTGGATCTAGACCTGGGTCAGGGAAGGCCAAGCAGCCACCATCTGAAGGGCTGGCTGTAGTCCAAAGGAGCATTCATAGATGGAAACTTCTGCCTTCTTGGGAGCATTCTGGGTCTGTCCTGTGTCCAACACAATGGCCACTGTCCCTATGTGGTCATTGAGAGCATGAAATGTGTTCGTTTTCAACCTTACTTAATTGTAACTGACAGATACTAAGTGTCCATGGCTGCTCCAAGCTCCATGACCTCCTCTCTCCCCACCCCCCAGGCATCAGAGCCTCTGCTGGGATTCTCTTGTAGAGAGATTTGGGGAGTCATTTTCAGGAAACAACAGAGCTCAATGCAACCAACCTAGGGCAAGCATGGAGCCCACATGTCATCAGCCCTGTTAGCTAGCACACCCTAGCTGAGTGTCTTAGTCAGTGGTCTATTGCTGTGAAGAGACATCCTGACCAAGGCAACTCTTGTAAAAGAAAGCAGGTAGGGCTGGAGACATGGCTCAGGTGGTTTAGGGCATGTATTGTTCTTACAGAGGACCAGAGTTCAGTTCCTGGCACCTGCATGATTGCTCCAAAACATGAATGACTCCAGTTCCAGGAGATCCGATGTCCTCTTATGACCCCCCAGGAACACACAGTATACACATACATAAGATGCAGGCAAAACACCCATTCATGTAATGTAAAATAAATAATTTTCTAAAGAGGGTATCTAATGGGGCCTCACTTACAGTGTCAGAGTTCGTCCTTTATCATCATGGCCGAAAACAGACAAGCATGGTGCCAGAGCAGTGCCTAAGAGCTTTATATTTTCATCCACAGGCAGCGGGCACAGAGACTGGCCTTGGAATGGGCTTTTGAAACCTCAAAGCTCATCACCCATCACCCACCACCCCCACTCCCATGACACACTTCTTCCAACAAAACCACACCTCCTAATCCTTCCCAAACAGCTCACCAGCTGGAAACTAATCAAGTATCTGAGCCTATGGAGCATCACCCTGCACTAGTAAAGGCTCAGAAGTTTCAGGCTGGCTCCTTGACCTCTCTCCAAGTTTCACACTTCACCTCTGGATATGCTCGTGGCCTTGTAGCCGGAGCTGATTAGCATACATATAACTGAAGTGAAATGACCCTTGTAAAAAATCACCTCTCTTCTGCCACCCACCAGAATCCATCTTCATGTTCTCACCTCTGTATAACCCCCGGGGTTTGCTGAACACAACGCCAGCCAACCAGGTGTGGTGGCTCACACCTGTAATCCCAGGATTTAGGAAGCTAAAGCAGGAGGATTGCCACAAGTCTGAGGCCAACTTGGGCCACAAACTGATTCCAGGTCATCCTGGACCATAGATTGGGACCCTGTCCTGTCACAAAAACAAAAACAAATGGATTCCTGATGACCTTTCAATTCTGACCTGAAGACTTGAACCTGGGCCCGCAAGATGGCTTAGCAGGTAAACAGGCTAGCCGCGGAAGCCTGGTGACTTGAGGTCGGTTCTTGGAACCTACATAAATGGAAGGAGAGAATCGACTCAGAGTCTCCCTCAGATGTCCACACATGTCATGGCATGCATGCCCACCCCACACACATACACACATACACACATACACACATACACACATACACACATACACACATATATATCACATTAAAAAAACCTAAAAGCTAAGTGGAGCCTGTCTTAGGGTTTTACTGCTGTGAACAGACACCGTGACCAAGGCATCTCTTATATAGACAACATTTAATTGGGGCTGGCTTACAGGTTCAGAGGTTCAGTCCATTATTATCAAGGTGGGAACATGGCAGCATCCAGGCAGGCATGATGCAGGAGGAGCTGAGAGTTCTACATCTTCATCTGAAGGCTGCTAGCAGAATACTGGCTTCCAAGCAGCTAGGATGAGGGTCTTAAAGCCCACACCCACAGTGACACACCTACTCCAACAAGGCCATACCTTCTAATAGTGCCACTCCCTGGGCCAAGTGTATACAAACCACCACAGGGCCTCTGGGAAGCCCAACTTTGGAGTCCCTCCTTGAACAGCTGGTGGCAGAGGCTAGACCTGTGGTCTCCTGTGTTATCAAGGCTAGAGCTTCTACACTCTGACTGCCTGCTGAGTGAGTCACTTTCTGCTCATTTAACGTAGGTGGTGACCAGTGTCAGCATTAATTTAAAAAATTTTTTTTTCCAGCTGGATTGTACTATGGTGGTAGGGCCTTGCCCGGCATGCTGGAATCCTGGATTTCGTTCCGAGCTCTATGAGCATACATCAGATGGCGGAGAAAGGAAGGCTGGCTTTTGTTGATATGTTTTAATTTTATGTGGATTTATTTAATCTTATGTGTGTGAGTGCCATGCTTGCATGTATGTCTGAGCACCATAGGGCATGCCTGATATCAGAAGAGGTCAGAAGAGCACATCAGATCCCCTGGAGCTAGAGTTATGGTCAGCTGTGAGCTGCCACGTGGGTGCTGGGAATCCAACCTGGGTCCTCTGTAAGAACAAGTGCTCTTAACAGCTGAGTCATCTCTCTAGTCTGGGGAGTCTGTGTGTGTGTGTGTGTGTGTGTGTGTGTGTGTGTGTGTGTGTGTGTGTGT
>JANHMN010000018.1:43540717-43603511 GCA_030674055.1 Rhabdomys pumilio
TGTGTGTGTGTGTGTGTGTGTGTGTGTGTGTGTGTGTGTGTGTGTGTTTTAGAAACATACTCTTGCATAATGCCAGGCCACAAAGTTGACCATGAGGCTAAACCAGTTTGAAGAATCATGTCCCCATGTACCTCTTAGAGATGTGAGTGAAAGTATCAGGGGTTCTCAGAATTCCCACCAGGCCCCTCTCCGCAGCACATTTGCACACTGTCTAGCCCTCCTGAGCCATTCGCTCTGTGAACACAGCTGAGGAACGAGGTGCTAAGGTCGGGAAGGGAAACTTCACGTGTCTTACCCTCACAGGTGGCGTCCATGAACCAGCGCCGTGTGGATTTCTACCTAGCCTCCATTGAAGACATGCTGGTGGCTGTCGGTGGCCGGAACGAGAATGGAGCACTGTCTTCTGTAGAGACCTACAGCCCCAAGACCAACTCCTGGACCTTTGTGGCTAGCTTGCCAAGGTGATGAGGGCTTAGGGCTGGTGTTGGAAGCTGATGTCCCGGGATAAAGTTTAGTCTTGATTTCTGTTTTCATAAATATCCTAGCTTCATCACAGCTGGGTAGACCAGACAACCGTCCCCCAGTTTCTGAATTGACTAAGGTCCTGGGCTTCAGAGAGTGAGTGTTGATATGGAATGGTAAGTCCCTCAGTGGAAGACCTGGCTGGGTATAGGGCATGAGTTCAAAGAGCCAGGAGCGTTACCCCATCTGGTTTTGTTTGCTCACTACAGAGTGGGTACCACAGCACAGCCTGGGGAAAGTTAGACACCATCTCTCTGTGACATTCTCCTGTGGCCTCTAGAAGGCAGGGAGCACCCCAGGGTGGTAGTGCATCCTCCTCTTCCCTGGCCCACAATTGGGTATTGGGTCATCGGATGTGGGTTGTATCATGGATCTGCCAAACCTGCATGCCATCTGATTATCACTCCTATGCTGTATCTGAACCCAGACTCTCTGAACCAGTCTGGCTGTGGGATATACTAGGTATCTAGGGGACTTGGTCCCGGGGAGCTGAGGCAGGAGATTGAGTTTGAGGCCATGCTGGGCTACATACTGAGACTTTGTTTCAAATAAATAAGTATGGATTCTGCAAACCAGGGGGTAATTCCTGGACACTGTTGGTGAGCAGGTGACACTGTGATTAGGCCCTGGGCATCCATAGCAGCCTGGTGAGGGAGGAGGCAGCCAGAGAGTGACAGTAAGCAGTCGTCGGCAGTGTAAGCGGTTGCCTATCGATGGGCTTCCTGGGTGGGTGCCATATCATTATTTAATAGGGTGAAGTAAAGCTGGTAGTTTTGCTAAAAGCAGGTGCCATCACCGCCACCTTCTTGGGACAATTGTGTAGGGGTGGGATTATTCCTCAGGAGACCTCCTGTGCCCTCTGTTGGGGTGGCCTCGATCCACGGTGACATCAGCTGTGTGTATGACCCACATTTATTACATTCTTATCCAGCTTTCCCCAGTCATCACCATAGCAGGGTCTGCATGAACCTCATGTGGGCTACAGGCTGACCTGTCTCTTCTGCCTGCCCTGGGCTCTTCCTGTGAACGCCATCCCAGCCTTCTCCTGCCCTGATTGCTGACTAAACCACAGGACCCGGGCTTCATGTTCTCGCCCCTGAACTTTATTTTGGGGTTGCAGTCACTTACTGTGTGTGTATGTTACGTGTGCACATTCAGGGGTCACAGCACACACGTGGTCAGAAGACAACACACAGGAGTTGGTCTCTTCTTCCTCCGTGCGGGTTCCAAGGATCAAACTCAGATTGCCCAGGTTTGACAGCAAGCACCTTTACCCACTGAGCTATCTTGCCAGCCCTCTCTGGCATACATCTCACTGTGTAGCCTAGGCTGGTCCAGAACTCATAGAGATCTCCCTGCTAGGTGCTAGGATTAAAGGCATGATCACAGGCCTGGATATCCATTCTTCTCTGTCTCTTTTTCTTCCCCACTTTGATAAACATTTAAAGGAGTCAGGCTTCCAGAAAACTGCACAGAAAGCTCAACGCTCCCATGCATCATCCTCCTGGACACAGGGGCCACTTGCTCACCTGCATTCTGTACCCCTTGTCCATTGAAGCAGGCTCCCTTCCCCTGAGCTCTTCTGTCCTCCGGCCTCTCTGCAGGTTCACCTATGGCCACGCGGGCACCACCTACAAGGACTTTGTGTACATCTCAGGGGGCCACGACTACCAGATTGGCCCGTACCGCAAGAACCTGCTGTGCTATGACCTCCGGACGGATGTGTGGGAGGAGAAGCGGCCCATGACAACAGCTCGAGGCTGGCACAGCATGTGTAGCCTGGGCGACAGCATCTATTCCATTGGAGGCAGCGACGACCACATGGAGTCCATGGAGCGCTTTGACGTGCTGGGCGTGGAGGCCTACAGCCCACAGTGTAACCAGTGGACTCGCGTGGCGCCGCTGCTGCAGGCCAACAGTGAGTCAGGCGTGGCCGTGTGGCAGGGCCGCATCTATATCCTGGGGGGCTACAGCTGGGAGAACACGGCCTTCTCCAGAGCTGTTCAGGTGTATGATCATGAGGCCAACAGATGGAGCCGGGGTCCCGACCTCCCCAACGCCATTGCAGGCGTGTCAGCCTGCGTGTGCGCCCTCAACCCAAGGCTGGAGGAAAAGAAGAAGAGGAACAAGGAACAAGGACAAACGCTAGGACCCCGAGGCACTCACAGAGGAGGCCGTCTCCAGGACATTCGCTCCTAGAAGCTCTTTGTACTTTTTTTTTTTTTTTTTTTTTTTTGGTTTTTTGAGACAGGTTTCTCTGTATAGCCTTGGCTGTCCTGGAACTCACTTGGTAGACCAGACTAGCCTCGAACTCAGAAATCCGCCTGCCTCTGCCTCCCAAGTGCTGGGATTAAAGGCGTGCACCACCACCGCCCGGCCTCTTTGTACTTTTTTCATTCCTGGTCTTTCTATGCTACCACAGTAAAGAATAATTAAATATTCTTCACAATTTCACATATTATCTTGTTTGAATACTTACATCAGGGACCTCATGTCTGAATAGATCTTCTTCCCAGGCCACGCACTCCCAAAGGTCCCCAGGTCTGTCTCTGCCAACAGGAGCCTGCTCACAGGTTATATAGAAATTTTTGCAGTAAAACTCAGGGTCTCCAAGGTCTGGGCCTCCCCAAACCTGGCGAAACTCTCATATAGACACCTACTATGTGCTGAGGGCCAGGAGGAGGCCGGTCCAGAGACTTGAGGTGTGAGCATCAGCTGTATTCTGCATTCAATTGTCACAGGTAAGAACAAGCATGTCTGTGTATTTAAAGACACAGGGACCCCAAGCTCCCTGGACGAGCAGGCGAGACCTAGGAACTCTTGATTGTCTTGTTGAAAGTTCCATACCAGCTGGTTCTTTTCTGTATAGCGCCATCTTCCCTGGCTGGTAATCTTTGTGAACTCTAATCTAGATAGGTCATTAAGGAAAAGGTGGCGGGGAAATGGCCGGGAGGTGTTTCTGTACAGTGTTCTGTAGCGTGAGCTGCCCACCTCCTGACATTATCGCAGTGAGCTCAGCAAATCTACCTTTTTCTTCTCAGAAATGAAAAGGCAGCCCTATGACACTTCCAGTCATCCCTCTGGGCTGGCCCCACCATCAGGAGCATAAGTGAGCACTCTGGTCCCCAAAAAAACGTGGCTTAGTTCCCTCCCCAGCTCAGTAACCGTCCTGGCTCTGCTGGCTGCTTCTAAGTGGTTCTACCATGCTGGGAAGATGCCATTTCTCAATCTCTTTCCTTCTTTCTTTGAAATAGGGTCATACTCTATAGCCCAGGCTATCATCAAAACTCATGATGATTCTCCTGCCTCAGCCTCCTGAGTGCTGAGATCACAGACATAGCCACCACACCCAGTCAGACTCTTTGGTGCTTTCGTCTGTCCATACCTCATCTCTTCTGTTTGTTTGCTTGTTTAGTTTTTTTTTTTCCAAGACAGGGTTTCTCTGTGTAGCCCTAACTGTCCTGGAACTCACTCTGTAGACCAGGCTGTCCTGGGACTCAGAGATCCGCCTGCCTCTGCCTCCTGAGTGCTGCCATCTGGCCACACCTCACTTCTTACAGGGTCAGGGTAACTCCTCTCGAGCAAAGCCTCATCTCACCGATTTGATTTTTTTTTTTTTTTTTTGAGACGGGTTCCCCTATAGCATAGGCTGGCTTTGAACTCTTGATTTGTCCTGCTTCTACTTCCCAAGTACTGGGGTCAAAAGGATTTCCTCCATACTCAGATTCTCGGTTCTCTTTTTGTGCTTCCTTCCCTCCCGATCTGGAGTTCACTGTGTTTCTGGTCAGTCCGCTTCTACAGTGATCTGGGAGAAGGGAGACTGGTCTGAGAAATGAGTCCCTGGCCTTCATCACTACCATGTAAGGAGCCTGCATATCTAGTCAGCTCCTGCATGTAGAAGCCCCTAAGGGCTCACAGACAGTTGAAGTTTCTGCAAGGCCTGCAGACAGACGCCCTTCTGTGTATCAAAGGCTCTGAGAAGTCCTGCACTAACTGCCCACCTCCATCATCCCGTTTTTTTTCCACACTTTGGCTTTGAAACTCCACCCCTTCTCCCCTCCCGAATATTGAACTCCAGGACAGGGAACCCATCCCTATTCCAAGACAAACTGTATCGCTTGAAAACCTTTTGGAAGGTATAGTGGAAGTATGGCCGGTTCTCCACAGATCATGCGCACAGAAGGAGATTCAGCCAGAGTCGGGCAGTCTGGGGAAAGTATGTTGTGAGTCCTTGCAGAGCAGGAGAGCTTTGACACTGGGAAGAAGAACATGCTGGTCGGAGTCTAAGCAGTTCATCCATTGCTCACTGCTGGTGTCTACCCCAGATAAGGCAAGATGTGGCCTCCATCCTGCTTGGTACCTTGTGGGTTAGCCACAGTGTCCATCCATCATGCTAGTGTGGTTAGTGACTTACAGACTTAGAAGCTACTATCGTAGCAGCTGCAATTCTTCCTCTATAGGGAGGGCTGGACTGTAAGTTTCACTGTAGACTGCTTTTTTGCTGGAGAGCAGCTGCCCTCTGCTGACAAAGGGTTTTGAGCTTCATGGGACCTGTGGAAAGCCCTGTAGCCCAGCAGTGGTCCCTGGCCAGGTTTTTGTTACCCAGGGCTTTAATTGAAAATTCTAGCCGGGCAGTGGTGGCGCACGCCTTTAATCCCAGCACTTGGGAGGCAGAGGCAGGCAGATTTCTGAGTTCGAGGCCAGCCTGGTCTACAGAGTGAGTTCCAGGACAGTCAAGGCTATACAGAGAAACTCTGTCTCGAAAAAAAACAAAAAAAGAAAAAAGAAAAAAAAAAAAAAAAAAAAAGAAAAGAAAATTCTATGCAAGAAGGAAAGGGAATGGGTTTTCAAAAGGACCAACAGCCTCCAGCTGACCCCGAGCTTGTGACTGTGGGAACAGACCCGGCAGGCTTTGAATTGGACTTTGCGTCATCCGATTTATACAGAATTATAGTTTTACCTTATATCTGTTGTAGGTTGTTTGTTTGGAACCCTGTTTGAGTAAGGCAGAAACACACTAAGAGATGGAAGGAGTGCAGGGAGCTCGGGTGTGCTTGCTTGCCTGGTCTTCCTGGTATTTGGAATCACACGGCACAGCCAGCTGTTGTGGCACATGCCTGTCACCCAGTCACTGGAAAGCCTGAGGTTGGAGGATCTCCTAGGCCAGGAAGTCCCAGGCCAGCTTGGGCCGCACGGCGAGACCCTGTGTTGCCTCTGCCCCCAAATATGCATGATTGTCTGACACAGTTTATTCTGTTTCCCACTCTAAGACCCCTGGATAGGGAGAGCTACTTGTTCTAAACAATATGATTATTTCTTCCTGGTCTTTACTTACAAGGTAACTTGGGCAGACTTTGGTGTTTTAGACTCCAGCTGAAGGGGAGTCTCTCTTTCATGGTCCAGTGCCCTGTCTGTGAGTTTAGATGTACTGGCTTATATATGAGTACCTTGGCTTTCAAGACAGGAGGAACTTTCTACTGCTAGGAGTAAAAGGTGCCTGTCACCCCTTCTTCTCTCTTAGAGAGTCACTGATTGTTCTTCCGTATCCTGGTCTCTGTGGTGTGGTGTTGGGCTGTACCCTTAGCCTAGGATCTCTCTCCTGCAGGGGCAGCTGCTGCTGTGCTCTGTGGGAGCCCCTGGTCCCCAGGATAAGCCTGTGTAGTTCAGGTCAGCCTCCTAGGAGACCCCGGCCTGCCTCTGCCAAAACGGACTTTTTAGCGTTTTTTAAAACCTGTTTTGATATCTTTTCATACAATTTGCTACTCACCATTTTATAGGATGTCTGCTGGGTTCCCCGGTCTTCGCTTAGGCTTAGCCTTGGTTTGTCTAGATCGTGGATGCCCTGTTATCTGTGTGCACCTTGCCTGGTGGGTGCGACGTTGTCTTCTATCCCACCCTTCTGTGTGAGCAATCTAACGCAACCGGAGTCTTGTGAGTTCACACAGAAGTGGCATTGATGTGCCTGGAGGGCAGGTCCTGTGCTTCAGAAGATTTGTTTTTCTGCCAGAGTTCGGCGCCTCAGAAGAGTACAGAGTGGTACAGAGTGGGAGAGTTACCTGAAGCTGGTCCACATGTGATTTTTTATGGGTCATTTCTCTAACACATGTGTGGCTGAGGTCCTAGTCTCTTCCTGTCTTCCCATCCAGTAGCAGTGCCTAACTCCACAGCCATTACCATGGCATCCTGTTCTTGCATTCTAGCCTCTGACCTCCAGGTGGATGGTGTCTGTGTGTTTAATGTGACTAGAATCAGTGGCCTCGGAGGGGAGCTGAGTGTCTTAAACTGTCCCTCAGTTGTCTCAGTTACAGCATGGAATGAACAGGGCTGGGACGAGGACTCAATCGGTAGAGTGCTTCCCTTGAATGCAGAATGCAGAAAGCCCCTGGGTTCCATCCCCAGCACTAAGCATGGTGGCCCAAGCCTGTGATCTCAGCACTTGGGAGGTAGAGGCAGGAGGATCAGAAGTTCAAGATTATCCTTGACTACGCAGCAAGTTTGAGGCCAGCCTTGGCTACAGGAGACCCTGTCTCGACTTAATTGGTGAATTAATGATAAACTGGTAAGTAAAAACATCAGATAAATATAACCGTGTGCACCCGGGTTGACCTAGGAAGCTCGGGCCTTAGGTTTGATGTCATAGTCATTAACAGCTGGCCCAAGTCAAAATCAGGGAAAGTCTGTGGTGACGAAAGCATTTGGTGCCTTCTGGCTCCCAATGTCCTGGGAATCTGTAACTCGATATGCTTTTGAACGTGTAGCTTTTGCATTTGTAATTTTAATTTTATGGCGCTCGGAGTTTTCCTGTCTCGACTCCTCAGTTAATGTTCTGCATGTTGCTTCTGTTTTGAATTCCACTGACAGACATTAAAACAACTTGCCTGCCAGGGTGTGCTTCGTGGTTATTACACGGTCTGTATTTCTTTCTTCTCTTATGAGGATGAACCCCTGCGTGTGGAACACGTATAATTGGAAAATGAACCAGGCTTCCTTTGAATATGGTGAGAGGCTGGGTATTTCAATGCCACTTCAACTGTGCTTCTATTGACTGTGTTTACCCAGGGGAGTTACTCAGATCCTTGAGTGCCACATGGAGTCCCTGTGACCTAAGGTAATTTGGTTAGCAAAGAACAAAGCTAGGCCTGCAGAAAGACCCTCGATCAGAAAGATGGTGGCTGGGGGTGTAGCTCAGAAGCACTAGCATGCATGAAACTCTAGGTTCTAGCCATCCAACTACAGAACAAAAGCCAAACAAAACAAAAAACAAAACAAACAAACAAAAAAAAAATGGCATTCCAGCGTCTGAGGCAGGAGGCTTGCCACAAGTTCCAGACCACTCTGGGGTTGCAGAGTAAAACCTACATTGATTCTCAAAGAATCAAAAATGAGAAGACCAGATAGTGTCAGTGAAGACAGAGGCTCCTTTCTCCTCAGAGCCTGTGGAGCTGAGGTTGGCTCCCTACATACAACATTTAATGAGGCCATCTATAAACAAGCCAGTCACTATTGGGGCCTTCAGCTAGTCAGTATCCAGAGAGCTCAGGGAGTCACCTGCACACCCCACACCTGGAAGCCTGGGGCCACACTAGGTGGGACATGACAGCTAATCACAAAGTCCTCCCCTTGGTGTTTCCAAGTCATTAGTCCAAAGCCCAGCTTAGTAACCCTGCCGAATGTGACATCCTTGGCCGGTTGTCTCGGTGTGAGAGCTTCTGAGACAAGATAGGAGGAGGCTCTGCCTTTTGTGGAGTGACACGTCTGTCACAGCCAAGCTGGGTGACCATGGTTTGTGATGTGAAAAAAGAATGAGCGTCAGCTGCTCTCACCCAAGGCTTGCCCAACCATGGAACACCCATTCCGTGGGGTTGGGAGCGGGGTCCTGAAAGCTAGTTAGCGCTGGGGTCTCTGTGACCTCCACAGCCAGCAGAGCAGCAGTCTGTAGTAGGCAAGAAGGCAGTTCAGGTCAGCACAACTAAGTAGCTGGTTGTTGGTTCAAACGTCTGGGGTTTGACCCTGAAGACTCAAGGCGTATTTAGGCACAGCACAGTTTGGTGAAAACTCTCCTGGTGGTAATTAACTCAACCCCCTGTGTGCAGTAAAGCCTAAGTGAATCTCCTTGAGGAACAAAGTCAGTCAAATAAAGATCGATCGAAACCCTTTATAAAGTACACATGACACCTCCCATAAAGATCAGTTTCCTAAGTGGTGGCTCATGCCTTTAATCCCAGCACTCAGGAGGCAGAGGCAGGCGGATCTCTGAATTTGAGGCCAGCCTGGTCTACAGAGTGAGTTCCAAGACAACCAGGGCCACACAGAGAGATCCTGTCTTGAAAAAAACGAAAAACAGGGCCTGGAGAGATGATTCAGTGGTTAAGAGCACTGACTGCTCTTTCCAGAGGTCCTGAGTTCAATTCCCAGCAACCACATGGTGGCTCACAACCATCTGTCATGGGATCTGATGCCCTCTTCTGTCCTTCAGATATACATGCAATAATAAATAGTGGGGCAGTGTGGCCCATGCCTTCAGTCGCAGCACTCAGGAGGCAGAGGCAGGTGGATCTCTGTATTTGAGGCCAGCCTGGTCTACAGAGCAAGTTTCAGGTCAGCTAAGGCTACACAGAGAAACCCCTGTCTCAATTAACAAACAACGACCACCAAGGATAGACCCTATAGATTGGCTAAGAAAGGCAGGCTTAAGGTAAGGATCAGGGGGAGGTCCCATGTGGTCTCTGACCACACAGATAATACAAAGGTCACCAGGCTATTCAACATAGTTGCTCCTGGCCTTCTGGGCAGATAACAGGTTATGTGTCCCTTCCCTTGAAGGAACAGCCCTGTGTGTTTCACATTCAGGTCCCTTGCTTATCTGTGAGCACAAAGACCTCTGCCTCCTTCAGCTTAGGAAAGCTCAACAGCTTGGGTTTCTCCACACACACACTCTTCCCCTCATCCTTGGTACCCTGGTCTCTCTCTCTCTCCACGTGTGACCTGATGTGCACGTTTTCCAGAGCAACCAGGGCTCAGCTGAGTGCAGGTCCTCAGTGTAATAATGAGCAAAGGCTGCATGACTTTGGAGCCCAGCCCGAGAATCATACATTGTCACTGTGTGTACTGCTCCTGGGGCCATCATGCTTCTTCCTGCTACAGGAAATGTCAGTGTTTTCCAGGTCTGTCCCCAAACCCCGAGGTCACTGCCCAAGGTGACCAAGAGGATGTTATATGCTTATACTTCAGCAGGGACTACCCCAGACGCTTGGCGCAACTCTGCTTTCAGCTGTGTTCCTACAGGAACCTGCACCCAGGCTCTGAGAGACTGTGTGTCAGAAAGAAGTGATCTGCGGGCTAGTGCCGGAGCTTGCCCTTGCCCAGTGTGCACAGGCCTGTCACAAATTGATCCTTTAAAGTTATGGTTCTCACCGTGCAGGCTATGAGCCAACAGCGTTATCCTAGACCCACTAAATTTAAAACACATCAAATTGTTTTAACGTGCCTCCAGGTAGCCCCGATGTATACTTTAAGATATCAAGATACAGGGATAACGGTGCCATTTCTGGCTGGACAGTAACGCCGAAGCCACAAGCAAGGAATTCCTGTATTACCTGGGAAGGAGAAAGAGGTTGACGCAAGCACAGCCCTCATCTTACAGAGAAGGCAGCTGACAGCCGGGCAGTATGTGACACACACCTCTAATCCCAGCACTTGGGAGGCAGAGGCAGGCAGATTTCTGAGTTCGAGGCCAGCCTGGTCTACAGAGTGAGTTCCAAGACAGCCAGGGCTACACAGAGAAACACACATACACACAAAGTTATATATATATAAAGAGTGCATTAAATAGCATGTGAAGTATCTCTCAGTAAAGCCATTTACAGAACTAAGCTAATTTAAAGCAACGTTGCACCCGATTCTTCTCATCCTGTTGGCTCTAAGAAGCTACAGGTTGCAAGCCAGAACTTGAGATTTTTTTTCTTAATTTCGTGTGCATCGGTGTTTTACCTGCCTGTATGTCTGTGTGAGGGTGTCCGATCCTCTGGAACTAGAGTTACGCACAGGTGTGAGCTGCCATGTGGGTGCTGGGAATTGAACCTGGATCCTCTGGAAGAACTGTCAGTGCTCTTAACTGCTGAGCCATCATCCATCTCTCCGACCCCAAAGATTTATTCCTAACAAGGGGACCAGCAAGATGGCTCAGGGTAAGGGCCGTCAACCTCAGGGATCAACCTAAGTTTGGTCCCCAGAATTCATGGTGGTACAGAGAAGCAACTGTGTAAGTTGTCTTCGTAACCCCACAGGCACACAGAGGCATGTGCCCCTCCCCCAAAATAAATAAAAATATTGCCTTGGGACACCTTCTATCCGGATGGCCATACAGAGCAGCAGTCCTCAGTGCTGGAGCAGCTTGGGCTTGGAGCCATCAGCCACTCCTGCGACAGATGTGATGGGAAACCTTTCTCTACCCACAGCCCTCCCCGGATACCCAACCAACAGCCAACAGTCATGCCTGGTTTGTTCCGGTCAAACTCCAGTCTTTCTACCAGGTAAGCCCAGGCTGCTTCGGTAGCTGGCCGAGTCCAGGCTTGAGGCCGCAGTGACCTCAGGATGTCACACCTGCTGCCTCAGGAGGAAGACAACTCTCTGCTGCCCTTTCCTGTTGACACAGCAGGAAGCCCCAGGGTCTGGCCCAGGGCCCTTTGAGCTAATCTCCGGCAAATCCTGGCTTTGTTCCATAGATGAGTTTACCAGGCTAGCTCTGCCTGTGATTCATCCCCCTGGGCCCTTAACATAGGCTCTTCAGTCATCCAAAGGGGCTAAAAATACAGTTCTGACTTCTGAGGCTTTTGTGCTCCTAGCTAACATTCGAGAGATCTGGTCCCCATTCTCTGTCTTTTACTCCAGCTAACAGCTCAAAGCCTAGCTCTGGTTTCAATTTTACGAGAGACGGTAGCCCAGGATGGCCTAGCCACTTGCTCAGTAGCTTGCCCCCACAGACCTCCAACTCCCCACAGTCCTGCCTCAGCCTCCCAAGGGCTGAGATCACAGATGTGGACTACCATACATTTTTCATTCATTCATTCATTCATTCACTCACTCATTCATTCATTCATTCATTTTTATTTGTTTGTTTGTTTATTTGAGACAGAGTTTCTCTGTGTAGCCCTGGCTGTCCTGGAAATCAGTCTGTAGACCAAGCTAGCCTGGAACTCAGAGATCCAACTACCTCAGTCTGCTGATTGCTGGGATTAAGGGTATGTGCCACCACCGCCCAGCTTTAAGATATTTTTTTAATTTGTTTGTTTGTTTATAGTTTGTGTGTTTCTGTGATTTGTGTGCACTTGAGTGCAGTGCCCATAGAGGCCAGAAGAGGGCATCTGATTCCCCTGGAGCAGGTGCTGGGAACCTGGAAATTGAAGTCTTTCAGAAGAGCAACAGTTGTTAACCACTGAACCATCTCTCCAGCTTGGCTTTATTGGGATTTGTTATGCCCTTTTGGCCCTGGGTCCCACCACGACCCCCTCTTTCCATTTGTCAATTCCAGGAGATAGTATTCCATCCCATCAGAAACCTGGGAAGCCAGGAGACGCCTGCCTCTTCCTCCAGCTCTAGGGGGAAATCGTCTGACGCCTGGGGTTGCCTCATGTATCCTCTTTCCCTCCCCGGACAGTCCAAGGGCATGGGAAGGTGAAGCTGGGGAAAGAGTTGAGGGGTTCCTCTAAGGTCACCCCACTCCCCTAGCCCAGGGAGTCGGAACTGTACACACACGGGGATCACATTTCCTGTCTGCCACCGCGTCTGTCCCATGACCTCTGTGTCCTCCTGTCCTCTCCAGTTCCTGTCTCTATGCAGCACCTACTTGAGATGGTTCACTCCGGAAGGCTGCTCCATCTCCACCTTGAGGCACAGGGATTTTTTGGTTTTTGTTTTTTTCTTTTAATCAGAGTGTGAGGTTGATGGCTGATCCGAAGAGTTACTGAAAACCCAAGGGACAGCAATTATACAAGGTTTTATTTTGGACCAAAAGTGGGGGGAATTCTCAGTGTCCTACCACCTTGCCTATAGTGGTGTTAGCATGAGTATTGCAAACATAATGCCATGCCTGTCAGCCACTTTGGAGGCAGCAGGATCAGAAGTTTAAGGTCATACTCAGCCAAGTAGAGTTTGAGGCCAACCTGGATTACAGAAGACCCTGCTTTGTCTGGAGAGATGGCTCAGTGGTTAAGAGCCCTGACTGCTCTTCTAGAGGTCCGGAGTTCAATTTCCAACAACCACATGGTGGCTCACAACCATCTTTAATGGGATCCAATGCCCTCTTCAGGTGTTTAGAAGACAGTGACAGTGTATTCATATACATAAAATAAATAAATAAATTTAAAAAAAAAAAGAGAGAGAGAGACCCTTTCTCAAATAATAACAACTGACATGACACTCTGGCATTGAGTCAGAGCTACTGTGACAGTCTCCCTCCAGCTGTCATTTCAGAGTCCCACCTTTGCTTCAGCAAAACCCAATTTTGAAAATTCCGGGCAATGGTGATGCATTACTTTAATCCCAGTACTCCAGAGGCAGAGTCGGGCAGATCTCTTTTGAGTTCGAGGCCAGCCTGATCTACACAGCAAGTCCAGTCAGGACTACACAGAGAGACCCTGTCTCGAAACAAAACAAAAAATCCCGTTAAAGCCCTTCACATAGAAATAAAGATACACTCCTATAATCCTAGCTCTCTGGAAGCTGATGCCAGTGTCTGACTGGGCAACTTAGTAAGTCCCGTCTCAAATAAAAAGTAAAGGGATTGTCAGGGGTGTAGCAGCAAGATTGGGTTCCTGGGACATTTTTCATGCTCGGACCTGGCACTCAGGAAGCTTGGATTCCTGTTGCCAGCATCATGTGCTCTTTCACAACTAGCTGGAAAAAGATCGTTTTCTTCCTTCCTTCCTTCCTTCCTTCCTTCCTTCCTTCCTTCCTTCCTTCCTTCTTCCTTCTTTCTTTTTTTCTTTCTTCTTCCTTTGTGGGGGCTGGGATGGGGGTGGGGTGTTTAGTTCTGTTTGTTTTGTTTACTCTCAGCCATTAGGAGGCTGAGGCAGAAGGATGGATGACGGCCAGTCTGTGTGACAAATCCAAATCCTGTCTGAGAGAGAAAAAGAAAAAAGAAACGGGTTGTGTACCTGAGTCACGGATTCTTGTTTTGTTGTTTTTCTCCAAAGCTCATGGTTTTCCTGATAAACCGTCTTTCCTTTGGAAAAGAAAACCGTCTCCGTTTTTTGTTGGCTAGAGAAGATAAAGAGTGTTCATTACCTGTCTACCCTGAGGCTGGCTGTCTGGCGGGAAAAGAAAATCTTATGTTAGATTAAAATCGATGGAAAAAAATAAATGTTTTAGGGGTGGGGAAAGGAAGGGTTTGTAGAGGTGACTGGATCAACAGAAAGTGCCAGGCAGTGGTGGCACACACCTTTAGTCCCAGTGCTCCAGAGGTGGAGGCAGGCAGATCTCTGGGTCCAAGGGTCCAGCCTGGTCTACTGTTCCAGGACAGCCAGGGCTACACAGAGAAACCCTGCCTCCTCCGGCACCCCGCTTCCCAATGAAAAAGCACTGAAGAGCAGCAGGCTGGGTGACCAGACCCAGTGTCTACCAATAATATGCCACTCATTACATATTAATTACAAGTTAAAGCCCATTGTGTCTCTCTCTCTCACCGGTTGGTTCCTCTCTCCATCTGTACCATAGGATGCAGGCAGGACATTTGGACTTCCCTCGTTGTTTAGGAAATCAAGTCACAGAAAAGTAGCAACTTTGCCAAGGCCTAAGAGCTGAATCAATGGCTGAGTTAAAAAAAAATGGAATCCCAGTGCTAGGCTTGGTGGCGCTCCCCACTTTATCCTAGCACTTGGGTCGTGGAGACAGGAGGACCAAGAATTCAAGGCCAGCCTGAGCTACATTTTAAAAATTACATTTTAACCTATTTGTTATATGTATGCAGATGTTGGTGTGTGTGGAGGGGGTGGGCTGGGTGCACGCCATGACACACATGTGGAGGTCAAAGAACCACATGCTGGGGACCGTTTTCCTTCCTTCATGGTCCTGGGGAAGCGACTCAGGTCATCAAAGTTGAAGACCGAACCCTTTACCCATGGAGCCATCTCATTGGCTGCTTCAACATGCATTCTTATGCACTGAGTGAACTTTTTTTTTTTCTTCTTCCCCTTGAGACTCGAAGAGAGTCTCACGGGAGAGAGGACAGCGGGATTCGAGCTCGGAGAGAAGGGCGCGGCTGCCGCCTGGCAGCAGGTGCCAAAACCGTGCGCCACCGCATGCTCCTGAGTGAACTTTTAGGAGGGAAAAAGAAAAGCCCAATTTACCCATCTTGTGCCTATGCATGATTGGACATTGCAGGCAGGGACCTGCCCAGTTAAGTAACAGCTTACATAATCCACGTTTGTCAATCTAAACAGAACAGCCCATCAGCACTCCTTTGTAAGCAACTCCTCCTCTTCCATAAAAGGAAGCTCCCACTAAGCAACCAAGGCCCGCCCCCACCCCCACACACCCACACACACTCATAACAAATTCACGGGACTCCAAGCATGAAGCTGTGGCAGTTGATTTTACCCTCCTGCAGAGTCAGATGCCAACCCAAGCAAATGGTAGGTATGTTGACTGAGGGCAGAGAAGAGGTGGTTTTTAATTAATTGATTGATTAATTAATTATAAACTTACTTGTTTGATATGTTTGAGTGTCTTGCCTGCATGTCCATCAGTGCACTTCATGTACCAGAGAGGCCAGAAGAGGGCATCAGATCCCTGGAATTAGAGTTGACAGATGGTTTTGCGGCACCACCAGGGTGTGGGGACCAAACCTGGATCTTCTCTGCAAGAATGTCCAGTGCTCTTCACCATTGAGCCACCTCTCTGTCCTCCTCAGAAAATAGTTTTTAATGGCTGAATGCAAGTCCCTCCTGCTTCTCTTCACTGGCTGAGTAATCAGGGATGGGGCCTCACAAGCCAACGCCATTTAAGGTTGTCTGTTTCTCAACAGAGCCCCTGCAGGTTCATCCCTGCCTTTTACACCCTGTGTATTTTGAAGCTTCCAGGCCTCGTGACCTTGTCATGACTGCATTAGATAAGCCTGACTGTTAATAATTTTCTACTCTAAGCTTCTAGTCTAGGGTAAGGGTGGACTGGTGTGTGCCAGCAGGACCCAGTGCCTCCTGTTCACCTATAGCTGGGCCTCAGCTGACTTAAGCCACTTCCGTTTTGGATAGGGGCCATTATATGCTTCTCTGTGGGGGCTGGAGAGGCTCAGTGGTTAAGCTGCCTGCTTCTATAGAGGACATGGGTTGAATCTCTAGCACCCACACAGTGGCTCACTGCCATCTGTAACTCCAGGTCCGGGGATCTGATGTTCACGTCTGACCTATGTGGGCACATACATGGTACACTTATGTACAAGCAAAATATCCATGTATGTAAAATTACAAACAAAATGTTTGTCTTTCTAAACACTTCTCCAAGCCTCCCAAAAGGGAAGCCTCAAGAGTTGGCACATGACTCAGCAAATAAAGGTGCTTGCAGCCAAGCCTGATGACCGGAGTTCAATTCCCTAGAGGCACACGGGAAAGAGAAAAGCTAGTCCTATGAGTTGTCCTACACACAAACACACACACACACACACACACACACACACACACACACACCACATGCACACACACACACATGTACAGATACACACCACACACATACACACCACATATACATACAAACATACACACATGCACATATACGCATACAAACACACATGTACACACATGTACATATATACCAGATATACACCATACACACTACACACACACCACATACACAAATGTACATATATATACATATACATATACACCACATACATATACATAAATATACATACACATATATACTACAACACAAACATACATATACCACACATACATATACATACATACACACCACATGCACATACACGCATGCATATATACACACCACACACACATACCACATATACATACACATGTGCACACATGCACATATATACACACATGTATACATACACACATATACATCACATGTACACCACACACATCACACACACATACATACCACACACACATACACATATATACCACACACACACATATATACTACACACACATACACACACACACACACACACACACACACATACATCACAATAATTTGAAATACCTTTTAAGAATTATTTTATTTATAAAGTGTTTTACGTGCATGTGTGTCTTTGCATCATATGCATGCCTGGTGCCTGAATAGGGCATCAGATGCCCTGGAACCGGAGTGAGAGGCAGTTGTGAGCCTCCATGTGGGTGCTGGGATTCGGTTCCTCTGCGAGAACAAGTGCTCATACCCGATGAGCCGAATCTCAAGCCCCTTCCTACTCCTATTTTATTTTCTTTAGAAGTATGATAGTTCTATTAAAACGTTTAGACCAAGCAATGACCAAGACCCTGGAGTCTGCTTCCTCAAGGTCCTGCTGCTCTCCTGCATCTGATCCGTATTGGCCTTTGTCTTTGGATAATCTCTTGACATTTTGCATTCTGTGGGCTTCTTCAATCCTTTGGATCATAAGATGCCAAGAAAGATGCAATCCAGACACTGGACACAAAATAACACCTTCATCTGTCCCTCACACACCTCTTGGGGTCGGTTATTGAGCCAAGCTCAACACCATTGTTTAAAGACAAAATATTTTAGGAAGCTGAGGCAAGAGAATCAAGTGACCCCGTCTCAGTAAAGAAAAACAAAAGCTAACACACATTTCACACGACACGTGTGTGTGTGTGTGTGTGTGTGTGTGTGTGTGTGTGTGTGAGAGAGAGAGAGAGAGAGAGAGAGAGAGAGAGAGAGAGAGAGAGAGCGCAGATGAAACAGTAGCCTGAGACTTGACTCCACTCTGGATCGGAAATGCTGTGTTCACTTTGGAGATACAGACTCAGAGCCAAACAGGAAGAAGTCATGGGGCAGCAGGCACAGAGGTTGGGGTGACAGGATAAGATACACCAAGGCCTGCCATGACCTTGGAAGGATTGCACATGACCTGGAAACTGGAAGAAAGATGAGTCATGGGCTTCCCGTTGCAAACATCTGATGTGACTTGTTTCCTTGAGATGGGAAGTCAATCCCCAACTCCTCTGCCGAGGGTATCTGGAGGTGAGTTTGTAAACTGGTCACTTTATAGGAAGAGGAAGAGAGACCCAAGCTGGCACACTGCCCCTTCCTGATGCCACCAGGAGGCCTCAGGATGCACCAAGACATTGTCTCGTGGACCTCAGCCTCTGTCTTAAGTATGTTGTTAGTAACACCAGAGAGTGCACCAGATGTCCTTCAAAGCCTCTAGAGGGAGCATAGCCCTGGATTTTGTACTTCTGGTCTCCAAAATTATGACAGACTGAATTCTTGTTGCATACTACTGTGAGAGACAAATCGTTGTGGTCCACTTTCAGTATAGGATGCATTTAGAGTTCACCAGAGTTACAGATAAGCAAGAGACACTAGACTCCTCTCTCCCAGTGCCGGCTTGTTTCAGAACTCTAAGAGCTAGAAGGTTAAAAGTTTTCCTCTAATCCAGGCGGTGGTAGTCACATCTTCAGTCCCAGCACTGGGGAGGCAGAGGCAGGTGGATCTCTGTAAACTCAAGGCCGGCCTGGTCTACTGAGTGAGTTCTGGGACAGCCAGAAGTAAGAGCGTGTGTCTTAGTGTTTCCAGTGCTGTGAAGAGACACCATGACCGTGGCAGCTCTTATAAAAGAAAACATTTAATTGAGGCTGCCTTTACATCATCATCATGGCGGGTAGCTTGGCAGCATCCAGGCAGACATGGTGCTGGAGGAGGAGCTGAGAGTTCGACATCTCAATCCATGGGCAGCAGAAGGGGATTGTCTGCCACATTGGGCCTGGTTTGAGCATGTATGACCTCAAAGCCCACACCTAATGACATACTTTCTTTAACAAAGCCACACCTCCTAATAGTGTCACTCCCTATGGGCCAAACATTCAAACACATGAGTCTATCCAGGCCATACCTATTCAAACCACCACATTCTAATCTGTGGTGCCCAAAGGCTTGTACCTATAACATGATGCAAAATGCATTTAGTCCGATTCTGAAAGTCCCTATAATCTATCATGGTCTCAACAATGTTTAACAGTCCAAGTTCAAAGTCTCTTCTGAGATTTATGCAATCTCTTCACTGTTACCCCCGATAAAATCAGAATTAAAAAAAACATATCACATACTTCCAACAAAACAAGCAGAGAATATACATTACTATTCAAAAATGTAGGGACGGGAGCACAGTGAGGAAATACTGGACCAAAGCAAGACTGACAATCAGCTGGGCAGACTCCAGACTCTGCATCTCCACACGTGCGACATCAAAATGTTCTTCAGAGCTCCAACTCCTTTCAACTTTGTTGATGGCAACACCCCTCTTTCTCCTGGGCTAGTCCTAATCCCTGCTAGCAGCTTTCCTCAGTAGGTATCCCAGGGTTCTGCATCTTGGGGTCTCCAAGGCAACCACCTTGACGGTTTTACACAATGGTCTCCCTGGGCCTCTGTGCAAGGACACCCCTGCCACACACTTAACCTCAGGAATTTGTTTTTAGTCATGGAGGGAGATTCCATAACCCATTTCTTCTACCTTATACTCTAAAGCCAGAACCACATGGATTTAAGCTGCCGAGTTTTGCTGCTTGCTGGGGTTGGAACATGTTCCCATGCTCAATAATATCTTCACCAAGTTTCTGGTTTTAATGGTTTCCTTCACCGTCTAAGCTTAGCTATTCTGGAACTTGCTCTGTAGACCAGGCTGGCCTTGAACTCAGAAATCCGACTGCCTCTGCCTCCCAAGTGCTGGGATCAAAGACGTGCGCCGCCACCGCCTGGCTTCATTAGTCTCTTGAATTTGTTATAATCTCATTTCCACTCTCCTCAGCTAGCTGGCCAACAAGATCCCAAGGGTTTTTCCTGTCTTTGCTTCCTATCTTGTCATGGGAGGGATCGCATTACACACCTGAGCCATTGGATCTCACTTAAGCATGAGTTCTGAGCATCCAGACTCGGGTCATCAGGCTTAGACACAAAGCGCTTTCACATGCTGAGCTAGCTCCCCAGCCCAGCAAATGGTTTTCAAAATCATAATCTGAGAAGCACACAGCATGCCCTAGAGCGTGTGGAAAACTGCAGCGTCCACTTCAGGGGGTTTTGTGGGAGCTCAGGAAGGTCATTTGTTCATTCAACAAACGTTCTCGGAGAAGCTGCCTTATGCCTGGAGGTGGTCTAGGCACAGGTGACATCTGGAACACAAGATTATGTAGCTGGCTTCTGGGAACCTGACTCCAGTCCAAGAGCAGAAAATTCACATATAAAATGCACACAGACCAGGGTATCAGCTCAGGGCAAGTGTGACCCAGCAAGATGGAGCAGAATAATAGGAAGGACCAGAGAGGAGCAGCCACCATGCAGAGCAGAGGCCTTGGGAGCAGAGGCCTGGGTAGGGTAAGTGCTGAGCCCCTGAGGGACAAAGCCTTAGGCTACTCTAGGAATCATGACCTGGAATTGGCTCTGTAGATAAGGCTGGCCTCCAAATCACAGAGATGCACTTGTCTGTTTCTGGAATGTTGAGATTAAAGGCTCTTTCCATGCTTAGGGCTGGAGCCTGAGGGCTACAGATGGAGCTGATAGGAAAGAGGTTACCTAGCACAGCCAGAGGCCTTGAGCTTGAGTCTCATCTCCCTTGCTGCAAAAAACACACAGACCGCTCACATAGCTGACACAGACAAGCTCTGAACTGCTTTTGGCTTTGTGAGTTTTATCCATTTCTGTTTTCGGTATTAAGAACTGTGTTGGGGTGGGGAGGGGGCTGGAGAGTTGGCTCGGCAGTTAAGAGCACTTGCTGCTCTTTCAGAGGTCCTGAGTTTAGTTCCCAGGACCAGCTCAGGAGGCTCATAACTGTGGGTAACTCCAGCTCCCAGAAACCCAATACCCTCTCGCTCTCTCATGGACTCTGACGGCATTTACACATGTAGTGAGCACAAATAAAGAAAATGTGAGGGTTGGAGAGCTGGCTCAGCTGGTAAGAGCACTGACTGCTCTTCCAGAGGTCCTGAGTTCAATTCCCAACAACTACGTGGTGGCTCACAACGATCTGTAATGGGATCCGATGCCCTCTTCTGGTGTGTCTGAGGAAAGTGATAGTGTACTCATATACATAAAATAAATAAACAATAAAAAATTTTAAAATGTGATGTTTATGTATTTATTTATTTATTTGTTCTGTGTTTGGTTTCAGACCCTGGGACAAGGAACTGAGGTGCATATTTTACCTATCAAAGCAGACCTGGCCTCTAGGTTCTCCCAGCATCCCTCAGTCTCTACCTGGCATAACCTGCTTTCAACCCTGAATTTTCCAGTCCAGGGGCTGGGGCTGCTCTTCTTCCAGAAGCTCTTTCCTAATTAATCCAGACATTTTGGACATTTTGTTCTCTCTCTCTCTCTCTCTCACTCTCACTCTTCCTCTCTCTCCACCTGCCCTGCCATTTCTTCCCACACCCACACCCAAAGAGTGACTTTCCTGGTCTCAGTCCTTGGGGTCCAATGAACTTGGCTTGAGAGGAGCTTTCCAATAAACCTACATTTAATATAATCTAATCTGACTTGAATTGGCTCATTCCAACAGTGGAGAAAAACGTATCAGTTTGTTTGTTTGTTTTTTGAGACAAGGTTTCTTTGTAGCTCTAACTGTCCTGGAACTCCATAGGTAACCTTCCTAGGCCTTGAACTCACGGAGTCCCACCTGCCTCTGCCTCCCATGTGCTGGAATTAAAGATGTGCACCCCCATCACCTGGCTTGTGATAATTATTTACTTTGGAGGCTTTTGCCTTTGTTTGTTTGTATGTATGTTTTTGGAGGCAAAGTCTCAATTCCAGGCTGGCTTCAAACTCAGTATTTAACTAAGCTGGCTTTGAATGCCTCCTGATTCTCCTGCCTTTATCTCCTAAATGCTAGGAGTCCAGGTGTGTACCACGTATAACTATTTTTATTTACTTGTTGTGGTTGTTTGTGTTTCAAGACAAGACCTCACTATGTAACTCTTCAGTGGCCTAGAACTCACAGACATCCTTCTGCCTCTATCTCCTTAACACTGGGATTAAAGGCCACCAGGCCCACACTACATGCATGATTTAAAAAAAACCGTACATTTATTTAATATTTATCGAGTATTATATACTCATGCTGAGGCATGAGAATGGATGGAGGTCAGAGGACAACTCAACCTGTCACTTCTTTCCTTTCACTGTATGAAGACGGAGTTTCTTCATACAGCCCTGGCTGTCCTGGAACTTGATCTATAGATCAGGGTGACCTTGAACTCACAGAGTTGGTGCTTTTACCCACTGATGCATTTCTCCAAACTTTGTCATGGAACTCTGGTCATCACTCTCTGTGGCAAGTACCCTTGGCTGCTGAGTCCTCTCACCGGCCCACGATTGTGATTTGATGGCTTTGTGCAGCCATCACTTCGAGCACACTGTCGAACTGGTCATGTTGGTGCCTCCCAAATGACCAGACTTTCCACTCTTCCCTGTTTTCATGTTGTCACATTCGTTTCTTTTTTGTTTGTTTTTGTTTTTCGAGACGGGGTTTCTCTGTGTAGCCCTGGCTGTCCTGGAACCACCGTCACATTCGTTTCTATTGCCACTGTGCCTAGAGAGTCTGCAAGGACTGGGAAGCTGCCCAGCCTACTGGGTAGACACCCATTTCCCATGATTCCACTTTTTGTTTGAAAGCTTGAATTTTATCATTGATAATAAGTATCAAAGGCATCAAGTCCCTCCTGGGAAAATGTTACCTTCCTACCCAAGGACTCTAGGAACAACGAAATTTTCATACCTGTCTGTGATCAGAGTTCCAAAAATGATCTATCTTCTCAGGTAGGCCCGGCCTGGAGGAATGCTCTGTCCCCTTGGGCATAGATTTAACTACCGAGTGCCAGGCTACATACGTATCCATGATCTTAATAGGAAGTGTGGTTTCAGCTGGGCGGTGGTGGCACACGCCTTTAATCCCAGCACTTGGGAGGCAGAGGCAGGCAGATTTCTGAGTTCAGGCCAGCCTGGTCTACAAAGTGAGTTCCAGGACAGCCAGGGCTACACAGAGAAACCCTGTCTTGAATAACCAAAAAAAAAAAGGAAGTGTGGTTTCTTGTGGCCCTCTGGAAAACATCTGCTAAGGGAGGGGAGGGGGGCATGGCTCAGCTCAAGGGAATTCCAGGAAGTTTCATGGGGGTGGGGTTAAAAAACAGCAGAGGCCACACCCCACTGGGATGTCCTTTATCTCCTGGGTAGGCTTAGGGCTCCAGGTTATTTTATCACAGTTGGCATGGATTGCACTTAATTTACTGGCTTAGAGGAACACGAATTATTCCCTTCACGGTTCTTCAGGTTAGAAGATGGACGGGGTTCCAGACTAGGTGTAGGCAGGGCTTTGTGCCTTCCACATGGTTTGTGTCCTAACTGGCTTTTAGAGGCAGGTCTTCCATTTCTGACCTTTATCTATGTCTCCAAGACAGGGCTTCATATAGCCCAGGCTAGCCTCTAGATCAATTTAAGCCCAGGCTAGCCTCTAGCTCAATTTGTGGCTCAGTATAACCTTGAACTCCTGGTCCTCCTGTCTCTACCTCTGAAGTATTGGGATGACAAGCTGGGCACCACCATGTGTAGTGTATGCAGTGCTTTACAGATGCTGGACTCCAGGCCCCTCCCTCCTCCCCCCTTCTCTCCCGTGGGGGGTGTGGGGGGCCGTTCTCCCTGACTGGTCTGCCATCTCGCTTGTCCTCGCCTCGCCTATATTCCCTTATAGAGACCCTTGTGATAGCATAGAACCAACTTGGAATGACCCCCTTCACATCCCTCAGCATCACTGCATCTCCGAGGGTTTTATTGGCTGAGTCAGGGCTCCATCTATGTAGGGACTTGGCTGTGCTGTATTGAGTCTTTAAGAGGGGGTTAACCATATCTGACATGAAAGAGCCATGGAAAGCTTAGGGAGCCTGTCCAAACTTACACAACCACAAGACTGGCTTGAAACCCCAGGCGGACTGCTAAGTGCTATCTGGGGCCACTGTTGGATCCTACTGAGGCAGGAGAAAAAGGGAAAGTTAAAGGTGATAGGGTGTGGGAAACCTGACTCCCGGGGATCTAGTCTGCCTTTCCTGTTGGCTGAGAGTTACGCAACTGAGACTGATAAAGCCGAGGTTGCCTGTAGGGGTAAAGGTGGTTTTCCTCAGGACATTGCCACCAAGGATGCTAAATGCAATAACACATTCCTACTTTGAGCCTGGACCTTAGTGACCCTGAGCCTAACCCTATTAGCACTCCTATCCCCAACTCCTCCTTCTCTTAGTTTTGCTGTGCAGCCCTGGCTGTCCTGGAACTTGTTCTGTAGACCAGACTGGTCTTGAAGACATCCACCTGCCTCTGTCTCCGGAGTGCTGAAATTAAAGGCATGTGCCACCACACCTGGACCAACCTCGACCTGATCAACCACCTGACTTGGTTTTATTTACAAAAGGAAATTACTGAGACAAAGTCTTGCTATTTGAGCCATTCTGGTTTGGAATTTACCAGAGACCAGCCTGCCTCTGCTTCACCCATCTGAGATTAAAGGCGTGTGCAGCCAAGCAGGGCCAAAAGAAAATTCTTTTTTTTTTTTTTTTTGATTTTTCGAGACAGGGTTTCTCTGTATAGCCTTGGCTGTCCTGGAACTCACTCTGTAGACCAGGATAGCCTCGAACTCAGAAATCCACCTGCCTGTGCCTCCCAAGTGCTGGGATTAAAGGCGTGCACCACCACTGCCCAGCCCAAAAGAAAATTCTTAGGGGAAACCATTGAAGCAGACTCACAGAGTTGTGCTTTGTTTTGTTTTGTTGAGCCCCAGGTAATAGTATGAACTGGAGTCCTGGAGGAGGGAAGCCGAAGCGGGAGATTCAAACCTTTCAGTTCATCCTCACCTCTCTAGAAAGTTTGAAGCCAATCTTTTGCTTTGCTACATGACAGCTTGTATCAAAGCAAAGGAAAAGAAAACCCAAGCACCTAAGGGCTACTCTCTGGAGCAGCTGTGCCTACAGTCGTACATTATCCTTTTCTTCCTTGTCTCTAAATTCAAAACTCAGCCCGACCTGTGTATTATCTCACACCTCTACTTAATAAACTTGCCAACTTTGCCCCACACCGGCATGTCATAAAATTCTTTCCTGGCTCGGCACACACCTTTATCCCAGCACTTAGGAGGCAGAGATAGGCAAATCTCAGAATTCAAGGCCAGCCTGGTCTACAGAGCTGGAAGTAGGTTTAGCAAGGTTTTTTTTTTTTTTTTTTTTTTTTTTTTTTTTTTTTTTTTTCCTATGTGGCTGAGCCAACAGCTTTCCTGTGTGTACGCATCTGCGTGTGTTCAAAGGGTAGCAACTACCGAGTCCTTACCCTTTGCAGAATGTGCTAAGTCATCAACATGAATACCCACCCCCAACCCCGAGACAGAGCCACCTTCTGTAGCTCTGTGTGGCCTGGAAGTTGCTATGCAGACTGGTCTGCAACTCGTAGACTTTCCTACCTCTGCAGCCTATATACTGAGATCACAGGAGAACAATTCCCGAATCAACGAGTTCTTTCTAAAACTGTGTGTGTCAGAAGACAGTTTGTAGTTGGTTTTCCCTTTGCGTCATGTGGATCCCAAGGATGGAACTCATCTGGTCGTCAAGGGTACAGGAGGCAGGCTCCGTTACCCGCTGAGTCATCTCACTAGCTCCTTCAACGTTTATTTTTTTATGATTTACAAAGAAAAAAAATTTTTTTTCCCCAATGCCAGGCAAACCTAGTGAAGAGAATGAAGAGTGAAGGAATGAATGAATGAACGGTCAGAAGAGCGCGCTCCATAAGGGAAAGGATCCAGTGGAGATCCGAGGGCGGAGCTCAGGCGGGTACTGCGCAGTTACCACTCCCGGACTCCACCTTGCAGTCCCGGGGTGCGTGGCCAGCTCTATCCTCACGCCCTCGCCCGGAGCGGCCGCCCACGGCGCGTTGCGGACGGAAGGGTCGCCGGCCGGGGCGCACGCCCACCTGTCGCGCGCAGGCGCAGAACGCTGCCTGGCTCTCCCGCGGCGCGGTCAGTGCGCAGGCGCGGCGGCCGATGCGAGTGTGTCTGTGCGGCGAGAAGATGGCGGCGACGGGAGACGCGGCGTGAGAAGCCGGAGCAGCGCCGAACCTCATTGAGACGGGCCGCCATGGCCCTCCACAACCCACAGGTAGCGCGGGCCGCGTCCAGGGCGGGAGGTCTGGGCCACGGGACGGCCTCGGGGCGACGGGCGCGAGGTGCGCGGCGGGCGAGCGGTGGGGGAGGCGCCGGCACGCTGCCGGCCTAGGCCCGCGCCGCGCCCCTTAGCGCCGCGCTCCCCAGCTACCGAGGCCGCCCGAACTGCCCCGAGAGCGCCCGAGCCGCCCCGAGAACGTCCGAGCCGCCCCGAGAACGCCCGAGGCCGCAGGAAAGGCCTCCGCGTGCCCGGCCGGCAGTCGCCGAATCCCCGGCGACGCTCTGGCCCAGTGGCGCGGGTGGCTGGTGTGTGCTGCGGCGCCGCGGGGACCTGGCCCTCGCCTCTGGAATTCTGTTGCAAAGAAAACTGGGAACTACCGGGGCGGCATACTCTCTGTCTTGCCCGGGACTGACACCTTTTGCACGGAGTCCGAGCCCGGACTGAGTCGGAGCCCGGCAGGCCGGAGCGCCTGCTGCGCTCTCCGTGCTGCTCCTGCAGACCCTCCGCTAAGATGCGAAGGAGTGAGAAGTCAGCACGTGGTGCGGCTTCTCGGGGCTGCTTTAGACCCGACGTTTGAGGTCTCAGCCCTACAGTAGGCATTGCTGTCTCCTTTTATAATCCTCTCCGAGTGATTTTTTTTTTCCTCCCTGCCAGATTGAGAAGTAAAATGACTCTCGGGAAACTGAGGAGTAAAATCATTCCCTTTCCGAAGATGGTAGGTTGGGTGTATGTTACAGGCAGGCGAGGTCGATCTGGTTAGGCCACCTTTTGAAGAACGATTGTCTTTTTATTCGGGGGCATGATCTTTCTCTGTAGTCCACGCTCGTCTCTAAGTTAGGATTTCTTCTATCCCGGCTTGGTGGTGGGTTGCAGGCGTGAGCCACCACGTGCTTTCGAAAGGTTATTTTAGTAACTGTTGCAATATAGGATTTAAACCTTGAAACTGTTTTTAATAAAAGGTTAGATCCTAGGAGAAACTTCCGTTCTTTTAAATATGTGTGGTGTTTCATAGATCAGATCTGAACTTTGCCTGTTTGACCTTTCCCCTTCATTTGTAAATGCTTTTGTATTTGGTGTATATTTTATTTTTTTGGCAATAGGCAGGCGACTCGTATTTATATATTAATTAATGCATTTTTGACAAATGTATCATTCCGAGTTTTTATTAGTTTTTTTTTTTTTTTTTTTTTTTTTTTTAAGTTTTAGACAGCTCTTCACTGTGCAGCCCTGGTTGGCTTGGAATTAAGACAACTGCCTGCCTGTGCCTTGGAGTATTCACTATTACATCTGGCTGTCTAAAGGCCTTTTTTATTTATTTTTACTTTATGTGAATGAAAGCTTTGCTTGCATGTATGTATGTTCCTGGTGCTCATTGAAGTGAGAAGAATGTTGGATCTCCTGGAACTGGAATTAGAATGTTTGTCAGCTTGAGTCGTGATGGAAATGGAACCCTAGTTTTCTGCAAGAGCAACTGCCTTAAATGCTGGAGCCATCCGTCCAGCCCCTCTTCATAGACTTGCTCAACTCAAAAACACCTTTAGTCCCAGCACTAGGGAGGCAGAGGCAAGCAGATCTCTCGGAGTTCGAGGCCAGCCTGGTCTACAGCGTGAGTTCTAGAACAGCCAGGGCTACACAGAGAAACCCTGTCTCAAACAACAAATCTAGTTGGTTTATTTTTGGAATTAAGTCTGTAATGTAAATCTGTGTGTGTGTGTGTGTGTGTGTGTGTGTGTGTGAGTGTGAGTGTGTGAGATTTTGAGGTGAAGAAAGCAGGCTTAAGCATAATTCGCTTTCTCAGTGTCAGTTGTGGAAGTGGTGGTGGTGGTGCTGTAAGTTGTAATTTCGCTGGGGCCAGTTGTCTGGCATCGCAGGGAGCCAGACCGGAGAAACTCACCAAATGTTAGCAGTGCCTTTGGTCGGCTAGACCGGAGAAGAGGTGATGAGAGTTCGAATCCTGTTTTATTTTTAAAAGACTGGTAGTGTGAGGTGGAGCACACCTGTGACCCCTGAGTGGGAGAGTTGGAGGCAGGAGGATCAGGAATCCAAGGTCATTTCTAAGCTACATAGCAGGTTTTAGTTCCCCAACCCCTTTGGGGGGGGCAGGGAAGGAGGAGAAGAAACAGTATTTTACTATTTAATCTGTTTTGAGTTCTAAGTATTTTAACGATTAATTAGTTCATTCAGTTATGAGATTATTAGCAGTTTACCTTGGGCTAGCCTTCATGATGTGCTTAGTGGGTGGTTTTTGTTTTGATATGTTTTTGGAGACAGGGTTACTATGTAGTTTAGGTTAGCTTTAGACAAAGTTTTCCTGCCTTAGCCTCTCAGGGACAGGGATTTTAGGGAGGAGCCTAAATACTCCGTGGTTTTGTTGAAGTAACTGCCACAGGTTTACAGTTAAGGGTCAGTTTTCAGTGGACTTTCAGAGGTTACAGGTTAACTCTTTGATTTCCACGTTTTGGGAAGTTTGTTTGAACCCTGTTTTGTGGATTGAAGGGCAACTGTGAATTTGGAAAGACTGGTGTAGGGCGTTCCTGTCCACCAGCTAAACCAGTTTAGAGAAGGAGCTTTCACCTGAGGTGGAAGTGGGTCTGGCATTCCTGCTGTCAGAACTGGCTCAGTGAGCTGAGCAGATTAATCTGAAGCTACCAGCTCACTTTATACTTGAAAAGTTGACGTTGGGTTCACAGTGTTGATTCTATACCCAGACTGGGTAATGTGCTATTGGTTTCTTTTATCCTTAGCATAGACCTCCACAGTTTACATGCTGGGAGTTCTTGGATACAAATTCTAGCACATTGCGGAGTGTTACACTGTCCTCTTGGAAGTGCATTTGTAACTGATAGCTAGATTGGGGTAATTCTTTTTTGGTTTTTCGAGACAGGATTTCTCTGTGTAGTCCTGGCTGTCCTGGAACTCACTCTGTAGACCAGGCTGGCCTCAGAAATCCACCTGCCTCTGCCTCCCAAGTGCTGGGATTAAAGGCATGTGCCACCACTGCCCGGCGATTGGGGTAATTCTTAAAGATACTTTTTCTTTTTTTTTTTAAACTTTTCCTTTTTTTGAAACAGTGTTTCATTATGTATCCTGTGGAACTAACTGTAGCAGTGGCAGGCTACTTTAGTCTCCTGAGCTATCTTACTCTGCTACCAGATCAGAAGTTTACCGGGCTCGTGCACCTGAACTGAATAGCAGTTTTGAAGTGGCTATGGGTATTTGAAGATATTTTTTGTGCATACCAACAGCAACATTTCTATCAATTCTGAGACTATATATGCTGTGAGAAGTCCAGGAGCTGGTAGTCCTCTGAGTGCTTATTGTGTCTAGGGACTGTCTTCCTGTCTTTTCAACTCTCCTTTTTGCACCTCAGCACCGAAAGTCAGTGGACAGACATGATTCTGGATTCTTCTCTAGGGCTAACATTAGAATAGGTATTTCACTTTATGTTATGTGAAGGTAGCATGATTTAACAGTGGCATACACAGGAAAATGAAAAGAAAGCTGTCATAATTTGGTGACTGTCTCATGCAGACTAGATTGTCAAGAACGGGGAAAACCTGTCCTCTTCACTTGGATGAGGCATTAAGTGGTTGTAGTTTTGCAAACTATAGTTGTGTGAGCACTTCTGAGCAGTGGGTCAAGTTTTCAGGGTGCGCTAGATGGGGCTGGGAGACACTTCTCATTGATAATTTACCAAAGTATGTTTATGGGCAGTGGTGGGCAGAGCTTGCTTTTGAATTTGTAGTTAGGCATTGCAGTTGACTCGCACACATGAAGAGCCACTGCTGCAGAGCAGACACACGTCTGCCGTGGGATTTGCTGCCCTTGGGATGTTGGATTAGTGGCATTTGTCTTTTAGTGCCACTTCAGCAGGGTGCTATTCATTTCTAAGACTTGCATGTGCTTGGACTGCAGTTTTTCCGACTGTGGAAGTGATCCCAAAGGCCTTGTGTGACCATCCTGTCTGGGCAGGCTGGATTAAGAACTGTTGGGGCTGGAGAGATGGCTCTGTGGAACACTTGCTGCTCTTGCAGAGGACCTGGGTTTGATCCCACACGGCAGCTCAACCTTGTCTGTAGCTCCAGTCCCAGGATATTTGGCACCTTTTCCTGGCAGTTTGGGGCACTGAATGCACATGATAGCCAGACATACATGCCAACAGAACACCTATATTTATGAGATTGAGAGAAAGAAAGAACAAGTGTTGGACCAACCTTGGTGGTGCACATCTGTTACTTCAGCATATGAGAGTCTGAGCATGGTTGGGAATCTGACCCAGCCTGGGTTATATGACAAAGTTCTGTCTGAAGAAAAAAAAAAAGAACATAAATTTGAACAAAAAGGTAGCCTACATGGCAAGTTTATTTATTTGTTTCAAAGATGAAAAAATGTGTGGTTTATAGTAAATGAATGTGACTCTTTAGATTATAACTGGTTCATGAGCTGGTTATTTTGTTAGTGTGGGAGACTCTTCAGTTTGGTTTTGTTTCTTTCATCTGAAGACCTAGGGAATGAGGAGCTGCCCACTCCTATTCTGCCTCTCTCAACAGTTTTTCTTTCCTGGGAGAGGGCAGACGGGCTGCTGGGACAGTGGGGTGAAGGACAAGAGAGTGGAGAGTGTGCACAGGAACACATGGGGTGGAGCTGCTCCCGTGTGTAGGTGCCTTCCCATGTGCTTGTGAAGACCGGAGAACATTGGGTGTATCTCTGCCTTAGTGCCCTGGCTTACTTACTTACCTAAAGATGTTATTTAAAAAGAAAATTGAAAAAGAAAATTTTTTTTACCCCTTTCCCCCACAACCTGGTTTCAAAATGCTCTTTTAAAACTTTGGTGGTAGTGTCCATCTTTTAATCCTAGCATTCAGGAGGCAGAGGCAGGGGAATCTCTGAGTTCTAGGCCAGCCTATCTTTTTTTTGTTTTGCTTTTGTTTTTCGAGATAGGGTTTCTCTATGTAGTCCTGGCTGTCCTGGAACTCTGTAGACCAGGCTGGCCTCAAACTCAGAAATCCGCCTGCCTCTGTCTCCCAAGTGCTGGGATTAAAGGCGTGCGCCATCACTGCCCAGCTAGGCCAGCCTGTCTACAAAGAGAGTTTCAGGTTTCAGGACAGCCAGGGCTACACAGAGAAACCCTGTCTCGACACCCCCCTAGCCCCAATTTGTGTGTGTATGTGTGTATGACTTTAAATGTAGCTGAGGCTACCTTCAAACTTACTATTTAGCCACATAGCCAAGGATGACTTATGAACCTCCTGCCTCCCCAGTGCTGAGACTGCAGTAGTGTGCCACCATGCTGGTTTATGTGATTCTGCGGCTACATCTCAGAGCTTTGTGTATGTGTCAGTTGGCATTTGGCTGGATGGGACATAGTTGGTACAGCTCTGTTCACAGAGACAGAATTTGGAAGACTGAGGTCTTGCTGTGTCACAGCTGCTGGCCAGGAACTTGTAGCAATCATGTCTCAGTCTCCTGACTGCTGTGATTAGAGGTGTACACCCTGCTAAATTGATCTTATAAAATACACAGAGTAAGGCTGAAGTAATATATGGATTACATTTTGCAAGACATGGACCTTGTCACCTAGGCTGCCAAAGAGCATTTAACGGAATCCATTAGAAACCTTTGGATGAGAGTCTGGCTGCAGCATTGAGCTCACACTCACGCTGGTCTCTTGCTGGGACAGAAGGCATCCACTTGACGTCGCTTCCCTGAGTGATGTCTACCCATTACTTATGGGTTTATGGGTACTCTAGCAGCTGTCAGGAGCTTCCTAGCATTTCTTCTCATCTCTGGCATCTTTCGTCTATTAGGCAGCTTATCTCAGAAACGTGAACCAGGGAAGGTGTCTCTTGGTGCATGTGTGGACGGAAGCTGGAGGATGACTGTAGGGTCAGTTGTTGTTTTCACGAGAGGTTTCTCTGTTTGTCCTGTCCTGGAACTTACTGTAGACCAGCTGATTTTGACCTGCCTCCGGAGTGCTGGGATGAAAGGTGTGTGCCTCCACTGCCTGGCTCCTGCCCCTTCTGTGTGGGTTCCAGAGATGAGGCTTAGCATGCGAATTTCAGAAGTAGAGCCCAGATCTTGGCTTATACAGCAGCTGCATTTCCCTGCTGAGCTGTCTTCCTGGCCCAGGACTTAACATTAACATACATGCTTCTGACCTCTTTAGCTTCCACAAATTGTAGACACAAGGCCAGGGTGCAATATCTTTTCTTTATGGTGTACCCACCAAAGCTGTGGGGTAAGCAACAGAGTTTGAGAAGGAAGCGTAATCCCAGGTTGGTTCTGTGATATCTGCCCATTCTATTCCTCCCTCCCTCCCCGCCCTCATGTGTATGAGTGTTTGCCTGCATGTGGTTTTGGACCAAAAAACTGTATTGGTTCCCCTGGAATTGGAGTTAGAGAGGCTGTGAGCCACCTCTGGATGCCAGAGCGGCCAGTGCCTGTAGCCACTGAGCCATGCCTGTAGCCACTGAGCCATGCCCTTTTTAAAATTTAAATATTTTTTTTCTACCCTGAAACAAGGGTGTGTCCCGGAGGTACAATCCTAGCCCATATCTTGATATATTTAAATTTTTTAAAAAAACACCTTTCCTCTTCTGCATGCAGGGCTTTTCTGTGTTTTCCTGGAATTTGCTCTATAAATCAGGCTGGCCTCAAACTCAAAGAGATCTTTCTGCCTCTGCTTTCTGAATGATGGAACTAAAGGCAGGCACTACCACACTTGGCTGCCTTTTTTTTTTTTAAATAAAGAATAGTTTAAGCTGTGCGGTGGTGGCGCACGCCTTTAATCCCAGCACTTGGGAGACAGAGGCAGGCGGATTTCTGAGTTCGAGGCCAGCCTGGTCTACAGAGTGAGTTCCAGGACAGCCAGGGCTACACAGAGAAACTCTGTCTCGAAAAACCAAAAAAAAAAAAAAAAGAATAGTTTAGGAATCACAGCAAAATTGAAAAGATAAAGACATCTCCCACATAACCTTTTGGTATTTTAAGTAATGATTTTCTTTAGATGGGTGCCAAGGCCGTCACTCTTTATTTAAGACCCAAAGTAGGCTTCCTGGGTAGGTGAACAGTGGACAGGAAGGAGTGTACTTACCACACTTGACTTTGAAGGGGCATTGCAGCAGCTGGCACTGTGGTCTGTGTGGTCCTCCGTGGTCTGTCTGTGTGGCCTGTGTCAGCTGTCACATACCGTTATCACTGTTCCACACACACCGCAGCAGAGCCAGGCCTCCAGGTCGAGAAGCTGATAAGTCAGTGGTAGGGACTTAAAAGCAGGCCTTTGACCTTCTAGTTTTTCTACTTTGTAGAATTGCTTTTATAGAGGACACTAGGCCAGGGCCTGATGTCCACAGAAGGGATTTTATAGTGATTCTCAGGTGAGAGGTAGAATGAGAGAATGAATGAGATGAAGGTGTGCGTGCATGCGTGCGTGCGTGTGTTACTGTGCATTAGTAACCTGCTAACAGTCCAGTTCTTTCTGATTTGATTTTTACTTATAAAACAAAGACATGCTATTTTGTGAGCCACTTATCCCCCGCAAAGGAGATGGGAAATTTAAAGTAAACATAAAATTTATCTTCACTGATCCTTCCTCTTCAGTGTGCTGTCTGTGAGTTTTTGTTTTGGTTTGACTTAGAGACAGGTGACAGGTTCTCTCTGAGTTGGCAACCTGGACAACTTACTAGATTCACAATGTACTTTGTTGCCCAAGCATTGGGGTTAGGGACTGGAGCTGCCTCACACTGTGTGTGTGTGTCTGTGTCTGTGTCTGTGTATTGTGTGTGTTTTAATGACAGGCCCCTCCCCATTCTGGCATCACACTTTAGGATTATAGTGTGCCCCATACTTGGAACAAACAGTTTCGAAACTATTCTGAAATTCAGTAAAATATTTTATTATTTTATGTGTATGAGTTTTGTACCACATGTATGCCTAGTGCCCACAGAGAAAAGTGAGGGCATTGGCTCCTCTGGAACTGGAGTTGCAAACAGTTGTGAACCACCATGTAGGTGCTGGGAATTGAAGCTGGGTCTTCTAGAAAAGTAGCCAGTGCTGTTAACAGCTAAGCCACTTCTCCAACTACGTATTCCACTGGCTTTACACTGTACAAGAGTAAGTTAAGGTCTTGTTGGTTTATTACCTTGTCTGTGGGGCCCTGAAGGACAGACGTGCCACGGTTTGGAGAGAGTTAAGTCATCTGCTGAGTGGCTAGAGAAGAATCTGTCAGTTAACCTGAAACGATTCTTTTTTCTTTTTAAAGATCTTTCCTTTTCATTTTTACTTTATATGTGTGGTGGTTTTGCTTGCATGTATGTCTGTGTATCACACACCTACCATGCTAGTAGAGGCCAGAAGAGGTGATACCATGGGACTGAGTTACAGGTGGTTGTGAGCCACATTGTGGGTCCTGGGAATTGAACCCTGGTTCTCTGGAAAAGCAGCCATTGCACTTAACTGCTGATCCATCTCTACAGCCCCTTAACCTGAAGTGTTTCTGTCTTCTCCAGACTTTTTTTTTTTTCCCCCTTTTTATCAATGCTCTGCAGTGGCCAGATAAATAAAACACTCCTCACCTAACTCTTTAACTTTTCCAGACTGGCACGTTTACTTCTGACCCAAATAAAATGCAAAACTAGGTCTTCTGTATTAGTTCTTGTGTCTCCCCTTCCCTCCCTTGTGTAGCTCTGGCTGTCCTAGAACTCACTATGTAGACCAGGCTGGCCTCAAACTCAGTCACACAGTGGAAGTGCATGGCTTTAGTCTTAGCACTGGAGGCAGAGGCAGGGGGATTTCTGAGTTCCAGCCCAGCCTGGTCTACAGAGCAAGTTCCAGGATAGAAACCCTGTCTGAAAAAGAAAAAAAAAAAATCAACCCTCAAGCTTCACAGATGTGCTTGCTTCTGCCTCATGTGCTGGGATTAAGGACAAGTACCACCATGGTGTCAGGAAGTGTGCTTTAATGTCTCCAGTCTGTGGTGTTAATGTCAACAAAAACTCAGGCTTGTTCTCTCAGTGCTGTTGTCCACTGAGCCGGAGGAGGGACTAGCCCGGAGGAGCCTCCAGCCTCACCACTGAATGTCTGTATGTTAGGTCTTGAGTGTGGAGTCTCAGTTTTATTTGTGGGTCACTGTAGTTACATATATTCTTCAGCAGACATTTACCTGGCTTTGTTTTCTTTCCCTTGCCTTTGTTGGGGTTCATTTGTTGTAGTAATAGGTGTCCCCCAGAGCAGCGGCTGCTTACCTCAGAGTCACTGTTAACTGAGCATGACCGTTTGAACTTGAAGCCGAGGGACTGGAACTCCCCTGGGATTGTACTATGCTTTGGTGGGAGGGGTAGACCTGGTATGGCAGCTCCTGGTCTTGGTGCCTCCTCAGGGTCTCTGGGTTCCACAGGTTGATTGACGCCTCTGCTTCCTCTTCACTTCCTCAGTGGCCTCCTGCTGCAGCCTGTCATGTGCCTGCGTCTGTCTGTGCCTGCTAATCACACAGCCATTTTAAATCTTAAAAACTCCTCTTTCCAGATTTGGCTAGACCCTTACCCAAGTTTGAGACCATTGCTAAATTCACTGGAAAGACATGGCCTCTCCAGTGCGTAGTGTGTGTCAGTGAAGGACACATGGTAGATGAGTGGGCTGGTTACTGCCTTGAAGGAGTGATTAGGGTTCAGAAAGACTTGAAGATTTTCTTTTACATGCATTTATTTCATGTGTGTGGATGTTTTTGCCCATATGTATGCATGAGCCTCGTGCCCATGGAGAGTTTCAGAGTCCCTGGAACTGAAATTATGGAAAGTTATGGGCTGCCATGTGGGCGGTGGAAATTGAACTCGTGTCCTGTGCAAAAGCAAGTGATATCTTAAAAAAACAGTGAGCCATCACTCCCAGGTTTGGTCTTTTTTTTTTTTTTTTTTTTTTTTTAAAGATTTATTTATTCATACATATGAATACTATTTGCATGTATGTCTGCATGACAGATTAGGGTATCAGATAACATTATATAGGTAGTTGTGAGCCACCATGTGGTTGCTGGGAATTGAACTCAGAACTTCTGGAAGAGCAACCAGTGTTCTTAACTGCTGAGCCATCTTTCCAGTCCCCAGGTTTGGTCTTTAAATCACATTTTTTTAAAAAAAAATATTTACTTATTATGTATACAGTGTTCTGCCTGCATGTATGCCTGCTGATAAGAAGAGGGCATTGGATCCCGTTACAGATGGTTGTGAGCCACCATGTGGTTGCTGGGAATTGAACTCAGCACCTCTGGAAGAGCAGCCAGTGTTCTTTACCCCTGAGCCATCTCTCCAGCCCCCATTAAATCATATTTTTATTATACTGCCATTTTCTTACAAATGGGTAATACCCTTTTGGTACCTACCTGTTGCCTCCCCTTCTCCAGTGCCTTCCCAGTAGGCACCTTGCTTTCTAGTGTCTCTTCTGCAGTCACGCCCTCACATGTGTCTATAATGCCAAGGATCCATGGATGAGGGAGAATGGCATTTGTCATTCTGAGGCTGCTTTATGTGACCTTCAGCAGAGTCTATCTTTCTGCAAGTGACATAGCTTTGGTCCTCCTTGTGGCTGGAGGATGTCCATTTTATATGTACACATTTTCTCTGTTCCTTCTGCTGTTGCTGTTGAAGGTTGTTTTGCTTTGATTGAGGTAGGGACTCTTGTAGCCCAGGTGGCTCTGAACTGTACCTGAGAGTGACCTTGAGCTTTTGATCCTCCTCCACTGCTCCAGGGTGCTGAGAGTGGAACCCAGGGCTTCCTGCATCCTCAGCCCCAGTATTCTGTCTGCATAGGCCATAGCTCAGGCTGACCTTGAACTCCAAGAGGCATCCCTCCTCCAGTGCCAACACCATGTCTTCCCTTTCCTTTTCTTCTTTCTTTTCTTTTTTTTTTTTTTTTCCTGAGGGGGGTGTGTCTCTATATAGTCTATGTAGTCCTGGCTGTACTAGAACTGTGTGTATGAATGAGGCACAGAGATCCTTCTGTCTCTGCTGGGGTTAAAGATGTGCACCACTACTTACTCCTAGCTCTATTTTTTTAAAAAATAAATTTTATATATATATATCTCATATGAATGAGTCTGCTGTCTTCAGACACACCAGAAGAGGCCATCGGATCCCATTATAGATGGTTGTGAGCTACCATGTAGTTGCTGGGAATTGAACTCGGGACCTCTGGAAGAGCAGTTGGTGCTAACCTCTGAGCCATCTCCAGCCCTCCTAGCTCTATTTTTAAGATGCTCTTCTCGATAATAAATTGTGATTAAATAATAATATTTCTCAAAACCAAAAATGTTTCTTCAGACCCGGTGATGAGCGTTAGCGTGTCATATTGAAGTTACTGTTCATAGTCTCCTGTAGTTCCTGACAAGTACAGTCCTCAGGGCTGAGGGAAAGACAGCACCCCTATAATGCCAGCAAGCACAAGTGTGTTAGTGAGCATGCCAGTTCCTCTGATGGCCTGGTTAGAGCCACAACAACTGTCCCTGAAGATTTAGGACTCTTCCTAAGGCCACATCTCCTAATTCTTCCTAAACAGTTGTACCCATTGGGGACCAAGGAGTCAAGTGTATGAGTCTGTGGGGAACCATTCTCTTTCAAACAAACACAGCCTGTCTGTGTGCATGTGCACTGAATGCATGCCATGGGCTTGTGACGGCTAGAAGAGGGTGCTGTGCTCTCTGGAACTGAGGTTACGGATGGTCTTACAGCAAGTGCTTAATTGCCAAGCCAATTCCTCAGCCCCGTTGCTGCTGTTGTAGTTCTGACCATCCTGTAACTTTCTATGTAGTAGTCTGGGCTAGCCTCTAACTCAGGATTACAGATGTCAGACACCACACCTGGCATTGTTTGTAATTGATCAAGTAATGACAGGGTCTCCCAACCCAGGCTGGCCTCAGACCCAGATAGCCAAGCCTGAAACTTGGCAGTCCTTTGGCTTCCTCACCCTTCTACTTGTTGGGGTAAAGGACATGAGCCAGTGTAGCTGGATTTTAAAGTCATCTACCATTGCTAATGATAAAGAGGGCTCATAGATTCTGTCCGTTGGTCCATCCACCCATTGAATAGATGGTCCAGATAACTATACAGAGAAGTAGTTCTTACCTTCCTGTGTCCAGTAGGTTTTCCCACTCTTCTTCATCAGGGCTAACAGTTTCTCTCAGGCCCTGCATTACCCCGATTCAGAGATTCTGAACCCAGGCAAGTCAGAATCAATCAGCTCAGTGTGTTTAAAAGCTGGAATGAGGGCTGGACTCCACCCCCCAGCTACTGATGGAGTTGTTACTGGGCCTGGCCTGTGTGCTGCAAAGCTGAGAGGGGCCGGCTTCCTGCTTCTGTGCAGAAAGCAGCGCTGATGGCCCATTGGCTCTTTTCTAGATGTTCTAGATCCCCAGCCTCATGTACGCCCTCTAGAGACTTCCCAAGGCTTTAGGTTTACATTTTCTAAAAAAAACAAAACAGATAAAAAAACCTTATATATGTATATGTGCCTGGTACTCTCTGAGGTCAGAAGAGATCATCCAATCCCCTGGAATGGAGTTATAGGTGGTTGTGTTGTAAAAGACACGTGTGGGTGCTAGGAATTGAAACCGTAAGAAAGAAATAGCCAGCGACCTTAGCAGCTAAGCCATTTCTGAAGCCCCTAAATATTTTATTTTATTTGCTTTTTTTTTTTTTTTTTTTGAGACAGGGTTTCTCTGTATACTGTAAACAATTGTTTCCTTTTTTCTTTTTCATTTACTTATTTCTATGTGGGTGGTCAGAGGAGAACATTGAGAACTAGTTTTTCTCTCTGTTAGAAAAGTTAGGATTGAACTCAGGTTGGCTGGCTTGGCAGTAAGCACTCTTACCTGCTGAGCCTTTGCCACCCCTCCCTACTGGAGAGATTGTGTATCAACCTTCTTAAAGTGGGGTGAGGTGTGTGCTTCTTAATCAGCTGCTCTTGAAGTGTATAAACCTACCTTTGGGGAAGCCAGCAAGCTAGGTCAGCTATGGCCTGAAGGTTTATTGATGTGACTTCCTTCCTGGCCGCTGACCTTCAGCTGTCGAGACTTCGTTGGTTTCATTCTAGCAGTTCCATCCAGTAGAGCACAGGCCTGCTGCAAGTTTCTGCTTGTGCAGAATTGACACCATGGTTTTGCTAGGCATTCATCGGTAGTTAGTTGTTGGTGAGGTCCTGGCCTAGGGCTGGTGTAGGGTTTCAGGGAGAGCAGGTCATCACAGTGAACTGGCAGGCAGTGTGCTGAGCTATGTAGTTCTGTACAGTGCATGTGTCCACCGTAATTCCCAACAGTTACAGAAGACTTCCTTGCCCCAAAGTTCCCACTGTTTGAGGCCACTAATACCTGCTGGTGAGTGCTCATCTCTCAACCCCGTCCTGGGACTGCACCTGTTGTCTTTTATTTATTTACGTGTCTCTTTCCCCCTTTCTCTTAAGACTGGCCTGTGTCTGTGGCAATAGGAAAGTACGTGGGACTTGCTTCCTAGTTTGTCCAGTTGTGTTTGTTAGCAGTTCTAGTATAATGAGTGTACTTTGTGAGTGTCCATTGCTGTTCTGTAGACAAGACTGGGAAGCTGCTAACAGTGGGGTTTTGTTACATGAATCATGGTTTCTAATTTTGAGATTGTGTCTGTAGCAACAACTTAGCTCAAATTCTCAATGAAAGTACCAAACCAAGAATATGCAGCCAGCCTGTTGAAAGCCTGACAAGATTTTAGTAGTTGGAATAAAATATGCAAACAAAGTAGACACCAAACTGAAACAGCACTTTCCAAAGCTGGGTGATGCTCACTGAGTGGCTTTGTAATGCTAATGGCCTTGTTCTCTTGTTTGGAGGACCCTCTTCTTGGGAAAGCAAATCAGGATTGCTGCAGCTCAGTCAGGGAATAGCCCTGCAGATTGTAACATTCACCAGCCTGCTGTTAGCTTGCATTGTGACTGCCATTGGGGGTTGTGATGTCCCGAGTATTCTGTCTGCTCAAGTTATTCTCAGTCTCACAGTTCACCTGGGGGAGCTGGCGCTCAGGAAATACTGTTATATCAGTGAGACTTCTGGTTTGCATGGACAGAGCAGTGTCACCTTCAGGTGTCCCCTAAGCTATCACACCACTCTCCAGAGTGTGATTTGTGTAGTGTAACTGTTATTGAGGGCATGTTAGCATTGACCTTGAAACATGTACCATCCAATGCTTTTCCTTTGTACAACTCAGTCTGAGGCTTATTACTACAGCCCTGTGTGGGACAGTGGTGTGACAGTATTCGTAAGGTATACATACATCCACCACTGTGCCCAGCTTGGAGTACTTCTCCTAGAACTTCATCCTGCAGTTGCTCTGACTGCTCCCTTCCCTCGCCCTGGGAAGCCTGTCTGCATCCTGTCTGCATTCTGTTCCGACACCATGTGAGTGGAGCCACAGGCAGTTGGCCTGTCTGACTTTTCAGGTTTTTTTTGTTTTTTTTGTTTTTGTTTTTTTCCACATACATACAGTCTATTTTGATGTTTTTCTCCTCCCAGGTTCTCTCCATTTCCCTATCTACCCAAACATCACATTCTCTCCTTTTCCCTCCCTCCCAAACAAAAAACTAATAAGACAAAAGCCACAAACAGACCGAATAGTCATAGAGCTTGTTCTATGCTGGCCAAATGTAGTTGATAGACCCAGCGACTCTCCATGGAGAAAGTGACTTCCCCTTCCTCAGCAGATATCAATTGCAAATGGCTTCTTGGCTAGTATAGGATTAGCCTCTTTCCCCTTTTCTTTGAGACTTTTCCCTTTCTAGCCTGGGCTGTCCTGGAGCTCCTCTGTAGACTAGGATGGCCTCAGACTCAGATCTACCCTCTGCCTCCTGCGCGTGTGCCACCACTGTCCAGCTAGCCTTTTGAATATAATTCTCTTTATAATTTTTATTTTATGTTCATTGCTGTTTTGATTGTATGTATGTCTGTGTGAGGATGTCAGAAGCCCTGGAACTGAAGTTACTATAGACAGGTGTGAGCTGTCATATAGGTGCTAGGAATTGAACCTGTGTCCTTTGGAAGAATCGGTGCTCTTAACTGGTGAACTATCTCTTTAGGCTTCTCCCCACCCCCATTATTTATTTGTTTGTTTGTTTTGAGACAGCTTTCTCTGTGTATCCCTGGTTGTCCTGGAACTCACTCTGTAGACGAGGCTGGCCTCTAACTCAGATACCTGCCTGCCTCTGTCTTCCAAGTGTTAGGATTAAAGGTGTATCCTGTGCCTGGCTTACTTTTCCTTCTCCGTTAACGTTTAGAATGTTGGGCAGGTAGGCATTGGTGTGATGTGTCGAGGTCCATGTCTCCCTTTTTTGTTGTTTTTGCTTGTGTTGTTTTGTGTTTGTCGTTCTTGGGGTACAGGTAGAGCCTTACAAATGCCAGGCACATTCCAACCCAGTCCTACCCATGGCTTCTGAATCCTAGTCAGGCCCAGGAGCCGTTGTAGTTGGTGAGAAGTCTGGAGCTTTGTGGTGGAGCTCATCCTCTGCAGAGAGAAGGAAGCATCATCTGTTGCTTCTAAGGATGGCCCAGACCTCCCAGGTAGAAAGGCTGGTGCTTCTCTCCTGTGCTGGCTGTGGCAGGGCTCTTCAGCTGGCTTGCATAGTTGTGCACTGCAGTGGGAGACTGTCATAACTGCTTGCCTATCTCCCTTGAAACTGAGAATTCCTGAATAGAGCAAAGCATTATCTGGTTACTTCTTTCAAAGCCACCTCGTATTACTAGGAACCTTTCAAAGGGTACAGAGTAGTCATTTGGGGCAGTGGACACATCAGTTAAATTTCAAGAGATGAAATCTTTGAAACTTGGGGGCTGAGAATGCTGTTCTCCAGTGCCGCCTAGTGTCACACAGTAATCCGTCCTCAAGTTTCCTATGATACTGGTGTGCACTCCTGCAGGTGAACCCGGACGAAGAGACAGTTTTAACAGGATGGCTTGTCTTTGTCCTTCTTCCTGGTCTTCTTTTACATTTGTGACTCCCCTGTACGTTTTGCAGGTTACCGGCATACTGTAATTTCCCTTCTCACCTTCCTAGGAATGTAAACTGTTGATGTGCTCCGCAGACAGCGAGTGCTCTGTAGTAGTCAGAGTGAGAAGGCCTTTTCACTTTATGTATGTGGGTATTTTGCTTGCACATGTCTCTATGGACCATGTGCTCTTCAGGAATCAGAAGTAGAGTCCCCTGGAACCGGGAGTTACAGAGGCTTGTGAGCCACCTTGGGGTTGCTGGCAATTGATCTCCAGATTGCTAGAAGGCAACCAGTGCTCTTAAATTAACTGCTGAGCCATTTCTAGAGTGATCTCTGAATGGTGCACATAGTTGTAATGCCTTTAAGAGGGATGGCATGTGATGTCTGGGCTTAACATGTTTGATGCATCATCCTGGGCAATTTTAAGTTTTTTTTAAATATTTATCTTATATAGATGTGAGTGTTTTGCCTGGACGCATATATATGCACCAAGTGTGTACTATTGGAGGCCAGAAGAATGCATTGGACTGCCTGGAACTAGAGTTACGGGTGGTTCTGAGCCATCGTGTGGGTGATAGGAATGGAACTCAGGTCCTTAGGAAGAGCAGCCAGTGCTCCTAACTCCTGGGGCATCTCTCCAGCTTTCTAAGGGGTATTTAACTGGTTACCTCTCAGGTGTGAATCACTTTGATCAGCCAGATTATTTATGTATCTAGTACAGTAATCCACCACCCCTATTTTTAATGAACCCCTTGGCCTCAGATCCCAGTGTCTTCATCTTTCCTGACCCGTCAGTGACTTTTCAAGTATCCAGGGTTCTGTTGCACATTGTTACATTGTCCCATCAGCATGATTTATGAGGGAACAAAACTGGTGCACGGGGAAGACCTATGGGGTCGAGTTAGCTATTGGAGGTGGAGACACTGGTTCAGGCTCCTCCAGTGGATGCTGGCTTCAGCTACAAAACTGAAACAAGACTTTTTATATATTGGTGTAATGGCTCGCTTTAAAAACCTCATGAAAATAGATCTCATTCTGACAGGAGGCTGTGCTTTGTCTGCCTTGATGGGGTTGTTCATTGACGCGCATGAACCAGTGGGAAGAGAGTCAGGATGAAGCTGCAGACAGCCCGCTATCTGTCAGTCACCAACTGGTGTTTGGTGTCACATAGCTCTGGTTAACAGTTCTACAGTGTCATTAGATGGACTCAGTATTCTCAGCAGGCTGTCAGCATTGACCCAGGCATGTGCTGTGTGCTCTTTACAGCTAGCCACCACATCCACGGTCCTAGAGAACGTTAAGTATACTTTGTACACTTGTTTAAAATATTTATGGGATGGAATTCTATGGAAATAAGACCTCGGCATTTAATTTCTTCCTGAGTTTTCAAAACTTCCTGGTTGCTGTATATATCGATTCTCCCACTAAACACACCAGTTGAGGTTTTTAATAAGTAACTTGAATTTAGTCTGGTTTTCATACCATTCATTCTGTTCTCTGAGAAAGTAGTTCTTCCTTACTGTGCTTTCCCTGTTTGTTTTTCACAAACTGTGTGTGAGTGATACTAATGTTAGCTTTCTCATGTTGTGGACAGTGGGCTAATGTTGCAGCTGGCAAGAGGCTGAGTTCTAAAACATTTCATGAGAAAACTCTAAACCACGTGGACTCTCAGTGCTTCCACCACGAGGGCAGGCCACTATCTATCTCCTTGTTGACTTGGTCCAGGATATGTGTGTGCTACATGAGAGGACAGTTTTTTGTTTTTGTTTTTTTTTGTTTTGTTTTATTTTTGTTTTTTCAAGAAAGGGTTTCTCTGTGTAGTCCTGGCTGTCCTGGAACTCACTCTGTAGACCAGGCTGGCCTCGAACTCAGAAATCTGCCTGCCTCTGCCTCCCAAGTGCTAGGATTAAAGGGGTGCACCACCACTGCCTGGCTGAGAGGACAATTTTGTCTTCAGGGTTTGCTACTGTTTTAGTGCACATGGCTCAACAGCTTCAGGGTGGTCTCCTTGTCTCTTCCCAACGGTGCTTTTACATAATAAGAATATTATTACTTAGTTATAGAATGCAGTTTTGTAAACTTCGCTGCAAGTCACTTCTAGATTTTTAAGCTGTAGTCGAGCTGCAGAGACAGCTCTGCTTGTCTTCAGGACCCAGTCCTGAGTCTTACATGTACTTTCCTGGCTGGCTGGCTGGCTGGCTGGCTGGCTGGCTGGCTGGCTAGCTGACTGACTGACTGCTGACTGCATGCATGCATGCATGTGATACTTGTTAGTGCAGACTTGTTGAAGCTCCTAGGAGCTGGCAGCTACATGGTAGAGCCACTGTGCTGTACTAGATCCTGTGAGTGACGGTCACACCCAGCACTGTGAAGCCAGAGGGACGATCTGCATGTGTCTGAGTCCTGGTCTAGTTTGTATTTATACTAAATGATACGAGTCTTTTAAGATTGTTACTCAGAGTCACTGACATTTCCCTGTGACTTTTCCTATCGTCTGGCAGGGAAAAGTGAAATGGAGGTGGATAATGCAGTGACTCAGCAGGGAGCTAAACGGACTGAGGGGAAGGAGGCCCAGGTAGTTCTCCAAGGCAGGAGCCGGCAGGCCCCGGGACCACACTTGTCAAAATGAGCATATTCAACTTTGTTCTCTGACAGTTTACAGAAAAGGCTACATGATGTTTTCTTGCATGTCAGGGGAAGATACTGCCTGCCCTAGGAACCTTGGCTCGCAGCTTAAAGCTCCTCATTGCTTACTTGAAAAGGATTTGGGAAATTCTAGTATAAATGTTTCCTAAGACAAACACTAAAATACGTGGCTTTTAAAAAAATTAGTCATGTGTATATTATATGTAATCAAGTGTTCTTATTTTATTGTTTTCAGTATATTTTTGGCGATTTCAGCCCTGATGAATTCAATCAGTTTTTTGTGACTCCCCGCTCTTCAGTTGAGGTAAGAAAAATAGTTGTCATGTACATATCTGCAGAGGTGATTGACAGTTCTCTTTCATTTTAGTTGAGAGTTCTAACTCATAAAGGAGTAGAGATTATCCTAGGTGTGTGCTGGGCCCACGTGTTTATTTGCTTTAGACTTCAAAGGAGTAAGTATATTCACACACAGTGAACCCTCCTTGCCGCTTCCCTCCTGTCCACTTCCCCGGAGGAAGTGCTGGGTGGGCAGCACTGTCCACAGAAGTACTGAGTGCTGTGCCTCAGACCTCCGTTTGCAGCCCACCTGAAGCCGATGCCCTGGAACTGGAGTTACGGATGCTTGTGAGCCATGTTGTAGATGCTGGGAACTGAACTCGGGGCCCTCCCTCTGTAAGTGCTAAGTACTAAGTGCTGAGCTGCCTCTCCAGCCTGTTTTCTGAGTTTAACTGCTCAGCATGGTCCATCATGCATATTTTGGCTTATTTGCTACAGTGTATTTGTGTGTGTTTATTTCTAGGGGCTTCCTGGTTGGCTTAGTGGGTTCCTGAGGGAGACCTTGGTGGTGTCTTCACTTCTGTCCCATAGATCGCTCTCCCACCTATTTATTTATCATTTATTTACTTATTTGAGGCAAAGTCTCACTGTGACTTAGAACTAGATCCGATTGGCCTTGAACTCACAGAGGTCCACCTGCCTCTGTCTCCCAAATGCTGGGATTAAAGTGCTCTACTACAACCAGCTTTAACATTGAATTTTAATTGTGTGTGTATGTGTGTATTCGTGTGAGCGCGCGTGCACGGGGTTTGTGTACTGTGTGTGCAGTGTCCCTGGAAGTCATAGGTGTCAGAACCCCTGGAGCTAGACAAGAAATCCCCCTGGATTTCCAAGTAGAGTCTTCCTTCTTGAGGCCTTTTGACTGAGTAGGGGAGGAAGATGGAAACATTACCCTGTGTAGGCTGCCCTGAAACTTAACTATGTATCTCAAATTGATTCATGGTGAATTTCTGCCTCAGCCTCTTGACTGCTGGGATTCCAAGTATAGACACTCAATCCATTACTTTTGTATAATAAGCAGCTGTATAATTGGAGAACTTTGATTTGTTTTGGTAGTTCTGTTCATTGTGCTTACTATAGCTGTTGGCACAAGGAAGTTCTTAGTGAGGCTGCAGTTTATTATTGGTGAAGGATGCTACACACCTGGAGAGCAAAAGTAATCACGTTCTTGCCTTGGTGGAGCACATCCTGGCTGCAGCCATTCCACAGTTGTGCTCTACAGTGCAAGTTGGCCTCGAACTCACAACAATCCCCCTACCTTTGCTTCCCCAGTACTGAGATTGCAGGTGTGTATCACCATACCCATCACATCTTTACATTCTTCTCTCATATGCATATCAATTGCAGTGTCATCTTGTTCTATCTCCTGTCTCTACCACCCCCTCCCCCTCCCCTCAGAAAAGAGCAGGCCTCCTAGGAACATCAGGTTAACATGGCCTAACCATGACCAGACATACAGCATCACATCAAAGCTGGACAAGGCCACATAGTAAGAAGAAAAGGCAAGAGCCAGGGACAGCTCCCCACTCCCCATTGTTTGGATCCTACAGGAAGACCAAGCTACTTACCCATAGTATGTATACAGGGTCAGACCCTAGGGGCTGCTGATCTGAGTCCCTATGAGTCCCAGTCAGTTGATTCTGTGGGCTTTGTTCTCTGAGTGTATCCCCAACCCCTTTGGCTCCTCCAGTCTTTTTCTCCTCCTCCTGGAGGACTCCCAAGCTCTGCCTAATGTTTGACTATGGGACGCTGCATTTGCTCCCATCAGTTGTGGGATGAAGTCTCTCTGGTCTTTTTAATGACAGTTCTGCTAGGCACTGGTCCCAGACTCTGCAGGCAGGACAAACTGTAGGTCAAGGGTTTTGTGGCTAAGGCCTTGTCTGGTTACAAAAGATGGCCGGTTCAGGATCCATGTTCTAGGAGTCTTTGCTAGGGTTACTCGTGTAGATTCCATGGGGTTTCCACTGCATTAGGTTTCCACCTCATCCCCCAAATGCCAATTCCAGTCATTTCTTTCATTATTCTCTCCCCCATCCTGGTACCTCCTGTTCCCAACCCCACCTGCCCTGCTGAGTACTTTTTAATTCATTTGTATATGTATATGTGTCTGAGTATGTGAGGACAACTTGTTGGTTTTCTCCTACTTTGTGGGCCCCAGGGGTGGTAGCAATCTGGCCAGTGTGTGCCGGAGGTGGTGGTATAGATACACACTTCATCCCAGCACTCAGGAAGCAGATGCAGGTGGATCTCTGAGTGTGTGTGTGTGTGTATGGGGACGGGTGGGATGGGAGTCCACTTGAGGAGACCAAAACAGGATTACTTTGTGGAGTCAGGGATTAAACTCAGGTTGCTAGATTTCATCAATAACCCTTTATCTTCTAAGCCATCTCACCAGACCCTAAAGTAAAATGCCTTAAATACACTCACTGAAAATGATAGTAAGGCTGGAGAGATGGCTTAGTGGGTAAAGGTCCCCATGACCCACATGGTGTCATGAGAGAACTGACCTTGTACTCCAAGTAAATGATAAATGAAAGTTCAAAAAGAAGTTTAAATGAAATTGTCTTATTGCCCCAGTGATGGGAACAGTTGGCCTGTCTTGTTAATCTGCTGTCTCAGAAGCCCCTCCTGAGGTCTCGAGAGGAGTGTTGGGCGCCCTTGGCCAGTGCTGTTCGTGGTCCCTGCCCATTGCAGCCTCCACGATCCAGAGGATTACGGCTCTGCCTTACTGACCTGTGTGTGTTTCCTACTTCCCCATCTCCGCACATAACAAGTGAGGTTTCTGTTTGTAACCACACTGATGTGAAGCTTTGGCAGTTAGGCTGTGTGGATTCCTGGGGTGGTTTACCTTTCTGGTGGGTATGGACACCATCGTTGGTGTCCGGATTATATACATTGCTGTCTGTCCCCAGAGGCCACCCTAGTGCCATTCACAGAGCAGACATTCTCTTAAAGGTGTCATGCTCTTCTTTTGTGACCTAGAGATGGGGCTTGGTGAGTGAGAAGCTTCCTTGTTGCTGCACCACACAGCTTCTGTGTGCTGTCACTGATGGCATGTAAAAAAGGCTGCCCGTGTGTCAGGGTGCTAAGTACTTGGCTGCCAGGTCCTGAATGGTTGGGCTTCTTTCCAGTGGTTGGCTAGCTAGAGTTCATTGGAGACATGAGCCTAGGAGGCTACAGTTACAGCAGACAGTGATTGCCGTGGGCACCAGATAGAGCCTCCTGAAGCTGATGCACCCCAGGCTCTACAAACTGGTGCGCTTTGCCCTGGACTTCAGTGACGACAGATACTGCAGTAGGGTGTTGTTTGGGGCTTTGTTCTGTCAGCTGACTCACTTCTCAGATACCCCCAAATTCTAAATAAATATGGAATTAGCTGGAAGAAGTATTTGAGGGGTTCATAAAACTTTCCAGGTTTTCACAGAGTAGCTAGATCTCTCTTGTTTTCTTCCTCCCTCCCATACAAGGAAGGTGACTTTAAGCCATTAACTCATTTGCATGGGACTCTGTAAGAAGACAGCCAAGGGCCCAGCCCTTTCTTCTGAGGGACTCTGGCTTGCTTCTGCCAGTTGTGCTGGCTCTTCAGTTCTAACAGACAGGGCTGGGGGCATTGTGGGGGGTTGGGCTCATCCTCCCTGACATCCTGGGAAGGGTTTTACTGTAGCTGTTCACATGTCAGTAGGAGTGCTTTTCATTTCCAGATTTCCAGTCTCCTTTTAAGTGTATTTAGCAGTGGTAAATAATTGAGAGCATTCCTACACTATTTGGTTCAGATTTTAGTGAATCTTTGTGTCTTTCTGGGAAAGTGATGTCACCAGAAGTTGCTTCAGTGGAGCTTGAAGGAAATGTTGAGTTGATGCAGTGGCCTCTGTTGGGCTTTAATAATCTATTAAGATTTGTTTTCTGATCTCTCTCTCAGCTCCCTCCGTACAGTGGGACTCTGTGTAGCATACAGGCTGAAGAAGAACTGCCAGACGGTAAGCTGGGTCCCATGTCCTGGGTGGGCAGGAACCTGTAAACATGGCCTCCATTGGGTCATCTTTTTTTAACTTTTTATTCATTTATTTGGAGGTGGGCTATGATGTATGAGTGTATTGGAGTGTGCTTTTATGTGGAGTTCAGAGGTCAGCTCCATGGAATAGGTCCTTTTCTGCTTTTACTTGGGTTCTGGGGATTGGACAGAGGTCATCAGGCTTGTGCAGCAAGTCCCTTGCTGAGCTCTCTCCCGGATCTGTCTGTGTGAGTTCCATTCTCTCTGTAGTTCCGCAGGCTTAGTTTTTGAGCTTAGCTCAGCCTCCTAGAACTGTAGTATCAGACCAGCTGCAGTCAGCATTTTATGAGAGCTTGAAGCTTCTGCTCCAAACTTAGCTACTGTCTTAGAGTTTCCGTTGCTGTGAAGAGACACCATGACCAAGGCAACTATTATGATGGCAAACATTTGATTGGGGCTGGTTTACAGGTTCTGAGGTTCAGTCCATTGTCATGGTGGGAACATGGCAGCATCCGGGCAGGCCTGGTGCTGGGGAGCTGAAAGTTCCACTTTTTGTTCTGAAGGCAAATGGGAGAAGGCTGTCTTGTAAGCAGTTAGGAGTGTCTCAAAGCCCACTCCCTCTAAGAAGGCCACACCCACTCCTAACTGCCACACCCTATGGGCCAAGCATATTCAAAACACCACAACTACCAAGTTACTCAGATTGACAAGTGTGCTTTCAAGTTTGTGCCATGCTCCAGAACTCTGGGCATCGTAAGGTGGTCCGGGAGAGAGGTGTTCCAGTCTGTAGCTCAGCAAGCACTGGTGGTGTTGGTGTGTCACTCACATGGCTGTGCTCAACTCTGCTGGGTCCAGGGCTGTGTGGACCTGTTGTAGCAGTTGGTGTTCCTGTCCTGTCCCATCTGTTCCACATGCCTGGGCATTTAGGTCTCCAGCATGAGCCCTGGTTGATTGATGGCTGAGAGGAACGTTTGTCAAGATGCAGCGGTGTCTGTTGCTGAGGTGTGTGTAACACATCCTGGCTCTGCAGTCATCTCAGGCCAAACGATCGTTCCTAGTCGGGATTCTTAAGATCCCTGGCTTCCAAGAAAAAGCCTTTTAGATTTCATGTTGAGCTAGCATGTCAGACCTGTGATGGGTGTTAATTATAACTCAGTCTCATGTATGAACTTGAAAAGACTAAGGCAGTCTTCCTCCTTATCTACAGTAACGTCTGGAGAGTGAGTAGGAATGGCAGCAGTCTTCTGTTAGCTCTGACAGGAGATCTTAAGGGACAGAGCAGGCTTAGTATAGTTAGCAAAGTGGACAGAGCTGCAGAAGCAAGCTGCTCTTTAATCTGCTGCTGTCCACCTCCATGTGTGCATCCCGGGGGCATTGCTGTGTGTGTCCTGCATGCAGTGTGTACTGATGCTCGCATTTCTCCATTTCTGAATGCCTGTCCTTGCTTGCTTGGTGTCTATTTAGAATGCTGGGCCCTTCGTTATTTCCTTCTTGTCTGCCTCCCAGCATAGGCAGCCACAGCAGGTGACCACAGGAAAACATAGTCAGGCATTATCTGCCGCCATTTCTAGGCAGTCCTGAACTTTGTCCTTGTGTGTCCTTGCTGTCCATCCTGGTCACTGTTGAAGTTCTGCTGCTGTCTGCATAGCTTCCACGGGAGCTGAGCTTCCACGGGAGCTGAGCACAGTGTGGGATTAAAGGGCGTCGCTGACCCCGCTGGGCTTTCTTTCTACTGGAATGTTAGTCTCTAAGCTCTGCAGCACAGCACAGTAGTCTGAATGTGACCTTACAGTATATATGTTTCACAGGGGACTCTTTCTCCTAGTTAGTGTTTGTTACTGGCAGCCCAGGCCCTGTGGATTTGCTCATACATAGAAGATCATAGAATGGACACTACACTCTAGGTGTAAGAGAAGCCATTGCTTTTTGGTAGTCCATTTCAAAGCGAGGGAAAGCAAACTGCTCAGTCAGTGGCCTGCTGCAAGCACAGGCAAAGCTGCTGTGGTCTTGTAGTCACTGCGGCAGGATTGCCTTTTCCTGCCCCAGCTATAGGCATCCCCCACCCCCAGGGTTAGCATGACGTTGGCTTTGCCCTGGGCCTTCATTCTCCTTCACACGAAGAGTCTTACAAGCCCTCAGGATTGAACATACTTAGAACATAATTTTTGCTTTATAATTCTGTCCTTGTAGGACTTAAAAGCCGCTGCCACCTTGTACCACACTTTAAGGCATGTTTCCTTTCATTAATTTCAGATGCATGACCATTTCATGATCAACAGTGGTCTTCCATGTTGTTGAAGGATAAGTTGGTTCTAGTAACCTACTTTTAAAGATGTAGACTAAGATACACTGTCTACCTTGACGTGTTTGGGAGGTGCAGGTTAACGGTAACTGGAAAGAGGACATATTGGAGCTTGCGATGAGAATTTACAAGTTCAAAGCCCTGGGCAGGTACAGTGTTTCATGCCTGTGATCCTAGGCCTTGGAACAGGCTGGGCTACACAGTGGATCCTGCCTCAGATTCCCTCAAATTTTAGTCCTAACTTTGGTTTTGTGGGCTCGAAAAGTGGCTTTACCACCACAGTCTGAGTGGAGTCACTAGCTAGCCGTCAGTTAAGGGGTGCAGTGGGGGAGTCCAAGAGAGCCAAGGGACAGACACTGTGAGCTAGGGCACATCATATGTGAGTTTGTTTGCACACGGACTGCAGCATCCTGGGAGAAGCTGCTATAACAGTGCCTTGGGCCGTGCCACCAGAGCCCACATCTCCCCTGCTCAGGCATAAAGCACACATGAGGACTGCAAGGTGGGGAAAAGGTCTCACTGTGTAGTCCAGGCTGGGACTTGGACTTCTTATGCCTCAGCTTTTCGTGCTGGGATTACAGGTGTGAGCCAGCATCCATTCATCTCTCCCTCTCCCTCCACCCCTTCCTCTCTCCCTTCCTTCCTATGTAAACACACAAATCAAGATGCGAGTGACTCCAGGCAAGTATGTTGTCTGCCACTGAGCTAGCGTCTGAGGAAGATGCTTATGTGTTGGCTTGTACAGTGAGGCTTTCAGCGGCCACCATGGAGTGGAGGGTGACCTTGGATTCTACTTCAGCTACTCTAGGACTGGAACAACAACATGCCCCACTAATTTTTAATTACAAATTTAATTTCATTTCTACCCTCTGTTTTTTAAACTTTCTTAGTTACCCAGATATCCAAGGATAAGGATAGGCTTCTATTTTTTATACACCCAAGTTGGTCTTGTTCTATAGATGTCATATTCAACAGATCAGGCTAAAGCCTGTCTTAGTGCTGTTAGAAACTAATACAAAGTGTCACCTCTCAGAGAGGACCCATGGTTTGGATACTATGTCGCTTGCACCCTATACACTGGACGGGCATTGACTGGCTTTTCTTCTCAGCAGGACAAGAGCATCAGAGGATCGAGTTTGGTGTAGATGAAGCCGTCGAGCCAGGTGATGGTCTGCCGAGCACCCCGAGCTACAGTATTTCAAGTACCTTGAACCCTCAGGCACCTGAGTTTATCCTTGGTTGTACGACTTCCAAAAAGACCCCTGACACCATAGAAAAAGAGGAGACCTGCAGCCCCGTGGACCAGTTCCCAGCCTCGGCCTTGGCCCTGGAAAACAATTCTAACACAGAGGCTGAGGCCTTGGAGAATGACAGTGGCGCTGGCAGTCTTGGTCAGAGGGAGCGGAAAAAGAAGAAGAAGCGGCCCCCTGGGTACTACAGTTATCTGAAAGACGGTAGTGAGGAGAATGCTTCCCCAGCTGCCCTGGTCAATGGCCATGCCACTTCCATGGGTACGAACAGTGAAGGTGTGGAGGACGCCGAGTTCGTGGTGGACGTGCTTCCTTCAGTCATGCCCAGGACTTGTGACAGCCCTCAGAATCCCATGGACTTCATCAGTGACCCTGTCCCTGATAGTCCTTTCCCCAGGACACTAGGCGGTGATGCCAGGACTGCAGGGCTGCATGAAGGCTGCCATGGAGCTGACTTTGAACAGCCCTGCCTCCCTGCAGACAGCCTGCTAAGGACAGCTGTGACACAGCCCTACGCTGGCACCGATACTACTGAGAACCTCGCAGTTGCTAATGGAAAAATACTTGAATCCTCGGGCGAGGACACTGCTGCCAATGGGGTAGAGCTGCACACTGACGAGGGTGCAGACGTGGACCCTGCGAAGCCCGAGAGCCAGTCACCTCCTGCCGAAAGTGCGCTCTCTGCCTCTGGCGCCATTCCCATTAGCCAGCCTGCAAAGTCCTGGGCTAGCCTCTTTCATGATTCTAAGCCCTCTTCTTCCTCACCTATGGCTTATGTGGAAACTAAGTGTTCCCCCCCTCTCCCATCCCCCCTGGCCTCTGAAAAACAGATGGAAGTCAAAGAAGGGCTTGTTCCAGTGTCAGAGGATCCTGTAGCCATAAAGATTGCAGGTACAGTTAAATGACAGGCCAAGTGACCTGGGAGCAGTCTGTTGGTACCCCAGTGGTGGTAGCTGCCCTGTGTGGAAACAGGAGCAAAGGACTGGATGCCCTAACGTTATCCAGTAGTCCAACAGTATGTGTAGGAAGGAAGATGGAGGGAGAAGGTGCTATGCCTTTATGTAAGCAGGGAAAACCTGTGCCTAGTATGACTGTTCTCCATGTCCATGTCCATTTCTCGGTGCTCTGCTGTTGTAGAGCGTGTATGACACACGCCCTGTGCTGTAGCTAGGGCGTCCATCAGCTTCACATTCACTCTGCACGCTCTTTCTGTATCTACAGAAGAGAAGAAGGCACTTGAAACATACTGTAGCGGGGCCCCCATCCCCATTTTCCTTTAGTGTCTTTGGGTTCAGTGATGGATTTCATTTAGAATTGAAGCACGAAAGTAAGGGTGGGAGGCAGGCAGGTGCTGGATGCATAGTGCAGAAGCAGGTCTTCAGGCCCCAGCTCCTGAGACAGCCGAAGCATGCGTGCCCTTGAAGTACTCAGCGTCCCCACAGAAGAAGGCGTATCTTCTTGATGGTTGGGGTGACAGGTAGAAGCTTTTAATCAAATTGGAAACGGACCTGTAATTCCAGCTCTCGGGAGGCTGAGGCTGGAAGAGTGGCAGTTTGAAGCCAACCTGCCTTCAGTACTGAGACCGTCACTTTATTCTGTATGTGATAACGTTGTTCTGAGTGTTCTTAGTGTTCTGAGGTCCCTTCAAATGAGAAAACTGATGAAACTTTTATTTTTATTGTTTTGGGCTTCATATGTATGTTGTGTTTGTCTTTGGTATAACATCTGGTCATGTAGCCCAGGCTGGTCTTATACTTGCTTTTATAGCCCAGGCTGTCTTCAAAGTGGCATTTTTTCCCAGCTCCTACCTCCCGAGTGCTGGGATCACAAGGTATGCCACTGTACTCTGGAGATCATTATTTATTATTTTTGACTTTCATGTATATGGGTCTTTTGCCTTCGTGTATGTCTAGGCAACACTTGTGTATTCTTTCCAGCAGATGCCAGAAGGAGCATCACACCCTTGAACTAGAGTTACAGTTTGTTGTAAAGCCTTATGTGGGTGCTGGAAATCTAACCCGACTCTTCTGGAATAGTAGCTGGTGGTGCTAACTGCCAGGGATTGTAGTTTTAAAGTAAAGTGATTTTCTTTGCACACCACCCACCCAGCACCTTTTTTCTTTTTCTTTTTCTTTTTTTAAATTAAAAATTTATTTATTTTTTTATATGTGTTTTGCCTGCCTGTGCGCCATGTGGGTGCTGGCAATTGGACCCACATCCGGATACAAGAGCAACAAGTGCGCTGACTGCTGAGCCGTCTCTCCAGCCCACTTTCCTCTTCAGTTCCCACTTGTGTCTCACGCTTCTCACAGATTGTAAAGTTTTACTGCCAGTCCCCACGTGCTGGGGTTCTACACGCGTTGCTCCATCCCCTGCCTGATCTATTCAATAGATAATGGCTATCTTTCTTCTAGAATGTATTTGTTGCAGGACTGGAAGATGGCTAAGCACTTGTTCTGCGGGACTGAGGATCTGAGTTTGGATTTCCACCACACATGTAAAACAGCTATGACCTGTAGCTCTGTCATTGGGGTCAGAGACAAGGAGGTTCTGGGAGCTTTCAGGGAAGTGACCTATTCTAGAAGTGGATCTCTCTTACTTCTGTGCCAGCCAGGGAAATCTTAACAGCAAAAGAAGTGTCAGTTTTAACCAGACAGGTCTGAGGGATGGGAGATACTCTTCTTCTGCTTACTTCTGTTACTTTAAGTGCATGTTGGCCTTTTGGGGGTGGGGCTCAAGATAATGTTTCTCTGTGTAGCCCTGGCTGTCCTGGAACCCTCTCTGTAAACCAGGCTGGCCTCGAATTCAGAGAGCCTCCTGTCCCAAGTGCTGGGACTAAAGGCATGTGTCACTACCGCCCACCTCTGTTGGCCGTTTTTAGTAGGGGTAACTGAGTAAGGAAAACAGAGGAAAGAGACTTGAGGACCTGGTCTCCGCTGACCAGAGAAGAATGTCTGTATACCACTCTCTGGAGTAAGTGAGCAGCAAGATGCCAGCAGGGTTGGGGCAGCAGTCTGGGGACAGAGGACATGGAGAGTTCTCTTGAAGTACCAGCATTAGGGTCTTGTTTTCAAAGAACTTTGAAGTAGAAGCTCTAAGGTGCTGAGCCATTTCTCTGGCCCCAAGAGAACAATAGAACAATCTTTAAGGAAGGAAAAATCTAAGTATCTCTTCTCTACCAGTCTGTAAAAGAGTTACCCTGCACCTGAGGATTCTACCAGAAGGCAGCCGTTTGAGCACTGCTGTAACTCTGTAACTGCTGTGTCCTGTCTGCTTCCCACATTGATGTGTCCCAGGTCTGCTTGTCTGCGGGTGGTGAACAGACCACTGGGTGGCGCTAAGAGACAGACTCATGATCTTAGAAGGAAAATGGGAACTGCTTTTTGACCTGCTCTTCCAGGGAAGGACCATGTAGAAACCAGCCTTGGACATGTGGTTTCCCAATTGGAAAGGAATTGATTATTGTTGGCTTCAAATTGGATTGCGTTCTTGGGTCCACGGGGCTCTGCCAACTGTAGGACCCCCCAGGCTGTTGAAGTCACTCTGGTCTCAAGAAGCTTGTTCTAGGGCTTAGTGCAACCAGCTTACCTAGTCCCCCTTGAAAAGGGATTAGCTGTGTTAATTACATGTGGTGCTGGTTTCTTTTACACTGATGCAGCACACTCAGAACGGTGCACTTTCTCTCTCTCTCTCTCTCTCTCTCTCTCTCTCTCTCTCTCTCTCGTGTGTGTGTGTGTGTGTGTGTGTGTGTGTGTGTGTGTGTGTAGGTGTGCATGCTTGCTAAAGGCATCTCGTGGTGCCAGAGGCCAGCTGTCAGGGAGCTGGCTCTTAACCTTCACCTGTCTCGTTTTTAAAGCATTGTCTTTTGTTTCTGCCACTTCACTGCATGCTTTACCCAGGTCAGGTGCCCACAGGTTTGGGGAGATTCTCACCTCAGCCTGCGCTCTCTCCATAGGGATGCTGGGATTTGTTCAAAGTAGGGCCTCCCTCTGTAGCTCTGGAAGTAACTTGCTGTATAGTGATCATGAACTCCCACTACCCACTGGCCTCTGCCTCCCAAGTGCTGGGGTTACAGACAGGCAAGCATCACCACACGTGCCTCCAGCTTTTTAAAAATGTGGATTTCCTGGCTCACTTTTCTAAAATGTGGATTTTGGGAATTTGAACTCAGGCCATTGGGTTTGTTCCCTCTTCCTGCCCCTGCCATACATAGTTGAGGCTGCTCACTCAGAACGGTGGACACAAGATGGGGAAAGGTTCGTGTGCATCTCTGCTTGTCCCTTGCTGGTTTTTTCCCACTTTCTGCATTGCCTGTGCCAAAGCAGGTGTGACCGTCATGGTACCCCATGCCTTCCACCTTTAACCAACCCAGGAAGGCTTTGCCTCTCACACCACCAGGGGAACAGAATTCCCCCCCCACCCCCCCGTGTGGCTCTTAACTTCTGGGCCAGGCATCCCACTGAGCAATGTGCACTGGTTTCCACTCTTACCCAGACCTGGCTTCTTTATAGTGATACCATTAGTGTTCAACACGAGGCGTGGGAGTGTTGGGAGTGTGGCATGCTGACGCCTAAGTGTAAGTCACCACAGTGTTCATACTTCTGCTGTCCTTTCTGTTCCTCGCTGCTTGTCTTCTGATTCTTGTTCCATGTCATCTCCAGCTGCTCTCTCTGCGTGTCTGCAGACCTCGACTGGGTGATGCACACTCCCCAGACCCCTTTAACTGAACCTGCAGTGTGTGCGGGGCGCGGTCTGCTGGGACAGTGAGTCCTCCATTACTTGTCTGTGAGCTGGCCTGGAGCAGGGCTAGTTGCAGCCTTCTGTGTACTCAGGACAGATTAGCTGTTCGTCCAGAGGTCAGCCATGGCAGGAAGACCAAACTTCTAATTATGTAAAAGCTTGCCATTGGTTGCTTCTGTGGAAGCTGTGCTGTTGCTTTGGGTTGTGATTGTTTGAACGCGCACAGGTTTGGCGGTTACCGTGATCACTGCTGCACCATGGATCCTTGTATGGCCCAAGAACAGGTGGGAGAAGAGAGTGGGAAGGGGAAGGAGAGCGCCGCCTTCCAGAACAGATATTTAAAACATTGCTTATTTGTTTATTTGTTCCTTCTGTGCTTTCAAGCACGTTTGTGTGTATGTTCAAGTGTGCCTGTGAGGTCAGATTGTGAAAGTTGGTCCTATCTCTCCCTACCATAGGGGGCTGTAACTCAGATCATCAGGCCCTGCAGCAAGTGCCTGGAACTGCTGAACCACCTCACTAGCCTGGGAGGTGCAGTGGAGAGGAAAGAGCCAGCCAGGTAGATCCACAGTTGTATCTGGCTCAGTGCCGTGACTCAGTTTCTCATCTGTAAGATGGGGTGACAGAGTGCCTCTTTTGGCAAAGTTACTATGAAGTTGAATGTTAACAGGCAGCTCCAGGATTGGCTGGGGCTGTCAGCATGTGTCTTCCTGTCCGACATCTATACGCATTTCATTAGGGGATGGCAGGCTTGACACGCTGCTTTCACAGGATGCATTCTGGTGCTTTTCTGGGTGAGTGTAAGGAGGGAAACCCCGCTTCCGAATGGAGTGAGGAGTTAGCATGCAGAACAAATGAATCACTGATCTCTCTTCCCATGGGAACCAGGACCGGCAGGAGCCACTGTCACTTAATATGTGGCCATCCGAGCGCCCATTGGGTTTCCTGTGAGCCTGGGAGGCTCCACAGCCTCTTTGAAGCTGGTATCCAGGAGACTTTGCTGCTGGTGAGGCATGCTGTCAGTCTTGGTGGCGGAGCCATCTCTGCTTTTTGCTGCTAGCGATTGTCTCAGTGTTTCTGGCCCTGGAGCTTCCTAGTATAAACCGAGAAGTAATGTTGATGTTCAGAGGAAAATACTACTTTGAAAAGACAACCCCCTGTAACAAAGCCGTGGCCGAGCTAAGTACAGGTTTTCGAAGGACACGCTCTCCTGAAGGAGTCTGTCAGCACTTCAGAAACGCCCATGCATGGATTCTGGTGCTGCTGACTGCAGTGTTGTTAACGTCTTTGTCTGCTTCTTCACTCTTGCAGAGTTATTGGAGACTGTAACCCTAATACATAAGCCAGTGTCATTGCAACCCCGTGGGCTGATCAATAAAGGAAACTGGTGCTACATTAATGCCGTATCCTTCCTGACTGCCGACCCCGCGCCTGGCCACCACACACGCTCTCTCCTCTCTGGGTGTACGTACTGCAGCATCCATAGGGCTGCTGGCCTGGACTCCGAACACCGAGACTGGGCTGTCGTTTGGTCTGCCTACCTCATAGTTGGTGGTACTCTGGAGCCCCTCCACCCTCGGTCTGAGGATTGATCTGTTGACATGTTCTGTTCTCACTGGAGTGGTCGTAGATAGTAGGACAGAGTGACCACAGAACCGGAGGCCTTGCTCCAGCTAGTGGGAGCAGTTTGCTCTGCTAGGTTTTTGCATGTCATACCAGCTGACAAAGGGTCCTTAACATGGCCAGTAGAAGGCAGCTGTCTTCTTATATGGTTTATTCCTCTTTGTGTTTACATATCCAAGTAGTTGAGTGTCCTTGGCTTATCTCATTTTTCGTGTGCCTTTAGAAAAGTCTGCTGTGTGTGTTTCATTTCCTTTACACTTCCTTACTGCGACATACAGACCCTGCAAGCATTGGTGGCTTGCCCTCCGATGTATCACCTGATGAAGTTCATTCCTCTGTACTCAAAAGTGCAAAGGCCTTGCACGTCAACGCCCATGATAGATAGCTTGTAAGTAAAGCGTGCGCACACATGCCAGTGGTTGGGGGCTCTCCCTCCGGTGATGGGGACTTGAGCAGTTCGGCAAAGCAGGCGCTCCCTGGGCTGAGTCTAGCTCTCAGTTCTTGATTTGCTACAGATGAATGCTTGAATCTATCTATCTGCCCGCCCTGCATTTAAGTTTCTGTGTATGAGTGTTCTGCCTGCATATATGTAAGTGCACCACGAGTGTGCAGTACCCAGGGCGGTCAGAAGCCCTCGGATCTCCCAGACCTGGAGTTACAGCTAGTTGTAAGCTGCCAGTGGGTGTTGAGAACTGAACCCTGGTCCCTTGCAAGAACCAGCGAGCCACCCCTCCAGCCTCTGGAATTCTCCTTTAAAGGGAGATGCTGTTGGGAGTTTCTGTGGAAGTGGACCTGGAGAGAGTGCTTCCCGTCAGATTCCCTAGGAGACCTTGTACTGTTGACCAGCTTAAAGTGCCAGCCGGAAATGGTCCCATAGTATGTGCAGATTTTACCATAAGAGCCCCTGGGTGCCGTTACATCGGCTGGCTCGGTGCCACAGCTGCTGCCTAATGTGCCTGCTGTCCCCAAGCCCGCTGCTAACGTGTGCTCTGCTTCTCTCTTTCTCCATTTAGTGTTCGGCTCATGAATGAGTTTACTAATATGCCAGTACCTCCCAAGCCCCGCCAAGGTGAGTCAGAGCTCGCCGCTGGGATAACCTTGTCATTGGGAACATGGAGTGAGGTTAACCTGTGGTAAATACAGGCTTATTGGAAGTGTCTATTCAAATCTAGGTGTTTTTCCTGTGTGATGGGAGTTTGGATGACTTTGCTTTCTCCTTTATGTTGTCTCTGTAGTTACCAGAGTCTTCTGTCTGTTTTTCTTGCAGCTCTTGGGGATAAGATCGTCAGAGATATCCGCCCAGGAGCCGCCTTTGAGCCCACATACATTTACAGACTCCTGACAGTCATCAAGTCAAGCCTGTCTGAAAAGGTCTGGGGTGCTCTGTGGTAGCTGTACAAAGTACTCCCATGAGCTGGGAGAGGGGCCGTGCCTGGAGTTCTAGAGCATAGGGGGCTAAGGCAAGAGGATCTCTGGGAATTCAAGCCTAGCCTGGGCTACAGAGCAAGTTGCATCTGAGCCTGAAGCCCTGTCAGTGGCTGTCTGCAGCATTTTTCGTGTGCCATGCACGTGCTGTGACTTAGTGCTATGAGGACCGGGTGGAGTTTGTGGTGGATGACTTGATGTCTTAGGGTGTGCCAGTTACACACATTTAACAGCCTCGAGAACCAAGGACTGAGGCTCACCAACTCTGCTGGCCTGTGACTCCCCCACTGATGCAGAGCCTGGCTTCTGAGTCGCTCCCTTGTTGCTGCGCTGTGCTTGGGTAGAAGGGGATTCCTGGTCCTGGAGTGCTCAGCCTCCATCTTAGTCATGCTCAGGCTACAGCACTGATTCCATCAACTTGGCCATTGCTGCTTGGTTTTTCCTGAAATACTGCATAGCATGTTAGTAAGGGCAGGCGGCCAGACCAGCCAGTAGGCCTTTCAATGGTCCTGAGAGCTGAGGGTGACCGATGCTTTGTCTAGAGCATCCAGCTGGTTCCCAGGTCCAAGTCTAATTCACTGGCGTGACCAGTGCAAATGCAGGCACAAGAAGCTCACTCAGCAGGACAGATACTAAGAAAATGCTGTTTAAGGACTAGTCTGGAAGCTGTATTGCTTTAAATAGAGTGAGCTTCCAGGTATGCAAGAGACAACATCTGCACGGCTTAGCTTTGACTTCTTACTCTTAGTTTCCTTCCTTCCTTCCTTCCTTCCTTCCTTCCTTCCTTCCTTCCTTCCTTCCTTCCTTCTTTTCTTTCTTCCTTCCTTTTTCTGAGACAGGGCTTCTCTGTGTGTACCCCTGGCTGTCTTGGAACTCACTCTTTGTACTCTGAAGATCAGGCTAGCCTCAAGCTTAGAGATCTGCCTGCCTGCCTCTACCTCCCTAGTGCTAGGATTTAAAAGCCTGCGCCATTACCTCCCTACATGCTTTTGAGTTTTTTTTTTACAATGTCTGTGATACAGCTTTTCTTGTCTTGGAGTTCCCACTTCCCACTACTTGGGATTTGGGGTGCTGGGGATGTCCTCCAAGGGTAGGGATAGGAACACAACCAGGCAACAGGAAGAGAAGTGTAAGGATGACAGTGTACAGATGCAGCAGAACTCGGGGAGGCCCCGGGGCCAGCAAAGCAGAGGTGGCTAGGTGTCGGGGACCTTCTAGAACGGTGGGAATTTTCACCGGTGTTGAGTGGAGGTGGGTCTAAGACCAACCTCAAGCCTGGTGATTCCCTAGCAGGAGCTAGTGTGTCAAAACGTCAGACATACCCCCTCCTGTCCTTCAGTATTGCATGATGGCCTATGGGGTTGGTAGAGAACTACATTATGGCTCAGAAAATTCCAGATGCCTAGGAGGAAACAGCACTAAAACGCAGCGCTGCTTTGCTTACATGGAGTTAAACACAGTCTTAGACATCTTAGACACAGCTCCTTATCTAGTCTTGGATAGATAGATGGATGTCTTTCTGAAGTCCAAGTTGTCAGATACCAGCCAAGGGCCAGCCTGGTAAGCAGGCCTTTCCTGGGATTGCAGTTTCATGTCTGCTGTGTGACTGCTGCTGCACCATGTCCTGTGTCTTTCCATGTGTGTGCGCGGCTTTTGTTTGGTTTGTCAGTATCGGTTTTGGCTGTGCTGGGGATTGTGTCCATGCAGAAGAAGCATAAGCAAGCGGTAGCCCTGAGCTCTAACTCCCAGCTTTGAACAGGCCCCGGGCAGATTGTGAGCCCTGTGTAGCTGGTGACTGCCATCCCGAGATGGGCTCACAGGTGGACAGTGTGTCTAGGTCAGCTGATTACTTGGAGCTATGGCTTTTTACTTGTGACTTGAGTCCTCTCCAGTGGTTCCCGGCCAGAGTGTAGATGTTGTGGGGGCTGACAGACAGAGGTGAGTGTGTGTGGTGACTCAGCTTGTGTTGGGCTCTCAATGTCTTGTTCAGGGCATATTTTTTAAAGCATTTTAAAAATAGTCATTTGTTTGTTTGTTTGTTTATTTATTTATTTATTTATTTTGAGACAGTGTTTCACTTTGTAGCTCTGGCTTGTCTGGAACTATATTGACCAGGCTGACCTGGAACTCACAGAGATCCCTTTGCCTCCTGAATGCAGGGAACAAGTCTGTGTATCACTGTGTCTGGCCATTTTTTTTTTTAAACTATAAAGTAGTATCTGTGCTTAGGAAATTAGCTACAAAAATAAACTACAGAACATTCACGGCAGTTCTTGGGATTTGGGTGTGCTGGTCTGAAACATTCAACCAAGGTGTAGTTTGCCCCAGGTGCTGGGGGTTCTACAGGCCTTACTCCAGCCAATTGGAATTAATGTGACCATGTCTGTCCTCAGGGCCGACAGGAAGACGCTGAGGAGTACCTAGGTTTCATCCTCAATGGCCTCCACGAGGAGATGCTGAGCCTGAAGAAGCTTCTCTCACCCACGCAGGAAAGTAGGTTCTTCTGTGTGAGACTGCTTGCCTGACAGTGGCTTAAAGGAAGGTCGCGTGTCCATGCTATAGATCATACACACACACACACACACACACACACACACACACACACACACACACA
>JANHMN010000018.1:43603521-43639433 GCA_030674055.1 Rhabdomys pumilio
CACACACACACACACACACACACACACACACACACACACACACACACGTTACACACACATATGCAGGCACACACACCCATTGGGCCACTTTACTGTAGAGTGTCTTGAAATTTCTCCAGTTGTCCAAAGTGTGATCATCTGGTTTTTGAAACACGGTCTTTCTCTGAAGCTCTGGTTGGCCTGGAACTCTTAAGTCTTTGTGCCCTAGCCTGTCTCAGTGCCCTAGCCTGTCTCAGTGCCCTGCTGAGCTTGACATTTCCAGAACTTGGTGTCTGAGAGCACACAGTGCTCCCTGCTGCCCAGTGTCCAGTGCGGCTGGCTATTTTAGTTGCTTACTGTGACTAAGTGTAGTGAATACTAGATCTTTTGATGTGTGTGGATTGCCAGGCAGGGTTTTTCTCTAGCCTTGGTTGTCCTGCACCTTACTTATAGACTAGGCTGCCTTTGAACTCACAGACCTGCCAGCCTTTGCCTCCCAAGTGCTGGGATTAAAGGTGTGGACCACCACTGCTTGACAGCCTTCGTTGGTTTGGGGCTTTGTTTTTTTTTTTTTTTTGTTGTTGTTATTTTGGTCTTTTTAGTGTGTGTGTGTGTGTGTGTGTGTGTGTGTGTGTGTGTGTGTGTACTTAAAGAGGGTTCCATGGCACAGTGAAGGTCAGAGGACACTTTGTAGGAGACAGTTCTCTTCATCATGTGGTCCAGGAATGAGATTCATGTAGTCAAGCCTGGAGAGCACGGCCTCACTCGCTGAGCTTCTCACTTGGTCCTCGCGGATTTGTTAACTGGTTCTTACAGGATCTGCGTTTGCTTAGATATTTTTTTCTTGAAAATAGCAGCCTCAGCAGACCCTCTTCTTTTCAGAGCACTCTGTTTCCAATGGGCCCGGGAGCCACTTGATAGAGGACGAGGAGCTGGAAGACATGGGTGAGGGCAGTGAGGACGAGTGGGAGCAAGTGGGTCCCAAGAACAAGACATCTGTCACCCGACAGGCGGATTTCGTCCAGACACCTATCACTGGCATTTTCGGTGGACACATCAGGTCTGTGCTTTCCCATGTTCCCACGGGGGAGATGTGAGTGTCTGGATCCTTCCTGCATCTGCTTTGCCTGCTTTTCACTTTCTGATGCCCCGCTCCCAGGGGCTGTGTGCCTCAGTGCTCCCGAGGGCTCTGGCCCATCACTTCACAGTCAGGGTTTCTCCGTATAGCCCTAGTTGTCCTAGAACTAACTTTGTAGACGAGGATGACCCTGAATTCAGAGATTTGCCCTCCTCTATTGCCTGAGTGCTGGGGTCAAAGGCATATGCTGCTGCCGCCCAACTTTGCTTTCATTGATGTTTTTCAGCTTCCTTTTGGGAGCCCAAGTCAGTCATTCCTGACTCAGGAGGAAGGCTGGGGCATTGCACCCTGACAGGAAGGGTCTCAGCTGCGTGTCATATCTCTTTGCTCATAAATTAGGATACCAGGCAGTACAAACAAGATCCTTTGTTGAATCTCAGAGTGTTCCCTGGATGAGGTTAAATAAGAGATGAGATGTACTTCTGGTTTTTATTCAGAAGAGCTTAGGAAAAGAAAGATGAAATAAAACAACTAAGAAAACAAGGCTAGGTTGGCGCCTTCCCCGCATGCTGGCCGCCTCTTCCTAGATCGCTAACGTGGTTTTTATTAGCCTTGACTTGCTTCCCTTCCTCCTCCTGATGGTTTTATAGAAGGGGAGCAGCATTAAAAGCCTTGCTCCCCTGGAGGTTCCTCCCCACTCCCTGCTTCACTAGAACAGGCTGTGACACTTTGTTAAATACCCCCTACCCCACTCTGCTTGAATTTGTTAGCCGGTGGCTGCTGTGCTCTGGTGTGCAAGCGAAGAATTTGGAAGTTGAAGCATCTCAGCCAAGCTGGGCAAATGTACAGATCAATTGCTAATCACAGGCTGGTAGTCAGCCGAGTTATTTTTAAGTTCAGGGTGGTTTTGGCTGTTCTGTTGTCTCTGGTCCTGTGATAGTGAATAAACTTACTTGAGTGTTTATTTCTTCTCTGTTAGTTAAGCTTAAGGGACAGTGACAGAGAGTGACCTCTTACTTCTTTGTTTGTTTGTCTTTAATTGTGATTTTTAGGTCTGTGGTTTACCAGCAGAGTTCCAAGGAGTCTGCCACCCTGCAGCCATTCTTCACACTGCAGTTGGATATCCAGTCTGACAAGATCCGCACAGTCCAGGATGCGCTGGAGAGCCTGGTGGCCAGAGAGTCTGTCCAAGGTTACACCACCAAAACCAAGCAGGAGGTATGTTCCCAGCTGCCTGGAACCTTCTAGATGCTTGGACAGAACAGAACTAAGCTGAGGGAAACTGAGTCTGCCTCTCGAGCAGTTGCTCTACAGAGAAGCCCCAGGTTTTCAGGATGCAGGAGTTGGACCAGATGGACCCCAGTCTTGGCTCTTGTGATAGAGGGAATGTCTCTCTTCTGCCCTTGACCCTGCCCTGCATCTCATTGCCTCAACCTAGTCCCTGTATCTGCAGTTGGCCCACCTCTAGCAGAGGAGTTCCGGTCTAGGCGCATCTGTCTCGCAAAAGCATATACGTCAGGGATGCACAGACGTACAGGTCGGATGCCTGCTGTTCTTTGTGATGACGGGGATAAAGTCTTGAGTGCTTCCATCCTGGACAGTTAGGAACTGGGCTTGTCGCTTGTGGAGGGAGACTGGTGTCTGGCTCTCAGTGGCCTGCCCTCTGCTCTGCAGTGGAGGCCATCTTCTCTGTCAGATCTCAGACTGTGGCATGGAGGTCACAAGGCAGGATGAATGCTGGCTAGTTAGGGTGACATTTCTCTGAAGAGTTCTTGGTGTTGGAAAGCTGCAAACACTCAGTGGAGTGTTCAGGCTGCAAGGTTACATTTGAGATCCCAGCTCCGACCTGTCTTCAGAAATGTCCTTCTGTGGCCCCTGTTCTGAGGAGAGAAGAGTGAAGACACCCCAGCCTCAACTACCCCTGAGGCTCTAGGAGGCCAGCCATGCCACACTCTGGGTATCTGCAGAGGGAAGGTCTTCACCATGTTGTCTGATTCGGTCCTGGTGGTTGGGTTTGTCCACAAATGTTAAGTACCAGGAGTCAGGGATGGAAGCCCAGTGCCCAGCCTGAGTAAGAAGTCCACGGCTGAGCCCATGAGAGGAGGGCAGGCCAGGTGGCCTTGGTCTGGCTGTGGGCAACTGGTAGCTGACTCAGCCTGTACCTGTCTGTGGGTTGCTGTCTTTTAGATTATTACTTAAATTGTCTTTCTCTTCAAGTAAATAATGGGGCTTTGAGGAGTGGAGTGAGCAACTGAAGATACATTTGGTGGAGAAAACCAGAAGAAACCTAACAGCAGGCAGAGCCTGGAACAGTTGCGGGTGGGCAGAGGCGTGGCCTCCAGCAGGGCGGGCCGCACTCTCCTGAGTTACACCCCATTAATTTTTATCGCTTGTGCTGCTCTTTAAGGAACTGTAAAAGATTCAGGAGCACGTGAAAGCACTAAAGGGACATGTTGACAGAACCAGGAAGTGAGTGACAGGGACAGATGACTTTGGGATTACTTGAAATGTGTGATTGAAGATACTAGGCAGGTGTGTGATGGGAGGAGAAGCCAGGCTGGTGCGTGCCTGTTCCAGCCTTTCCGCAGCCAGCTTGTCTTCCTAGCCAGTGTGTGGCTGTAGAGCCAAAGTCTTCACATGGAGGCCACAGATGGGCTCCGTTGCAGGTGTCCATAGGGGTGCAGGTATGGCTAGGGCTGGGGAACTCTGCAGGATGCTGCTGCATCCAGGCAGGCAGGCCCCTGACCCTGGTGGCTACTCTGTCCCAGGTTGAAGTCAGCCGCAGAGTGACTCTGGAGAAGCTTCCCCCTGTCCTCGTGCTCCACCTGAAGCGCTTTGTCTATGAGAAGACAGGCGGATGCCAGAAGCTGGTCAAGAACATTGACTACCCCGTGGACTTGGAGATCAGCAGAGGTAATGCTGGCCTGTGCCTGCTGCAGCCACGCAGCCCTGGAGCCTGTCACCCCCAGTCACCAGTGAGACGTTTAGTTAGGACTCTGTTTTAACTTCAGTGACATTTGTGGATTTCTAAGAGGCTCATTAAGGTGGTTTTCTTATTTTTAAATTTGATTTAGGGCTGGTTTTGCCGATATGTACGAGTGTGCACTGTGTGGTCGCCTGGTACTGGCAGAGGCTCAAAGAGGGCATTGGATCCCACATTGGTGCTGGGAATCAAACACAGGTTCTCTGAAAACGAGTACCCCGTAGTCTGAAAAGTACTGAGCCCTCTATCTGGGTCCCTCTATTTTGCTTTATATTTTAGTTAAGTGTTTTATTTTGGCTTTAAGGCAGGGTCTCAACATGAAGTGCTGGTGGGCCTGGAGCTCACTGTATTAGCCAGGCTGGCCTTGAACTCTTATTACAGTGCTTTGCCTGATACAGATAGAGACAAAACGGACTTTACAAGATCAGAAAAGTGGGAGGGGCAGCTGGTGCCGGCAGGGTGTGCCCCCGCCCCACAGGGAGGGACCTGGAGCCTGTGCAGAAATGTACTGGCTGCTGCTCTCCATGGGCCTCTGGCTCAACAGTGGCAGCACCACATACCTGCCTGGAGCCCACAAGAGCAGCAGTGCTCTAAGCGCTGAGCTGTCTCGCTAGCCCTGCCAGCATGCTTTGAAGAGCCCTAAGAGACAGGTCCTTACTCGACCTGCAGGGTGAAGGAAGCTGTGTGTGTGTGTGTGTGTGTGTGTGTGTGTGTGTGTGTGTGTGTGTGTGTGTGTGTAGGCATGCATACATGCCAGAGCACACGTGCACATGTGTGTTGGTTCAGGAGATCAGAGCTCACCTTTTACGTCCTGGTCTTCATGGGGAAATAAGAAGGCACTTTGTAGAAGTTGGTTTTCTTTGTCCACCATGTGGGTGAAGGAATGAATGTCTTAGATGGTGCTGGAGCTCAGCAGGCCAAGCAGTCCAGAGTAGAGGTCTGGGAAATAAAAAGGCAGCGAGCCGTGTCTTACTCTGATCCTGGAGAAAGATCCTCCTGGGTCTGGTCCTCCTCCATCCCTCACTGCATACCCCAATTCCTGTACCCTAGTCCAGGAGCTGAGTGTACACATGCCTCCTCTGCCTGTGGATGTCAGCTCCTTCAGGTTCAGTTCTGACACAGCTCTGGGCTCTGACCCTCGACGTGGGGTGTGTGTCTCTGGGGACCCTGTCACCAGCCAGGGCTGCTCTGTGAAGACTTTGTTGAAGTGTTGCTATTTTGTTTTTCAGAACTACTCTCTCCAGGCGTCAAAAATAAAAATTTTAAATGCCACAGAACCTATAGGCTGTTCGCAGGTGAGTGTTTGCCTCTGCTCCCTCAAAACCACAGTGAACAGAGTCTGTAGGGTGCCAGGCAAAACTGTGCTGGAGCACACTCCATAGAGAGTGTCCTAGGAGAGCCTGGTTGTCAGGAAACACTCAAGACCGTGTTTGCCCTGAATTGTGGCTGACACGAGATGGTTCTTATGATGTGTCTGTGTCTGCCTGAATTAGTGGCCTGCAGGCTCTCCTGGAGCCACCTCCCTTTGGGACAGTTAGCTGGGGGCTGGTGAGGGTAGGTGTCTGGGGCAGTGGGATGAGGGGCTTTTCTCATGGGTTGCTGGCTTGGTGCTGTCTTCCAGTGGTCTACCATCATGGTAACAGCGCCACAGGCGGCCACTACACTACGGACGTCTTCCAGATTGGGCTTAACGGCTGGCTGCGAATTGATGACCAAACGGTCAAGGTTATTAACCAGTACCAGGTGGTGAAGCCGACTGCTGACCGCACAGCCTACCTCCTGTATTACCGCCGTGTGGATCTGCTGTAACCGTGCCCGTGTGCCTGTGTGTGCCTGACGCTGCTTCCTACAACTCCCAACTCCCTCACTACCCGCCTCTCTAGTGGCTCTGTAGAGAGACTCTCCCTCTGCCAGTGGGCCTGGATGAAGATGCCTGGGGTCTGCACAGTGCAGCTCATGCTGACTCTGACTTCAGAGACTGGACTGATGACTGAGCGAGGAGACACGAGCCGCCACTTCTGTAGAACCACTGGCTCCTGAGCAGAGGCGGCGGCCCACGGTGTCCCAGTCTGATCTCGTAGTGGAATACGTCCCGCACCAGCAGCTCTTGTAAATTTGTGAAAATGAATTTTATCTTTCCTTAAAAAAATAATTTTTTTAATTCATCACATTTTCCTCCTTTACCCTTTAGTTTTTGATAAATGACAAAAATGAGCCAGTTATCAGAGAGGAGATAGCTCTTACTTCAAAAGGAAATAAGTATAAAAAAATATGTTGCTGGTTCCTAACAGGAAACGCAGTTTAACGACTGTGAAAGGGAAACTGCTGACGTAGACACCGCGGGTCAGACGTGTGGGTAGACGTCGGGCTGCAGAGGTGGGTGACTGTAACTATCACCATGAAAAGATTGCAAATTGCATCCATGCTGTGTACACATGAACGGTGGGCAAAATGATGAAGACTGACATTTCCCAGTGTCTGCTGTGTAATCTCCTGCCACGCCTCTGATGCCGTGTCCCTCATGTACACAGTGTAGTGATTCCTAGGAGTATAAAGTTGTCACCCGTCAATAAAGATCACAAAGTTGGTTTAAAGCTGTGTCTCTTGGTGTGGTCAGCCTCTGAGCTCAGCCAGGACTCTGCCTGTGCTGGGTTGTGTGGCCGTTGCTGAGCCAGGGAAAGCCTGGCCTTCAGCTTTGCTCCCTCTGATCCCGGGGCTTAGGTCAAGGCCAAGCCTTACCTGAGTGTTCCTGATGCTGCCTCAGCTCCTGTCAGAGATGAAGAGACCGCCACCAGCCACAGGAAGCCTGCTGTGTTCAGGGCTCAAGGGAAGGGCTCACAGTGCGATAAAACCTTTTACTCCCAAGCTCCTTCCTTTGGTGAAGGGTCAGCGTTCTACCCAAGTCCTCGGCTTTTCTTCAGGATTCGGGGTTCTGGCTCCTGTGCTTTCCGGAAACTGGTTGACAGCCAGAGGGACTCCAGCGCTCGTTCTGTGTGGTGTTGCTGGATTCAGTGAGCCAGTGCACAGCATTCCTCAGTTGGGCCTTACTCTGTCTTGGCAATGCATCCAGAAAGCCACCGCAAGAGGCCCAACGCATGCTTTCCAAGTAGATGAGCATCCTGTGTGAGCAGGTGAGTTCTCCCAGTTCCCTTGCCATCTTCGTTCTCCTGAGACATGATGGCAGTGTTGGAGCCATCTGAAGACCGTGGAACAGTAAACAGCGATGAAGTGAGTCCAGTACGGTGGGTGCATGGGCATCTTTGTCAGCGAGTGACTTTTGCTGCTTTCTTTTTGGAGGCTGTCCTTTGTGTAGTTTGCCTGGACTTCTGACTTTGACCACTTTGCTGCCAGCACAGGATTCTGCTCCCTTTCCTGTGGCTCATGTCAAGAAGAAAGCTGGCTTTGGAGGGCAGAGTGTTTAACCCTTTCCTGATTGGGCTGCTATTCTGATATTTGTTGGCCGAGGGGCGGATCCTGTGTCTAAGTCTTCCTGGCTTATAGACACTCCAGTCATCCTCTCGAGGCAGTATGAACTCTAGTTTTCTTTTACAAGGGCTTGCATTCTTCCTAGACCGTCCTCTAGCCTTTAGCCCAACTCTAATGGCTCCCCTGGAACCATAATACCTTCCCGTGGTTTAAGGTCATGTTAAACCTCATTGGAGAGAGATGGACATAGATGCATGGCTTAACGCAAGAGTCCTTAAGGTTTTTATACATAGCAATCAATCATTGCCCAAGTGTATGTGCGCCACATTCCTACCTGGGAACTGGTATACTTCAGAAGACCTAATCCCATCCCCCAGAACTGGAGTTACAGATGGATGCGAGCCACCGTGTGGATGCTGGGAACTGAACCCAGGCCCTCTACACAAGAAGAACAAGTGCTTCTTACTGAGCCGTGTCTCCAGCCCTGAGACTGTATTTTTGATAGCATCTCTATTTGTTTAGTCTGAGCTGCATCAGTACACAGTCAGGCATAGATAGGTATGCAGAGCTGGGGTGGAAGAGCCATACCGGCCCAGGATGAAGGATTGTCGGCGTTCTCTCCCTGAGGAACAGGCCTCCTGTGTTGTTGACTCTGGAGTCTAATCCTACCATGGTGTTCAGTGCTAAGCTTCCTGGTGGGCTCCCCTGCCTTTGGTTCATACACACTCAGAACTTCCCTGCAAATTTTGCTCTCGGGGCTTTCGAAGTAGCTATTTTCCTAACCTAGTGTTCAGCGTGTAGACATCTTAAAGTCAAGGTGAATTGCTAAGGTGGCATCAACCATGTATCTCCAAGATGGACATTCATGATTGGAAGCCTCAAAGTCCATCTGGAGTGTGTTGGGCTGGGTGGTGGGGCTCTAGGATGCTTCCTGGGGTCCCAGAGCAGGGTTGTTGTATATCTTACCTTGGGCTCCTAGCCTATACTTTGTTTATTTGTTTGTTTGTTTTTTGAGACAGGGCTTCTCTATATAACCTTGGCTGTCCTGGAACTCACTCTGTAGACCAGGCTGGCCTCAAACTCAGAAATCTGCCTGCCTCTGCCTCCCAAGTGCCAGGATTAAAGGCGTGTGCCACCACTGCCCGGCCTTAGCCTATACTTTAAAAAAAATTTTATATTTGGATGTCTGTACACCACATACATGCCTGGTGCCCATGGGGCCAAGAGAGGGCATCGAATCCCTGGAGCTAGAGCTACGGCTGCCCGGCTGTGAACTGCTCTGTAGGTTCTAGGCATCAAACCTCTACAAGAGCAGCCAGCGCTCCTAACCAAGCTGAGGCGTCCCTCCTATAGCCAGGACATCAAATAAAGCAGGGTTTCTTACTTTACCCTCAACATTTTGATATTTTTACTGTTTAAGGTGTGTGTGTGTGTGTGTGTTGTGTGTTTGTGTAAAGAAAATGCATGAGAAGTGTTTCTGAGAGCCTGAGTCCTGAGGGAGCACTTCTGTACTGTGGGCAAGCATTTATTGCTCCTCGAGACTGCCTGAAACGCTGCCAAGACTTCCACATCCTAGACTCGAGTTCTCATACGTAGTTTATAGATAGCAATCTTCTGTGCTCCACAGAGAAAAGATGGCACCTCTCAGCCCTCCAGTGACTTCCTGCCCTGTGAGGTTGGCAAGCTGGGTCAGAGCACACCCGTGGGTGGCATCCTCTCACTGGCATCGTGGTCCTATCCTCCAGCTTTCCTGCCTCCCCCTGCATTCCAGGCTGAAGAAAGCTCTGTGATTGTTCCTGTAAGCAGGCTTCCGGCTTGTGAGCTCAGGTCAGGTCTGGTGCCCTAAGGCTATTGCAAGTAGCATCCGCTTGTGTGTGTACACTTAAAGGATTTGGCGCACTAGCCCTCCTGGGGGCCTATGCCAGCCATTCCTGCTGTGCTGAGGACAAGTACCAGACCTCAGCCTATTGGGGGAGCCTGTGATTGGCCGCCATGAGTCAAATAGTATTCAGAGGCTCTGGCTGTAGAAAAGAAACGGAAACGTGGGCAGGAATCCCCAGAGCTGTAATGTTCCTGCATACACTGGTCACTGAAGATGGGAGCAGAGCCCACACAGCCACCCCCGTGAGATCTGTCCACCTTCCACCTCCTGTGACATCACTATGAGCTTAGCGAGATGCTCAGGCCTCCGTGCATGCATTAGACACCGCTTGCTTGGATGTTGGGGCACAGGCCTGTAGGACAGGAAGGAGCCAGCTTGACAAACACAAACTCTAGGTGAGGCTAGAGACCATCTTCGCCCCTGTGGTGCACCAGCAGCCAGGTCACAAGATGGCCATACTGTTCCCGTGGGGCCATACCTGTGCAGGAAGTTTGCAGGGAAACCGGTGAGCAAACAGGCCCTTATCCACAGGGAATGCATTCCCAGGCCTGCAGTTCGGGAATCACCACGGGCAATTGACTCTTTTTTTCCTGTCTTCCTTCCTTCCTTCCTTCCTTCCTTCCTTCCTTCCTTCCTTCCTTCTTCCTTCCTTTCTCCTCCCCCACCCCTCAAAAAAAGATGGTCTCTGTAGCCTGCAGCAATCTTTCTCCTTCAGCCTCTGCAGCTGGGTTTCTTCAAAGTCATGGTTTCTCCTTGCCATTTTGCTAACTTGTTGGCCCATCCCCTCCTTTGTTGATATTACCCTGTCGGTTCTGGGTTCTTCATTGAAGCCAGTGCAGTTCAGGGAGCTGCTGGATGCTTGCTTTTCAAGGAGCCCACATGCTAGGCAAGTGCTCTTTCATTGAGCATTCCTGACTGCTCCTAAGAGACAGCCCCACCAAGGCAGCCAGGGTGATTGCTGTGTGGTGGGCCTGGAGGGACGGGATCTCTGCCCTTCCAGGCTTGTAATGCCCAGTTGTGAGCCAGCTGCAATGCCCAGCTGCACAAGCTGCTTGTATTTACCATTATTATTATTATTATTATTATTATTATTATTATTATTATTTTATTATTTACTACTTCCTTATATAGCTACATCGTGAGCTTTCTAAAGGTTTCTGGGGCACAAGAATAACCCAGGTAGAGACCATGTCCACCCAGAGACCAGATTCAGCAGCAGAGAGAGCGATTCTACTTGTCCATGCTGACAGCCCCTCAGAGGCTCACTCATTTCTGGATACAGCAGGAATATGCTCTAATTCTTCCCGGAGGCCAGGTGTCTTCATTAGGGTCTTATTGCTGTGAAGAGATACCGTGACCTATAAGGACAACATTTAATTGGGGCTGGCTTACAGGTTCAGAGGTTCCATCCATTATCATCAAATATTGATAATAATAATTATTATCAAGGCAGGATCATGGCAGCATCCAGGCAGGCATGGTGCAAGAGGAGCTGAGAATTCTGTCTTGTTCTGAAGGTAAACAGAAGACTGGCTTCCAGGCAGCTAGGATGAGGGTCTTAAAGCCCACACCCACAGTGACACACCTACCCCAACGAGGCCTCACCTCCTAATAGTGCCATACCCTGGGCCAACCATATTCAAACCACCATACTGACTCCTTATAGCATGCAGTAAATGTGATACTTCGACTCAGATGTCCTATTAGGCTGCAGGATCCTGAGGCTTTGCCTGAGCCAAGGCCTGGCTGCCCTATCTCCAGTCTTGCCCTCTAGGTGCTGTTGGCTTTAGGAGGGCTCTCCTGTGTATGCTAGCATTTGTGACTTGAAGCATGTACATGCCACAGCATCCCCCACACCTTTCAGGGTAACCATTACAAAGATTTCCAGAGGTTACCAGATGTCCCCAGGAGTTCACCAGGTTAGCAGCCGACGGATTTGGACCTGGGTTTCCATCAGCTGCAACCACAACCTGCACGCCCATCGTTCTTTAACCCATTCATGGTGTCCCTTTTTGCTGCCGAGGATGTGCCCACAGTGCTGTGTGTCTGCATGGATGCTGTAATTCTGTTGAGTGTATATCTGCAGTAAGGAACTCTGGAGTTGGAGCCTGCTGCAGCGTAGGGCAAAATGCAGGACCCACACACGTTTGTTTAGTTTGACCATCATGCCATCTAGCTCCACAAGCAGGTCCCAAGTTTGCCAATTTCGTGGCAGCATCTCTTGGTTCTGAACTGTGGTGTCCCTTCTTTCTGGCTACCACTCAGTGACAGTCACCTAGCCCGCTGATGCCAGGTTGAGCCTGCATTACAGTCAACAATGGATGATTTCAATCACTGTCCCTTGCCCACCTTGGTATGTCTCCACTGCTCCCCCTGGTTTGCCTCTGCTGAACTGCCTGCTCCATAAGAAGAAGAGACTCAGGTGCCTTTGCAGAGGTTGCTGTGGGTGGAGGTGCATTGGCCTGGGGGTGCTGACTCCTGCTGGACTTCCCTTCTGGCTTGGGCCACCCAGCCCTTCTCTCTGTGTCCTGTAAGTTCTGCTAGGAGGGCCAGGGAGTGACCTGTCCCAGAGACGCACCCTTCCTTTCAGCCTCGCACCCATCCCCTCCACAGCCACCTCTCAGAGTGCAGGGAAGCAAAGTGGAATTCCAGTGTGAGCCAAGCCGGGATGTCTGGGATGTCTGTTTCGCTCCGTGTCTTCACTACAGGTTTTCTTTTTTCTTTTTTTTTTTTTTTCTTCTTTTTTTTGGTTTTTTGAGACAGGGTTTCTCTGTGTAGCCCTGGCTGTCCTGGACCTCACTCTGTAGACCAGGCTGGCCTCGAACTCAGAAATCTGCCTGCCTCTGCCTCCCAAGTGCTGGGATTGAAGGCGTGCACCACCACCACCGCCCGGCCACTTCCGGTTTTCTACATGGGCACTTCTTGCTTATTGTTTGTGTTTTGAGACAGGGTTATAAGTAACCCAGGCTGGCCTTGAACTTGGATAAAGCTAAGGATGACCTCTGCTTTCCAAATTCTGGGCATGTGCCACCATACCTAGCCATTTTTCTCTTCTTGATCTGCCAAGTTAGTTTCCATGCCCAGGGTAGCCGCTCTTGCTCACTCTCCTCATCAAGGGAGACCAGCTGCTCTTCTCCAAGGCCTGAGGTTTCACTGTGCCGTAAACCCAGGAGACTTAACTAGGGAGCACACTGGCCAAGTCTGTGCCCTCTTCTTGAAAGGCAAGTACTAGCTTCTGGTTTGAAAGTTAGCATGACGGTCTTGTGCCCGTAAGACACAAAAGATCCAATTCCACGTCTGCAGCACAGGGCACAGACGTCTTGGGCGCCGAGTGCCATTCTGTTTGGGTGACCTAAGTACAAACATCCTAGCCTGGAGGATTAAGTTCCCCTTAAATACTTGTGGGTTCTGAACTTCAGGGGAAGTTTGCTTGGAAATGCTGTCTTGGGATTTCATCAAACATTTGGGAAAGAATCTGAAAACATATTTCTAAATCCTCCATGGTCCCAGCCTGAGTCCTAGTTGGTTTTTAATAAGCCTAGCTATTAGGGGTTCATCACACTGTTATTATGACTGACTGACCGAGCAGATAGCTTCCCCTGAAAGTCCAGGGCGATATGAGTGGACTCGTGGGCCGCCATGGTCCCATCTGGCAGGCTCCAGCACACACACATATGAGCTTTTAGACACAGCTGCCCCAAATCACGTAGTGACTCCTTTTCAAATGTATATTTATTCAGTCATCAAACATGGACTCTCTGCTTTGCTTATAATTGCAAGGAAACTCAGGAGGTGAGATTTTTGACTACACCACCTCTTTCTTCTTCTTCTTCTTCTTCTTCTTCTTCTTCTTCTTCTTCTTCTTCTTCTTCTTCTTCTTCTTCTTCTTCTTCTTCTTCTTCTCCTCCTCCTCCTCCTCCTCCTCCTCCTCCTCCTCCTCCTCCTCCTTCCTCTTCCTCTTCCTCTTTCTCCTTCTCCTCCTCTTCTTCCTCCTTTTCCTCCTCCTCCTGTTCCTCTTCCTCCTCTATTCTTCAAGGACTGAGGAATGAAACCAGAGCCTTGGCTAGTGAGCCAAGCACATGACCACTGTGCATTGCCTCCAGACCTTTTTCTATTTTTTCTTTTTTTTTTTTTAAAGAGCTATATTTAAATTATGTATTTCTGTATGCTTTTGCTATCTTCAGACACACCAGAAGAGGGCGTCAGATCCCATTACAGATGGTTGTGAGCCACCATGTGGTTGCTAGGAATTGAACTCAGGACCTCTGGAAGAGTAGTCAGTGCTCTTAACCACTGAGCCATCTCTCCAGCCCCCTATTTTTTTTTATTTTAAATACCGTCTCATTAAATTCCCTTCTTACAGCAGCCAAGGCCTGAGGCGTCAGCTTCTCCAGTTGCTTGTGTTCTTCATCCTGCATTTTTGCTGGCGTGAAGTCTGTCTTCTTTCTCACTGGGAAAGTGAAGACTGGGGAGATTACCACATCCAATAATGTACCAGATTGTCAGTCAACTTCTGCTACTGTGACAAAATGCCCGTGATAAACACCTTATAAGGAGGGAAGGTTCATCTGGGCCTGTGGTACAGATGTGTGTGGAGCATGGCCAGATGGGTTTTATTCACTTCTAGTAGCTGGGAAGCAGAAAGGGAGGGACAGGAAGGTACTAGGCCCCAGTACCAGGTACCCGTACCCCATCCAAGGACATGGCTTTACCACCATCCGTAACATCACAGGCTGGGGACCAAGTCTTCAACATGTGGGTGTTTCAAGGCCAGTCATATGAGCCACAGCACACATAGGAGGTAAGGGGCATTAAGAAGACATGTTTGCCTTTAACTATGGTGGCACTGAGGGCCACTCCCCAGCCTCTGCCGTTTGTGACCCTGGGGTTGTTAAGCAGAGCCCCATATAGCCTACAATGATGGAGGGAGAGTGACCTGGACAAGCAGATCACTTTAGTGACAGGGTCCTGAGAGAGAGCCAAGGCATGAGAAGACAGAGATAGTGTCTTAGTTAAGGTTTTACTGCTGTGAGCAGACACCATGACTAAGGCAACTCTTATAAGGACATTTAATTTGAGCTGGCTTACAGGTTCAGAGGTTCAGTCCGGTATCATCAAAGCAGAAACATGGCAGCATCCAGGCAGGCACGGTACAGGAGGAGCTGAGAGTTCTACATCTTCATCTGAAGGCTTCTGTTAGCAGAATACTGACTTCTAGGCAGCTAGGATGAGGGTCTTAAAGCCACAGTGACACACCTACTCCAACAGGGCCACACCTTCTAATAGTGCCAGTCCCTGGATCAAGCTTATACAAACCACCACAGAAAGTAAGAAAGTCTGGGATCCGGAGGTCTTGAATGTTCTGTGTCTTCTGCCAAGCAGGTCTCTCCTCCGTACATCGGGGTCTCAGAGAATGCTCGGTTGGCCAGTTTACCCATCAGCAGGAGGGTTGGGGTCTTGGTCACCAGAGCTCTTGTGGGTAGGTGTTTTGGGTCAGGCACACAGCCAGGGACCTTGATTTTATTTCATTTTGTTTTTCTTTTTCTTTATCACTTATTTTGACCTGTAAGTACTTTTAAATTTTTTAATAGTTCTCTGAGAATCTTTTTAAAAAAGATTTATTTGTTTTATGTATATGAGTACACCATTGCTCTCTTCAGACACACCAGAAGAGGACATCAGATCCCATTACAGATGGTTGTGAGCCACCATGTGGTTGCTGGGAATTGAACTCAGGACCTCTGGAAGAGCAGTTGGTGCTCTTAACCACTGAGCCATCTCTCCAGCCCTCTGAGAATCTTGTATAATATGGTGTTTTGTTTTTGTTTTGTTTTGTTTTGTTTTGTTTTTTTGAGACAGGGTTTCTCTGTGTAGTCCTGGCTGTCCTGGAACTCACTCTGTAGACCAGGCTGACCTCGAACTCAGAAATCTGCCTGCCTCTGCCTCCCAAGTGCTGGGATTAAAGGCGTGCGCCTCCACTGCCCGACCATATAGTATGTTTTGATCATATAGTCATCCTTCCTCCACCTCTTTCTTGATCCATGCCCCCCCCCCCCCCCCCCCGCCTCCCATTGGTTTCCCACCCAACCTTGTATCCACCACACTTCTGCCCAGCAAACCCAGTTTGTGCCACCCATCCATTCTTGGGTTGGCGGCCACCCGCTGGAGTGTGAGTTGACTTAACTGGCCTACTGGCCTTTTTTTTTTTTTTCCCAGCATCCTTCGCTCACCAAGAGCTACTCTGCTCAAGGGCGGCCTGAGCTTGCACAGGTCTCCGCCGTGCATGCTGTCGCGACTGCTGTGACTTCATGTATGCAGCTGGTACGTAGGGAAGACAGTTTCCTGATAGACATCTGCAGCCTGTGGCCCTTCCGCAAAGGTTCCCAAGGCTGGGGTGGAGGGGCTGTGACACAGATGTCCTAGTTAGGACAGCGCTCCACAGTGACTTACTCTCTGCACCTTGACTGGTTGTGGATCTCTGTGTTAATTACCTGTTACTGCTGAGAGTCTTCTCCATGAGGGCTGCGAGACACACCTGTCGTCCGCCCCAGGAGCCTGTAGTTTTAATGATTGCAAGCTGCCACTCACAAACAAGGGCACTGAGTACCAACTGTGGACCCAGTGCCTCATGCATCCCCTCCACAGCAGGGACCCAAAGCCAGGGGGTTTATTTACTGTCTTCATTTACAGAGCGGAGGAGGCCAAGAGAAGGCCAAGGCAGCAGAGTGCTCAGAGGGGATTCAAACCCAGGCCAGCTTCAGTGGAGCCTCTGCGTCAGCAAAACACTGGTCCCAGGGAAGCCTGGGAGCCTCAGAGCCTCAGGGGCCTTGGTGATGTGGGAAATGCTGGTGAAAGGTACTTTGCCTCAGAATTCACGAGGTTGGTGCATTCTGTTTTGGTTAAGAGTTCTGGGAAGCCTGAGTTCTTTCTGAGCTGCCATCCCCTCTCCCAGAGTGCTGGCTCCCTCCTGCCCGTGGGAACCGGGTGACTGCTGGCAAACAGGCCTGACTCACAGCCCTTCCTTCCCAGCGCTGGCAGGAGGTGTAAGTCTTAGCTGCTGCATCAGGAACCCCCAGCCACAGTGACTGTCACAGCCTTCCTCCCTAGAGGGGTTTGTGCAGTGACTGTCAGCCTGTACAGTCCCTGCTGACAACCCCCAGGCAGGTGACACTCCACCTCCCGGTGCGTCTCCTCAGTGCACACAGCTCTTAATCTGCCCTGGACCACAGACGTCCTACTGTCTGTCACACAGCAGTCCAGTGCCTGACAGGGCAGAGGAAAGCTACTGGCTGCTCCTAGCCTCTCCTAGCCCCTCAACCCCTACAGGACTCCCTGCTCTCTCATGTCCCCCCTTCCTTCTGCATCACAATTCCCTACATGCTTCTGCCTCTCGTCCCTCCCATAGTCATACGTGTTCTTGCAGACGCTCCTGTTCTGACACAGCAGAGGGGAGACAGGTCACTCGTCACCTCTGCCTCCACCTGTTTGCTTTCAGCCTTTGCCGCGTTCCTCCTTCCTTCTCTGTATCCAGCTCTGTACCGTGATTCCTGCTCTCTTCTGGTTTTGTTTAATCTGTATAGCGCCTGGAGAGCAATGCTAGTGTCACCCACAGGACTCCGGCGTGCACCTGCAGTTCTTCACAACGCATGAACAGTTGCTGACCTTGAGTGAGCTCCTGTGGTGAAGCATGAGCGAGCCTGGCAACACCATGCCTGGCTGCTATGACCGTACCCTCTGTATCCCTTTATATTCCATGTGAGGCAGACACCCGTACCCCAGCCCACCCCAGTGTCAGCAGGTGCTTTAAAAAACAGAGTCAGTTCTTCTTTGACTATGAGTGGAGGAGGTCACCGTCTCTTTGTTTTCTTGAGAACTTGTTTGGAGGCCCAAGGCGAGGAGTGCAGTGACTCCTGCAGCCTTGACCGAAGTCCTCTCTTCTGGAAAGGTCTCCCCATGTTGGATCTAGGGAGAAGCCAAGAGAGCTCACTCCAAAGACAGAAGCTGTTGCCCTGCTAATTAAGAACCGAATCTACCATTGTCCAGAGAGTCTTCTGACCAGACACAAAATGGCGGATTGGACTCTATGTCAGCAGGGCTTCTCCTTCTCTGACCTTGTCTGGAGAATTTAGTCCCCGCCCCCTGCTACACCTCTACCTTGGAAATGTCACATAGCCTTGGTTAGATAGCAGGCTCAGTGACCTTACTCAGGAAGAGAACCAGAGACCCCTGGAATGACTCCATGCTAATGAGGCATCTGAGTGCCTTAGCCTTCAGCCAATGACCTTTGCCCACCCTGGGTACTCCTACCTCTCTTCCCCCCCAAACTATATAACCCTTGATTCACCCTGAGTAAAGTTGGTCTGTCTCCCCAAGTGGTCCCAGAGTGTCCCTCTTACTGCTTGTACTCATCGGCCATCTGAAACCCTGTTGGTCAGCTCTGCTCCTTTTGTCTTCCTGGGCTGGTGGCCAATGACTGGGGAGAAGGGAGACCCACCAGAAGCTTAAACAAAGGCTTTATTTTCTGTACGCATGGAGAGACAGCCAGCTCAGGAACTGAGCCTCCTCCTGAAAGGAAGTCATACAGCATTTGTAAAGAGTGGGCCATAAAATGGGATTATCTAAAAAATTCTTTGACACAAAGGGTTGAGTAAAGGGAGTATTGTTGGTGGCTGAGTGTTATCCGGGGCTTCTGGTTTCAGGTTCCAGATTCATCTTTCTAAACAGTTGCTCAGAAGTTTAGGTGATACAGGATTAAAGGAGTGGACCAGCCTCAGGGAGCTGATGGAGGCCTGACGGTTAGTTATGCTGTTTACAATTTGTGTATTTGGGCTAGATAACGGTAATCCCCCCAATTCACATACTTTACCAGTTAAAGGACAATTAAGAAACCCCTGGAGAAGCATGGTAGGCTTTGGCTCTTGAGCCTGCAGAATATGAACTCAGCTTGACCTCTGTTAGCAAAAATGGAGGAGTTGCTGTTGCTATGGTTAGGCTCTGGCAACCACCTCCTAAGGCTCCTGCTCCTGTCAAAGCAGACAGGAGACCACCCTCCCCCCCACCCCCAAATGTTGGAAATAAAGTCACACCAGTCCACAGCCTTTTAAAAGTAGATTCACGGTTTACAGTAAAATCTGCATTTTTTTTTTTTTTTGGCTTGGTGTATAAGTGTGGGGTTCGAATGTCACACCTTTGTAATCTAGCTTTGCCAGCTGCCCCAGAGGATTGCCTGTCTCTTCCCTAAGGGCTGGAGTTGCAGGTCTCTTTCACACCTTTCACTTCTTGTGTGGCTTCTAGGGATCCAAATTTCGGCCTTCACACTTTATCCTCTCAGCCTCCGAGGCTTTGTGTGTGCCTGCGTGAGTTTCCGGGGTCATTCCTCAAATACCTCCACCTGTTTTTGAGACAAGGCCTCTGGCCTGGAGCTTCCGGTTACGCTGAGGGACCAGTGGGTCCCCAGAGTCTGCCTGTCTCCACCAAGCTGAGCTCTTTGCTTCTAGAGATTGGCGTTGAGCCCTTGTGTTTGTGCAGAGCGCGCTTTACAGACTAAGTTGTCTCCCTACCTGTCTCTCTGTGTTTGCTATCAATAAATCATACAGGTGGACAGCATGAGGCAACAGAATGGAAGCTGGGCGGATGTCAATGTCTTTTCCCCTTCTGAGTCATCTGAGGAGCCAGACCATTAGTCCTGGGTCACAGAACATAGCCTTCCCTCTCCCTTGACAGACCATCTCTGGAGCTGAGTGCTTTATACGGCAGACTTCTGTGGCTTGCTGGGGCTTTCTCTAGCAAGCACGTCCCAGGCCTGCTGCTGAGGGTTGATCCCTGTTCCTCACTGAAGGAAGTCAGGGCAGGAACCTGGAGGCAGAAGCTGATGCAGAAGATGTGGAGGGGTGCTGCTTTCTGGCTTGCTCCCCGTGGCTTGCTTGGCCTGCTTTCTTCTAAAGATCAGCCACCGGCTCAGGGAGGGCACCACCCTCAATGGGCTGGGTTCTCACCTGTCAATCACTAATTAAGAAAAATGGCATACAGGCTCGCCTGCAACCTGATCTTACGGAGCCATTTTCCTAATTATGGCTCCCTCCTCTCAAATGACTTTAGCTTGTGTCAAGCTGACATAAAATTAGCCAGCACAATTGACTTGTTGTCAACCCGACACAAACACATCACCATTAAACCTGCATCTTCCTTTCCCATTCATTTCCGAGACCTCACATCAAAAACCTAAGTTTTTAGTCTTTAAATGTCATTAGACTTTAAAAGCCCTACAGTCTTTATGGATTTAAACACATTAAAAGTCCAATGTCTTTTAAAAATCCAAAATCTCTTAAGTGTTTCAGTTGTGGGCGCCTATAATAAGCAAAATTAATTGAAATGCCTTCTTTAGGCTGGGCAGTGGTGGTGCATGCCTTTAATCTCAGCACTTGGGAGGCAGAGGCAGGCGGATTTCTGAGTTCGAGGCCAGCCTGGTCTACTGAGTGAGTTCCAGGACAGCCAGGGCTACACAGAGAAACCCTGTCTCAAAAAAAAACAAAAAAAACAAAAACAAAAACAAAAACAAAAAAAAAACCAACCCCCCCCCCAAAAAAAAAAAAGAAAGAAAGAAATGCCTTCTTTAATCTGAACAAAGCAAAACCAAACTCTAACAGTGTAAATAACTCAATGTCAGTTAACAGAGATTCACTCGAAATCTTCTGGGTCCCTCCCGAGAGCTTGGGTCATGTCTCCGCCTCTGCTGTACCGCAGCACACACATCTTGTCTTCTAGCCTCCAGCTTGGCTCTACTCCACGCTCTGTTGCTGTTCCTGGTGCTCTTCCTATGGTACTGGCATCTCCCAAACGCTGGAGTCTCCTGCTGTAACGGGGCTGTACTTCCGCCAGTCAGCTCTCAGGCTCCCTTCCAGGTGCCACGCTTCGAGGTCTCCGCACGACCCTTTGAATCTTGGCCCTTTAACTGCCACCAAGGCTGAACCTTCACCAGTGGCTCCTTGAGTGTCTGCCTGCACACTGCCATGCTTCCCACCATGATGATAATGGACTAAACCTCTGAAATTATAAGCCAGTTATAATTAAATGTTTTCTTTATAAGAGTTGCTGTGGTCATGGTGTCTCTTCACAGCAATAAAACCCAAACTAAGACAAGAGGCCATGGAGAGGTGCTGCTTACTGGCTTGTTCCCCATAGCTTGATCAGTCAGCTTTCTTATAGAACCCAGCCAGGGCCAGCCGCCCAGGGATGGCACCACTCACAATGAGCTGGACCCTCCCCCATCAGTCACTAAGAAAATTCCAGCCAGGAGGTAGTGGGGCATGCCTTTAATCCCCCACTTGAAAGGCAGGTAGATCTTTGTGAGTTCGAGGCCAGCCTGGTCTACAGAATGAGATCCAGGACAGCCAGGGCAACACAGAAAAACACTGCCAAAAAAAAAAAAAAAAAAAAAAAAAAAAAACCAAAACAAAAGAAAAAACAAGCAAACAAACAAAAAACAAATTCCCTACAAGCTTGCCTACAGCCCTATCTTATGGAGGCATTTTCTTAATTGAGATTCCCTCCTCTCAGATGACTTCAGCTTCTGGAGCATCATGGGGACTCATTGCTGTGGGCTCTGATGTCATACCGATGGCTTGAGCGGGAGGTGGCTCAGTATGCAGAGCGATTGCTGCTCAAGTCCTCAGACTTACTCCCCGCCCCCAGCATCCACATAGAAGCTGGGCATTGTCCAGGGTGTCCATATCTACAGGGCTAAGGGACCAGAGGTAGGTGGGTCCCATGGGCTCGCTGGCCCACTAGCCTCACTGGAGAACAGACTCCAGCTTTACTGAGGGACCAGCCCTGTCTTTAAAAAGATCAGTCAGGGACAGAGGAAGATGCTCCAACATCAACCTCAGCCTCCACGTGCACAAGTATGGGTGTGGTCCCCGCGCCCCACCTACATACAGTACTCACACATACCTACATACACAATACAAACACACATACACACACCTACACACACTACACATACCCACACACACATATACAATATACACACCTACATACAAACACACATACACTACACATACACACATGCACACACACATACAACACACACCACACACACACTACACATACCACATACATACAACACACACTACACACACACCTGCATACATCACACACATACCTGCCCACACTCATGCACATATACATACAACACACACACCTACACACACTACACACACCTATATATACCACACACAAACACAAACACACACACACACACACACACACACACACACACACACACACACACGTACCTACACACACCACACATACACATCTACATACACCATACACAACACACATACACAGATGCCGTGAGCATGACTTAGCGGTGTGGGACTTGTGTAGCATGAGCAAGCCCTAATTCCCATCTCTGACACCAAGAAAAGGGCACTTCACAGTCTCGTCACCTCAGACAAGCTGGCAGAGTCACTTTAGAGTCATATGAATGTCCTTCCAGGAGGACAGCAAAGGACTCAAATGGGACGCTCCAATGGCCCAAGTGCCTGCTGTCTATGGCCTCTGCCACCCTTCAGTCCTGTGGGGCTTCTGCAGGCATCCACAGCCTCTCTGGTCATCCCCAGGTCTCCTGTGTGGGCTGCCCATACCTGGCAGTCTGAGACTGGCCACTGGCCAGTTTGTACATCTGGGATGTGTTAATTGAGGGCTCGAAAAATAAGTAGGGTAATCGCGTTTCTGGTAAAGAGGCTTGGATAGGTACCATTCCGAAGCCAGATGACTGGGCCACGCCTAGTGGTGTGTGGTCTGGGAGTCTCTGGCTACCTTGCCCTTTCGAGACTCTGCCCAGAAACTGCTGGCGGAGCTGTGGGCTGATTTATGGTGGTTTCCTGTGGAGCCTGTGGCCCCAGTCTGCGGCCTCTCTGCCACCCTCTCACAGACACAGTTAGCCGTGGGTCCGTATGAGTTCCCTGTGGTTGCTATAACAAATGACCACAATCTGAGTTGCTTTAAACAGTATAAACTTACTGCCTTAGTCCAGAGGTCAGAAGTCTCAGATCTGTCTCAGTGGGGAAGGTTTAGATGTGTCAGGGCTAGCTCCTGGAGGTGCAGGGGTTACTATCTTCCCTTTCCAGCTTCTGGGGGTGGGGTGGTGTGCCACTGGTATCTCATGCTCTTCCTCAGAGTGTCCTCTTCAAGGCCTGCTCCTGCCATCACATGCTCCTCTCCTCACGTTCCCTCACTCCCCTCTTAGAGGTGATGTGTCCCATTCTGTCTGTCCACTGTTTTCTTCAGGATAGACCTTATGGTCCTTAGTCACATGCACCTAGCAGTGTCTCCAGACAATTGCATCCAGCAGGCTCCTTAGGAAAGGTTTGAGCTGGGAATGTGTGAGGTGCCTTTGTGTCTTAACATTTTCTTTTTGAGTGTGTGCGTGTGTGTGTGTGTGTGTGTGTGTGTGTGTGTGCGCGCGCGCACGCGCGCGAATATGCTCTTGCAGAGCAGTGCTCATGTGGAGGTCAAAAGGGCACATGGTGGTGAGGTGGGGGTGGGATGGGGTTGTCTGCTCTCTGGTGTCTGCTGCCACACTGCCTACTCCAAACTAGCTTCTGGCTGGTTCTCCTGTCTCCACCTCCCATCTTTCCATAGGCGTTCTGGCATTATAGATGTGTGGAATTTGGGGTCAAATGTAGGTCACCAGGCTTGCATAGCTGTGTCTGCAGCTCTTCTACCCAGTGAGTCATCTCTCCAGCCCTCATGATTCTTTTTTAAAAATTTCGTAGATACATACACATTATAGATATAAAATAAAATATGCTGGTAAAAACATAAAGTAATTTTGAAGCACGTTTTAACATTATCTATTTATTTAATGTGCATTGGTGGTTTACCAGCATGTATGTCTGTGTGAGGGTATTCCATCCTTGGAGCTGGAGTCACAGACAGGTGTGAGCCGCCATGTGGGTGCTGGGAATTGAACCTGAGTCCTATGGTAGAGCAGCCAGTGCCCTTAGTCATGGAGCGATGTCTCCAGCTGTTTAAACCAAGTTTTTCTATGGAACAGCAGGGTGGCTCAGCAAGTATGGTATTTGCTGTGGAGGACTTGTGACCTGGGTCCATCCCTGGAACCCACAGAAAGGTGGAAAGGGAGAACTCAGTCCACAGAGTATATATATATACCAAAAATATATGTGTGTGTGTATACATATATATATATATATATATATATATATATATATATATAGTTTTACCATATATACATGCATGCACACACACACATATATATTTATCATTGGAGACTAAGGTAAATTTGCATACTCATGAGATGAGTGTGTTTGTTCTGTATAAAGCGTTAAGTCTTGGCTGAATCCTCAACATAGTGCACAAGCATCTGTAACGTTCCTCAGACTGACCCACATTCTGACGTGTAATCTGCACTATACAGTAGCTGAAAGGCATTTAGTGCCATTTCAGAAACTTCTGTTTTAATCTCATGTACAGAGTCCTTTAACATTAAATTATTATTATTATTATTTTATTATTATTGTTTTATTTTTGAGTTGGGTGGTGGTAGCACACACCTCTAATCCCAGCACTCAGGAGGCAAAAAGCAGGTCTCTGTGAGTTCGAGGCCAGCCTGGTCTGTAGAGTGAGTTCCGGGACAGCCAGGGCTACACAGAGAAACCCTGTCTTAACAAAACAAAACATTACGATTTTTCTTTTTTCTTTTATTTTTGTATTTTATGTCTATGAGCACACTGTAGCTGTCTTCAGACACACCAGAAGAGAGCATTGGATCCCATTACAGATGGTTGTGAGCCACCATGTAGTTGCTGGGAATTGAACTCAGGACCTCCAGTAGAGTAGCCAGTGCTCTGAACCGCTGAGCCGACTCTCCAGCCCCTGCAAATTTACTATTTTTAAAAATAAAACTCAAGCTGGCAATTCAAATAGTGATTTTAAAAAATCGAAACTTTTAAAACCATCCAATCGAAAGAGATAGGAACTTGGTATGTATGTGAAGTATGAATTTATAATCCTAATACCCCCATATAAAAGACACACAATCCAGGTATTTTATTTACAAGCCATACATGCAGATTGGGCAGAGCTAGGGCTGTACTAACTCATTCCCCAGCTATAAACCTTGTTACTTGCTGTTTCTCCACACGGCTCTGGTCCCCGGTGGCCTCCTCCTCATCCATTTTCCTCTCCCCTATCTTACCTGCATCCTTCCCCACTTGAACCTCTGGTCCCACCCTTCTCCCTCCACTGTCCAATCACAGTGTGGCTCTAGACTTTCACTGACCAGTTAAAGTGGGGAGAAGGGTCACGTGGCATCACTCAAGTACTTGAGGCCTACCCCACCTCCAGGAGCCAATTTTTTTTTTTTTTTTTTTTTTTTTTTTTTTTTTTGGTTTTTCAAGACAGGGTTTCTCTGTATAGTTCGGGCTGTCCTAGAACTCACTCTGTAGACCAGGCTGGCCTTGAACTCAGAAATCCGCCTGCCTCTGCCTCCCAAGTGCTGGGATTAAAGGCGTGCGCGCCACCACAGCCCGGCTCCAGGAACCAGTTTTTAAGCATTAGAATACAGGCAGCATCAGACCAACCCCCTACATATATGCGCCGTGGAACAATGGTTAAGAAAAAAATAGAGTCTATCTCCTGTAAGAGCAGAAAGGTCTACTTACCATCAGAACGTACTGGGCGGGGCATAGGGGACAGTGGCTTGAACCTGAGCCGAGCTGTCCAGGAAGCTACAGGCCAGTGTTGTGTAATGGGATGGGATGGGACATGGGGATCAGGGTGTGTTTAGAGCCAAGGCTGTGGTGGTCATGTGACTCAACTTTTACTTTCGACGAATCTTTTACTGACCCACAGTGTAAGAAGGTTCAGGCTGTGGCTTCATTTGGAGCTCTGGGTCCTTGCAGGTGTGCTCAAGGTAAGGCCATACTCACAGTGACTGGGGTGTCCGTAAGTCAGAGTGGTGGGCACAGACACACAGAAAATACCACTGGTGGAGTTTGGCTGTGGTTCACAAGGCAAAGAACGCTGAGGACTGTGGCTACCACTAGAGGCCGTGAGGAGGTGTGGTAGATGGTTCTCACCGGAAGTGTAGAAAGAGCCTGAATGTGTTCACATCTCTCCACCCCAGGCTTGTGACATTCACGGCCAGGAGAAAAGGTATCGCTATTTCCTTAAGCCAACAGCTCCGCGGTCTCTCGGAACCCAGCACATCAGAGGTGGGTGATCACAGACTCCAGGGGACAGTATATGGCATGTAGCTGTCTTCATTGTTCAGCAGGGGACCTGGGCACATCGGCTGGGGAGGGGCTGCCCACCTCAGTCAAACTGACACACTTCCATGGGGAGAGCGCTCTCTGGACACCTTGAGAAGGTGGCTTTGGGAACGTGGCTACATCCGTGGACATTGTGTGACAAAGTGACCTCTGCCACGGGCTTGTTGTTTGGATTCCTGCCTTTCCCTTTCCCATCTGTGTGCACCCGAGATGACAGAGCAGACGCTCAGGGGCCTGGCTGTCACAGGCCAAAGATGAATGGTCCACATACTTGCTCTTCCGGCTGGGAAGCCCCATAGGTGGGCATGGGCCTTGTCTCTTCAGTATGCTGGCCATGAGTGGGCGAGCATCTAGAGCAATGGTCCTCAGCCTTCCTGATGCTGTGACCCTTTAATACACAGTTCCTCATGTTGTGGTGACACCCCCCCAACATACAATTATTTTCATTGCTACCTCATAACTGTAATTTTGCTATTGTTATGATTCACAATGTAAATATTTTTGGAGATAGAGATTTGCTAAAGGGGATGGAGCTCACATGGCGAGAACCACTGATTTACAGTGTAGGGCACACTCAACCCAACGGTTCCCATTATGGTGGGTGATTGGCTGCCCTGAGAAAGGTATAGCATCTGGACAGAGCCATGGCAGGGCAGTCCAGCTGGGAGCAGGGAGAGAGAGATACTGGGGCTGATGGAGGAGGGGAACCAGCTCCCTGTCCCCATCACGTAAAGGCTGACACCAGCCTCCATTCAAATGTGCAATAGCAGAGAGGCAGGAAGGCTGCCTTCATCAGAGGCCTGGGCCAGAGACACAAATGCACCACGTTCTCTTCTGTGCCTCAGAGACTGATCCTTCTGTCTTGGCTTCCAGTTGCTGTTATAAAATACCCCGAGGAGGGTTGGAGAGATGGCTCAGTGGTTAAGAGCACTGACTGCTCTTCCAGAGGTCCTGAGTTCAATTCCCAGCACCCACATGGTGCCTTCTTCTGGACTGTCTGAAGACAGCTACAGTGCATTGATATACATTAAATAAGTAAATACAATTTTTAAAATGCCCTGAGGAAAGTGACTCAAGGCTGACAGGGTAGTGTGGCTCACTGCTCAGGGTACTGTCCGTCATGGATGGTAAGGCCAGGTGACAGGCAGGAGCTTGAGGCAGAGGTCTCAGGGAGCCTCAGAGAAGAGAACAATGAATGCAAACTTCTGTTCTGCTCTTTCTCCCGTTGCCCCGCCCTGTGGACCCACCCACAATTCAAATGAGTCTTCCCATATGAACTAATGGAATCAAGATAATGCCTCCCCACTTCTTACCCCGGCATGGCCAGAGACCATCTCCCAGGAGGTTCTAGATTCTGTTCATTTAAGGGCACTACTGTACCTTCTTCTCAGTTCTGGGGAGCAGAAGTCAGCAGTGGGGTACAGGCAGGCAAATTGCTATGAAGACGCCCACCTGGGCTTGCTGATAGCCTTACCCTTTCCTTGTGTGTCTTCAGGCCAGGAGCCCACATATGACCTCTGGCCTCTTGCCCCTCTATGCAAACCCCTCTATGCAAACAGCCATGTCTTGAGCTCCTAGGACAGGACAGGACAGGACAGGACAGGACAGGACAGGACAGGACAGGACAGGAAACTTGAGAACTCAAAGACAGTGGTAACAGAAGTATAGGATGTTCTCCAGTGAGTGTGTTTGTGTGTATGTGTGTCTGTATTCATGTGTGTGTGTGTATGTGTCTCCCTGTGTGTGTCTCTATGTGTGTGTCTGCATGGGCATATGTGTGTATATATATATGTGTATGCATATATGTGTGTCTCTCTGTGTGTCTCTCTGTATGTATGTATGTATGTCTGTCCATGTGTTATATGTGTGTATGTGTGTCTCTGTGGGGGTACATTCATGTGTGTGCATGTATGTGTACAGGCCCAAGGTTAACCCCAGGTGTCTTTATCATTCATTAAGTTACTTAGTGAACTTAGAGGCTGGGCTCTGAGCCTGGTACTTGCCTGGTACTCGCCGATGGCACTAACATGGAATCCCCCATCTCTGCCTCTCCACTGCTGGGATTACAAGCAAACTATTGGCCACGTGGGTTCTGGTCCAAGCTCAGTTGTCATGCTGGTTCAGCAAATCTACCCGCTAAGCCATCCTGAGACTTTTTTTTTTTGTTTTTAATTATTTATTTATTTTATGTATATGAGTACACTGTAGCTGTCTCAGACACACTAGAAGAGAGGACAGGATCCCATTACAGATGGTTGTGAGCCACCATGTGGTTGAATTGAACTCAGGACCTCTGGAAGAGCAGTCAGTGCTCCTAACCGCTGAGCCATCTCTCTAGCCAACCCCCTCCTGAGAGTTTTAAAGTGGAGAACTGGCTGCGTGGCAGGGACATGTAGCTTCCAGAGCATTCTGTCCTCAGTGTGGTTTGTGGTGACATGTTATGGCCTCAGTTCCCAGACTGTACGTACTGAGACCTCAACAAGTCCTCATGTTCTGAGGCTGGCAACCTGGCAGTCCTTCTGCTGGTCTCACCAGGGCTCCTTTATGCTGTTGCCAGTCAGCTGACATCTCAGCTGGAGTGGGGCTGGGGTGGAGGTCCACGGTGGCTCCTTGGACACAGCAGTTGGCTCTGGTTGTCAGTTCAGGCAGCGCGTTGGCTAGATGGTCACAGAGGTCCCTTGAGAGCTTGAGTCTTCGGCCAAGTGTTCCTGCTTCAAGCTGGGAATTGACGCAGTGTTGCCTGGTTGCGTTCTATGGGCCAAAGTCACACGGCCTTTGTGGGTACAGGGGCGGGGGTTAGGGGTCACACTGTAAGGGACAGAGGAAGTAGATGCAGAATCTCCCAGGGCTAGCTCTCTGGTGGACCACACGGTCGCCACTCTCTGGCAGGGGTATCAGCAGCCTCAGTGTGCACAGACGCAGCCATGGGTTGTGTGACTGACTGACAGTAGCCATCTGCAGGAGACACACAGGATGAGGCAGGTGATGTCATCCTATATTCTCCAGGCCAGACCTGTGGCCGTAGGTCATCTATTCCCTCACCTCCCCAAAGACGATCCATCGTGGTTTGTCCTGGCTTACTGGAGCATGGAGCTTGTGTGGAGGTGTAGGGACAACCTATGGAAACTGGTCCTTTTCTTTTACTGTGTGGTAAAAAGTGGCAAGTGGTTCTTCCTAACTCTGCGACCCTTCGACACAGTTTCTCATGCTGTGCTGACCCCCAACTATAAACTCATTTTGTTGCTACTTCATAACTGTAATTTTGCTACTGTTAAGAGTCTTAATGTGAATATCTGTTACGAAGGGTGTCTTAGTCAGGGTTTCTATTCCTGCACAAAACATCATGACCAAGAAGAAGGAAGTCGGGGAGGAAAGGGTTTATTCAGCTCACACTTCCACATGGCTGTTCATCACCAAAGGAAGTCAGGACTGGAACTCACACAGGTAGGAACTCAGAGGCAGGAGCTGATGCAGAAGCCATAGAGGGGGCTGCTTACTGGCTTGCTTCCCCTGGCTTGCTCAGCCTGCTTTCTTATAGAACCTAGGACCACCAGCGCAGGGATGCCGCCACTCACAATGGGCTGGGCCCTCCTCCTTTGATCACTAATTGAGAAAATGCCTTATAGCTGGATCTCATGGAGGCATTTCCTCAAGGAAGGCTCCTTTCTCTGTGATAACCCCAGCTTGTGTCAAGTTGACACAAAACCAGCCAGTACAGAGGGTATCTGATGTGTGACCCTGGTGTAAGGGACACAAAACCAGCCAGTACAGAGGGTATCTGATGTGTGACCCTGGTGTAAGGGTCATTTTACCTCCAAAGGGGAGTCAGGACCCACAGACTGAGAACCACTGGCCTAGGCTTGAACTCGGTTCATCAGGCTTGGCAGCAAGCTCCGTGCAGCCCTCTGTGCTGTCTCAGGGGCTCTGCACATGCTTCTTACAAAAGAAAAGGAATGTTTGCCTTTCTGGGCTTGGCTTATTTCACGTAACTTGATGATTTCTGGTTCCATCCATTTTCCTGGAAACGACAGAATTTTTCTTGAATAAGACTCCATTGTGTATATGGTCACGTTCTCTTTGTCCGGTCACCTGTTGGTATCATCTAGGCTGGCTCCGTTTCCCAACTACCGTGCATGCTCAGCAATGAACATACAGCCCATGAGGGGTGACTGTGTTGCACTGACTCGGGGCCTTTGGGCACACACCAGCACTGGTAGCTGGGTCAGGGGTGGTTCTATTTTGAGTTATGTTTTTTTTTTTTTAATTCGCACACTGATTTCTGTAGTGGCTATGCCAGCTTACATTCTGAGTTTCATTTTTTTTAAATTTAATTTAAAAGAATTATTTTATACTATGTCTTAGCTGGGGTTTTATTGCTGTGAGCAGACACTATGACCAAGGCAAGCCTTATAAGGACAACATTTCACTGGGGCTCACTTACAGGTTCAGCCCATCATCATCAAGGAGGGAACATGGCAGCATCCAGGCAGGCATGGTTCAGGAGGAGCTGAGAGTTCTACATCTTCATCTGAAGGCTACTAGCAGAATACTGGCTTCCAGGCAGCTAGGATGAGGGTCTTGATATCCACGGTCACAGTGACACACCGACTCCAACAAGGTCACACCCGCTCCAACAGGGTCACATCTTCTAATAGTGCTGAGCGTATACAAACCACTACATACTACATGTTTAGGTGCTTTGTCTGCATGTGAGTCTGTGTGTTACGTGTGTGCTACGCTCACAGAGGCCAGAAAAGGTCATTGGGTCTCCTGGACCTGGAGTCACAGAGGGTTATGAACCACTGTATGTATGCTGGGTCTAGAACCTTAGGCCTCTGCAAGAGCTGCCAGTGCTCTCGACCCTGACCCACCTCCCCAGTCCCTCTGGTCATTTAAAACAAAATAGCTCACTTCAACAGGTGAGCTAATCAAACTGTCTCAATACTCCCATACAACTGAAAGAGGTTAAGGAAGGCCTGGGCCCTGGACACTGAGGGGTGAGGCTCTGGTACACTCTTTATGACTACTTCTGCAGTGGGGGTCCCCTCCCTACTGTCCTACCTAGCCTGTGCTCCATCCTGCCCTGAGGAGGTCAGCTCTTCTGTCTCTGTGCTGGAAGAAGCTGTCTGCAGCTGTGGGGTGCAGGCACGCTGTCTTCTTGGGCCAGGCAACACACTCCCTTGTGTTGTTCCTATCTCAATTCCTGTCCCTCTGTGAAGTTCTAAGCCAAGGGGAAGGGCCGCCTGCTTTCTATCCCAGATGGTTAGGGTCTGTGATGGCCATAAAACCCTATTTGCAACGTTTCCCCCTGCCAGGCCCTTGGCACAGGTCAGCTTGTGTTGGGTGGTACAACCTCCCTCTCCCCCATAACTACTTCCCGCGGGCACCCTGTTCGTAATGTGGTCTTGTTCAGACACCTTCTTCACAGGTGGAGGGGGCTGAGGTAAATGCATACATGCCGAGTCAAGTTGGTGTGGCATGGGGCAGGACAGGTGTCCCTGCCAAGTGACGAGGAAACAAGATCCTCACTCTGTAATAATAGATTTAAGTGACTTCAAGTTGTGAGACTGAGAGAGTTTTATTTCTGGTTCTGCAGAAGCTGGGATCAGCCTGCACAATCAGTGAAAATGGCTGGGGGCCCCGTGACACAACCCTAATGGCATGTCCATGCCTCTTTTCAGTTCTGGGAGGTACAGTCTTCCCTCCTTTTCTGACACTTGGCCCCAGTCACAGGATTGCCTCTAACTCCTCAACCAATTTTTTTTTTTTTTAAGACTGGGTCTCTCTACATAGGTCTGGTTGATCTAGAACTCACCATGTAGTCCAGACTGGCCTCAAACACATGGAGATGTCTCTGCCACCCTGCCATCCCACCTGGCCTTACCTATAACTTCCAACTCCAGGATGTTCTCAAGAGGCCTAGCTAGACAAGAAGGCACCAGCTGCTGGCTGGGGAAGACTGGGACCTTGTGGTGCCTCCTGCTTCTCTGGAATTCTCTGACTTAGTATTGAAGATGGGCTATGATGATTTCTTCCTTTCTATTTCCTTTAAAGACTTAAATTTATTTATTGTATGTTTTATATGTGTTTGCCTGTAAGCACATATGTGTACCACATGTGTGCCTGGTGCCCTGGATTTGGGGGTGGGGGAATTACCACTTGGGTTCTAGGAATCAAACTCAAATAAGTCCCCTGCAGGAACACCAAGTGCTCCTAACCACTGAGTCATGGCTCTTGCCCTTGGCAAAATTTTTTTATACTTGCGAAGACTCAGCAGAGAAGTTACTGGGACACCTGGCCAAGATTGGGGTGACATAGATACAAGCTGTGGGGTGTCAGGACTACTAGTCACCACCAGGACTGAGAGATACACAGGCTCTCAGTGTAACCCCACTAGGACTCTACCCACGACTTGAGGGCAAACCCCTGGTTCCAGAACCGGAAGGAAGCACAAAAGTGATGCTTTTGGGGTTTGGGGAGTGTACCCCAGCATGGATGGTGGTGCAGTCTCAGACCATAGGCTATGCTTGTCTATCTTGTCTACTGGGGGTGGGACCAAGGGCATGGAGCTGATAGGACAGTGCTCCCTGTGGCTCTTAGTTCAAAGTCTCAGCTTGGCCTGAGCAATACAGACCTTAAAACTCCTGTTAAGCATCTGGAACTTGGGAGAAAGGAGCCCCAGGACACTTGACTCAGTGACCTTTCAGCCTGGGCCTCTTGGCTTTCTGGGGAAGAAGTCCCAGCACATCAGGGTCATTGCTAACCCTCTGACTGGGAATCACCCAGACCGCTGAGCACGGAGATGACGGTCATCTTCCTTTGGGGTCCCCTTTCCTCTGTGTCACAGGCTTGTCTGTCTGGGAGCTGGCCCCCAGCACTGGGTCTGGTCACTATGCACCTCGCCTGCTGGCTGCTCACAATGGGCTTTCCTATGGGTTGGGACCTGGGTGATCGACCCCCAAGCACACAGCCCGTTCTGTAGTGCTCACTCCTTCCCTTGGCCTACACGTCCCACTGTGGCCAACCCCAAGCCACCAACCCATGTGAAGCCACTAAAGACAGTGTCTGTCAGAAAAACCACTGCAATTGCCCACTGGCCACCAGCCAGCTCAAGGCACAGACAGAGCGAGAAGCAGTTTGAAAGGTCTCAGCCTCGGGGGGACTCAGCTGCCTTTCATTTAAATGTGACTTCCTTTCTTTAAGTTTCTATGCTTTAATCTTCACAGAGGTTCTGCTTTCCGTTGTGTAACCTATCAGGAAAAAATGAGTTATCAGCCCTGGCATACCAAAGGCTAATTAATGAGTCCACATCCACAGTGATGACTTGGCCAAGGCGTGACAACTGGGGATGGCCCAGCAGTGTACTGGTCCCTTCGTTCCTGGAATCTCGTGTGTCATCATCTGCACAATAGATGATTTTATTAGCCCCATTTCACAGATGGGGAAATAGAGGATGGTAAACAAAGCCAGTAAACAACCTGGTCATGGTCTTAGAGAAGGCCTAAGGGGCAGGAACAATTTACTCCTTAGACTTCAGTCTCCCATCTGTCCTCCTTTGCCAGGGAGCATCTCTGTTCCATTGCCCCACATCGATGAGATGCCACAGCCCGGAGGCTGTTCACTGGACAACCCCTGATCCCCACACAGCCAAGGGTTTTCCCAGCTCTCTTCTCCTCAGATCTAACAAGGGAGATACTCGTGTGGCTCGAAAGATGTCATGCTTGGTAGTTAGTACGGGAGCTTTGGTCAGGGTCAGGGTTAGGGTTAGGGTTAGGGTTAGGGTTAGGGTTAGGGTTAGGGTTAGGGTTGGGGTTAGGGGTCAGAGAAGAAGGCGGTATACCAGAGCTAAAGAATCTCCATGGCAACTCCCACAGCACACTGGCTTTCGGTGGTGCATCTTTTTGGTTTGTTTCCTTTGTTGAGACACTGTCTCACTGTGTTCTAAAGGCTAGCCTGGAACTCACCATGTAGGTCAGGCTGGCCTCGAACTCAGAGCTCTGCCTATGTCTACCTCCCAGGTGTTGAGGTTAGTCGTGTGTGCCACCATGCCTTGCTTTTGGGAAGCATATACGAACACTGTCCATTTTCTAGATCCAAGGGCTAGCGCTTGGCCATTGTCTTAAGCTTTGAAGTGACCAAACTCTCTCCAGGCCTTAAGAGACCTGGAACCTGGCAGCTTCAGCGAGGTGTTTCCTTCCTATCCCAAGCTTGGACGGGAAGTGCTCTGACTGATCGGTCAGAGGACCCAGGTCATATCCTAGGGCTGAAGATGGCGCCCAAGTCAGAACCGTAGTGTTTCAGGGTTAGGTCTGTAATCTAGAAACACGGGGCCGTTCCCTGTCAGCACAGCCTCCCGCTGGTCCCAGGCAAGGCTGCAACCCATTAGCCAGAGAGGCAGAGGGGTGCTTTCCAGTGCACTTTGTGTCTCTTAGACAGGTATTGGGGCTCAACAGCCAGAAATGAGGAGCTTTTGGGAAGATGCAAGTCCAGGGTTATCTGCTGTCGGAGTTGAAGCCGTGCCAGGTGAATGGCCGGAGGCAGCATGAGCCAGGAACCTGGGATTTCCCAGGTCACCACGCTTCTCTGAGGAGATACAATCAGATTTCCGCTTTGTGATTTTTCTCCCTGAGGATGGAAACACAGAAGGAGGAGCCAAAGAGGAAACACAGAAGGAGGAGAAGAAAAAAAAATCAGGGCTTGAACAAAAGACAGTCTTACACTTTTTAAAAATAGTTTGTACGTTTTAATGTATGTGTGTGTATATGTATGTCTGAGGGTGAGTGTATGCCAGGTATGTGGGAGCCATAGAACCCAGAAAAAGGTGTCAGGGCCCCTGAACCTGGGGTTGCAGATAGGAGCGAGCAACCATGTTGGTGCCAGGAACCAAATCTGAGTCCTCAGCAGGAACAAGTGCTCTCAACTGCCGAGCTGTCCCTCCAGCCCCAAATATCACGTTTTTGAAGACAGGGTCTCGTTTTGTAGCCCAGGCTGTCCTTGAAACTCACTGTGGAGTTCAAACTGGTTTTGACATCATGGAGATCCACCTGCCTCAGCCTCTTTAGTGCTGAGATCACGGGAGTTCGGCAGAACAAATGGTCTGTGTGGCGCTGAAGACGAGTCAATTTCATGTACAGCAGAAAGACACTTTCTGGACAGAGCCAGATCCTAGCCTAGTCTCACTTTTAGAAGTGTCTCAGGATTAGCCATACTGAGTAAGAGACTCCCCCACCCCGTTCCTCTCCACCTGACTAGGGATAGATGCTTTCCCTCCCCTGTTTGACTATATCACTTTTCTTTGCATGCCACAGTGATGAGGCAGATATAGAGAAAAAGAATGTCAGGGGCTTATGACCTCTCTTCATGACTTCTAGTTCTCTAGCACCTCATGGACCCATGTGGTTGCTCAGCTCCAGCCCTCATGTGTGTATTCCAGGTATTTAAGAACATGTCTCACCTTTTCTCTTTTGAGGAGAAATCCCAATGTTGGTGAGATGCCTTAGAGGTTAAGGGGGCTTGCCGCTAAGTCTGACAACCTGAGTTCAATCCTGGGGACCCCATATGGTGGAAGGAGAGAGCCAATTTTTTGCAAGTTGTCCTCTGACCTCCACATGAGCACCAGTGTGTGTGTGTGTGTGTGTGTGTGTGTGTGTGTGTGTGTGTGTGTGTGCACGCACCCACACACACATGAAATGCACTAATATTTTTTTTTAAGCCAGGCATAAGGTACACTGCAAGTCTGAGACCACAGAGTGAGTTCCAGACTGACCAGGGTGACACAGTAAGACCCTGCCTATACATATAAATAAAGAGAATGTGTCCCAGTCCTGAGAGACAGCTCATCCAGAGTCTGGATCCTCAGAACCCAGGAGGCGTGCAGGGTCACACGCAATCCCGGCACTCAGGACACAGAGAGAAAAGATCCCCCAAGCAAGCTGGCCAGCTGGACCTACCAGGTCTTTGAGTTCTGGGTTCAAGTGAGAGACCCATTAAGGAAGACACCCAACACCAACTTCCGGCCTCTGTGACACACAAATGTACACATGTACCCTAACTCATTTGAAGACATACACACATATGCATACACTGCACAAACATGTCTACTACACACATGTAAAAAACAGAACACAAAAACCCACGATGTACTGTACAGTCACACACAACTTATTCTCTCTCTCTGTCTCTCTGTCTCTGTCTCTCTCTGTCTCTCTCTCTGTCTCTGTCTCTCTCTCTCTCTCTCTCTCTCTCTCTCTCTCTCTCTCTCTCTCT
>JANHMN010000018.1:43642961-43653270 GCA_030674055.1 Rhabdomys pumilio
AGGTTAGGTGTCCATCACTAGGTTAGGTGCTCATCACTAGGTTAGGTTTCCATCACTAGGTTAGGTGCTCATTGCTAGGTTAGGTTTCCATCACTAGGTTAGGTGCTCATTGCTAGGTTAGGTGTCCATCACTAGGTTAGGTGCTCATCACTAGGTTAGGTGCTCAGCCTCTGGGAACGATACCTTGTTTTTAATGGAGCGGCTGTATGGCGTCTGGTCATCTGTGGACTTTTTTTCTTTTTAAAAGACTTCTCCATTTCCTCTATTTCCGCTTGCGTAGGGTTGTGCCCTGTGCCCATCTCCTTGAAGCTGGTTATCCTCTGTGGTTTTAGCAATAGAGTGAGGCAGTCCTCCAATACCAGCTCATCAAAGGCCTCCCAAGCCACCTGGCTCTCGAGGATGTGTGTTTCAGGGACAGCTAGGCCAGGTAGGCACCGCATGTCTGACCACCTGACATTGTCCACTGGAAAGGTTGGGGCCACTACAACCAGCAACCCTACGGCCAATATCAAACACTACTCTCAGTGTCGAGCCCCAGGCAATAGCTGAGTGCAGCCAATCAGGGGCCTTAAGGAAGGAACTAATCACACCTTTCCAGATTCCCTCATCTAGTGCATTATAGACCTAAAAAAAAGAAGGTGGGTGAGCGTGTGTATCATAATTATAATACTGAGTGTCAAAACAGGTATATATAAACACACACACATATATCATTAGCACTAAATAACCACTATGCAACTGTAATAACCAATAAATAACCATCTCCCTCCAAGCCGCTATACCATAGGACAATTGGTTTCACAGTAGTGCAAACCGTGACATTCCACTTTAGAAATTCGTTTCGCTTCTGATGATCTTGTGTAAATACAAACACTCTGATCTGCTTGTCGCGTGACTTAGAGGCCAAGGTGATATAGGCTGTCCTGGTCTATTTGGGCTGCTGGGTCAAGACACCCCTGGGTGGCGGGTTGTACACAGTGGAGCTTGGGCAGTGAGGCTGTCAAAGGCAGCTTCGCAGCTCAGCTCCCAGTTGGCCTTTGCCTGTGTTCTCAGGGGGAGAGGAGGAAGGAACTCTCCAGTCCCCTTTACAATCCTGGGGATCTTACTGCATCCCAACTTGCTCTCCCCCCGCCCCCCACTATATCTTCTCTGGGTAATTAGGTCTCGATGTAGTAATCTTGGCAAGATACATTAAGACATAGTAGAGGCTCCAGCGCAGGCTGTCTGGGTTGGGGTCCCAGTCTCACCAATGGACAACCAGGTGACCCTGGACAAGTACCTTCACCTGCCTGTACTTAGTGCCCCCATCTGTAAGGAGAGCCCCCTTTCCATCAGGCTGTGAGAAGCTGACCGGAAGATGCCCGCAAAGTTCCCGTGCGTAGCTCCTGATGCTCAGAAACAATTTTTGGTGAAGGAGAAATGGGGCAGGTTAGAAGAGAAAGCCACAGAGGGGAGGGAAAGGGGAAACTGAGGAAGAGCAGGAGGGAGAGCTGGAGGGTCTGGAGCTGGGGTTAGGGATGGTCAGGCTGAGGGAGACTTGGCATGGCGATTTGACCTGATGGTGACAGGCATTGTAGAATGCTTTGGTGGGAAGGAGTGTCTAAGAGTCACACTATGCCAGTAAGGAGCTTTGCAAGGTTGCTATGAAAAGCATCACTCGGGCGGTGTGGTGGGGCCACCCAGAGCCCGGGACTTCTTATTACTGACAAGCCACTCCTGGCCAGATATTGGGTCCCGGAAAAACCTTGTTCTTCATCTATTCCCGTTCCTGCAAGGGTATGGAACTAGGACCCAGTTTATCCAGTTTTGCATTCAAGGCTTAATGGTCACTGGCACTGGCAGCAGAGTGGGCACGGCCACTTTGGAGACCTGTGACTCAGAGATGCGTGCAGGAATCTCTGTGTTGGTCAGTCCCTTCACTGAGGAGAACGGGGATGCTGGCAGCGGCAGCAGTGGCATCTGAGGGTGGTCAGGCCAGATTGTCAATACTGGAGAACAGTATATGGAGCACAGTGCTGCCCTCACTGGCCTTGTCCTGGGTCTCCCGGAGGGCTGCTCTGAGCCCTGTTAATCAGCACTGACTTCTCTGGTACTTGGAAGACAGCTCAGCCATGTAGCAAGTGAGTCCAGGTCGGTGGACGGTGCTTCCAAAACTGAGGGCGGAAAGGAAAGGACTTAAAAACAAAGATATTAACATATCGGAATCTTTATCTGCACAGAGCTGAGTCAAGGATTTGGGTAAAGATTTCTGGTTGGAATCCAGGTTCCCCAACATGTCTAGGCCCCTGAGGACCCCAGCGGGCTCCTCTGCATCTGCTACTGGTAGTATCTGTGGAGGTATATTAGTGGGAGGCTTTACTTGTCTCTTAGTGGATGGGTGGTCTTCTCCAGCCTTACTTTATGTGACTGAGAGTGTTCTGGGATGTCTCTTGGCTCTTCCCGCCCATTCCCTCACAAGCCCTTAAGGGTTTGGGCGTCAACTTTACCTAAAGTCATTTCCTGGATTCTAACCTCAGGATATTTGCTCCAGGTAGGTGCTAAATGCCCTGGGGCATATGGTACAAAGCTTACTGGAACCTCGCCCTGAGGTTCCTGAGGAGGCGGGATAACCTCGCCACAGAAGTGGGACATTGCCTCCCACTTCTGGATTGTTGGGAACCCCCGAGATCCTCCTAACCTGGGAACAGGTCATGGCGGATAAATGCACACACCCAGGTTCACCAGGCCCTTCCCGATGGTCTGTTTTCCTGTCCTTCACTTGCGTAGTAGAATGAGGTGTGGTCCGCGGGCCACGGTCTCTCCGAGAGTGCCCGGCCTGCCAGTGCGCAGAAAGCGCTCAATGAAAACTACTTTTATGGTCACGGCTAGGGGCCGCGCGCGCTCCTTGCGCATCGTGGTCCTCAGTGCCTCCTCCCGCCCGAAAACAGCGGGGCGGGGAGAGGCGGGGCCGGCGCCTCGTAGCCCAATCAGCGCGGAGTGTGGACTTGGGGGCGTGGCTCAGGATGCTCCAAGAAGCTACTAGGGGCCGCACTCAAGTCCGGGACCCACTCGCAGCGCCCAGCATCCGCAGGGTCCCAGAGCCGGAATTTGCTTGCCCAGCGCTCCCCAGGTTGAGGCCAGAGTTCCGCGCAGGTGAGAGGGACTCGGTCCCGCTGCTCTTTTGTCTGTAGGTCTCGTCGCGTAGCCTCGGCTGTTCTCGAACTCTTAGCCACCCTAGTGTTTCAGCTGCGATGTCTTCTCTTTCTGTTCTTTTTCGACGCTCTTGCCCTGACTAAGTCAGACTCGGTGCTTCAGGGCTGCGTGCCGCCGTTCTGCCGAGCCCTAAACCTGCAAAGTTCTTTTCAGATGAAGAAATTGAGGTTCAGCTATGAAGCTTTTTACCCGGGACTGACCCACGGTTAGGAAGCCGAATTGGAGCTGGGATCCCTAGCCTGGCTGCACGCAGCTTCGCGCTTCACTGAGGCGCGCGCTCTTTTGCCCACCCAGTGCAATTTGCCACCATTTGGGTCGGTAGTGTGTTGTCAGTGGGCGTCGATAACTGGCTGATGGCATGGTTACGTTAGAGGGGTGTCTCTGTGAGGATGAGGTCCAGGTGATCACAGGGGCAGGTAAGTGCCTTTGGTCCCAAATGACAGAGCCACGCCCCTTTAAGTTTCGTAGGCAGCAGGCTTGTGGTGAGGATGAGGAGGTCTTCTAACTCTATTTCAGACAAAATGAACGGAGGGTCAGAGAGGTGACGTGAGCTGTACCAGTGGAGACAGGTCTGGAACCTACCTCTGACTGCCTCCTAAGTTTCACATAGATGTGGCCAGATGTAGCACAGTCTGGACTCTAAGGCGTGGGAATCCTTCTGTCTCAGTTTTCTGTGTGTTGGGATTACAGGCAACTCTTCTAGAGAATGTTTTAGGGACCACATTACGGGGTCTTTTCCTAGAATGGGCATCTTGAGTCAGTCCTCCTGTCTGTCAGGAGTATTGGCCTCAGAGGAGGAAAGCCAAGGCCAGCTCTTTTGGGGTTCAGACTCCGCGCCAGATGCCTGCTGCTGCAGTACAATTTGAGCTGGCCATCTTTCCAGGGAAAGGTGAGTTGCTAGGGTGACTAAGCCTGTGTGAGAGGCTGTCTGGATGCTTGGCTCTCCTGGAGCCAAGAGTGGGTTGGAAATGTCCACTGTTAGCCCTGGGCTCCTTGCCCTGGTCAAGTAGGGTAGTCCTGCCTTCTCCAGATGATCCCGCACTCCACACATCAGGTTTGGAGTCTGACAGCAGAACAAGGCTGGACCATGCCACCTGCCCCAAACAGACAGGGATGTATGTACAGCATGCGTCTGGTATCCTACATCTGCCACTGTCCCCACCTCACCCCCCTCCCCAAAGAAGGAACAGCAGGTGTGGGGCTATATTGCTTGCCCTGGGAGCTGTGCCTGGAGATCTGGGTCAGTCCAGCTGTGCCTGGGGACCTGGGTCAGTCCAGCTGTGCCTGGGAACCTGGGTCAGTCCAGCTGTGCCTGGGGACCTGGGTCAGTCCCAGCTCAGAGTCCTGAATCCGGGCTGGAAATGGAGAGTGGCTTGTGATCTAACCACCATAGGTGGGCCTGGCTCCAGACTCTAACACCCACAACTTGTAGGTCCTGCCCTTTTAAAGACAGCTATCTGTCCACTGCTGCCTCTGTCTTCAATCTGACATTCACAGGGGGGCTTTATCTAAGGGGTCCAGGACAAACGTCTGGACAAGGATCCCAGAGAGGAGGCATTGGTTCTTACATAGAAAGGCTGGTACCTGACACTTCTCTGGAGCATCTTATGGCCAGCTATGTCCATGGCTGGCCCCATAGCCATCTCACAACTACCCCACGAGCCGGCATGTTCCATCCACTGATGCTTAAAGTATACACATGTGCAGACACAAAACAAACTGAGCCCCTGCCTAGGCCCCACTGTAGGTTCAGAGGAAGCTGCTGTACCAGATGACAAATGTGACCATCATAGCAGAGTGTGCCACAAGGCCTGTCTCATGACATAAGGGTGCTTTTAGCATCTCCAGGAGCCTGGCCCCAGGTGGAGCTGGGGGCCGGTGTGATGTAGGGCAAGAAGGAGCTGTACTGAGAAGGCTCTGTACTGAGAAGGACCAGGACTCGGTCCCTTGGCCTTTGCCTGGTGACCTGGGTCAGTGAGAGGCGGGGTTGGTCTGCAGGGGGAGGGACCCGGGTGGAGAAAGAGGATCATAAGGCCTTTCAAAGCCCACTCCCCAATATAGCATCCATCTTGCATGAACTCCACTGGAGTGTCTGTAGGCAGGACCCTGGTGCTGACCTTGGCCTTGTGGGAGCTGGCTCGAGGCTCTTTTTCGTCACCAGTGTAATTTGTGAGTAGGGGAGGTGCCTCCATGTCTGCTGCTCTGGGAACTAGAAGCTTAAAAAAAAATCTTTTTTTTTTTTAATTTTAAACTCACTGCATTTGATGAGTCCCAGATGTGCGGAACCCACGTCAGTCAAGGGGTTGATAACTGGATGGCTCTTCGGAATGGGAAACTATGGTGTGGTCAGAATGCCATCATTTCACTTCGTGGAGAGGTCCTTCAGCTAGGTAACATAGGGCACTTTATAAAGTCCCCAACAGAGTACCCTGCAAGCAACAGAGCAGACAAGGGCAGCCACACGAGGGGGTCCTGAGTCCAGGGCATTCAGTCATGTTGTTTTGTCTTGTCTTTCCTTGAAAAAGTAGAAAACACACACACACACACACACACACACACACACACACACACACACACAGAGAGAGAGAGAGAGACAGAGAGAGAGAGAGAGAGAGAGAGAGAGAGAGAGAATGCATCATTTTTATCTTTAAATTTAAAAAAAATCACTATTTATTGAGTGTGTGCGTGCATGCGTGTGCATGCACACATGCATCCATGTATGTGGGTATTTGGATATTCGCATGCATGTGTGTGGGTATGCACATGCCAGGCTGCATGTGCAGAAGTCAGGACAACTCATAGAGTCCATCTTTCCATCTATGGTTACGGATCTAAGGAAGTGATTGACTCCAGGTTCTCAGGCTTGCTAGCCAAGTGCCTCTACCCACTGAGTCATCCCCATGCTCCAAAATGTATTACTTTCAAAATCACTTGTTTAGTTAGTTATTTTATGTGTCTGTGTTCGCCTGTATGTGGGTCTGTACTGCCCAAGGAGGATGGAGAGGAGTCAGATCCCGTCCTGGCTCTGGAGTTACAGGTGGCTGTGAGTCACCTCGAGAAGGTGCTGGGAACCAAGCTTAGGTCCTCTAGAAGGACAGCAAATGCCTTCTTAACCGCTTGCTGGGCCGTCTCCTCAGCCCTCCTAACATTCAGCATTGTAAAGTGCACACTTGAGGGGTACTTGTGTGTGTGCATTGTAAAGTGCACACTTGAGTATATTGGCAGTGTGGTATGGCCAACGTAACTATCTGCTTCCAGAACATTGTCTTCCTGGGTTCATGAGCAGTTATGCCCCAGGCTTCGACTTCCAGACCTTGCCGTCACTCACCTCCAGGGGGACTCTGGACATTTCTCACAGATGGAATCCTGCAGCATGCGGCCTTCGTGTCTGGGTGTTAGCAAGATCCATGCATTTGGTAGCTCATATCTGAATATTTTACTGCATCTGGAGACAAAGTCTCACAATGTAGCCTTGGCTGGCCTGGAACTTGCTCTTTAGACCAACCTGGTCTCGAACTCAGATTGCCTGGCTCTGTTTCCCAGAGTTCTGGGATTGAAGCCATGCACCAACACACCTGGCTTTAGTGTTTTGTTTGTTTTTGTTTGTTTGTTTGTTTGTTTGTTTGTTTTTAGTATGCAACGTGGTGGTTTCATTACGGCCTTTTCTTTCTTGTCTTGAGACAGGGTGTCACTGTGTCGCCCTGGCTGGCCTGGAACATTTTAGTAGCCCATGCTGGCTTCTGTCCTCTTATTTCTTGGATTATAGTTGTACCACCACCACCATATCTGGCTCATTTTGTGCTGGGGATGAAACAGTACGCCTGCCACTACCAAGCCACGCCCCAGTTTGTCACCGGGGGTTCTGGGCAAGTGCTGCGCCTCTGAGTTGCATACCCTACTCTCTGTAGAGCATTTTTTTTTTTTGCATACTTCTACAAACATCTTGCCCTACACCACCTCCCTGCCAACCTGGAGATGCTAAAAGCACCCTCACATCCCGACAAGCCTTGTAGCACACTCTGCTGTAATGGTCACATTTGTCATCTGGTACAGCACCTTCCTCTGAACCTACAGTGGGGCCCAGCCAGGGGCCCAGCTGTACTGTGTAGTGCTTTAGAGCAGGGCACACACCCCCACTAATCCTAGTGCTGGAGACGGAGGCAGGAGGATCAGGAATTCAAGGTCACCCTCAACCACGTGATGAGGTCAAGGCTCGCTTGGGCTGTGTGAGATCCTGCCCCAGTTGTGTGTGTGGTTCTGTGGATGTGTGTGCAGAGGAGACAGCAGGTCACATGGTGATTGGATATGGAACGGTGAGAAAGCTAGCTCCTTTATCCTCTGAGGTCGCACCAGCGGGGCTGTGCTCACCCTGCAGGCAGGGGACTCTTCTGTGGTGGGTACAGACAGACACTATTGCCTAGAGTTTTGTGGCAGGGCTGACGTCTTGTCCTGAGTCACAGAAACCCACTGAGAATCATGTCTGAGACATTGCCTTGGGGGAGCCCTGATCTGTCTCCGACCGACCCCCAGCTTGCAACTGTTGCACTTTCGGGCAGCCCCCCTCTACCCCCCACTTTCCAGGCCATGAGGACATGATGATCCAGCCAGGAGGTTTGCCTGGCCTCCAGTGCTGCGTCAGCTTAGGAAAAAGCCACAGAATCGGAGGGGTGGGGTGGGGTGGGGGGAGGTGGCTAATGAGGGATTTTGCAACTTCTGGCCCATCATTAAAAACAAATTTTTTTTTTTTTCACAAACTATGAAAGCCCACATTTTCAACCCAGGTTCTGGAACTTGTCATGTTTTCATGCTGAATGGCAACATTCCAGAACAAAGGGCAGCCGTGCTTCCGTCTGCTTGTAGGTCAGAGATCCCAGCCCTGTCCCCCAAATCCTTCAGGCAGAAAGAATCCCACTTGCTCTCGAGGACTGGGAGCTGGCATCAGGCTGGAGTCTCTGACCCTTCATGGAATGGACCCAGGACATCAGACCAAAGAGACCATGTTTCAACTTAAAAAAAAAAAAAAAAAGAAAGAAAGAAAGAAAAGGAAAAGAGACTGAGGAAGCTGATGATGACACCAGGCAGAGCTCCACATGGCTCCACAGGCCTGGAGTAGGAATGGCCAGGGTGAAGGGTCAGCCTAGGGTAGCAGGGTCTATCCTGCCATCATGGGGTGTGTCACTAAGCAACTATTATCTAAGAGCAAGTCCCGAGAGAGATGGAGGCATTTGCTTCTTCTAGAATAAGTTGTGTTGCCAAACTGAGGGGACCCCAGGGACCCTGGGAATCTGAATACTACTTATGGGGTTTTCTGGAGCTTTGGTAATAAAAGCATCCGGTATGGTCATCTAGGCCTCACACCATGCCAGGTCCTGTTCTTCTTTGCCAACGAAGAGCAAGCCCTCTGTAACTGACCTCTGACCTGTCACCACCTACGTTTGCTCTGATTTTATTCCCAATGACTCTTCATAGCAAGTTATCAGCGTCTTCATGAGGGGCAGGAATAAAATGACTCAAAAATATACATTTTTTTTTTTTTTTGGTTTTTCGAGACAGGGTTTCTCTGTGTAGCCTTGGCTGTCCTGTAACTCACTCTGTAGACCAGGCTGGCCTCGAACTCAGAAATCCGCCTGCCTCTGCCTCCCAAGTGCTGGGATTAAAGGCGTGCGCCACCACTGCCCAGCCTACATTTCTTGAAATCCTCAAAGCCATCCCTCCTCGACACAGTATGAAGTGCATACTGGTACAAGCAGGTGGTAAGGACTAAGCTCTGGATGTGTTGGGGTCTGGGAAAAGTTGAGTTAAGGCAGAGGAAGGTAACTCCGCTGACGAAGCACTTGCCTAACATGCACAGAGCCCTGGGTTCCATTCTTAGCACCTCATAAACAGGGCAAGGTGGCACACACCCCTAATCCTAGTACTAGAGACCGAGGCAGGAGGATCAGGAATTCAAGGTCATCCTTAACCACGTGATGAGGTCAAGGCTCGCTTGGGCTGTGTGAGATCCTGCTCCGAGCAAACAAATGCAACATCAAAACCTAAGATGTGGAATGAGATGTTAGGCAGGCTCGTTAGAGCAAGGATTCTCTAAGTGTGGTCCACAGACTAGCAGCAACCCCAAGGTTTCCACAGAAATGCAAGTGACCAGATGCCAACTGAACCAGGAAGTGCAGCTGGCATCCCGCTCTTCTCTGCTAAATAGATATTGCTATGTAGCCAAGGCTGGCCTCCAATCTGCCAATCCTCCTGCCTCTGGAGGAGGTAGGTGGCTGAAATATCCCTGTAACCCGGAGCCAAGGAGCAGGGTGTCTGGGGCCAGGGTTTCCCTTAGCTGTGGAGGCCCTGGTTTAGTAGCAACTGATAAGCCAAAACCAAAACCTTTCTCGGGAAGCACACGGCACCTGGTGGCACTCTGCACAGGGCTGATTCCAGATACTCTGGGACCCTAGTGAGTGTCACCAAGATCTCAGGATCCTTCTGGAGTGTAGTGCCTCTGAGTGCCAGGGGCCTTGCTGGGTGCATCTACTTACCTGCTGTGAAGCCAGCTTTGCACCAACCATGAGCCGCTCCAGCCGTAGGGCTGTGGAGACAGCTCAGGTGACAAAGTGCTTGTTGTACAAACCCAATGACCCAAGACCAATCCGTAGAGCCCACGTAAAGAAGCTGGGTGTGCTGGCGTGGGCCTGTGCTTCCAGCACTGTGGCTTGCTGTCCAGCAAGCCTAGCTGAATCTGCAAGTCACAGGCCACTGAGAAACCATTTTTAAAATGTAAATAGATAAATAAGGGATTTGACTCCTGAAGAGCATCAACACACACACACACACACAGAGAGAGAGACACACACACACACAGACAAACACATACACACACAGAGAGACAGACAGAGACACACACACACATAGACACACACACACAGAGAGAGACAGACAGACAGAGACACACACACACATAGACACACACACACACAGAGACAGACAGACACACATACACAGAGAGAGAGACAGACAGACAGACACACACACAGACACACACACAGACACACATACAGACAAACAAACAGATATACACACAGAGAGACAGACACACACAGAGAGAGAGAGACAGACAGACAGACACACA
>JANHMN010000018.1:43653280-43705554 GCA_030674055.1 Rhabdomys pumilio
ACAGAGACACACACACAGACAAACAGATACACACACAGAGAGACAGACAGACAGACACACACACATACACACACAGAGAGAGAGAGACAGACAGACACACATACACACACAGAGACACACACACAGACAAACAGATACACACACAGAGAGACAGCAGAGACACACACACACACACACAGAGAGACAGACAGATACACACACATAGGCACACACACAGACAGACAGAGACACACACACAGAGACACACACACAGACAGACAGACACACACACAGACACACACACACACTCACACACACACACACACACACACAGCTCCCTACACATCCTAGCTGCCCTCCTCCATGGCTGAACACACTATTTCCAGGACCTTGGCAGCCTGGCTAGCACCAAGAGATAATTTCATCAGGGCCTTGGCAGTGTGAGACAAAGTGCCCTGCCAGCTTGGGGATGAACCCGGCCCTGTCTGGGTTCCACGCTCCCCAGCTGGACCTTATCTGGACTCTTTCTTCTTGGTTTACTTTGCAGGAGTGTTGTTGGGGCCAGTCTAAGCCTAGAGCCTCTTGAGGGGCCAGCCTTGGGTGGGTGCGATTCTCTCCTGTGTGCCGGTGAGGTTCTTGAGCGGCCATTCATACCTCTTGTAATTCATTTTGCAAACAGTCTGAGATCTTTCCAACTTAAAAGAAACCTAGTTTTCACTGAAGCTCAGCATCTAAGAGAGGAGACAGCATCACTCACCTGCTGTCAGGGAAATCTCCTCCCAGATGAGGCTACCAAGCCCAGCCAGCCTGCAGAGGTCCTTCAGGCCCTCCTGCCGCCCCACCCTCAGGGTAACCGTTTCCAGACTTCTAAAGGTGCGGGCCGGGTTTAAACTTCACATGAAGGACCTGTGTGTGTTTAATCCTCGGAGTCTGGCTGGCTTTGGGCCACACGCAAAGGTGAGGTTCTGCCGGCCTGCTGCCCATGGACAGGCTTTTAAAGTTAAACCAGTTACTTCCCACCGAGGATCCTCTCTGCACTGGACAGAAAGCAGGGCTCCTCAGAGTTGTCTTCAAAACCCATGGCTACCTGACGCTGGCTGCCTATGACATGCAGATGGCATCCCCTCCACACCTTCATCCACCCCAACCACAGGGGTCATGCCCCCGCCTCTGCAGGGACCTTTTCCAGCCTAGCTCCCAGCACCAATGTTGACTGGGCAAAGCCTCCCTTCAGAGGCAGGGTCTCACAAGGTCTTCCTTGTCTGTGGAGCCCGACAGAGGAGACTCCACAACCAGTTCCTGGCTCTGCCATATTGAAGCTGTTCGACCTTCTTAGAGAGCATCGCACTGGGCCTGTGCAGCTAGTCCTGTTTGCCCCTGTTTCTCAGGGCAAAGGTCATCTGGGATGCCAAATTCACTCAGAAGGAAAAGGGAAAGAGGTACTGCAGGCACTGGCCAGTTAGGTAGCGAATCCTGTGGTTTTTACACCTGTCCTGGTCCCTCCCTGCCATGTCCCTGAGGCACTAGAGCTGTGGAGAGGTAATGACCAGTGGGTAGCCTGTAGCTTTCCTTACAGGATGGGATTTGAACCCAGGCTTTATGCAGACATGTTCCTACATGGCTTATGACCGTGGTACCAGTCATTTCCTTATCCAGAGTTTGATATGAATTGTTGCCATGGAAACCTCCACATCAGCAGAAGGAAGTCAGGCCTAGGAGTTACGCATGGGTTATTTCTAAGAAAACATTAATTTTTTTTTTTTTATCCAGGCACTTAATTTGGCTTCTTAAAAAAAAAAGACATATTATCTTGACTTGTGTGGGGCATGCTTGGTTTTAGCATGAAGTGGTTTAAATGCTTGTTGACTGAGTATTCATTTTGTCCAGAATTAGTCTAGCTTAGTATTTTAGGCCTTTGATCCCATCTCCTGGAAAGACTGGGGTGGGAGGATCATGAGTTGAAGGACACCCTAGGTGTCTTCGCAAGACCCTGGTTCAAAATAAAAAGTGATAAGAAGATACTGCTTCATGGTAAAGCCCTTGGCTAACATGAAAGAGTTATGTATCTGTTAAGCATCTGAATTTGTTCCAGGAGTCCTTGAAGGGCTGTGTCTCCTGCTGGAGGCACAGAGGACACCTGATCCCGTAAGACAGAGAGCACGGCTGGCCAGCACCTAGGTGTTGGGAGCTGGAGTGACTGTGGGGTGGCCAGCAGGGACAGAGCCAGCCTCTCACCTCTCTTCGGTGTGACCTTGATCCTGTCAAAAAGCAGACAGGATCCAGCTAGGAGGGGAGACGCCACCGCCTGCTGTCTGCTGCTCACCCAGGCATCTGTAACGGGATGTTCCCTGCCCAGCCTGGATCACTGAGATCTGCTTGGGGGTGGGGGATGGGGGATGTCCCTCCTTCCAGCCACACTTCATTCCCGGGATTTCTGGGTGGTTTGTGGGTATGACTCTACTCTGTCCTTGGCTTCTTACTCAGACTTCAGCTCTCCCTTGTTAGATCTGAGGAGGAGAGAGCTGGGAAAACCCTCGGCTGTGTGGGGATCAGGGGTTGTCCAGTGAGTGGTATCTCATCGATGTGGGGCAGTAGAACAGAGATGCTCCCTGGCGAAGGACAGATGCGAGACTGGAGTCTAAGGAGTAAATTGTTCCTTCCCCTTAGGCCTTCTCTATGACCATGACCAGGCTGTTTACTGGCTTTGTTTACCATCCTCTATTTCCCCATCTGTGAAATGGGGCTAATAAAATCAGTGAGCCCATCTATTGTGCAGATGATGACACACGAGATTCCAGGAACGAAGGGACCAGTACACTGTTGAGCCATCCCCGCTTGTCATGCCTTGGCCAAGTCATCACTGTGGATGTGGACTCATTAATTAGCCTTTGGTATGCCAGGGCTGATAACTCATTTTTTCCTGATAGGTTACACAACGGAAAGCAGAACCTCTGTGAAGATTAAAGCATAGAAACTTAAGGAAAGGAAGTCACATTTAAATGAAAGGCAGCCGAGTCCCCCCCGAGGCTGAGACCTTTCAAACTGCTTCTCGCTCTGTCTGTGCCTTGAGCTGGCTGGTGGCCAGTGGGCAATTGCAGTGGTTTTTCTGACAGACACTGTCTTTAGTGGCTTCACATGGGTTGGTGGCTTGGAGTTGGCCACAGTGGGATGTGTAGGCCAAGGGAAGGAGTGAGCTCTACAGAACGGGCTGTGTGCTTGGGGGTCGATCACCCAGGTCCCAACCCATAGGAAAGCCCATTGTGAGCAGCCAGCAGGCGAGGTGTATAGTGACCAGACCCAGTGCTGGGGGCCAGCTCCCAGACAGACAAGCCTGTGACACAGAGGAAAGGGGACCCCAAAGGAAGATGACCGTCATCTCCGTGCTCAGTGGTCTGGGTGATTCCCAATCAGAGGCTTAGCAATGACCCTGATGTGTTGGGACTTCTTCCCCAGAAAGCCAAGAGGCCCAGGCTGAAAGGTCACTGAGTCAAGTGTCCTGGGGCTCCTTTCTCCCAAGTTCCAGATGCTTAACAGGAGTTTTAAGGTCTGTATTGCTCAGGCCAAGCTGAGACTTTGAACTAAGAGCCACAGGGAGCACTGTCCTATCAGTTCCATGTCCTTGGTCCTAGTGCCTGTCTTTTGCTTGTTTGAGATTGGGTCTCAGGTAGCTCAGGCTAGCCTCAAGCTCACTATGTAGCTGAGGATGGCCCTGAACTTCTGATCCTCCTGCCTCCACCTCCCAAGTGCATCTCAATAGCTGGGATGGAATGGAGGGCTTTGTGTGTGCTAGACGTGCTACTGACTGAGCTGAGTCTGAAGCTCCAGTTCCAGACTTTGAGACCGTGTTGCAATGTGGCTTCCACTCGGACCAACTCGTCATCTCCATCACTCAGAACTATGGGGCTTAGAGCACCCCCACCCCACATGCAGTGATGCTGAATGCTTTTGTCTGAGGCCACCCAGCTGTCGAGAGAGGCAATGTCAAAGGTCAGACCCAGGTTCTGTTTCCCTGAAAGCCCAGGATGCAGCCATCAGAGAGGCCTCCATGGACCACAGCCCTTATATGGCTCTTGTGATCCAGAACGGAGGAGACGTGCCCCTCCTCCCTCATACCATAAATATTTATCGAACAGAGATGTGTCAGACAGACTCTGGGACTCGGGGGTGAGTGGGCTGACAGGTCTATGGAGTGATTAATTCCCACAAGGCTTTCCAGGAAGGGGAGTCCATGGTGAGCAGAGGTTCACCGGCAGGCTTGGCAGCGGGCACTCTGGGGTCAGGGGCTGGGCTGCAGGAACAGCGTGTGCGGAGGCCGGGCCAGCAGCTGGTGTCTTAGCCCTGACATCTTTTTGGCGGGCTTCCCCAAACATAGACCAGCTGGGATACATGATGCAACAATCTTCCCTGTTGGCCCCTTATATCTGGACCAGAAGCTTTGCTAGGTTTTCAACAAGTCTGCCTCTCAACTTCTAAATGGCATCCAGTACCATCCGGCACTGGGAGGGTCACTGGAAGGCTAGAGCAATGGAAACTGTTGAGTCCTTAGGCCTTCAAAAAGCTCACCCTCCAATTGGCTGCCCAGACTCCCAAGCCTGATAATGTGTGTAGGACTCAATTTTGTATGCTGTGGAATGGGGCTACAGAATCTTCTGTCTACAGTCATGTCCCAATGCAGACCACAGTCCCAGCAATGTAGCCAGGCCAGCAGGGTTGATTTCAAAATCCGAGTCTCACCATTGACCCTGGGGTTCAAGAGCATTGTCCAAGCTTCCTGTACCCCCTCTTGACTTGTCCTTGTGGGAGTTGCATGCTTTAGCTGGCTGGAGTTCTCCTGGGTGCTGGTGACCTTCCTGGCATCTAGAGGATTTCCAGGTCTGGGAGACAGCTATGGTAATATTTACCTTTCTTAAACTCTTTGCTACTCTAAGGCTAAATGCCTCTGTTTCTGATAATTAACTCTTGTTGTATAGCAGCAGGGGATTAGGTAAAGGATTTATTGCTAACTCTCCCTTCTCTGGTGAGCTAGCCAGGAGCCAGGCTCGTTAACTCTTTCTGAACCAGAGAGAGAGAAAAAAGGAAAAAAAAACCCGATATTCATTCACACAGGTACATATAGATTCAATATACATTAACACACACACACACACACACACACACACACACACACACACACATTTTGGCCAGTCTTCTCACCTACACATAGACAGACAGACATATGCATTTGGTGCATGGTGGGTAGATGAGGGAGAGTCCCCAAACCAACAACTTTATATCTTTTCTCTAGCCTTTTTATACCGTTTTAGACAAAAAATTCTTTAGATGATTACCTCAGAGATAAAAGGTTACAGAAGGGAAGTTACAGAAAGATGTTGATATTGAGTTCAAAGCAGTGTTTCCTTCTGGAAGCTCCTTAGAAGTTTCAAGTAACAGTCTCTTATGGCCTTATCTTAGTGCACACTTTGTGGCTTCATCCTTGGACCTGAAAGTTTTGTCCCAAGCTTTTCTTTTTAGTGTAATCATGATAGCTCATTGCATTTCTTATTATGCAGCCTTTACTTACTATTATGAGGAGTGGGCACATTCTATTCTTGATTCTAACCTTATTATTCATCTTTCTAGCAAAACAACTAAAACCATTTCTTAAGATTTTTCTTCCTATGATTATTTTGAATCAGGAATTGTATAAAATCATGAATTCATCCAAACAGCATTAATTCATGGAAGTTCATCTTTATGCTGATCTGCAGCTCTGCTCCACAGGGTGGGCTGATGCCCAGGCATCCTTAGGCTATGTAATAGTGACAGGAAGGGCAGATCAACAGCAAGAAGCAATCCTGGGGTGAAGTCTCTTGGGGCCTTGACTCCCAGAGCTCACCCACATTAGGCCATTCAAAAAAAGTGGGCCACCTCCAGGAAGGCCACCTGCTAGCCTTAGCCCTTGCTAGATGGCTCCTGATGCTTGAATTCTGTTCTGTCACTCTAGCAAAAGAGAAGGAAACCTTGCAAAGTCCCTCTCAGCTGTGTGGCTCTGCAGCCCCCGTGGGGATAGTGCAAGTCGGTGAGTGATGGAGTGTTGGAAGGTTGGTAGGAGGAGACTCCTCTAGAAATGATACTGAGAGTCAGAGAGATGGCTCAGGGTGTAAACAGAGTCCTGCACAAGTGTCAGGGCCAGGTTTCAGATTGCTAGAACCCCTGTAAAACCTGGGTGGGTGGGGTGGCCATCTGTAATTCAGGCACACAGTAGACAGAGGCGGGATCCCAGGAGCAAACTGGCTACCTAGGCTAGAAGAAACGGAGAGAGACTCTCCCTCAGTATATAAGGTGCAAGGTGATTGAGGAAGACATCTGCACACCTCTGAGCATACATGCAAACATGTGGCGACATGCATATTTGCACATGCATACCATAAACAAAAAGGAAAAGGGGTGTGGAATTTGGCAAGGCCAAGGAAATATCAGTTGGGAGAGAAGAGCCCAGGAGCGCGAGTCTTATTCCAGAGACTAGGGGAGCCCAGGCCCAGGCTCCCACTGTGAGTAGCCAGAGGACGACGGAGGACAGGCTGCAGCTGGAGAGGGCAGCCCACACAGTGTCAAAGACACAGCACAGAGGATACTGCGCATGCGTTTGCCGAGGAGGGGCGTGTCTTGGCTAAGTATCCCAGAGGCTCCATTTGTCTTCCGGGAGGGACACATTCAGGGGTCCTAATCTACAGAGTCACCGCTTAACCAGCTTCCCAGCATTCTTCCCGGGAGGCAGGATAGGATGCCAGAACCTCCAACCCATACCTGATTGCCTAGCTGCCCCTGTTCCTGAGTTGGGTGAACCTGTATCCTCAAGTCAAAATGGAAGTCTTCCGGAGTGTTGTGAAACAGAGTGAACACTCCTCTAGCCCTAAGAACATCCCTCAAGCCCCAGCTCCGGGCTCTGGCTGTCCAGTGTTGTGCACCTACCTTTACTCTAGCGGTCCCATTCATAGAATGGGAGCCATGGGATTATACTACTGGGTAATGGAGCCGTGGCAGCTAGGTCCTCAGCTGGAGACCAGAAAACGGTAGGAATCCCCTAAAAGCCCCCAAGACTGTCTGTCAGGATCAGCTCAGTCATTGCTAAAATCTAGGCAACCAGGACAACATGTACTGCTCCTTCACAAAAGGTCTTTGAGCCAATGAATGACCTAGTGAGTGGGTGAAGGGACTTGCCACCAAGCCAGATGACCTATATCTGATCCCTGGGACCCTCACTGACTCCAGCAGGTTGTCCTCTGACCTCCGGGCACACCCTATGGCAAGCGCATATCACACACCATGTAAAGAAAAGGCAGACACACACACGTACAGTGTTGAGGAGCGAGCTTGGTTCTGTGCATTCCAGCCCTTTGGGATGTTGAGTGGAATCTTCAAAATCCGATTTATTTATGCATGTGGGTGCTTTTGCCCTTGTGTGTGTCTGTGCACCATGTGCACGCCTGGTGTCCATGGAGGTCAGAGGAGGGCATCAGATCACGTGGAGCTGGAGTAGATACAAGTGTGAGTCACCATATAGACGCCGGAATCTAACCCAGGTCCTCTACAAGAGCATCAGATGCTCTCAACTACTGAGTCGTCTTTCCCGTCCCTTAATTTTTTTCGTTTTATTTTGACACAAAATCTTGTCAAGTTGTGTTGGTTGGCATATATGGTCACACTTACCATATATTCCAGGCTGGCCTTGACCTTGTGATCTTCATGGATTACAAGCCTCAGCCTTGGAATACAGGGAAGGGGTAGGTAGCACATCTGGCCCCGACTCTAGTTTTGATACAGCTGTTTGTGTAACGGGTGGTGAATGGTCCCCACAAGCTGTGATTCTGGACATGTCCCTGTGAGCCATGCCCCAGTTTGTGGCTTTCTTGCTTTGACAGCAAGTACCCAGTCCCACGGACTTGAGTCTTTCTCCCTCCATCTTGTTCTTCCACATGCTACGGCCCAGGAACAACCGAGACACCTCTCCTTGCTCCTCTATTGCCTGGTGTGGAGTTGCTCTGCTGAGGTTTGACCTCACAATTCACATGGCTGCCTCAGTGCCAGAGACCAGGAGCCAGAGACAGAGCTGTGGGTGAGACTGGCTCCTCCCGAGGTCTCCCCCGGCTTGCAGGTGGCATCATCTCCCTGTGTCCCCTCATACATGTCTCTCTGCTTGTGTCTGTGTTGTGATATCTTAAAGTTTATTTATTTATAAATGTGTATGTGTATGGATCTGTGCATAGGTGTATACAAGAGTACGTGTGTTTACGTGCATGTGTTTGTGTGCATATGAGTATATGTGTGTCTTTTGTGTGCATGTATGTTGGAGTGTGTATGTATACATATGTATGTGCATGTATATCTGTGTGTGTTGTGTGTGTGTATATATACGTATATGTGTACATATGTATGTGTATATGTATATATGTATACATATGTATGTATATATGCATGCATGTATATATATACACATATATACATATGTGTGTGTATATATATATCCATATATATATGAATGACTCAGTGTGTGTTGTCTCTGTCTATCTTTTTCAGCTTTAGGAATGGAAGGCAGCCAGATGGCCCACTGCTGAGCTATAGCTCTCGCCCTATGTATCATACATACAGGCAGTATCATCCTCTATTTTTAAACTTACCACCATGCTATATTTATTGGCTCCTTTTTCGCCTTGTATAGTTCTCTACCCCATTTCTCACCACCAGTGGATTCACCATTTCTCCTACCAACTGCACTCTGATGCTATCTATTTCAGTAAGGCCTGGGTTTTCATCCAGTTGGTCACAGTAGGGCACATGACAGTTAATGCTTTGGGTCCTGCCCTTCACGCTACTCAAGCACAGAGAAACACAGGTGAGGCACTGCCATGATCTCAGGGTGGAGAGGCAGTGACATATTTTGGCGTGTCACTTTGACCTGACTCTGCATCTTGGGATGTGCATTTAAGGTGCTGTGACCGACCCAAGAGAGCTTGGGCACTCTGAATGTTCTGCATTCTTGGTGTGCTTTCAGGCTGGGCCATTGCACACAGTGGGCATTCCCTGGTCTCCTGCGCTCTGCCCCCAAGGCCTCCTCCCTTGGAGCAGGGCAGGGTTTGATTCTAGCATACTAGAGAGTAGCTGAACCCCACCTCTCTATGTTGTGCCTTTGGTCTTACACAGGCTTGCTTGGAACCCTAGAGGGTTTCCAGGGACATGCCATAGCTAAGCACCCCAGAGGCTTCATTAGTGAGTCCTTATCTAAAGAGTCACCACTTGACCTGCCTCCGAGCATCCTTCCCGGAAGGCAGGACAGTATGCAAGAACCTCAGAGCCAGACCTGATTGTCTGGCTATTGGGGTGTCCCTGACCCTGAATTGGGTGTGTTGGTATTCTCAAGTCAAGATGGAAGCTCTTCCAGACAGTGTCATGAAACAGTGAACATCCCGCTAGCCCCCGCTCCTGTTGGGCAGCTGCCTTAACCCAAGCTGTCCCATCTGTAAAATGGGAACTATAGGCTCACACTTCTGGGTAACAGAGAGTATTCTGCCTCTGCCCTGCCTCCTGGGACAGCAGGCAGAGTTCTAGCTTTCTACAACACTTCCTCATCTTCCATCCCCTCCCTACCTCTGTCCACCCTGCCCCTGGAACTCCCAGGCCCACATGACAGTTACATACCTGGCGTTTCTGTGTGAGCGAAGACTAGGAGCAACTTTTGTTAATGGAACAGAGCCTTTCCTGTTCGGATGGAGGTGGCATTGGGCATGGCTGACCTGGTTCTAATTTGCTGTATCCTACTTCCTCTTTTCCTTCCAGAACCTTCCGGTGCCTAGCCCTTGTTTCAGGAGCCCAGGCTGCCCCGTTCCCTCAGTTGTGGCTGCAGGCTTGGGGGCCATGAGCTGTCTTCTGAACAATATGGTCCTGGTGGGGCTGGCTCTACTGGTCTGCGGAGTGCAGGCCTTTTTCCTTCCCAACAGCACGAGCCTGGAGAAGCTGCTGAGCAAGTACCAGGATGCAGAGCCACACTCCCGAGTGCGCAGGGCCATCCCCATGTCAGACCGCCAGGAGATCCTCATGCTGCATAACAAACTTCGAGGTCAGGTGTATCCCCCTGCCTCCAACATGGAATACATGGTGAGTGTCCCACTAGGGTGATGGCGGGCTCAGGGCAGGTGTGGTGTCCTATGATTTTTTTTTTTTGAGAGGTCTCATGGAGTCCTGGCCATCCTTGAACTCACTATGTAGCTTGGGTTGACTCAACTTCCAACCCATCTGCATCTAACCTCGTAAGCGAGCGTTGGGGTTGCTAATGTACCCGGCCAGCTGTTTCTCTGAGAGCTTAGGCTGGCTTTAAACTCGACATGTAGTCAAGGATGGCCTTGAACTTCTGATCTTCTGCTCCATCTCCCAAGCGCTAGGAATACAGATGTCCACCATTGTACCTAGTTTATGCAGCACTGGAGATGGAGCCCAGGGTCGTGTGCATGCGAGGCAAGCATTCTGCCAACTGAGCTGTACTCTCCACACTCAGCTACAGTGCATCCAACTAAGATGCAAGCACTCTGCCCACAGGCACCCCACCTCACCCCTTCTTTCTCTTCTAATCCCTCCTTTCTCGCTGTCCCTCAGTGAAACCAAAGCTGGGCTTCTCTCCCCGTCCGACCCTGTTTCTGTCTGTGTCCCTCAGGTCACAGGCCTACCTCCTTCCCCAAGCAGCCATTGACTTTTTGTCTTAGTCAGGGTTTCTATTCCTGCACAAAACATCATGACCAAGAAGCAAGTTGGGGAGGAAAGGGTTTATTCAGTTTACACTTCCACATGGCTGTTCATCACCAAAGGAAGTCAGGACTGATGGACGTGGTCCCCCACAGGGCAGAAGTCACACAGGGCAGGAAGCAGGAGCTGATGCAGAGGCCATGGAGGGGTGTTACTTCCTGGTTTGCATCCCCTGGCTTGCTCAGCTTGCTTTCTTATAGACTCCAAGACTACCAGCCCAGGGATAATACCACCCACAATGGGCTCTCCCACCCTTGGTCACTAATTGAGAAAATGTCTCACAGCTGGATCTCATGGAGGCATTTCATCAAGGGAGGTTCCTTTCTCTGTGATAACTCCAGCTTGTTATGCACACAAAACCAGTCAATACAAGTTTCTTCCAGAGACTACCCTGGACTAATGAGTCCTTCATGGTCTCAAGAGTCTAGAATGAGTGGCCAGCTTATGTGGACCCCGAGCAAGGCTGCTTTGGGGGAACACGGTATAAACTTGTATCTTTTCCCCTCTGGAAACCTGTGTACCCTTCCAAGATGTCAGCCGAAGGAGTGGGTTTGTGCTTCTTTCTTTTGGGGGCGGGATGTTTAGAAACATAAAAACTCATGGTAGAGTTCTTGGGCAGGCTCCTCTTTGAACTGCTCTGGCTTGTGCCTGGCCTTTGCCAACGATGACAGAAGCCAGAGAGACCAGTTCTCCTGAGCTCTTGCTACAAGCTGTTCTCGGGTAGCCAGGTGAAGTGGCCATTTGTTCCTGAGTCCCAGAGTGGAAACATCTTCCTTGGCTGGCTCTCCAGAATTGAGATGAGGGTCGGGGTGAGGATGAAGCCTCACTTCCTGCCCCTGGCTTAGAACCTCTACCTCAGTAGGTTTTACTTCAGAGACTGAAGCTCACTGCTTCCCAGGCACTACGCAGGTGGCTGGGTACCACTCACACAGGAGTGGAACCTCCAGGAACTACTCAGAGAGGCCATGCTGTCAATGGAAGCTTCAGACTGTCCTTATACCCCCTTGCTAAGGCTGAGGCAGCTCCTGCTGGGGGACCACGTCCAAGCAGCAACCCCTGGGCAGGTGGGCTGTGTGGTGCACCTTCCTGCGGGAGACACCATGGAAAACCAGGTTGGGGGTGGGAGCATGAGGACCTGAGGGACCCTGCTGGGAACCCAGGGAGCAGGAAGTATTGAGTCTGGTCTGCAGATGGGGAACTAGTCTCAGGCTAATCTGGAAGTGTCCCCACTCAGAGGAGGTGCGGGATAAAGATGAGAATGTTGGGGGACCACAGCCTCCCTCCTCTACCTTTCAGTCGCTAACTGGTGAGGTCTGTGGAGTTGCTGAGCATGCGCAGTAGGCTTGCATGTGGGGGGGGGGGTCTTCACAGAAAGAGACCGGAAGATGAATGAAAACTCACAGGGCTGCTGACCAGAGGAGCCTGTGACCACGCCCCCTGCCCAACCCCCAATAGCAGGCTTCTAGAGGCTGAGGAGACACTGTGGCAAGTTGAGTAGAGCTGCGGGTGGAGAGAACCCATAAAGCCCACGGGGGACTCAAGGTGGCTAAAGGCTGAGGTGGTCGGGAGCAGGAGTAGAGAAGTAGGAAGATTGTGTTGAAGGATGGTCTCTAGGGGAGCTATGTGGTGCTCGGATTTCTGATTTTTTTTTTTCTGGCAACATATCATGGTGGACCAGGAGAGACTGGTATCCCCAGGCGGTTTAGAGCTTGGTTCTAGACTATCTGGGTATGAGACTGTGGGCCTCTGGCCTGGCTTCTCAAAGCTTCAGCTCTCTATTCTATAAGATGAAATAAGATGGGCACCCTCCAGGAATGAGGCAGGAAGGTGGAGAGACTTGGGTGCATCCAGGGCTGGCACTGGGGCTGTGGGTGGGCTCTTGACCGCTAAAAATAGCCTGTGAGTGACCAAGATCTCACCTGACCTCTCTGCATCTGACTTCTGTCATTTGGCAACCCCACCCCCCACAATCCCCCAGTTGTGCACTCTCCGGGACTTCTCCCAGGTTAGAGGCACAGCCTGCTCTCTGACAGTCCCCGGGGCTGTGATTTCTGCTTCGTCCTCCTGACTGTCTGCTGCCATCTCTCTGTCCTACAGACTTGGGATGAGGAGCTGGAGAGGTCCGCGGCAGCGTGGGCACAGAAGTGTCTGTGGGAGCATGGACCTGCCAACCTTCTGGTGTCCATCGGGCAGAACCTGGCTGTGCACTGGGGCAGGTAAGAGCAGCCGGCACCCCGAGCTGCAGCGTCCCCTACTTGAGTGTGAACTGGCTGCTGCCACAGAGGGCTTGGCATTCCTCTGTGTTATCAAGGTGTGGGGTGGTAGAGTACATAGGTGTGTGAGGTTCTGGGTTCGATTCCCAGCACAGCAAACAAACAAACCGCCTAATAGAGCAACCTGAAGCTCTGACAGGCTCAGCTCAGCTTACTGCTTAGCCAGATACCAATGCATTTTTACAAAATTCCAACTGCAGCCCAGACTGCCCCCCTGGCTGGCTTCCCTTTTCCCTCTCTGGTCCCTTCCATCTAGCACAGTGGTAGCAAGCATAGCATTCCTGTGTGAAGATCACCTTTCTTAACAGACCCACATGCATCCTTTCTGTCCCCATGGCTTGGGTTTGGTGCTTGGTTCTATTCTGAGGCTCTCTGCCCATCCTCCAGGGATGCTGGGACAGGGCTGGGGTCAGAGGCTCAGACTGTCCCCTTCTTGATGGGTAGGATCCTCCCCTAAGGCATGCTGGTGTGTACAGTGTCCCTAGGAGTGACAAGCAGGTCCCCTTCTGCCCCAGCTCCTCGTGACACGTGCTTTGAGGGGCTGACCAGGGTGGGAGGCCATGTCCTGGGACTTGCTGACCACAGCTGCTGGTGCTGGTCCCAGCTGGTAATTGTTACAAGACCTCAAACTGCCTGGCTGACCACAGTGCTGTCACGAAGGGTCACTTAGCCTGAGACATCATTCTCCACTGTTTACACTTGCCGTGGGTTCACAGACAAGTTCTTATTTTTCTCCCCCGACTGAAACAGAACAGAACAGTGAGTGCATAGCAGCTCACACCTGGAACCCCAGCACTTAGGACGGGGAGGCAGGGGAGTCGAGAGTTCAAGGCCATCCTGGGGCAATGGCTGCAGATCCATGGCCCTACCACAGTGTGAGAGCTGTCTGTCACTTCTCAGCCACTTAATGTCTGTAAGATATGTCTACTCTTAGTCCCTCTGTCTCTCTGTTTGGCCCTAATTGATTCTCTCTCTCTCTCTCTCTCTCTCTCTGTCTCTCTCTGTCTCTCTCTGTCTCTCTCTCTATCTATCTCTGTGTGTGTGTCTCTTCTCTGTCTCTCTCTCTCTCTTCCCCCACCTCTCTCTTGGCCCTGATTGATTTGATTCTTTCTCTCTCTTTCTTTCCCAGCCCTGATTGATTCTCTCTCTCTCTCTCTCTCTCTCTCTCTCTCTCTCTCTGTCCTGATTGATTTGATTCTCTCTCTCCCAGCCTTGATTGATTCCTGCCCCCCCCATGTGTCTCTCTCTCTGCATCTTTCTGTCTCTATTTCTGTCTGTCTCCCCCTCTCTCAGCCCTGATTAATTTGATTTTCTGTCTATCTCTTTCTCTGTCTCTTTCTCTGTCTCTTTCTCTTTCTCTTTCTCTTTCTCTTTCTTTCTCTCTCTCTCAGCCCTGATTGATTCTCTGTCCCTGTCTCTCTCTGTCTCCGTCTCTATCTCTCTGTCTCCATCTCTGTCTCTCTCTCTCTCTGCCTCTGTCTCTGTCTCTCTCTCTGTCTCTCTGTCTCTCTCTCTCTCTCTCTCTCTCTCTCTCTGTGTGTGTGTGTGTGTGGTGTGTGTGTGTGTGTGTGTGTGTGTGTGTGTGTGTGTGTGTGTGTGTATGGTGCCTCCCACGTGTAAATACCACCGTGGAGCCTCATCCCACCCCTTCTTTTCACTTTTTGTCTTGAATCAAATTCTCACTGAGTTGTCCAGTCAATTCACTCTGCAGCCCAGGCTGGCTTTGAACTTGACATCCCCCTGCGTTAACCTTCCAGAGTGACTGAGATGAAGGGTGTGCCACCCCTCCTCCACTCTGCGAGCATTCACATCTTGAATGGAGATGGTCTTGGCCTCAGTGTCTGAAACCTTGGCTTCTTGGGTTGATTGTATTTCACCTGTTGTATGTGAAAATGGATACATAATTAAGGCACCAGAAGTAAATGTTTCAGACACACACACACACACACACACACACACACACACACACGCGCGCGCACACGCGCGCAAGCATGCATGTATGCACGCATGCTTGGAGGCTTGGAGGCCACCCAGGATGGGGTGGTTTCAGGCAGATGCTGGCACAGCGCTGGGAGCCTGGCTTGATCTGTGGGCCACCCACCACTTCTGTTCCCATAGGTACCGCTCTCCTGGGTTCCACGTACAGTCATGGTATGACGAGGTGAAGGACTACACCTACCCGTACCCCCAGGAGTGCAACCCGTGGTGCCCCGAGCGGTGCTCAGGGGCCATGTGCACCCACTACACACAGGTAATGCTACGGAAGCTGGACTCCACTTAGCCTGTGCCCCAGCCCTGGGGCGGGAGGGGGGGGGTGTTTGGTAATGGGAGTGCATGAGGCCTTTGCTTTAATTCGGTTTGTCTCCAAGTACACTGGTTGGGTCCCGCTGTTTGCTATAGATGGCTTCACGGAGGAGAGACCTGGAATAGGCTCTGGAAACTTCTAAGACAGTTTTACATTGCAGAGGCTTTTCACAGTTGTGTGCCTATAGCTCATTTTTAAAAGACATGCACACTTCCCAGTGGGTTGCCTTTCCCTGGTGCCCTATAGAGTCGCCCTGGGGCACCCCACCCCTGAGCTACAACACAGCGCTGTCATTTCAGATGGTCTGGGCCACCACCAACAAGATTGGTTGTGCTGTGCACACCTGTCGGAGCATGAACGTCTGGGGCGACATCTGGGAGAATGCCGTGTATCTCGTCTGCAATTATTCTCCGAAGTAAGACTACATAGTCTCAGTCACACAAGCCAGGCTAGGATATGCTTGTTAGCCACGGGGGAACGAGCTCAAACTGGTCTCAAGAGTGAAGTCTCAGTTACCTCACTAACAAAAAGTCTAGAGATGGCTGCCTCTAGGTGAGCAAATGGCCTGGAGAGTCAGCAAGGACTTGGGCCTTCTTAAGGTCCTCATGGCCCCAAGGTGGCTGCTGAGTTCCAGCGCTGTGTCTTCACATACAGTTCCACTTAACGTAGTAGAATTGTAGGAATGAGTTGTCTCCTCTGGCATTTCCCCTCAAAATATTGTTGGCCAGAACTAGATCAATCATAGACAGGGGGACCACAATTGCTCCAACTGGTTTTCTGAGTCATCTCCTAAGACCGCTTGTACAAGCAAGGGTAGCAGTTGTCTGACAGGAGGGAGAAGCAGAGCGGAGAATGAGGTGAGGAGAGAGAGAGAAAGAGCACGCGCGCGAGAGCATTACCAGTGCCATTTTCTCTGAAATGGAGACACAGGTTGAGTTCTCTAATCAAAAACATAACTCTTAGGGCCAGTAAGATGGCTCAGCAAGTAGAGGGGCTTGCCTCCAAGTCTGATGACCTGAGTTCGAGTCCCAGGACCCACATGACCTCCCACCAGACAGAGTCTATCAGTTTCTCTTTCCCTTCCTAAACAGGCCATACCAGGTCTGCCCAGTGTAGCTGCTCTCCTCACAGAGCACTCCAGTCACAGGGCATCATTCACCCAACAGCTCACTGCACAGATATATACAGAGCACAGAGCTACTTACCCATTTGCAGTTTGTGGTTTGAACAGCCATGCTGGCCGCCATCCCGGCACGGGCATGGGGCTGTGGTGGACTCTCTGGCATGCTTATTTACATGAGGAATAAAGTAATACAGGTCAGAGGAGGGGGAGAAGGGCAAAGTGGGGAGCTGTGGGGTTGGGAGGGAAAAAGGCTGTGGGGAAAGCATAGCACGTGGCTTTGGGGTGGCTGCTGAGCGGCCATATTCCTGCAGGCTCTGCTTCTGAGGTGATTCCTAGCTCAGCTGAAGGTGCGAAGTGAGAGACAAGTTGGAATGAAATCTTTATGTTTAACAAATGCTGGCAGCTTTAATCAGAAACCTAACTCTTGGGGCCAGTGAGAGGGCTCAGCAGGTAAAGGGGCTTGCCTCCAAATCTGACCACCTGAGTTCGAGTCCCAGGACTTACATAGCAGGAAAAGAGAAGACCAAGTCCCACGTGCACACACACCCACACATTAAGTAAATAAATGCAAAAAAATATTTAACAGAACTAAAACCTTCCCCTTCCCTGGTGCTATTTTTCTCCCCTTTCTTGGTAAAGGCACTGCAATGTCAGGGTCTTCTGTTGAACCAGCCTAGGACTATAGTGAACTTCAGGCTAGGGCCTAATGGCAGACACTTGTTCACATCCTGTGTGGGAGAGAAGACATCTAGAATGAAGGCCCAGAGGCATTGATTCTAGGGAAACGTCCCCTGGCTTGCAGTTACCCATCTTCCTCCTGTGTGCCCACACAGCTATGGGAGATATGAGAAACTAAGCATGCGTGTGGGACTCCTCTCATGAGGGTTCTGGTCCTACTGGAGCAGGGCTCCATGCTCTCGATTGCATTAACCCATCCGTGGTCAGTTTGTTTGCTAGTTACTTTTGACCGCTGTATAATATTCCACACTTCCCGTGGCCTTTCCCTTCAAGAGGCTTTCCCGGGCTCTTAGCCCCTCAGGACACCATCATGGAACCAGGGAGGGGACAATGCACGAGAGGCTGGGAATGGAGCAAGATGTGCCTGGCTCTTGTCCCTATGGCCTCATGTGTGCAGACAGTGCCATTGGTGGGCTAGTCCAAGGTTTGGGAGCCTAGACATCTGCTGTCCAGCTAGAAAGGCCAGCCAGCTCAGTGAACACTGGTTTCTGCCCTTATGTGCCTGGTAACCTGGAGGTGTGGCCTATCTTTAAAGAAACAAGAGTCCAGTGTTCTGAGGATAACTGGGCTTGGGGAGCAGGAAAAAGCCCCTGTGGGCAAGGAGACCACCACGCTTTCCCATGAACAACTGGGGCATTTCGATTTATGCCTGATGTCCCACTGAAGTTCACCTCAGTACCCACCACTGTGCGTCCCTTGAGGGCTTAGAACTGTAGAGTCCACAGCCATGTCCAGAGATTGTTCCAACTGTCTGGGTGGGCCCATAGAGAGGAGGGTGTTCTGTGATAGGGCAGAGGGGGAAACAAGGCCCCTCCCCCAACACGGGCCACCTCCCTCCCTGGCTCAGGGTCATCACCACTCTTTGGCCATTGGAGTGAGCCACAGGGTACACAGAGGTGTCTGTGCAGCATCTCGTTGGCTCTAGCGGGAGCTCCTGCCTCTCTAGAAAGCCACCACGGGCCACCCTGGAGGGCCTCTTTGCTTTATTGATACTATCAAGACTGTTGACAGAGGGTTGTCCAGGTGACCGCCCACTAAATGAATAATGAGCCAAACCTTTGGTTTGGGGACACTGACTGAGATCACATAGATGGGTCTGGATATGTCATCCAGGGAGCCATTCCTTACACAGTGCTCAGTGACAGGCTGTCATCACAGAACCCAGAGCCCTCCTGACTGACTGAGTGGGAGGCCAAGCAGCTGCCTTTTCCTTACCCAGACCTGTCGGGGACTCTGTTTGGGGTCCCCTGGTGGACTCCTGGGCCTGAAGGATGACCTAATTGATGGTGTTTCTGTTCTGTCTCCAGGGGAAACTGGATCGGCGAGGCCCCCTACAAGCATGGCCGTCCCTGCTCCGAGTGTCCGTCCAGCTATGGAGGTAGATGCCGGAACAACCTGTGCTACCGAGGTAGGTAGTGCGAAGGTCACATCTCTGGTGTGGCTTCTGGCCTCTGAGCCACAGCTTGTGACGGCTGAGGTAGAAGTGAGGTCAGATCCAGACTCACCCCTGCAGCCCCTCCTGCCTCCTCTACCCTCTGCACTCAGCGCCTGCCACCTGAAGAAACCACTGTCCTAAGATGCCCCCTCACAGGCAGCTCCTTGGCCCAGTCCCAGTGGACAGTGGACGTGGCCTTGACCTGAACCCCTCCTCCCACCTTCCTTTGCACGTGCAGTCTGCTAAAAACAGATGGCTGTTAAGTCAGAAGTGGTAGCTCACACCTGTCATCCCAGCACCCGGGTGGTTGAGGCAGGAGGATTGCCATGAATCTGAGATCAGCGTGGGCTACTTAGTAAGACTGTTTCACTCCCCGAACAAAACCTGCAGGAAGAATCGAGGTGATTAAATGCGAAACTCAAAGCAAATGGTTGCCAATCAGCCACAGGCAACTGGTACCTTGTCCTGAACATGGCTCTCTTTTCCTCTTGAGAGTGACAGCTCTCAAGGCTGCCTGGGGGCTGGGGCAGCTGGGGGACAGGGTGCTTTCTGTCTCCAGGGGAACCTACAAGCATGGCTCGGTTGGCTCACACTGGGCTGCTTAGAAAGCATCCGTTTCTCTTCCCACCGTAAACACGACTCGTTCTCAAGCTCACCATGCTCTTTAAATTCTGGGATAGTTCTGGCTCTCAGACATTTGGTCTCAGAAGAGGGGTTGAGATAGCCAGCTGAGCAGATGTCTGTGGTTGAGATTTCTATTCTGTGTCGTTCTAGTAGCTAGCCTGGGCTGACAGGGAAGGGAGTGGGTTCTGCTGCAGGCGAGGGTGCTCCCTCATGCGGTAGTGACCCTCTTGCCTGTACTGTCCCTGAGATGGGCATGGGGTCAGTGTGTTGGACCCTGGGATGGGGAACAGCAGAGGTCATGGTTCACAGTAGAACCTCTGCTACTCCAGCTAGCTGAGGTGAAGGGTGTCACCAGAGGTCTGGGATGGACACAGGAACAATCTAGACCCTGTTCACAGTCTATCCCATGAACTGCCTTGTGCCAAGTCCCTGCGAGAGCTCTTCTCTGGAGACAAGTCTTATCTCTGCCTTCAGGAAGTCTCTGGATGTCAGACAGACATGCACCTGCCATCATGTTCCCGTGACTCCCAGACTCCTCAAGTACCTGGTTGTCCTGTTATTACAGCTGCTGGTGCACCCCAGGGCACAAGGGCTGGTGTGTGTGTGTGTGTGTGTGTGTGTGTGTGTGTGTGTGTGCGCACGCGCGCGTGCGTGCGCGCAGGTGCGCCCTGCATGCCAGCGAATAGAGACCCTCACCACCACAGAGGGCTCTTTCAAGCAGCCAGAGCACACAGAGGCACCAGACACTGGCTTACCCGTCCCACGGTGCCCGTGGGCTTATTCCTTTATTTGTGGTGGAAAACACCCAACTCTGTTTGGCAGGCACTGTGGTTTCCTCAGCTAGCCATGCAGAAAACCTCCCCTAACTCAGCTTATCTACATAAGCCACTAAATAAGGGTGTGCCGTGGCACCCGTAAGGCCGTGACCTATAATGGGGACACAGGATTTAAGGATAAAGGTAGAAGTTTCCTTCTATCTGACTCCTCTCTGTGAGGGAATAACAAGCTGGGGGAGGAACCCATCTCCTTGTCCAGCTACATCCCAGATCTGTGAGCTTAGACGGGTCCTTTACATCCCTTCACCTCTCTGAGCTTCAGCGTCTTCATGTGGGAAGTGGTTGCCATGTCTCTTCTAGCTGAAAGATGAGTTTCGAGAGGGTCTGAAGGCTCAAGTTGTCACCAGACACAGAGCTGGGGGACCCAGAGTATACTGTGGGTTAAATATCTTGGGAGTAAGCAGAGCCTCGTCTATGCAGGAATGGTCACCAGGAAATGCCCAAGTCCCTTTGGGTCACACATCCCTATGGCATCCCAAGGAAGGGATTGGCTACATGATTTTTCAGCTTTCCACTTTTATATGTGGGACTAGGGACCGGGACTGCTCACCCTTGTTCTGAAAGAGCGAGCCCCCTCAGACCCTTCCAAACCAGATTTGGCTCAGGAAAAGCTGGGCTTTTAAGTCATCAGGTCTTAAAGCTAGTGGAAGAAACCCAGACCATGCCCAGACAGCCCCGCCGGCCGTCAGTGAGGGGCCTGTGAATGCCTGCATTGATCAGACGGGCCTTGCGGCTGCCTGTGCAGCCCAGGGGCTCTGTGGAGGTTCAGCCCAGAGCTGGTGTTACTATTCTTTGTGAATTCCAGCCTTGGGAACCTTAGACCTTGATGCTGGGCATTCTTTTTCCTTGGCTCTCAGGTGGTGAGGTTTGAATCGCTAAGTTCACTTTGGATTTTAGTGAGCTTCTCCCATGTATGGGATATTGGAGGTATGGTGGGCCATGAAGCCGGGGCTCCTGGAAGCAGAGATGAAATTACAGGCAGCCAGATGTGTGTTCTTTCATCTCTGCTTTCCCTGTCCCTTCCCCTCTCAGGCCAGGGCTAGCCTGGGATAAGTCATTCCCCACTCACTGCCCAGTGCTCGCCTAGAAAGACAGGGATGCCTCACCTCTCTTGTTGGCCTTTCATTTGGATACCTGTCCTGCTGGCAGGGGACATGAAAACCCAGGCTGCTGCTCTATGAAGACAACCCTTGGGGATGATGGGCCTCTGTGGAATCAGACAGGCCTGGGGATGCTTCATTTTTCCTTCTTGAAATAGCCTTGGCCCAAACTCATCCACTGATGACTGTCTGACTCTGGCATCGGAGACAGTGTTTTCCTAAGAAGCAGACTGCCAGGCTAGGGGGGCACCCACCCTCTTCATTGGCTTGTGGGAATGTTAATAACTAAGATCAAGGTGGGTGGGCTGAGCTTCAAAGGGTCAGCGAGGGAGGTGTGTCCAGGTTTACTGGACTTCAGGGAGTCTCTGGGCTTTCTCCTCTGAGGCATGTGGAAGGACACTTCCTGGCTCTGCCATACAGACTTGTGAAGAGCTGTGGTCCTCAATGGGGCTGCCTGGGGGCTCACCATAGTTAAGGTGACTCAGGGAGACCAGCCCACTCTCAGACTGGGGGGTCAGTTTGGTGTCCTGGCAGTCCACTTGCGGATGGAGCCACTTCCGTTGTCCTGAATGGGAGTGGAGATTATTGAGCTGAGGCTAAGAATCTCACTAACAGTTCTGCCCACGAACTGAAATGCTTTAAACCAGGGGTTGGGGGTGGGTCATGGTAAGAAGGAGAGTTAGTACAGGATGCCCTTGGGTGGAAAATGACTGAGGGGTTTCGGCCAACTAAGCTGCAGTCTTTGAAACCACAGAGCTGGGGTTTTGGAGAATTCAACGTCCCAGGTCTAATACGTTTTGAGATTGAATCTTGCTGTGTAGTCCAGGCTGTCCTTGAGCTGACAATCCTCCTGCCTCGGCCTCTGGAGTGTGAAAATTACAGGTCTCCGTGATATGCCCTGCTTTTTAAGTTGAGAGAGAGTGTGTAGTGGTTAGGGTTTTTTGTTTTGTTTTGTTTTGTCATCTTGGCACAATCTAGTATCACCACCTCCATCAGCCTGGCCAGGAGGCACGTCTGTGGGGGCATGTTTTTGGACTAAAGATTGATATGGGAGGGCCCAGCCAACTGTGGGTGGTGCCACCCCTGGCCAGGTGGTCTTGGGTTGTATAAGCAGGCTGAGCAAGTACGGAGAGCAAGGCCATAAGCAGCGTTCCTCCATGGCCTCTGCTTCAGTTCCTGCCTCTAGGTTCCTGCTTTGTCTTCTTTGCTGAACTGTACCCTGTAAGCCAAGTAAACCTTTTCCTTCCACTCTTGGTCCTGGTGGTTATCACATCAATAGAAAGCCAACTAGGGAATAGGGACTCCTTATGTAGCCTAGATAGTCATGTTACTTAACGATATAGCCAGCCTGGCCTTGAACTTGAAGCAATCCTCCTGCTTCAGCCTCCTGCATACCGAGATTATAGGGACTAGCCACTGTGCCCAGCCTAGTCCAGGGTTTAGACAGCAAATCGCCATGGCTGAGGCATGGCTTGAGCCAGGTGAAGGGTCCCTGTCACTAGGGGTAGAAGTAGGGCATAGAGTCTTTGTGACTGTGCCCCGACAAATCTAGGAAGCAGAGGGACCTCTGAGAGAGCTCCAGTTCTGGGGCCATGGGTTGGGATGGGGTCAGAGGGTTGTGCCGAAGAGGTGGGACAAGTGAACTCTGACTTCCGGGTGTGGCTGCTGCACCCCACCCCACGCAGAGCTGCTTCTCTGAGGTCCAGAGTAAATATGGACGTGAGCTGACCATCTTCAGGGCTGGTAGAATTCCACCTGGGCAGGCCTGTCCCCAGCATAACCTCCTCTCTACAAATGAAACGACTCTTTGTGAAGCCAAATCTCAAAGGAGTTCTGCCTGTAAGGTGCTTTTTCCAAAGAGGATTTTATGGATGGATCTAGTGGCTAAGGTTCTCCCTAGAATGTGAGAGGCAGAGGCAAGTGGATCTTAGAGTTTGAGGCTAGCCTGGTTTATACAGTAAGATCCCGTCTTAAAAACAAAACCAAACCGAAGGGCATTTTGGTTAAATCCAACATGTTCTCTTTCTCCCTTACCACCGACAGAAGAGCCTTACAATCAGAAACCAGAGGTGGATGAGATAAACGAGGTGGAATCGCCCCCTGCTCTCGACGAAACCCATGTCTGGGTTCAGCCCAGGGTGGTCAGACCCTCAAAGACCAAGAAGACCCCAGTCGTCAACTTCATGAGTGAGTCGGTGTCTCCAGTCTCTGGGGTGCTTGCCCCCCAAGCCATCTTTGATAGGGGCTGATAGAGAAGGGGAGCTGGTTACCCGGCAATAGGGAGAGGTGGGCAGAGCTGTCTGGTTGCAACCCCAAGTCTTATTTGAAAATGATGCTTTTAAGTTACAGAAATAAGTCTTACAGGAGGGTGCTGGGCTGTCTCTTTTCTCCAAGTTTGTTTGTTTGTTTGTTTAACTGTAGAGTCTCAGGGCACCCAGACTGCTATGCCCAGACTCTTGAACTTTCTATGTAGCCTAGGATGACCTTGAACTCCTCATCCTTGTTCTTCCACATCCAGTGAATCTAGTTTAATGTGGCATTTATGACAGAACCCAGGGCTTCCCGCATGCTAGCCAAGTGCTATGCCCACTGAGCTGCACTCCCCTGACCTCAAGGCAGCTATTTTAATGTTAGGTTTCCCTGAGACTTTCGAAGGGACTCTGGGAGGAAGCTGGGTTTCTCTGGGATATACTACCCACTCACAAATCAGAGCACATCACATCTAGGCTGGTTGTGGGATGGGTCCACACATCCTTTCCCAGGTTCTGTCTCTCTCAGATCAGCCCCTTCCTCCATTCTGTAAGGCTTCATTTGCTCATCCACACAAGAAGGGTAACCATAGCTGTGACAGGCTGACTGCAAAGATGGCTCATAGCAGTGTGAGTGAACCACCCAGAGTCAGTAGATGGCTCCCAGCACTTTGAGAGCAATGCAAACTGCTTCCAGTCCCTACCCTTTGCGTGGGCATTGGCTATTTCCAGAGACTGCTGGAAATCCTGAAATGTGGATGGTTCCAAACTTACCTCTTGTCCTCTCTGCCCCTGGATATCTCACCTCCTAAGGCTTACTGCTTCCCTGCCCAGCTAGAGCTCAGCTGCTGTCTGGTTGGTATGTGGGCACTGAGTAACTAGCCACCTTGGCTGAGGGATAGGCTGGTGAGTGTTTCTCACAGCAGGGCCGCTGGCCATGCTGAATGCCTGGGGTTCCCTGTCTCTCAACATTAGAGGGTACAACAGTGGTCCTGCCAGAGAGAGGTGTGTCCACTCTTCTAAGACACCCCATGATTCTTTTCTCGGAAGCATGAAGCTCTTTTAGCCTTCAAACATGTCACCCAACCTACTGAATAGGTAGCTTAACCAGAAAGTATGCTGGTGCCCTGATTGTCCCGACAGGGCCAGTTTTAATACTGTAAAACTACAATTTTGTCCATCTCTTTTCTTAGATTCTTTTTGATTATTTTCCATTATGTGTATGCCCGCCTGTGGGTGGGGCACATTAGTGCAGTGGTCTGCAGAGGAAGTCAGTGCCCGTGGAGCTGGAATTACAGACTGTCTGACCGTGGGTCCTGGGAACTGAGCTCCGGCCCTCTGCAAGAGCAGTATGTGCTCATAACTACTGGGTCATCTGTATGGCGGCCCCTTGGTTTTTTTTTGTTTTTTTTTTCTTAAGCAACATTGCTCCCCAGTCCCCGAGAAGTCTTCGAGAAATCCTTATAAAGCAGAAGGCTGTGGTTGGAAAAACTCATGTTGGTTGGGAGAGACACAGTGTGGGTCAGAATAGCCAGGATTCCTGTGTCTAGGCTGGAATGAGGACTCTTGCAAACCCCGCTGACTACACGTTTGCCCCTCACATCTAGCCCTTGTTTACATCCCAGCCCTCTGTGTAGTTAGCCTGCCACAAGCCGTGTCCCCTGTACAACCCACCCCTTTGTAAGCCTTGCCTTCCCAGACCCAAGTGGGGCTATGGGTAGTAAAGCTGGGTCATTCATGGTCATATGGTTTTTTAATGTAATGCTCACAAAAACTTTTTGAGGTGGGCACTGGCCCCTGTCTGCCTTGCTTGAGGGTGGTAGTTTGATACCAGGAGAAAATAACTTCTGCAACGCCACAACCGCCTCTGTCTAAAGTGGTAAGTCTGGAGCTGGGCATAGTGATGGAGGGCTGTCATCCCAGCGTTCTGAAGGCTGAGGCAGGAGGATTTCAAGTGAGTCCAGCTTGGGCTAATAGTGAAAACGTGTCTTTAAAATTGCTAGAAGCTGGATGGTGGTGACTCATGACTTTAATCCCAGGGTTTGGGAGGCAGAGGCAGGCAGATCTCTGATTTCCAGGACATTCTGGTCTGCAGAGTGAGTTCCTGGACAGCCAGGGCTACACGGAGACACTTTGTATCAAAAAACAAACAAACAAAAAGAATGAAAATGTTCCGAGCCATAGCTAGGAGCTGCTACATTTGCTCTTGTGGCATGGATTCCAGAACGTTCCAGAATGTCCCTGGGAGTGGAGGAGGGGTCTTCTAACTTTCCTGGTCTCATAGTCCCGTGCTCATGTCTCTCCTAGCCCAAGTGGTTCAGTGTGACACCAAGATGAAGGATTCGTGCAAAGGATCCACGTGTAACAGGTGAGGGCCCATGGGGGCTGGGCGGGGCTGGGCGGGGCTGGGCGGGGCTAGCTGCCCTTGGGACCCTCCTGAGATACATGTCAGTCACATGATCTGCTAAAGCCTTGCTTCCTACTCTGAGCCTCCTGGAAACATGGGGGACAATGGCACTCATACAATTAGCACAGTGTACACCAGATCGAGCTAGAAGCTTCCATGTGTGCCATGTGCTGATTAGATTGCCCATGACACTCTTCTGTCCCCCTAACTGCTGCATCCTGCTATCCCCTGACCGTGACATCCATTGTCACCCCTGACCACTGCTTCCCCTTGAGCACTTGTCTGACAAACGATCCACCTCTGTCACATGTCACCCAAGTTTCTCACCTCTCACTCCTGGAGTACATGAAACATTGAGGTGGGACACCCAACTATTATGGGATGTTGAGCAACCTCCCAGATCTTGATCTCTACCACATGCCAGTGGAGACAACCAAGACTGTCCCCAGGCACTGGCCAGTGTATCCTAAAATAACTGCCCGACACATGTTCCTGCCAAGTGCTTTGTCTCTGGTGCAGAGAGTGCTACAACCTGCTGGGCCCCCTTGGGTTACATCATGGAAGTGACACCCCTGAAAGCTCTTCTTGTAACCAGTGTATTTCAACCCTGATGGGTGCTGATAAACCAGCTCTCACTCAAGTCTGTGGCCGACCCATTGGTGTGAGTCCTGTTCTTGGGGCTGGCTTCTGAGGTTTAGCCCACAGCCTGAGGTCTCTGAGGATTTAACGGGATTCCCTCTCTAAGCAGAACATTAACTCTGCTCCCTGAGGGGAGATACCCTCATCTGGGGGGGGGGGGGTTGTGCCACTCAAGGCCTCTGCCCAGGGACACTGGCACCCTCTGAGCCTGTCAAGAACTGAGTGAGTTATTTGAAGCATCCATTGGAAGGAGAAGGTGGCTCTCCATATCACCCAATGGACTTGGATTCCAGTGTGTGGGAAAGCCCTTCACTCACACAGAAATGACAGGAAACAGAGTAGCCAGGATGTGGCTATCCCAGGAGCATACCCGGTGACACCCACCGGGTGCCCTGCACAGCTATGGGAGCCTTTGCAGAACTGTCCCATGAGAGGAAATCACTGAGCGATGGTGACACAAGCCAGATGTGACAAGCCAGATGTGGTGGAATGACTACACCTAAACCCAGGGCGACATTCACTGTCTGCACTGGGTGAATTGAGCAGGTAGTCCTGGACCACATCTTTAGAGAGTTCTGGGGCCTTCTAGGCTCCCAGAAGATGTCACACATTGTCAGATGGCTCTTTCTGGGCAGCCAGAGGCTGAGGGTCTGTTTACAGAAGCTTCCTAGTCCTCCAGTCAGCCAGGGCGACTCAATCCAAACCACAACCTATAGAAGCCCAGCTTCACTATAGAAGTAACAGCCACTAGGCATCCCTCCACATTGAAAGGTATTTTTATTCATTATTTAATTCAGAAAACAACAATCCATAAAGGAAAATCAAAACCCACCAAGCACGCCAGAGCCTCATCCGCTTGGCATGTGTCCCCCCTTCTTTATCCGTGTGACTGAGGCTGGTCCTGTTCATGGGCTCACTGATCATTCTCCAAACTCCATACAGCAGCCACACAGCAAGCTGACATATGGTGCCGCAAAGCTACATTTGGCTGCACCTCTGTCACCTGCTGCCATCTGCCTAGTCTTTACAAGTCCCGGTACACTTGATGTACAGTTGGGGTCTCTTGCTGACTTTTTCCTGGACAGGTACATATTTAGAAGGGAAGTTGGCGGGGAGGGGGGTCCATGAATGTGGACTTGAAGCTTTCCTATTGGTTAGTTTTTGGTCTGTGGTGACCAGGGGGATCATCATTCCATGTCATCCTAATTAAACAACAACAGCAACAAACCCTGGGCTGTGGAGACGACTCAGGGTAGGTGAAGACTTGCTGTGCCAGTATGAGAAGCAGCATTTTCCTAGCATCCTTGTAAAAGCTGAGTGAGAATCTGTACCCCAGTGCTGGGGGCGGGGTGAGGAAGCAGAAACAGATGGGTCCCAAGGATTCACTAACCAGTCTGCCTACCTAACCAACGAGCCCCAGGTTCAAAGAGAGACTTGTCTCAAAAAAAATAGGGTGTAGAGTGATCATGAAAAATCTAACACTACACACACACACACACACACACACACACACACACACACACACACACTGAGTAGTGTATGCCTGCCATCCTAACACCAAGGAGACAGAAGCGGGAGGACTGTCACAAATTTGAGGCTAGTCTCAACTACATAATTAGTTCCAGGTCGTACTGGGCCACAAACTAAGATTCAGTCTCTAAACAAACAAATGGGCTAGAGAGGTGGCTCAGCAGATAAGAACGGTTGCTGCTTTGTGTGAATCCCAGCACTCACGTGGGTGGTTCACAAACGCCTGTCTCTGCCTCTCCAAGGGATCTAACTAGCTCTTCTGGCATCCGCAGGCACCTACACCTCTGGGTGCGCACAGAAACACACATCGTGGTTCACAGCAGTGAGGTCCATCAGTGACATATTTTTCCTCACTAGTGAGGAAGCGTGGTGACGTCACTGGGCCACCTCACCAGCGAGCTTTTCTGTATTCACCCCTCAGGTACCAGTGCCCAGCAGGCTGTCTGAACAACAAGGCGAAGGTCTTTGGCTCTCTGTTTTATGAAAGTGTAAGTGTGGCCAGTGTTTCTTTACATCGCAATCAGGAAATCCCACCAGGTAGCCTAAAGCCAGTGAGACTCACAGAGACAGGTCTTCTCTCTCCTGGCTCAACCTGGAATGCCCGAACAGACTGATCTGAATGGACTCACGGCTCCAAAGGCCAATGAAACCACTTCTGGGCAGTGGGACTGAAAGTCTCTGTAGTTCTGGGGTCAGCATATTCAGCTGGTAGGGCGTAAGCAGCTCGGAAGAGCTCTGTAGCCATCCTTGGAAAGGATGTAGCTAAGGTAGCTAAGGTCGGCGGGGAATGGTCGGTGGGGTGTGTTTCAGTTCAAGTTTTTGGGTTTTGGTTGGCTGGGGACAAGGGCCTGAGGTCGCTCTTCCTCTAGAAGAGGAACTCAACGTTTGTGCTCTCTTTTCTGCCCTGTAGTCTTCCAGTATATGCCGAGCCGCTCTCCACTATGGTGTCATCGATGATCGAGGTGGCCTGGTGGATGTCACCAGGAATGGGATGGTACCCTTCTTCGTCAAATCTCAGAAAAATGGCATGGAGTCCCTGAGGTACCTGGTGTGTGTGCGTGTGCATGTGCGTGTGCGTGTGCGTGTGCGTGTGCGTGTGTGTGTGTGTGTGTGTGTTCGTAATCCTGATACTGGGGAGGCAGAGACAGGAGGATGCCCAGAACTCAGTGGCAACCTAGCGTACTTGCTGAGCGCCAGGCAAATAAGACAGCCTGTTCCCAACGTCCTCCCGACAAAAATGTGGATGGTCCCCGAGGCTGATCTCTGGCCTTCACATATATATGCACACGCTTGCACGTGTACCCCCCCACAAACATACCCTCCCCACTCCCATGAATTATTGAAAGTTTGGGAAGCGTCTAAGAAAACACGAAAACAAAAGGCAGCTGGTGTCCCACAGTTGACTCTCTCCTGTGAGCCACAACTGATCCAGTCCAGGGGTCCCTTAGGGTTGGACCAGCCACTGGCCCTACTTCATCTTAGGCATTTAAGAACCTTTATTCTGGGGCTGGAGAGATAGCTCAGTGATTAAGACCACTGGCTCCTCTTCCAGAGGTCCTGAGTTCAATTCCCAGCAACTACATGGTGGCTCACAACCATCTGTAATGGAATCCGGTGTGGTGTGTCTGAAGATAGTGACAGTAGACTCATATGCATAAAATAAATAAATCTTTTTTTTAAAAAAAGAAAAAAAGAACTTTTATTCTGGCGGATGCAGGATTGCCATGAGTTTGAGATGGGCCTGTGCTGCTGTGAGTTCAAGTTCTACCGGAACACATATCAAGACCCCCCCCCCCAAATGTATTATTCTAAGAAGGGATCTGAAGGCTTCCCTAGGCTGCTGGTGATGAAAGGCTACACAGCCTCACTCTAGAATATTCTTAATTTCTTGGGTTCCCATGTTTCAGGTAGGGCAGTGTGAGGTGTGGGGGCTGCGCGGGGCATGGTGGGTACTGACTGATTCATGTTTTCTTCTCCAGCAAATACAAACCGTCTAGCTCCTTCACTGTGTCGAAAGTGAAAGGTAAGAGGGCCAGACCCCGAGGGCGCAGAAAGAAAGATGCGTGGGCCTGGGGTTGCCCAGGAAATTCCCCTTTCTTGGTCCCTTTGCTTTGTAGTTACCGTTTCAGCCCGGGGTCCTGTTCCCAGAAAGACTCTGTGAGGGAGAGTCCTAAAGGCCGTTTCTAAGCACATCTGGATTTGAACTTGGCTATAAGTGGCTGAGTCAGAGACACAGGGCGTGGCTGCCATCTGAACACCACAGACACGGTCAATGTCCGGTCTTCTAAACACAAGAAGGCCTTGATGGGCAGAGTCACTGCCCTGGCAGGGCTAGATGCCAGGGAGATCTGAAACAGAAGCAGGAACCACTAGGGTCCCTTGGCTTCTCCGTGTGTAGACACAGAATTACACCTGGGGCAGTCAGAGATGGCACAGCGAGGGACATGTTTCAAAAGCAAACATCAGCCGGGCGGTGGTGGCACACGCCTTTAATCCCAGCACTTGGGAGGCAGAGGCAGGTGGATTTCTGACCAGGCCAGCCTGGTCTACAGAGTGAGTTCCAGGACAGCCAGGACTACACAGAGAAACCCTGTCTCGAAAACAAACAAACAAACAAAAAAAAAAGCAAGCATCAATGTTCAAAGGGAGAGTGTGAGAGTCCCATGGAGAGACCAGGGAAGATGTCTGTGCCTGCAGACACACTGGGCTGTCTGTACTCTGCTGGCCTGTGAGTGTTAGGCACACAACCTGAATGATCTGTCCGCAGCCCCGTGAGCCATGGCCTGACACTTTCTCTCTGTCTCCTGTCCTCAGATACAGCCGTGGACTGCCACGCCACAGTCGCCCAGCTGTGCCCCTTCAAGAAGCCGGCCACCCACTGCCCGAGGTAAGAGGGACTGAGACTTTTCTCCTGTGGTGTTGTCTTCTTGTGGGCCTACCTGGGGTCTGGCTCTGTCTATGCCAGGCATGGGCAGAAGGGTCTGTGCTGAGCTGTACCCAAAAGTCAAGTTTTTTACCCTAAGCTGGAGATATCTAATTCCCAGCGTAAGTCTCTGTATCCCGGATGAGTGGTAGGTTAAGGTCATTACTCAGGAACCTCCACAGACACCAGAGCCTCAGGGGAAAGAGCTTTGTGCATGGAAGCTTCCCTACCCCAGCTTTGGGGAACGTAACAGAAAGCAAGCCTATCCCATTAAGACTTGACTTGCCAGAAAAGGGTCTCCTTGTCCTAAGGACCCAGTTTCATAAACATACACATACCCAAAGAGCCTCTTGGAAGGGGACACAGAAATGTCCCCCTTCCTGGACTCAGGAGAAACTGGACACATCTACTTGTTACAAGCTGTTCCCCTGTCAGAGAAGGTGATTTCCGGCCAGAGCAAGACTCAGCCTCGCTGTAGAGCTGTGGTGTGGTGCGTGCCGCCAGCACCCTGAGCTAGACAGCTTTGGATGAGTATAGCCACCTCTGGTGTCAGGTGAGCTGCTGGCCCAGGAGCCCAGGAGCCTGGAGACTGGAGTTTTGGAAAGGACCATAGGTGAACCCTGACCCTCCGACCCCCACTCCCACCCTCCCCACACCCCTGTCGGTACAGAGGGGGGCTCGTAAAGACACTGTTAGGGACATAAGACTGGCTGGAGCATTCAAGGAGATGCCACAATAGTTTAGTGGATTTCTTGAGTGTGACAGAGAAAGAGAAGGAAAGTGGCAGGAAACAGAAATGAGGAAAACCTTGTCAGGGTCCATGTGTTCATGCGGCCTTCCAACCTGACACCCTCCAGGAGCAGGCTTGAGAGTTCTCAGACTCAAGAATTGTTTTTTTAAACCCACGTACACACATATACACACACACACACACCAAAACACAATACACCACACACACACAATACACACCACACATATATGATACACACCCAACACCACAATGCCACACACATACACATACATTCACACACATACACACCACACACACACATACACACACCACACATACATAAACATACACATACCCAACACCACACACACACACACACCACACATACACAAACAGGTGCATGCACTCATACTACACACACATAATACACACCACACACACATACATACACACCCAACACCAAACATGTCACACACATACATATACACACACATACCACACACACACACACACACACACACACACACCACTCTTTCCCTGCCTGCCCCTTCCGTTCCTCCTCAAGAGCTGCCTCAGCCTGGCCGATTGGCTTCCTTCCTGCCAAGCATCCTGCCTGTATCTGGGCCAGGTGGCTCTCAGCCGCCATCTTGGCTTTGTGGTCCCTGGGCTCGGCCTGTGGTAAACTGTTCCAGACAGACACAAAGGGCCTTTTCTTAGTCAAAGCTCATGCTTTTCTGCCTGGCATGGGGCTTGCCAGCCACCTGAGGCCCTCTTATTTTTCAGTCTGAGGAGCCCTCTTCAACCCTGGGGCCATCAGTTGGGCTGAGGCCATGGGTTCTGTGGTAATCCAACCCTTTCTGCCTCAGTTATCTGTTCTCTTCTTGGAACATTCTGAGTCACTGAGGTGAGGGCTCTCCACCCTTCCTCTCCACATAGGGAAGTAGCCTTAAAAATTCTATTGATAATGATCTACATTCTGCTCCCAGAGCACACCCCGTCAACACTCAGGTAAAAAAGGTGCAACCCCACAGTCCAACACGCCTATCCTGGGGCCCTGTTCCTTTGCTTTATTTCTCTGTGACCTTCACTATGGGATTTTTGAGTTCTACATACGTGGTTAAATAAAGACAAGGATGTGTTTACCGCAGCTACCGTGAAGGACAGTTGTCTCCTTTCCTTCTGTGCTGGCCTTGATCCTGGGCCCTGTGTGTTTGAGGACATATGATTATATCCAGCCCTGAGCTATGATTCCTAGGTTTCTGTCCCATCTGCATACTAGCAAGATGGCTCAGCGGGTGAAGGCACTTCTTACCAAGTCTTACAACATGAGTTCGGTCTCCAGCACCCGTATGGTGAGATAACTGACTCCCACACAAACCATGGCATGTATAGTTCTCTCTCTCTCTCTCTCTCTCTCTCTCACACACACACACACACACACACATACACGCACACGCACACGCACGCACGCGCACACACACACACACACACACACACACACACACACACACACGCACATACATTATGATTGTCTCTCATTTCCAGAGTCCACTGTCCAGCCCGCTGTGGGGAGGAGCCATCCTATTGGGCCCCTGTGTATGGAACCAACATCTATGCTGACGTGAGTAGCCTAACTTCCTCACTGGTCATCTCAGAAACCCAATCCCAGGGTGTGGAAACCATGACCTGAGATTTCATCCCACAGCCTGTGGCTATACTCAGCCAATCAGTTCCTGCCGCCATGGCCCCAGCATCCCATCCATAGATGGGCCCAATTCCTGTCTGTCTGTCTGTCTGTCTGTCTGTCTGTCTGTCTGTCTGTCTTTGTGTATGGAAGCTCTAGCATGTCTCCTGTTACCTAGATGGTCTTCCCTGGTTTGAAGGTCTTTGTGCGTCACAGGTTTCATTTTCTCCGATATTTACTCGCCGCCATAGTTAGGGTCTCTGTTGCTATGTGAGCCCTGTGGCCAAAAGCAACTGTGGAGAAAAGGTTTTAATTCAGCTTACAGCTCTCAGGTCATAGACCATCACTGAGGGAAGCCAGGGCAGGGACTCAAGGCAGGAACCTGGAGGCAGGAACCGACTGCACCCTGCTTGCTGGCTGCTCCCTTTGTGTCTTTTCTTATAGAACTCAGGACCACCTGCTCAGGAGTGATATTAAGTGAGCCTGGGGTGGGCTGGGTCCTCCCTAGGGTGAGCTGAGTCCTCCATAGGGAGAACTGGGTCCTCTCACATTGATCACTGAATCTAGAAAATGCCCTATAGATTTGCCTTACAGGCCAATCCGATGGAGGCATGCTCTCATTCGAGAGTCCGTCTTCCCGGATAACTCTAGCTTGGGTCAAGTTGATGGAGAACGGGCTAGCTTGGTCACCTTTGCATCCCACTGTAGACTTTTTACAAGGGTGGTCAGTCTGCTACTGTTTCTTTTTGCCTTGTATGCTCTCAGCTATAAGCACATAGAAAAACAAAGCCCTGTCCGTAGTCTCTCCTAACTCAGAGGAGAAGGCCCAGTTTTGCTTTGTTGATATTTCAGAGCTCACCCTGTTCCCTCTAATGTCCAGGGACACAGTGACCCAGAAGGGGCAAGCCCCTGGCCCCTGCTTCCCCATCTAATAGAGGCCCGCCCCGCCCTCCCAGCACACACAATTCCTCTGAGTTCTTTTTGTCTTTGTGAGTGGAAATCCCAGAGCCAGCCAGATTTGTCCAGCCCACGGTATCTTCTAGTTCTAAACCCTGCCAGCTGGCATATCCTGTCTCCAGCTAACTTGCCCCTTACATTTTTCCGGTCCTCTGCAAACGGCTCCCTTTCCCCCCATCACCATCTTTGTTTGCGTTTGCCTTCAGTTGTCCCAGATTCTTGTAGGCGTGAAGTCACTGAGTTCCTTAAGGCCAAAGTGGCCTTCATGACTAAGCCTTTTTCCTTGTCTTTTTTTTTTTTTTTCTTTATGAGGGAAAAAAAAGCTGTCTGGAAAGCTGCTTAGCTGAAATTAAGTTCTGAAAGTTAGAGTTTTTATGAAGAAGGAAAAGACGATGTATTCACTGTCATAGTTCACCTAATAGGAAGCCCCGAGTTCCATCCTCAGAACTAAAAAAGGAAAAGAAACAGAGAAGACAAAGCAAGATAAGCTCCAGACTGTGATTTTTAAAATGTTTTCAGAATAAAGGAATGGACCAAAAACTTTCAACCAGATACAAACCATTTGAAAACTTGACAGTTACCTGATAAAATACAACTCAAATTTAAATGTGCTGGAATGTGCTGTGTGTGATGGAATAAAACAATTCTTCATGCAAGAGCACAAGAGATAACACATAAAAATGCAGTTTTTCGTAAGACATGAATACCAAATCTATACGCAACAAATAACATAGCAACCGAACACATAAAGCAAAAAGTTAGAAGTCGAAAACAAGACTGCGCTACTCCTCTCTCTTCCTCATGTGTGATAGCAGTGCTGCCAAGCTTTGTCTCAGTATCTGCTGTATCTCAAGTTTTAGAAAAATACCTTGTTTAAGAATCCTTATCACTTTGCAAAGGGAGAAAATAAGGCCCCGAACAAATACCACTCTGATCCAAATACCACAGCGAACACATGGTGGAGTGAGATGGATTTGCTCTCTCCCTTCTTTATGGTTATCTGTACCTGCTTGACAGGAGCAGGCACGCAGGTGAATGAAGCCTTTAATGACCGTTTCTCCTTGAGCTTTGAGCCTTGGAAGTGGCAGGGCTTCTGTCTGGGCCTGGCATATAGTAATGGCTCAGTATTTGTTGTACAAAAAGATACTGCAGTTGTTGATGCTAAAAAACCCTTCATACAGAAGGTAAGAAGGAAGGAAAGGAGAAAATAGAGGAAGGAGGAAGGAAGAAAAGGAGAGAGAGAATGAAAGAGAGAGTGAGAGAGAGAGAGAGAGAGAGAGAGAGAGAGAGAGAAAGAGAGAGAGAGAAACAGACAGAGACAGAGACAGAGACAGAGACAGAGACAGAGAGAGGCCACAGACGGGCAGGAGGACAGAGCAAGAGTGTGCCTCCATCCCTAGGTTCTGCTGGCCTGTGTTTCTAGGTCACCTTGTATTCTGGGAAATGAGGCTGCCTCTTGGAAAATGTCTGTTTAGCTAAGAGATTTATTTTGGGAGTGTAGTCTCCAGACCTTTGAAGGGCCTCCGAGTGCCACGGATACAGCCATTTGCAGAGTGCCTGTCCTGGCTGCAGCTCCCTTTGTGGTGAGCTGCAGGCAGGATTGTCCGGGTGTGGCTCAGACACCAGAGCTGAGGTCAAGAGGCCCGAGCTGGCCCCAGGCAGGGGAATTACCCATGTGGATTTCTTTCCCCAATGAACCTCAGTTTCCTCGCTCATCCTCGGGGTCTCATCTGCTGCTCAAACAAACTCCCATTGTGTTTAGATAGACGAGCCTCCCAGGCTCTCTGTAGCTGTCCTGACCCAGCCAACCGGAGTAGAGTTGCAGAACCTGCCCCCAGTTGGTTTTAGGCTGCTGAGGAAGGGGCTTGAAACCCAAGGACAGTCCTTGAGAGTTTGGGGGTCCTAGAGATGGTGACAGTGGTTTCGGCAGTCGGTGGCCTTTGTCTATGGCGGTCGCTGAGCAGCAAGTCATGTGCAGCCCTGAACCTTGCTTGGAGAAACACAGCTGCTGACGCTCTTCACTGTCCCAGGCTGTGGGACCATGGTTCTGCTGTCCTCGAGTGACCCTCAATCTCCCATCTGCTGAGAGGAATTGATAATGACCAATGACCCCAGTGACCTTGTGAGCTCATGATTTTAGAGTGAGTGACAGGCTGGGCACATCTCCAGTGTCACCTTTGCTGGTGGCACGGCACATTGAGCAGTGGGTACGGGCTGCCCTGGGTCCCAGAGCTGCCAAATGTTAGGGCTGGCCGGCGAGCCTCTAGGATCATAGGGGTTGTTGTGAAATGGCCCTGAATGAATGTTGAACCAGCGAGAGCAGAGAGTGGACACCCTCTACATGTGGCAGGAGAGTCAGGGGAAGGATGTGTGTTTGTCTGTCAGTCGTCAGAGATGTGAGCACCACCAGGCATGAGATGTGAGAATGGCCTGTTATGTATCCAGGAAATGTGGGCGTCATGGCATCTGGAATTCCTCCAGGGAGGGGATGAAGGGCCCAGCCGTGGCCTCTTGGCTTTGGGAGAAGACTCACCTCTCATGGGGTGAGTGTGCAACCCCAAGAGACTTGGTGAATACTAGGAAATCTTTCCTGGCACTTGCCCCACAGGAAACTGATGCTTTGCTTCTGGAAGTGGCAATCCCTAGACAGGACGAACATATCTGAGAGACAGACACAGTGACTGGCCAGTTGCCAGTCAGCCAATAAGCCGTTTATGTCCATTCATAGAACGAGCCTCCAAGAAGTGGTTTCTGGGGATTCTGAAATGGAGTGAAGGTTTGGAGTCACCAGTGTCCCTGTCAGTCTTAGGAACAAATGCGGGTCTGTGGCTTCTTAAGCTTTCACAGCACAGACATCTTTGGGAATTGGGTCTTGTGCATCCTTCTTCAAGGGAGGAAAATAAAAAATGCTTCTCCATGAAGACAGGGTGACTAGGCCACGCCGCCATGCTTAGGATTGGAACCAGACCGTGCCAGTCATCAGCCTGACAGGCCTCTGCCCAGGACCATTTGGGGAGAAGTATCTTGTTTGCATCATTTGTTGACTGAAGAAGACAAGATGTGTCCCTAAGGCATTAAAGACCAGACCTTTGGTTTTTGAGCCTTGAGTGTGGGAACGTTGGAGAGGCTATTGAGCTTTCCAGCCCTTGGCAGCCATTCTAACTGCCCGGGGGGCAGGATGAATTTTCCTGAGAAGACCATACAATGCTGGTTTCTCCCTGGATGGAGACAGCACCCATAGACCAAAGGAAGAACTCCATCCAAGTTCAGCCTGGTGAACCAGTGAATTTACTGGGGTTATGTATAGCACCGTGGGTGACTCAGGCCACCAAGAAGTCCCACAGTTGGTGTCTAGGCAGCTATACCAGTGAAGAGTCCTCTGGAGTGGCTCAGGACTTCTGGATAGCCTCAAGAAGCAGGGAGTCTCTAAGGATCCCGAGCACCCCGTTCCTTATACTGGAATGTCCACAGCCGGATTACGTGAGGGTCTCATTGTATGATCAAAGTGACTCTGATCGAAGATGGCCATGGTCAGTCAAACCTGGAGGAAATAGCCACACGCCTTCTCGAATATCATGGTTTTGGAAGACGGATGTCAACCAGCCTCAAGCAGGCTCTCCCAGGAGTGCCCCGGTCACAGTTCTGGGAGGCAGCACTCCAGGGTCTGATCATCCAGACACCCACCTCTGGGGATTGTGGGGTACATAGCTCACTCTGCTCTTCAGTGCAGGAAGAGGTCAAGCAACAGAACCAGTGCCCTGGACGCTACTAGTCTCCCCAGGCCACCCGCATGCCTTGGCTCTTGGCCTATTCAGTGCCAGCAATGGCCAGAGGAGTCTTATGTGTTCCAGCTCTGAGTCCCTCCCTGTTACAGGACACTGTGATGTCCATGGGCCACCAGGATAAACCCGGTAATCTGGTGCCCCCACATCCTTAACTTAATCCCATCTGCAAAACCCCTTCTGCCGTTCACAGGTCTGGGGATTAAGCTGTGGTCATCTCTGGGGACCATTGTTACGCTGACCCCGCCTGCTCTCACCCTGGCTTCAGCTGGCGTCCACAAATCTCACATGGCTTTGGCAAAGTGACTGACCCCTGTGTGCTCAGCTTGCTGGCCTGAGAAATGGGAACAGTGGCTGCTACCCGCTTGGTTGGATCAAATGGGATAATAGGCCACAGCTGGGACTGAGATCCAGTCAGGACCAGGATGTGCTCAGACTGGGTAGGAGATGGGTCCTCCTTATGCCAATTGACTTAGCTCCAGTGTGTGCATCTGAGACCTTCAGGAAGGAGGTGAAGACACGCGTGCATCATCTTCTCGGACATACTGCAGCTGGTTTCATGGTGCAGCGGAGACAGAGACCATGGTCTGGGGGTGAAGTTCCGAGGCAGGATACTTGGCTAGTATGCACAAGGCTTCGGGTTTCATCTCCAGCACACAGGGAGAAAGGGTGGAATCCACAGTCTAAACCACAAGGCTGACACCACCAGAGGAGAGCCTCATGGACATGACCAGGGGCGTGGCTCTGCAGCTCTCCGCCTTAGATGGACATCAGACACCCCGGTCTTGGGCTGGGATCACTCTGGATGGTCCTGCTTCTAGGTGAAAAGTAACAGATGTGTCCTGCCCATCTTCTGTCCCGTGAGCCTCAGACTTGACTCTGAAGCAGCTCACCCGGCACCAGCCTGGTGCGCACCAGACAGCTGAGAGCATCCACCTGTGTCCATGATGCCCTGAGTCCTTGCATACCAGCCTGCTTTCTCCTCCTGGGACATGATGTGCTCTCTCCTACCGTGGGGCCTCTGCACAGTCTCCTCCCACTGCCTAGAATGCTCCCCTCACAGACATCCACATGGGTGCAACTGGAACGTCTCTGTCCCTAGTGTGCCCTCCACGCTCTAGAGCTGCCCACTATAGCCAGCCGAGCCACCACCTCATGACCGGGTTTTATTTCCTTCACAGATCTCACTTGTGTGTTTGTGTGTTTGTTAGCTCCCTTGACTCCATGGAAGCAGGGTCTTCATTTGGTCCCTGCTAAGTCCCCCAGGGTCAGGCACACAGTGTGACCGCTCTGAAAGGTTTTTGTGGGAGACGAGTGGAATTTGGATGAGTGACAGATTACATTCTCTGAGGGGCATCTGGGAGCTGGGGTTTCATGGGCTGTTTCCTGGGGTCAGCGTGATCAGCAGCATCAGGACCTAGGTCCTGGCTCTGACACACAGCCTCCTGTCCCTGCAGACTTCCAGCATTTGTAAGGCCGCTGTGCACGCAGGCGTCATCGTCGACGAGGTTGGTGGCTACGCAGATGTGATGCCCGTGGACAAAAAGAAGAGCTACGTGGGTTCCCTCAGGAACGGGGTGCAGTCGGAGAGGTAGGGCTGGCCCTTGGGCCTGGCAGCTCCTTACTTTTCAAAGCTGGTTTGTTCACCGTCACCACTGTGTTCTGGTCTAACCTGCAGTCCTCTCTCCATTCATCCTTTTGTTTTCCAGGTTTCCCTTTTCTATTTCTGATGCTTGCCTTGTGGAAAGTGTAGAAATATTAGAGATTTCCAGGTCCTGGCGTCTGTCTGCTGTCCCATCTCCTGGGAAAACTGCTGTGCATTTTTTTTTTTTTTGGCATATAGGCTTCTACCTCTTATTCCCCATGTGTGCACATGTGTGTGCATGTGTGTATATGTGCACACCTGTGCATGCATACGTGTGTGTATGCATACATATATACACACATGTGTGTCCAAGTATGCATTAGTGTGTGTGTGTGTGTGTGTGTGTGTGTGTGTGCATTTATTCCATAAGACATAGCGAATCAGGCTCTAATCCCCCAACAGCTCTGAAAGCTGTACACGTGCTATAGAAGTGGTCTCTGACAGTATAGTCTTAAAAGCTGTATGGGAATACAGAACCCTGGGGACTTTCTCAATTTCCACCTGCCTGTGCTTTGGACGGCTGTCACCTCAGCCTGGTGGCTAGTCTCGCCAAGTTGTTTTTATCTCTGTGACGTGAGCACAGCAGGACCAAGGGACGGTGACACCCACTCCTCTCTGCAGCTGCAGCTGTGTTTGGTATTTCTGCCAGCTTCTCTGACCTCATGGGATGGATGTCAAGTCACTGAGACAGGGCCTGGTGGTGACAGGCAGGAAGTAAGCGCCTTGCTGATAGCTCTGGGGTTGCTCTTATGCAATCACAGGGCTAACTTCCTGCCTCTGCTGTGTCTGTTGGCTGCAGTTTGGGGTGGTGTTGGGTGCATATGGCTCTGGGCATTTACCACTATCTAGGGCCATTCACACTTTGAGGTCTGAGCCACAGTGATGAGTACCTTTCTTGTGGGACATTGGCACATACCACAGGTATACTCTCAGATTCCCCAGCTGACCTCTGAGGCCTTAGTATGACTTTCTAGAATGTTCTTCAGGACAGCCTCTGGTCCAGGTCCCTAGGCTATTTGGTTCATGTGACCCTATTCTGTGGAAATGAATTGCAAAGACCCATTTCCCCCGTGGTTTCCTCCTGAGGGCACACACTTGAGGAAAGGCCCTGCTCCCTCTACCCTCTACCCTTGGCTTATAAGGTGTGAGGAACTACTAGCAGACCTCTATTCTGCAGACAGAGTTGAGGGCCTGGCTCACACTGGTACACCCTGGCTGCCATGGCCTTTATTTCTCCATGATTCTGGAGGCTGCTGGCGCTGCTTTCTTGTGTTCTCAGATATCTGAGGTCTGTCTCTCTCCTAGGCTGTGTGATGGGCCTAGTGAATCCTGTAAGTCTCAGGAGCTTCCTAAGCCTTGTGAGGCTCATTCCTGCCACCAGGAGGGAAAGTTGTGATTGGGAATCAAAAGCTACAGCAGAGTAGCTCCTATGAAGTGGACGATGGGCTCCAGCAACCCTGGCTGCTCTCTGCAGCTGTTCCAAGCCCTGAAAAACAGATCGTTTTTACAGGATTAGGTGGCTTCACTTCTAGAGCCATGTGAATTGTCTTTCAGAGGCGCTTGAAGCCCTCACACACATTCCCTTCTCCTGACACATTGAGCTCTTTAGTCCATTCTCACCCCCGCAGCCTCCTCCACACGGGAGGCCCTCACTTTCCCAGGCACTGGATCCATCAAGTAGAGTGAAGCTGGACCTCTGTCCTGTGGTGTGGGCCTGGCCACCTGGTAGGGACACAGAGAAGTGAGACCCAGGTGAGAGTAGGTCACTGTTGTCAACGTACAGGAAGCTTGGGTCCTCCTTGGCCACGAGGCTCCAGCAGAAATGTTTTGGGCATGGCAGACATGTTTGTGCCTTCCTCAGGCATACTTGATTCTTGATTCTTTCGTGACTGGAAAGTCTTGGTAGCTTGTCCCAGTGACCCGCAGGAACTGGTTTCAGAGAGAGGGGGGGTGGGTCTGTTCCCAGGAACTGGTGAGACCCTGGAGGGATTAGAGATGGTTCCAATGGTCATTAAGGTATAGTACATTCTGTGGCCAGTCTTTTCTTTTCCAAATAGCACTTTATTTTAAATTAAAATAATTTTATTTATCTTTATATTTAGTGTGTGTGTATGTGTGTGTGTGTGCGTGTGTGTGTGTGCGTGTGTGTGCGTGTGTGTGCTCATGTTTCATAGCAGCATGTAAAGGTCAGAGGACAACTCGCAAGAATCAGTTCTCTCCTCCACCATGTGGGTCCCAGGATTTGGAACTCACATTGTCAGTCTTGGCAGCAAGCCCCTTTATCTGCTGAGCCACCCCACTGGCCCCTTGTTCATTTGAGATAGGGTCGCATGTAAAACCAGGATGGCCTCCAACTCACTGTTGTGGCTGAGGATGGCCTTGGACTTCTAATCTCCCTGCCCCTACTTCCCAAGTTCTAGGATTATTAGGCCCATGGTACCACTCCTCGATGGGCTAACAGCATTTTAAATCCTCAGTGGCATGGGGTACTGCCCACACTGGTTGATGTGACAGGTTTGATTTCACAATGGTCTTCTTGGGGAAAGAGGTTTCCTGGAAGTTGTGAAAGGTGGGTGTGAGAAGTGAGTCTCCAGAACAGCCTGTTCTCTCCCAGACTTGTGGCTTACCCTGGCTGAACAGCATCCTCACAGAGGGCAAGCACCCGGATAGATGTCTGCCAGCCTCGGGCTCTTCCTAAACCAGGGCTATGGGCCATTCCCGGTCACCTTCCCTGAACAGTAAACCGTCGGCAGGGGGTGTGTTCAGACAGGCTTTTGCCTGACTCTGGAATGGTTTAGTCAGCAGTATGAGAACTCTGATCTGGGCTGAGGAACGGCATGGGTAACAGAGATAATCTCCAGTCTGAGGGTCAACAGTCATACACTATGAGTGCCGCGGGCCCCAGCAGCTCTAGTAGCCACTGTAAAAAGTGAAGAGATGTTTGCTCGCATTTGATTTTAAGTCCAGTGCTTCAGATGTCTCTCAGGAGCGAGTGCTTGGGCAAACCTGGATTTTCAAAAGTACAAAAGGAGGCTCAGAGAAAGGGATGCAAACAGGGTCTGCTTGGGGTTGGTTTGGTTTTGGATTTGTTTTTGTTCTTTATGTTTTCCCTGAGGCAGGACCTCACTATTCATTTTTAAAAGCCCAAGCTGACCCAGAGCTTGTGATCCTCCTGCCTCAGGCTCTTAAGTGTAGACTCTGATAGAATCTATCAGTACCATGGTGAGACTTGGCTAAGCAGGGCTGCACACACATATCTGCCTAGGGGGAGAGCATGTGTGTGCATGGAGACAGTACCAGCTTCCCCCATCTTTTTCCCTCCCTCCCTTCCTACACTGGATCGAACCGAGGGTCTCACCGTGCTAGGCCAAGGGTCTTATTCCTGATCCACATCTCCAACCCCTCTTTTTTGCATTTTATTTTTGGGACAGTTTCTCCCTTAGTTTCACAGGCTGAACTTGAATACACTTGGTAGCCCAGATAGGACCTGAACCAAGAATCGTCCAACCTCAGCCTCCTGAGTAGCTGGGAAGACAGGCCTCCACACGAGGCCCAACTTCAGTATCTCTTAGCAATGAGAAGGCAACCTCTTTCTTCCCAGGCCAGAGTCATGGACTCCTCTGTGTCCCAGGATTCCGTGACTCCCCAAGGCCAGCTGCCAGCCTGTGTAGGCACAGGTTGTGGTGTTCTGGAAGCAGCTGTCCCCTCTCTCACTCTGGGCTGTGCTGGAAGGTTCCAGATGGCAAGAGCTCTTCCTCTCAGATGCAAGCTCTGCAGGGCCGCCCTGCCTGCCCTGTGGAGGTCTGATTCCAGGGGCCTCTGCAGAGACCCAGGCCAGCTGTGCCCTGGCCTTCAAGAAGGCCTCCCTCCCCTCTTCCTCTTTTGCCCTTCATAGGCTATGAGAGACTTTTAAGAGGTAGTGAAAAATAGTGTGTGTGTGTGTCCATGGAGTGTGTGTATGCATATACCGTGAAATGTGTGTATTGCAGAGTGTGTGTGTCCATGGAGCATGTATTTGTATACTACCATGGAGTGTGTGTGTGTATGTGTGTGTGTGTGTGTGTGTGTGTGTGTACCACAGAATGTGTTTGTCCATGGAGTATGTTTGTGTGTGTGTACCATGGTGTATGTGTGCCACAGAGTGTGCTTGTGTACTTCAGTATGTGTGTGTACCACAGTGTGCATACCATAGAGTGTGTGTGTGTGTGTGTGTGTGTGTGTGTGTGTGTGTGTGTCATGGTGTGTGTATATGTGTCCATGGATGAGTGTGTGTGAGTTTGTGTGTGTGCTGTGTATATGTGTGTGTGTGTGTGTGCTGTGTATATGTGTGTGTGTGTGTGTGTGTGTGTGTGTGTGTGTGTATGTGTGTGTTCACAGGACAGCTGTAGGGAGTCAGTTCTCTCCTCTTTCCACCTTGCTGAGGCAGGGTCCCACTTCTTTCTGCTGAGCAGAGTACTGCAGACAAGCTGGCCGTGAGCTATCCGAGAATTCCCGTCTCTGTCTTCCATCTAGCTGTGGGGATCCGGGGAATACAGATGAATTCCAGCACATTGGTCTCTTACTTGGGTTCCGGGGATCTCCCTCAGCCTATCCAGCTGTACAGCTAGCTCTCTCACCTGCTGAGCCATCTCCTGGGCCCTGATGGTTAAAAAAAAAAACAAAAAAAAAAAAAAAAACAAAAAAAAAACATTTTTTTTTTTTTTTAATATTTTAGACAGGGTCTCACTGTAATAGCTATAATAGCTTTGGCTGTCCTAGAACTCCCTGCACAAACCAAGTTGGCCTCATAATCAGGAATCTGCCCACCTCTGCCTCCTGGATGCTAGGATTAAAAGGGTATGCCACCATGCCCAGTTCGCACTTGGTTTTGAGAGGGGACTGCACTGGCAGCAGGGGTGAGCACTCTGGGATGTTTCGCCATACTGCCTGGGTGGCTCATGACACTATCATACCGAGCACCCGCTACTTGCTTACCGTGATGGCGTCATATCCAGCTGCTTCCTTCCCCATCCATTTTCCTGACCTAAACAGACGAGGAACATCTTTGTGCAATCCCACACGCTCCCAGCAGGTCCCTCAGGTAACTTCCTTTCAGAGAATGGCCAAAGCCGTCATCTTGCCCGCTTCAAGTGTGAGCCCGTCTCCTGCAGAGCCCTTCCCACCAATGGCTTACTGCTGTGCTAGGAAGAAAAGCCGCCTGCCAGTGCCCAGACCCACCTCTCCACCTCACAGTGTCCTCCCCTGGCACAGCTCCACCGTGTTTCCACCTCATGGTCTTCCCCTGTTTTGGAACATGTAGAGGCCATTTCTACCCCAGGGCCTTTGCACTTGCTGACTTCTGACTCTGAGCTTTCCCAGCTCCCCGTGTACCTGTACCTGATCCTTTCAGATCTAAAGACAAGGGATGTCCCCTGGCAGGCATCCTTCTCTCTCCAGACACTGTCCTCCTCCATACCCGGCCTGCCTGTTTCTTTCCCACGTCATTACTCTGTGTGATTTCCTTGCACATGTCTGTCTGGTGTATGCTCCTTGGAGATCAGAATCCATTTGTTTTGCTGCCGTTCCCCACAGCATACTGAACGTGGAGACTAGCTTGTACTGGGCCTGCAGTGAACGGTAGCTGACTGACAGACAAACTGTTGAGTCCAGCAAGTTATTTGAAACTAGCTGAGACACTTCGGATGCCTCTTTTTTTTTTTTAAATCAAGTTCTTTAATATCCTTCATGGAAGCTGGTTATCCCAAGGGCTCAGCCAATGGCTAGGCAGTCATGGGGCCCCTGAGTTCAAATCCCCAGCACCCACGTAAAGCTGGGCATGATGGTGTGTGTTATAAAGATGGTGGAGAGAGGTCTATCCTGGAGCCTTGCTTGCCACCCAGCCTAGCCAAAGGGCTAACTCCAGCTTCATTGAGAGAGACCCTGTCTCAAAAGTGAAGAGGAGCTGAGAGAGATACCTGATATCAACTTGTGGTTCGTGCTCACCCCCGACTCCCCCATAATTTCATACAAACAACCTCCAAGTGCTTCAGCTATGCTTTCTCTGGACATTTGTGGGGGAGGGGGTCACAAGCTAACCGTAAAGAGCATCCGAGGGCCTGGTTTGTGAAAGGCAGGGGTAAGGAGAGATTACTTTATGATTTCTTACGTCTTACACACCTTCCTCAGACATACACAACGTGTGCCTGACCTGAATCTTAAGCTTAGTGTTGCGGCTTCAGGAAGAGAACAGAGGGACCAGCATTCACATGGACCCCTCTGCTGGGCTCCCTGCTACAAGGTGTGCAGACCCTATCCTGAAAGGCTCCGTAGTACCAGGCAAGATGTTGGTTGCCCCAGTCAGAATCCTCCAGCCTGGTTGGCAGACTCAGGTTTCCCTTGCCAGGGTTGTGTGTGCCAGCACCTAGCAGCCTGCCAGAACTCTTTCCAGTTCCTTTTTCCCACGTGGCTTGCTCACGTGTGGGGCAGGCAGGGAACATGTGGCCTTGAGTGGTTCTCCTAGTTATTCAGTGGACAGAGCCCTGGGAACTCTTCAGCCTGAAACCCAAGGGGCAGAAGGCACTTTCTAGAAACCAGCCCAGCTGCTGGGTGAGCCTAGCCCTGGGCAGCTGCCCCTCTCCCTCTGCTTGGCCTTGGCAGCCCCTGTGAATATCCCATCATGCCCTGGTCTCACACCTCTGTCCCAACCATGTCTCTGAGTATATATCTATCTGATACGTTTTTCCAGGGTTCAACCCCGGGGTAGCCAAGAGCATGAGGCTGCCACGGGGAAGGCAGAAAAACAAGCAGGAATTCCAAGCAGCTGTTCCCACAGGACTGTAGCTCTCTGGGCCGCCCAGGGCCTGGCCAGCTGTCAGGCCCAGGAGTTTGGTCCAATCTGGGTTCTCCTGTTCCCGGCGGAGACCCTGCAGGAAACGGCATGGATAAATTGTGGCCAGGCTACTCAGGCATCTTCATAAGATGCAGTGTGCATGCTGTAACTGGGGACACGCTTTCCCACTGAGATCAGGACCTTGCAGGTTAACAGGCCACCCTGCACACCTCCTGCAGGAGGTATCAATTAGTGCGATGTTTACGAGAAACGTTTTGGCCGCTGTCAGACTCTCAGATGCACCCAGGCCTTTAATTTAATGTTGTTATTATGATTGTTTTTGTTTGATGCTGAGGATGAAACCCAGAGCCTTGTGCTAAGTAAGCACCCGCCAGTAACTATATTGCCACATCCTCAGGATGAATAAATGCCTTCTTTACCCCTTGAAGACAGAATCCTGCTATATAGCCCATGCTAGCCTGGAATTCACAATCCTTATGCCTCAGCCTCCCAATTGTGCTTCCACATTAGGCTCATTCCCGGACTCTGATCCCATAATTCCAATCTCAGTGGCTTCAGGTGTCGCAAATGGGTGTATGAAGCTTCCAGACAATGTTGGCCTTGTCTGCCAATGAAATGACTAGAAAGAACTCTGTTTCGGCCTCTAGAGTCCCAGGTAAACATAACATAAGCCTAGCAGGGTTTCCTGCAGCTGAGGAAACAGAGAAAGAACATTCTAGCAAGGTATGGTGGCCCATGCTTGCAACCCTAGTACACAGGAGGCTGAGGTAGGATGATTGCCACAGGTCTGAGGCCAACCTAGGCTACATAGCCAGACCCCCCATCTCCAAAAACAAATAAACAAAAAAGAATACTTCCAAGTTTTGTTATAAAGTGAAAAAGGCAAGAGTCAGATCAGTGTGTGTGTTCACGTGCATGTGTGTGTGTGTGCGCGCGCATGTGTGCGCGCGTGCATGTGTGTGAGTGTATATGTGTGTGTTTGTATGTGACTATATATGTATGTGAGTGTGCCTATGTGTTATGTGTTTGTGTGTGTATGAGTGTGAGTATATGTGTATGTGTGTGAGTGTGTCTGTGTATTTGTGTGTGAGTGTATATGTATGTATGTGTGTGTGCTTGCACGTGGGCACATGGGCCTGTGTATGAACTCTTACAACTCAACATTAAGATAACCCAGCTGGGAACTTTGAAGATGAGACTGGGCTACGTAGCTTGGTGGCAGACTCCTTGCCTGACATGCACGGGGCCTGAGATTCCGTCCCCACTACCACATTAAAAAGAAAGTGGCCACACCAGGAAATCCATCTGCCCAGCATGCTCCAGGGACTGCTTCTGGGCCAGGAAGAGTCAGTCAGCACACTGAAACAATGGAGAGGCAGATTCAGGCCAGAGTGCCCAGGACACCTGTATAATGGCCATAAGACAACAGATGTCACTGGGGCTGCGGAGCCCACAAAACACTCAATGCATTGTGGGTAGGCACAGATTCGACATGGCCCCTTGAGAAGCTGATTTTGAGGTTTTTAAAGGCGAATGTAGTTTGACAGCAATCTACCTCCCAAGTGAATACCTCTGTGTGTGGAAAGCACATGTCTTCCAGAGCAGACAAATTCACACAGGCAGAGGTACCAGCCCAGAAGGAGGGGAAGCCAGAAGGACCCCTGTAAACGCTTCCTCATCTCATGGGTGTATATTCTGTTGTAGAAGTCAGAGAACATGGCTGAATTTCACAGGACCTTATAGTTCTGTAAAGGTGTTTTTAAAATCTGATTGAGAGCCTGGGAATGTAGTTCAATGGCGGAGCGTTTGCCTAGTTAGGCATGCACGAAGCCCGGGTTCAGTCGCCAGCACGACATAAACTGGGTGTGGTGGCACTTGGGATGGGGAGGCAGCGGGATCAGGAGTTCAGCGTCATCCTCATCTATGTAACAAGTTGGAGATCAGCCTAGGCTGCCTAAGGCCCTGTCTCAGAAGACCAACAAAGGGCTAGAAGGACTGGACCCCCATCAGAAGAGCGTGGTTTTGATTAACCATGTGCCTTTCTGATTCCTCACTGTTTGTGTTTCTCCCCTGTATGTATGACAGTAACGATAATCCTGCCTTAGAAAGGATAGCGAACCCATGACAGCAGATTTGGGTAGAACTGGGGTGTGTGTTCCCTTTGTGCCACCCCCTTAAATCGTCTGTCAACCAGATGTCTGGGACAGGTGTCAGCAGAAACCCAGAAAGTCACTCTGTAACCTCAGCCTGGGCTCACGCGACAGCTTCCTGTTGGTGTGAGTGGGTTCGTCCAGCTGGGTGTGACTTCTGTGGGCTCTGATCTTACCACATTGGCCCTATCGGCCATTCCTCTGCCCACAACTCTTGTAACTTCCTTCTCCCTCTTCTCTTGCAGCCTGAATGCTCCTCAGGACGGAAATGCCTTCCGGATCTTCGCCGTCAGGCAGTGAATTTAGTGACCTGGGGAGAAGGGGGTGTCATCTACTGGGATTCGGGGTCCTGCTTTTTATCTGTACTTTGTCCTTTGGGGTGGGGGGTTACAGAGAGTCAGGAATCTTCCTTTCGGCGTCATTGAATGTCCTGGGCCTCCATGGCCTTTGGCAAAGGTGACAGAGCATGTTCCCCTCATGAGCAGCATGTCGTGGAGTCTCTTGGCTGGACAACCAGTGCCCAGACTGGCCAGAGTCTTCTAGTCCCTATCCAGTGGCTCACCTCCTCTCAGGAGCTGCTCACTGAGACACTCCTTGCTATGTTTTCTTTGATGGTGGAGGGGGAAAGCTTTTGAATCCTCGAGGATACAGGTTTGAGATGTGTCGTGAATGGGGCTCTTGTCTGGATGACAACAGTTGACAGCCCTATAAGGTTACAGTCTGTCCCACCAACAGAGAAATAGAGTCTGTGTTTGCTGGTCAGACAGATGGGCTACAGGGAGAAACCCTGGGAAAAACCTGGGCTCTGCCCTGGTGGTATCCATGTTCATGTCCCCAGCCTTCTCGGCAGTCACGTGCTTTTATGTCCAGCAGAGCTGGTCTATTTAAAGTTGGCAGCACTCCAGAGATTTATCTTGTCTTTGTCCTTGTCTGTGTGGCCTGTTCTCACATGACCTTTGGTCTCATGGAGGACCAATGCATCAGGAGCCTTCCTCACCGTTCTGTGACCCTGTGGCTTCTGCCCACCTCAGGCAGCTTTAGGTGTCTTCCTCTGGGGTTTGGCTTTGCAGGAGGCTCCAGGTCTTAGATGTCTGCTCGCTCCTTAGAACAAGGGCTGTCTCACTGCTGCCGTCAGAGTGGCAACTCAACGTCGCATTCCCCCTGGTTTGGGTGACCTAGTTTTCATCTGTGTGAGGAATGGATCCCTGGCACATTCCTCGTGGGGGTTAATGGAGTGGCCTGTGGTTGTAAAACCACCCATGACACACCAGCCACCAGAAAGAGGGGCCGGGACACACAGGAAGAACCCCTCAGCGCTTGCCAGCATCCCCGGGCTCCAAGAGTGTGGTGAGCCCTGGCTTCCATCACTTAGGATCCTGGTCCAAACCCACTGTAAAATGAAACATGCTTTTGTAAACAGCTTACTCTAGAGAAGGTGGAATCCCACCCCAGTCCTGGGGATGAGGCAGATTTGCCTGTGAGTGCTGACCTCAGGCAGGGTTTCATGCTCCAACCAAATATTTCTTAGATGCAAAGGGGGGTGGGTAGGAATGGTGGCTTGGTGGTTGAGAGCTCTTGTTGCTCTGCCAGAGGACCTAAGCTCAGTTCCCACCTCTCATGGGCTGTTCACACCCACCCATAACTAACTCTGGGACATCTATGGTCTCCACAGGCAACGCACACATCCACATGGGCAAAGTACAAATGGTTCTTTAAAAAACCAAAACCAAAACCAAACAAACAAAAAACAAAACAAAACAAAAAAACAAATCAGAAACATAAGAGAGTCTGAACAAAACCCTCCCCCCAGGGAGCCATATGAACCTAGTTGGGTTAAATGTTTGTTTATTTGTTTGAGACAGTTTCATTATGTAGTCCAGGCTGGCCTTGACTCATTATGTAGCCCAGGCTGGCCTCCTGAGTGCTAAGATAGCTTTCCCCAGATCCATCTCTTCCGGGGAGTTTATGAAAAGCACACAACCTTGAACCAGCTCTAGCTAGCCGTTCACTGGGCTGTTTCTGCCTCGTGTGGGTGTGGGTGTGGGTGTGGGTGTGGGTGTAGTGTCTTTGAAGGCATAAACTCTTCCACTCCAGATGTTGGAACACATCTGCTCAGTCTGTGGAAAGGGACTTCTGGTTGCTACCAAACATCTGGGAAACTTCCCGATGCAAGGAGGGCTGTGGGACCCTTCAGCCAGCCCGCAGGACAAGGTTGAGATGGTAAGGAAAACTATACCCCTCCTGTTAGAAAGAGCAACCAATCCCATCTCCAGGGAACTTGCTGTGTGAGTCTGTACTGGGGTCCTCGATGCTCCCTGGCTACCCTTCCACCAGGCACAGAGGCCTCGCTCAGAGCCTGGCTTAGCAGCCTCGATCACCTTCATCAATAGTTTGAAACTGGAAGCCCTTCACTCTGGAAAGAAAAGAAACAAAACCGCAAATGACAAGACCTTACATCAGAGCCTTTCTGGCCCCTTGTGTCGTCAGCTCTCCCAAGTTTAAAGTGACCACGCCCACACCAGCTGCATTCCCCACTCCGTCCTGCGTCCTGCGTCCTGCGTCCGGTGATAGTTTCCATCTGCTTCCGAGCTGTGCCCGGTCTGTTCAGAGGGGTGTGCCGACTCTCCATGATCTGTAGGCTCTGTCAGCCCGCAGTTTACTGTGTGCTTTTTTCTATGAAAAATGATATATTTTACAACTTCCTATGTACAAAAGTTTATTGTAAGTTTTTGTGCTTCGCATGAATAGGGCCACACTGGTTGTTGCTATGGTTTCAATAAAACGGATTTGGTTTCTAACACATCCTGGTAGCACATCTTTTCTTCTTTCTTTTCTAGATACGTCATTTGTGACTTCCTTAGCCTTGTCCCCACGAGCTCCAAGCAGTTGAGAGGCCCAGGTGGCCTTGTGAGGGACCTCAGAGACATTCCTAGGAAGCATGGTCAAGAGACTAGTAACTTAACCAAGTGTTGGTTCTGTCATGCAAAGCAAGGATGGCTCTGCTTCCCAGAAGCCTAGAGACTGCACTCTGGCAGTGAGGACCACTGGGTCTTTTGTCAAGGACCTGCTGGTGAGAGCAGTAATAACAAGATTGAAGACTGGGTGGTGGCTTTGATAGCAGAAGAGGAGGTGGGTGCAGGTAGGGCTGGCTTCCTGGAGCCCCCTGTTCATGGTTTGTGTCCTCTCGCTATGCCATCCATGGCAGGCCATCTGTATGTGCCCCTGGCATCGTTTCTGTAAGAACGAGTTATGTCATGACTCCGCATCCCAATATACCTACTTCAGGGGTTAGAAATCCAACATACGAGAATCTAGGACAGGATGTGATGAAGTCCAAAACTAGCCTGTTCTTTAAAGCATGATCCCCAGGACAGCCCTGCCACCTTACTACTTGGAGGGGGTGGGCTTCTCATCCAGGGACCCTGCCTCCTAGTGTTCTTCCTTCTTAGACACAGAGAGTCTGTTGCATGCTGAGAACTGATGCATGTGGACTCTGTGTGCACACACGCACACACGCACACACACACACACACACACACACACACACACACACACACACACAC
>JANHMN010000018.1:43705564-43721897 GCA_030674055.1 Rhabdomys pumilio
ACACACACACACACACACACACACACACACACACACACACACACACAAACCAGCTAGTGGGCCAGAATGCCTGCCAGCCTCTCACCCTCTGCTCTCTACCAGAGGACACTGGCCAGATCACCTGAGCCAGAGGAAAGTTATGGAAGGACCACCCCACCCCCAACCATAATATCTTTGCCAGGAAAGAAAAAGTTCCTGGTTTCCTCTTGAGGCTGCTTTTGGGGTTTGCTGTTGTTTAACATTTATGCACACTTTAATTCATTGTTTGTAACTTTGTTGATTGATTGCTTGGTTATTTGGGGGGGTTTGGTGGGTTTATCTGATTGGTTGTTTGATTGGTTGGTTGGTAGGTTTGTTCGACTGGTCAGTTGTTGGTTAGTTGGTTGGTTGGTTATTTGGTTGGTTGGTTGTGTGATGGGTTTGGTTGATTGGTTAGTTGGTTAGCTGATTGTTTGTTTGTTTGGTTGATTGGTTGATTGGTTGGTAACTTGGGTGATTGGTTGGTTGTGTGGTGAGTATGTTAGTCTGGTTAGTCAATTGAGGGATTGATCGTTTAGCTGATTGACTGGTTGGATAGATGGCAGGTCTATAGTGATGGAGATTGAGTCTAGGACTCTGTGCGTGCCACCCAAGCACTTTCCCTCTGAGCCACATCCAGCCCTCAACTTTTATGTCCCCTTATAAATGGGTTACACACCTGTTTCTAAAGCTGTAGCAAAGAAACAGAGGTCAGAGAAGGAGGGCTGAGGGCATTGACGGTCACGTCTACATACTTGGGAAGACTTGCCTGAGGTGCTGGTTAGGAGCTGAAACCCATATATCCCACTTTGCAGACCTGACACTCCTCTTTGCCCACTGTGGGACACTGGGTAAGTATCGGAGCTTACGTCACCCTGCCAGAGGCAGCAACAATAGTGTCTTGTTGCCAATGGTCTGGGGTGGTTATGAGTGAATGAGGTTGGCATGAGCAGCACTGAGCACATGGCTGAGCACACAGAGAGAAGCATCATTCTTCTATGAGAGGCTGCTTCCGGTGGGTGTGTATCCCAGGGAGACTTCACCAAGCACAGAAAAGAAAGTTCTAATGAACAGAAGCATTGCACGCAAGTCACCATCCCCAGCAGAGGACAGATTGTAGCTAGAAGAGCCTGGGCCTGGGTCAGAGTCCACTCTGTGGCTCCTCTTCTCCCTTGAAGCTTTCTACAGACGGTTTGTCACAGTGGCGGCCTGAATGGCAGGTCTCTGCAGAGAGCCCTGCATGCCTCACCTGTCTTGGGCATCCTTGCATCTATCTGGAAGAATGTACTTGTCTTCTCTGTTCCTGCCGTTGATGTGTTCGGAATACTGGCAGATGGCCTGTAGAATATCTCTGCTGAGACTGCCAGTATGTTCTCAGTAAGACACAGGGTGTGGATGCTGGGCAGGAACATGGTGGAAGAGACACTCTGTCCTTCCTGTGTGTCACAGCGGAGGCTCAGTGTGCATCTACTTTGCTCACTTGTTAAGAAATCCCAGATGGGGGACTCTGTTTCTTGGGGCTTTTTTTTTTTTTTTTTTTTTTTGGTTCTTATCTTGACAGTAACTCACTTTGTAGGCTAGGCTGGCCTCCAACTTGCTGTGTAGCTCAGGCCAGCCAGGAACTTCTGAGGCCAGCCTGTGGAATAGGAGACCCCACTTCAAAAAAGCAAAACAAAATAAAACAAAACAATCAAACAAATAGATAGTTTATACAGAGAAAGTCTGAGGCTGGGCAGCCTGGTCTCTAGAAAACCCCTCAGCCACTGACTTTAGCTTCTGCTGTCTCTTCCCTGAAACAGACATCTTGCCGTGACTACAGGACAGTGGCCTCTGTATGTAAGCAGATCACTTCAGTCCGCATCTGCTGTTGTAGTATAAGAACCATCTGTGAAACAAAAACCCCTACGTGGCCAGACATGGTGGCCACGCGCCTTTAATCCCAGAACTTAGGAGGTAGAGGTAGGAGGATCTCTGTGAATTTGAAGCCAGCCTGGCCTATATTGTAAGATCCTGTGATAAATAAATAAAGAAAGAATTTTTGAAACTTGCTCTGTGGCAGCCATAGCTGGAGCGTGGGTACTCTGGTATGGGTTTCTACAAGATGGCTTGTGAGTTCCTGATAGGGAGACTGGGTGGTTATGGTCCTTTTCCAGAGGGCAAAGGTCAGGTAGCTGCTGGTCTCAATGTGATGGTTTGAATGAGAATGTCCCTCCTAGGCTCATACATTTGAACGTTTAGTCACTAGGCCCTGGAACTCTTTGAAAGGATTAGAAGGACTAGGAGGTGTGGCCTATTGAAGGAAATGTATGATCGGAGGTGAGATTTGAGGTTTCAAAAGCCCATGCCAGGCCTAGGGTTTCTCTGTCTCTGACTATGGATCACGGTGTAGCTTTCAGCTAATTTTCCAGCACCATGTTCACCTGTCCTGCTTCCCACTGCAGTACCTGCCGTGATGATAATGAACTAACTCTCTGAAACGGCAAGCCATCCTGCAGTTAAATGCTTTCTTTTGAAAGAGTTGCCTTGGTTTTGGTGTCTCTTCTCAGCAACAGAATAGTGACTAAGACAGTGTCCAAGATAGTCTTGGTATTGTTGCCCAGGGTTGCTGATACGTAGCAGTTATCAATACAGGCCAGCAGAGCAGCGTCTGGGGCACAGGAACAGAGATGTCGCCAGGGTCTCTATGCAGTACACCAGCACAGAGACACAGAGCCCATTACCTTGCATAGGACAATGTGGGCCTTGCTAGCCTTGCTCCCTGAGCAGCCTCTCTGCATGGGGACAATGGAAACCTTGGCAAGTGATGGTCTTTAGATGGCAGAGGCCACCTCCTTGGAATGCTTATGACCCAGGCCAACATGACCCTTGTTCCAAAAGCCTTAAACCTGGTCAGCCCAGAGATGCACCACACACTCTTTTAAGATACAAGGTTTCTTCTTCCATGCTCCTGATCTTTGAGATCCAGCAAAGACTTGTGAGGCTGGGCCAGCCCTACCCTGACCAGGGAACAGAATTCTCAGTCTGCCCTGGGCCCCTAAACTGACCATCTTCCAAACTCCAAACTTCCTCTTCAAACAGTTATATAAGTGTTCCTTGAGGCCTGGAAACTTCCAGATGGCTTTGAGATCCACCCCACCAGCTGCTCTGGGGATGTGAGTGTTGGCTACTTCCTGAGGACATGGACCAGCTGTCAAAGATGCTGAAGGTGGACCTAGCCCACAACAGTCTTTGTATCTTTGTGGCCCCTTGTGAAAGCCACAAAACCCAAGGACAGAGCCAGGATGACCCCAACATCTGGGCCACAGCCTCTACCAGCTGCCCATCAGCCTCAGGGGAAGGTGCGTGGGTGACCCCTGTCCAGGCCAAACAATGGCTCTCTTGTCCCTTCCTCTGCCTGAGTACAAGTCCTGGGGCCTAAGCCACCATCACCGCTGTGACCATGGGCTACAGGGCTCCCAGGCCCTAGTAAGGCCATCACTTGGAAAGGTTGTGGCAGTTCTTATTTGGGGATATCATTTTTACTGAAGATATGGCTGGACAAGGAGAGGAACGCTTGCTGAGCATGTACAAGACCTTGAATTTGGTCCCTAGGTCCCTAGCATCAAAAACAAGACAAATAAACAAACAATAAGGGGGGGGGGGCGTTCCATCCAGAAATACCTAAAGGTAGACCAAGAACCTAAAATCTTGCCAAGGATCCAGACAATCTGACCATTGCTCCTCATGGCTTTTGGGAAGACCCTCCCCTTCTCTACAAGGTAGGTGAAGATTAAAGGTGAGAACAGAGTGTTCCTGTCCTCTTATGGACTTGGGATTAAAATGGCAGTCTCCCGCAGAAGAGGAGACTCAAAGATTTTTGAGCTCGTTTTTACTAAAGTGCGAAGAGCTGATGGTTCCAGTTCCCAGAGGAAAACAAATACGAGCACCCAGGCTGTGCGATCCAGAACCCAGGGGCCCTCGGCTCTGAGGGTCTCACACCCTCCAACGAGAGTCCGGGCCTAGATGCCCACGGCTAGGAGACACAGAGCATCCAGGAGAGTGCACAAGAACCAACAGAGGGGGCAGAAGGTGCCTCCTTCTGGGCCACTCCCTCATCCACCTTGCAACTCATGCAAGTCCATCCAGATGTTGGGAAAGAACACCACGGGAGAGCTCAAGGGACCCCCAGAAATCAGCACCCTCTGTTCTGGAAGACAGGGTGTGCTGCCTAATTTCATGTTAACTTGACACAAGGGTAGAGTCATCAGAGAGGAGAAGACCTCAGTTGAGAAAATGCCTACATAAGGCTGGGTTATAAACAAGTTTGTGGAACATTTTCTTAATTAGTTATTGATGGTGGTGGGGGAGGACCCAGTCCATTGTGGGTGGGGTCACTCCTGGGCTGGTGGTCTTGCACTATATAAGAAAGAGCAAGCCATGGGGAGCAATCCAGTAAGCATACGCCTCGCCTCCCCGGCCTCTGCATCAGCTCCTGCCTCCAGGCTCCTGCCCTGTGTGAGTCCTGCCCTGACCCCTTCAGGGATGGACTATAGATGTGGAAGTGTAAGCCAAAAAGCCTTTTCTCTCCAACTTACTTTTGGTCGTGGCGTTTCATCACAGTAACAGTGACCTAAACTAAGGTGGCAGTGGGGTGTGGCTTTGATGGAACCAATCATGGTTTGCTTAGGACTGAGGATGGTCTTTGAAAGTTTGGGCTAAAAAGGCCACTGAGTGTTGAGAGCTCCGTGGGATGTTTTACGGGAGCTTGAAGGATGAGTTGAGCACATTGCAGACTGTGGATGGAGCCTGGCTTGTGAAGTTGCAGAGGGGAGATTAAAGACTCTGTGGGCCATTTGTGTGAAGAACTGTGGTTCTGGTCACCTGGGGCTGAAGAATCAACTGTGGTTAACAGGAGACCAGCATCGCTGAGGAGAAATCTTCTGGGACGTGTTTCCTCTGGGTCAGAACACAGAAGATGTGGTCCAGAGGCGCCCAAGGTTGTACCTCATGTTGGCAGCTGGACTTAGGAATGTGTCAGAGTCACCGGGTGACTTCACTGGCTTACAGAATCATGAAGAGATCACGGAGAGCCGCTGAGGTTTGGCGCTGTGAGAGGCCATTCGGTGAAGGAGCAGCTGGAGTCCCAGGACTGACAGGGTTGTGGAGAAAAGTTGAGGCTTTGCACTATGAAGAGAATATATAAGAGGCTATTGGAGGAAGTGCAGACCCCTTGCAGCAGGGGACCCCAGAATTTTGGAGATGCCAATACCATGGGATGAGCACCAAGAGTAACAGCAGCAAGAGTAGAGCCAGCTAAAGCCTAGAAGTCAAGCCATGTGTGCTGCAGAGGGCGGAGCCGGAGCTCCTTGGAGGGGATCGTAAGCAAATCCCAGACACTGGATATTGAGTTTTCATTTACACTGCTGTGGCTTGGTTTTGCTTTCCTCTGATCGTGACTGTGCCTACCTAGTTCTACCCTCTTGAAATAAGAAAGCATCCATTTCTTTTGGATTTTACAAGAGCCCTCCGTTGAGAACCTTTACGTTTTTAGAAGACACTTTGGATTCTTACAGAGACTGAACGTTTGAAGTGTTCAAATTGGTAATGACTATGGGGCTTTTAAGTGTGTAATATGTTTTGAATTTCTGATATTTATTAATCTGAGATCTTGGGGATGAACCAAAAAGGGGGTGTACGTCTCAAAAAGTGTCCTATGTCAGGCTGATGAGGTGTCAACTGTGCTAATTTTACCTAGGCTGGAGTCACCTGAGAGGAGGGAACCCTAATTGAGAAAAAAGTCTCCATAAGACTCAGCTGCAGCCAAGCCTAGAAAGTATTTTCTTAATTAGGGATTGATGAGGAGAGCCTTACAGGTGGGGTATCCCTGGGCTGCTGGTCCTGGGCTCTATAAGAAAGCAGCTAAGCAAACCATGAGGAGCAAGCCAGCAAGCAGCATCCCTCCACAGCCTCTTGGATAGGTGCAGAAAATGGGTACAAATGAAACCTGTGCTGACAGTAAATCATAGCAACATGTATGCAGATAGTTCTTGGAGCTGAACTGTTGAAGAGTAGGTCTGTGATTTCAGCCTGTACCCAGGTGGACATAGAGACGGGAGTCTCTGGAGCTCATAGGCCAACTAGCCCAGCTGACATACACAATCTCAACAGAGACTCTGTCTCCAACAAGGTAGAAGGTGAGAGCTAACACCCAAGGTTGTCCTCTGTCCTCTGTATGCACAGTGACACATATGTGCCTGCACACACACACACATACATACATACACACACACATACTTACATGCATACATACACACACATACATACATACACATACATACAACACATACATACATACACACATACTCACATACATACACACATACATACATACACTCATACACACATACTTACATGCATACATACATACACACACATACTTAACATGCATACATACACACACACACATACATACACAGACAGAGATAGAAACACAGAGAGAGAGAGACAGACACACACGAAGAGAGAGGAGAAAGGAGAGAGGAGAGAGAGAGAGAGAAAGAGAGAGAGAGAGAGAGAGAGAACTAAACAAACAATCCTGGTTGCGAGCTGGAGAGAGGACTCAGTGGTTAAGACTACTTGCTATTCTTGCAGAGGAAGGATACAAATTTGGTTTCCAGCACCCACATTGGGTGGCTCATAACTACCCCCTCCAAGAGATCCTGCTCCAGGGGATCTGATGCCCTGCCTGGTGGAGAGAGCTTAGACCTACCCCACAGTTACCATTCAATATGTCAAGACATTTGCTTAAGGAGCAGGTCACATGAGTTGTGAAAATCTGTGGGTTTTTTTTTTTCAGTCTGGCTAGAGGGTGTGCGTTTGGCAAACTTCTTTGTCGGTATCCACCCATGGGAAATGGAAACTTGTATTCACACAAAAGCTTGCACAAGGACACTCTCAGCAGCCCTGGACACAAAAGCCAAGTGGATGCTGTCTAGATGCCTGTCGCTAATGACAGCTACAATCAAAGTGTTAGAATATTATGCTGCCTATAAAAAGGGAAGCCAGTCTGGCACGAGCTACCACACAGATGACCTTCAAAGTCTCGGTGCAGTAAGAAGCCAGACATGACCCAGGTAGTATGATACATAAGAACTAACCAGGGCAGGCAGAGTTGGGTCCCTGAAGCCCAGCAGAGTATTGAGCCATCAATCACGTTGGAGATTTTCCTCAGGCCCTAGGATGGTTAATATTAACAGTCAACAGTCTAGAATTACCTAGGAGACAAACTGTAGGTTAGTGTAGATTAATTAGGTCAATTGATCAGGGATTAAGCCTCCAGGCAGAGCCCATCAGCCAGGGGATAAGGAATGGTACCTCGTCAGAGGAAGAGAAGGTCCAAGAATCTGTCAGAATTCGGAGTGCTGGAGAGGTTTAGGGGAGCAGGGAGCTTGTGAGCTGGTCCACCCAGGTTGGATGAACTCATAGTCACCAGGAATAGATAGCTATGCCCAGGCTGTGGCTGATCCCCAGAGTCCATCAGGAAGGACACGGTGAGGGCAACCTGGCCAGCACACATGTTGACTAGGGCTCTAAGGGTCTCATTTGTCATCTGCTCTATTCAATTCTTTCTCAGTAGAGACAGTTGGGGAGGATGGCTACTCAAAGACCGACCGGTGGGCAGTGGGAGGGAGGACCCTGGCTGTCTGTGCTCCCACCCAGGAGAACCCCACAGCCCCAGCCAGGGGCTCTGTTTCCCCTTTCACTCCTGGATCAGGTTCTTACAGGAGCCGACCTGTGTTCTCTGCAGGGCTAGAGGTCGAGGCCCAAGGTCTCCCTGGCTAGAGAGAGCTCAGGGCTAGCCCAGCTTCAAAGCGCAGGCCCCTCAGTGGGCGCCTTCCCCCCAACCCCCGGGCTGATGACACTGCCTTGAGCATGGCACCTTTGATGGTGACTGTTGATGGTCACCTCGATAGGGTCTAGGATCACCTAGGAGACGAGCCTCTGGGCACACCTTTGGTGCGTTTCTAGACCTGGTTAACTGAAGTGGAAAGACCCGCCCCGAATGTGGGCGGCACCACCCCATCAACTGGGGTCCTCAACAGCATCAGAAGGTGAGCTGAGTACCAGCTTCTGCCTCTCTCTGCTTCCTGCTTATAGAAGCCATAGGACCAGCTGCCTCTTGCTCCGGACATCAGGCATTTTCCACCATGACGGACTGGACTGTATGCTCCAACTGTGAGCCAAGACAAATCCCTTCTTCTGTGAGTTGCTTGTGTCGGGGATGCTGTCACAGTGGCGAGGAAGGTGACAGATACAGCCATTCCACCATCTTTACACCCCATTGTCTGTCACCATGGTTGTCTCTTTGACTCTGACCTTCTGCAACCTCATACAAAGATTCTTTTGAAGACCCTTCCCGCCTACCCACAGCCCAAGCTCCTCCCCTTCCCCCTCCACCCACAGCCCAAGCTCCTCCCCTTACCCCTCCAACCGCAGCCCAAGCTCCTCCCCTTACCCCTCCAACCGCAGCCCAAGCTCCTCCCCTTACCCCGCCCACCCACAGCCCAAGCTCCTCCCCTTCCCCACCCACCCACAGCCCAGGCTTCTCCCCTATCTTAAGGTCCTCCCTTGAGCCACTGCTCTGTACACCATGTTTCTATGGTCACATGTGGGAGTCTGGGCAGCTTAGATCAGGGTTCACACACCCAGCTTTGAGGTGTGAATCTTATAGATCTCTTCCTGTAGCCATCACCAGCATCCATTCCTGGCTTCCCTCTGTCATGGTGGAATACCTCAGTTATGGACTATACTTCTTAGCCCCCTTTGCAAGTGGGCTTGAGCATATGATGGTGACTGGCTGGTGGCTTCCCTCTTGCTGCCTGGGATATACATGTGATGGCAGGAGCTACAGCAACTACTTTGGGTCCAAAGATGAAAGTTATGAGTGGAAGTCAGACAAGCAGCCCTGCCTGGCACCTATCTTGCTCAAAACAGTTTGTTAGGGTATCTCTCTGTTCCCTGAACCAATATGGTACTGTAGCTCAGACATGGGTCCAGGGCTCTCTGCCTTGATTTCTGCTTGGTCTTGTGGAGGCTGCTGAAGCCATTGACCAGGCTTTGTGCTCATCAGTCCCCTGGGCAACAGGAAAGCTTCATGTCAGCTCAAACCTTCTGTGCCAGAATTTGTGCTCTACCAAGACCCCAGCCACTGGCCTCATCCCCACCCCACCCCCAGGGTGGCCTGTGTTTCCTGGGAAGATTTATCCGTCCCCTGAATTGTATGCACCGGGATCCATGCTTCAGGCTCTGCTCCTGGGAACTCAGACTGCCAACCTGAGCTGCCTGGCTTCTCAGTAGATAGGATGCTGGAGGGTTCCTGTCCTGAGGTCTATCCAAGCCTGTGCCCAGTCCCGACCTTGAGATAGAGCAATCCGGTGACAGCCCAGGCACCTCCTCAACGCTTAGCTCAGTCTGCTGTTCCGCCCTGGCCCTGGTCCTCTCCAGCCAAGGTCACGACCAGGGTGAGCAGCTGTGTCCTCAGGTGTACTGCTGGGAAACCCTGGCCTGTGCCCATCCCCTGCCCAACGCCAGGCCCTTTCAAAGCCTGGTCAGCATCTTGGTGCTGGCTCAGCCTGCCTGGCTCGCCTGGCTTGGTCTGGCATTGCTTGGTTTGGAACCCACGCACCGATCCCGGGCGCCGACCCTTGCCTGCACTTGCCCCATGGCTTCGCTTGGCTTTGTCAATACTGACCTCAAATCACTTTCTTGGCCCCTAGCTCCGTCTCTTTCCTCTTCTTGCCACAGTGCCCTGACAACGTAATGGACTTACCAGGACAGCCTAGCATCCAGCCCTGAGTTCGGATCTGGCAGAAACCGGAGCTCAACTGGCCAGGCTCGGGGCAGTGTGGACTTCCCTGGCCAGCTGGCCTTTCCCTTGGCTGCTCCATGCCAAGCCCAGGGTACCACTGGCATTTGAGTCCCAGGGCCCTTGGAGGGTGCAAGGCAGATGACCCCATCTTACTGTCACATGTGAGACCCGAAGACCACCCTGGCCATCGGGAGACATGTGGCTGTCTGGCTGCCTCAGGCTAACCTGCTCTCTCAGCATTGGCTCCGAGGGACTTGCCTTCCAGAAACCCCATTTCCTGTGCCTGAATTTCACCCCGCTGCAGTCCTGACTCATAGAAGGTTCTTTGGTCTATAACTTCCTAAAACTAACAGAAGACATCTGGGGCATGGGGAAATACATGATGATGGTCTGTGAGAACAAAATGCACACCACCCCCCCCCCCCGTGTGTGTATGTGTGCACACATGTGTACCTGTGTACACACATGTGTACCTGTGTGTGTGGAGGCCAGAGATGAACTTTAGATATTGTTCCACAGACACTGTCACCCCCTCCCCTTTTCAAGAGACACTCTCTCAGTACCCTGGAACTTGCCAACTAGACTAGGCTAGCTGCCATCCCTAGGGACCCCCACTGCCTCTAGCTCCCCACTACAGGGATTACATGTGTGAGCCACCATGCTTGTTTGGGTACTGGGGATCCAACTCAGACCCTCATGCTTGCATCACAAACACCTTACGGGCTATTCTGACGTTCACCTCCAGCCCTGGAGCCATTTTTCAGTTTCAGTTCTGAATTAGACATCGCCCTCGTTCAGAGTTGAGAGAACCCTTGACTACATGAAGCACCCCCTCATTTCCAGATAACCTCATGCGGCTCAGGCTAGCCTTGAACCCACTATGTAGCTGAAGATGACCCTCAACTCCTCAGCCCCTTACCTCTACTCCTAGTGTGGGAATGGCATGTTCTACCTGGTCTGACCCCTTCTCTGTCCAAGGTTCATCTGTAATTGCTACTATCCACGCCTCGACCCCACTCTTGTGTGTGCGTCTCCTGCCCTGCGTTTCCTGTTTAGTTGAAGGATAATTGGCTCTGTGTATAAGTGCTTATGATGTGTGGAGCCCAACCTCAGCTGACACCTCACCCCTGTGAGGAGAGCAGCCTACTGTCCCCACATATGGCAAGAAGCTCAGAGAGGTTGAGCCAGTGTCCCAAGTATTCACAGCAGGGCCCATACTAGCGAGCTCATGGAGGACAGAGGTGTCCTGGTGACTCATTCAGGAATGTCTGTCTTCTTGTTGGTTTTGTTTTTCCAAATGAGAGCCAGTTGTTGTTGTTTTGGGCTGGGCTGGGTGCTGGTGACCTCGAAAAGGAAAGCCGGGGCCTTTCCAGAGTGCGTGGAAATGTTGACCCTACGTCTCTCGAATGTGCTTGCAGGAAATTAATCATATAGAATAACCTTAGAGAAGCTGGCTGGGCTTAGCCCCCAAATTACTTCCAGCCCCTTGGAAAACATTTTTCCTTATGTTTGTTTATCTCAACATTTTTTTCCTCTTGTGCAGAATTTCCAGACCTGGCTTTCAAGCCTGTTGACTGTGGTGCGTGAACCTACTCTGTGCATACAAGGGCCACTGGCTCAGTCAGCATCTCACTGGGGCGGGGAGCATCATAGGAATGTCTCACAGGTCTTAGGGCCCTGCTTGTGTCCACAGTAATTGTGTCATCCTAGGCCCGACAACCCTCCCTGTGAGAGTTGCTAACCCAGCCTCCCACAGTCAGGTGTCCCTGCTCCCCACCTTGGCTCTCTGAAGGAAACCCTGGACAGGTGGGTCCCCAGGGTCCCCAGGCTCCCATTCTAATGGACCTCATGCGACTTCACTGCACATCGTCGTTCCAGTAGTGTGTGACTCCAACATCCCCATCACCAGATGAGCCCATCAGATGGCCCTGCCAAGCCAGCTGCTGACCTTAGAAGATTCTGGAATATCAGAGGAACCAGAAACTGTACTGACGGCCTCATCGCTGTTGCTTGTTTCAACGTCTGTGTCCCTGAAACATCAAAAGCACTCTGCAGGAAGGAGGGGTGCTCCACCCAGAGCATGTCCGCCAAACATCAGGTGAGACTCAGAGAAAAGCAGTTTTTCTGGGTTCCCTTTTACGCATCCAAGAGTACAAATGCCTTCCCCAGTTTCTGCTGAAAACCAGGTAGGAATAACAGAACACCAGACAGATATAACCCTACCTGCCTACCCAAGCCGGCATTAGACAGACAGAGCCAGACAGTGGTCATAAAAGCAGGTGGTATTCAAGTGTACACCCAGGCAGCCAAGAGAGCCTGTCCAGCTCCCACCGTGGAAGAGAGGAGCAGGCTGAGGGCCTGGGGGGCAGCACTAGGTGGGGGATCGTGGGGAAGGAGACCAGGGTGGTCAGATCTCATCTAGGCATGAGGACCTGGTCAGATAGAACGGTATACATGTGAAGTAGGGTTCACAGCGGTCAGATTGGTGGGGGCCCCACTAAAGCTGGGGCTGTGGACTTTAGCTTGGATGCCCAAATGTTAAAGCCCAGTCAGAAGTGAGTGAGCAGGAACTGGCCCAGTTTCCTCAGGGGAGTCTCCATCATGCTGGTTTAACTGGTGCCCAAGAAGTCCACATGAGGCTCTGACCCAGCTTGGGAAGAAGATGGGCATTTTGGGAAATCTTAGGATGTCAGGGTACCCCTCTTCCCAGAAAGCTACGGTGGAGTTGCAGACAACAGCCTAGGGCAAGCCCAGATCTGGAAGGGCCAGTCACAGAAGCTTCTAGAATACTCCATCCATTAATAGTATCCAACCTTTTCCTGAAGACTGAAATCCATGGGGTGAACATCTCTCTGTTGGTTGCATTCAGAGGTTCTCTGTGGACCCCTGATGGCTTCTCTGACTCTGGGGTAAGTGTGAGGAATCTGCCCTACCTGACCTGAAAATGGCCAGATTCTTGCCCCAGAGGGACCGCCAGTGGATCCTAGAGACTTAACGAGGCTCAGCTGTGTGGCCCACCCCAGTACATCACGGAACTCAGCTCCTTGTATCCCAAATGCGTGGGTTCCAACAGGTACCCCTACCACCCACAGGCTGTGCTAAAACACTACTCACAGCCACGCTGGCTCGGCTCTGGAAAGGAGGTGGTGAGGCTGAGAAATGTCATATCCCCCCTCATGACTCACACGGGGAAAGAGCTCACATGAGTAACAGCCCCCATCCTGGGAGACACCAATTCCCCTGGCCTGACACACAACATTTCTCCTTCCAGAGTTTCTGGGAGCCTTTGTATTTCTGACCCCAACGTGCATGACTGACAAACACACTAGGGACGGAGGGGTGAGCTCATTGGAGCGTGCTCCAGCCTCCAATCAACAAGTTTCAAACACTAGGATATTCATAGACTCTAAGCATCTCCCCACCAATTATTTCTTATTTACAAAGAGGGGGATCGGAACTCATCAACAGACAGACACAGCTGACCCAGGCTTCATCGGTGACCACACTGATACCAGGTACTAGGACAAACCCCACTATATGTCACCTCACATGCCACTGTACGGGGACCCAGTGTCTCTCTGTGCTGGCCTTGTCCGAATACTTAAGTCAGAGTTCATCTTGAAAGCTGGGCAGTGGTGGCGCCCGCCTTTGATCCCAGCACTTGGAAAACAGAGGCAGGAGGATCTCTGAGTTGAGGCCAGCCTGGTCTACAGAGTGAGTTCCAGGACAGTCAGGGATACACAGGGAAATCCTGTCTCAAAAGGTAAATAAGAAGAAGAAAGGGGGAAAAGAAAAGAAAAAGGCTTGAGACATCTCATTCTGAGGACAGACTGCAGAATGTCTTGTCCAAACGTTCACCAGTGAGTATTCCAAAGCCAAGGTGGGGACACAATGGGCCAGTGAGATTTCCAGGGCATACCCAGAACACACACACACACACACACACACACACACACACACACACACACACGAGTGTAAAAACTTATAAACATCATTTCAGAATAGAGAAGGCGAGGCCCATGTTAACACTAAGTACGATGTGTTAGGAAAGGAATCTGCTCTCAAGGCCATTTGAGATAGGTGTTTACACTTGAGTGTGAAACAGAACTACAAGCTTTTGATAATGGAACTAACTGAGACGGGGTTGACCCCCAGTTGGTCCCTAAGCTGGGCTTGTGAGAGCACCTCCCTTCTTGGAGTTGTTCACAGAAGTGCCCGTGTGCGAGAGTGTGTATGGCTACGACCTGCCGTCAAGTGGCTTGAGAAAAACCCATGTATGTGTACATGTGTATGACAAAGGACTGTGGGTGATGATGCCGAGGGTCACAGTCTAAACCTTCAGTGAGTCTGTGTGAGGCTGGCTGGCTGGTTCGACTTATTTCCTGTGGCTTTGAGATTTATCTGCTGCATAGCCTTTTCCTCAGAAGGGAACCGGTCCTTTCTCCAGGGAGGATGGAGGCTCCTAAGTCTCAATGGCAGAAGCTTAGAAAGTCCCAAACTGTCCGATGCGCCACCCCATGTTTATCTGAGCAAGACACAGTTGCTGGAGGACACTCTTCCGTAGAGCTGCCTGCAAGTTGCTCAGGGTTCCAACCCCAACCCCAGAATTCAGTTTGGAGGCATCACCCATGCTGGACTATTCAATGAGGCAGCTGCTTGAGTCACCCAAGCTCCGGTGACCCCGGAAAGCTCACTGGTTTACCGTGCTGGACTTTGGTGGATCTGTTGACAGTGCCGTGTCTGGGGTGAATGGGCGTTTGTTCTCATTTCCCCAGGAAGTCACACAATATCAAAATATAAAGCTATTGTTTGTTTTGGGCCTAAAATGTGTCTACACCACATTCTGAGTGCTGGGTCCCCAGTTAGTGACACTAATTTGAGGAGGTGGTAGAGCTTTTAGGGACACGTGTACCGGGAGGAAGTGGGGCAAGGGGCATGCCCTTAAAAGCACACCACCCTACTGGCCTCCTGTCCCCTCTTCTTCCTGATCAATGTGATGTGAAGAGCCTCCCTGTGGTCTCCCACAGCCATGATCCAAGCATATCTTCTCATGGGATGGACGGAAGCCCTTGGAAGCCTCCATGAGCCTAACCAACTGTTTCTGCCTTGATTCCGTCAGGCACTGGGGTCACAGAGATTTAAAAACAAAAATCAACTAATACCATTACGAAAAAGGAAGAGAGAAAAGAAGGAGAGAAAAGAAGCAGGGTCCTTCTGCCTCCTGGTCTGGACAAGGTCTGGAAGCTTCTCTGGCCAGGCATTGCTGCAGCCCTGTTTTCCTGTGGTTCTATTTGGGTCAGGCTATGTGCAGCCCAGAGTCACTGGCTAGAGACCTAGGCCTCTCTCCAAGTGCTGTATCTTCTTCACCAAGCGGATTCCTGATCCACTTGGGAAGACATTGTCCAGCCTGGAACAGCCCCGATCAGCTTCCTGCCTGCTGCTCGCTCAGCTGTGGCCTGGATCCAGCGTCATCCCACACATCTGTCTAAACGAGGTCCTGGCCCCACTGGCCCATCTTAGCCGCCTTTGGCCCCCTTGCCATCTGAAAACAATCCACCACCTGTCACTCAGCTCTCATTAACAACAGGCAAGCAGGAGGCCAGGCTGCAGGCCAGAGGCTGGGAGGAACCTTCCGGAACTGCGGAGCTTGGGCACAGGCTTCTTCTTTGTCTCCAGTTCCATCTCACCCACCTGACCAGAAAGGCATGAGGCTAATGCGATGCTGTGGTGGCCCCAAGCCCATCTGTGTACCACGGGGCCTCTGTGCCAGGCGTGAGTGTGGAACTGTGCCATCTCCTTCATCGGCAGCACATCCAGCAGGCCAGACTTATGCTCCCGTGACATTTAGCAAGGGAAACTGACACCACAGAGTCGTCCTGGGCTGTGCTGACAGAGGCAGCCAGGTGTTTTCTTCTCCCTTGTCAGGGTGAACTCATGAAGGTGCTTTTCTTTCTTTTTCTTCTTTCTGTGGCCTCAGACTGAGACTGCAGAGCTCACACATGCCCCACATGTGCTCCACCGGTGAGCCCACCCTTTGTTGTCATTGCTTTCCTCAAAAGCATCCAGAGTGAGTAGCACACTTGTTGCAGAGGTCAAAGGCCACAGAGATGTCCACAGGTGCCCAACATCTGTGATCCAACTGTTGTCAGCTACAGGGGGAGGTCAGGGTGGAGTCCCTGTGAGTGCCTTGGGTTTCAAATGAGACACTCAGTACCCAGCCTGAAGCCAGTGATGCTGAGATGCGGATGTTGAGGTGGGGGTGCTGAGGTGGAGATGCTGAGGTGAGGGATGCTGAGTGCTGAGGTAGGGGTGCTGAGGTGGGGGTGTTGAGGTGGAGATGCTGAGGTGGAGGGATGCTGAGATGGGGGTGCTGAGGTGGAGGTGTTGAGGTGGGGGTGCTGAGTTGGAGGGATGCTGAGGTGGGGGTGCTGAGGTGAGAGATGCTGAGGTGGGGAGGCTGAGGTAGAG
>JANHMN010000018.1:43721997-43736283 GCA_030674055.1 Rhabdomys pumilio
GGGGGTGCTGAGGTGAGAGATGCTGAGGTGGGGAGGCTGAGGTAGAGGTGCTGGGTTGGGGTGCTGAAATAGGGGTGCTGAGGTGTGGGTGCTGAAGTGGGGATGCTGAGATGGGGGTGCTGACGTGGGGGTGCTGAGGTGGAGGGATGCTGAGGTGGAGGGATGCTGAGGTGGGGGTGCTGAGGTAGGAGTGCTAAGGTGGAGATGCTGAGGTGGGGATGCTGAGGTGGGGATGCTGAGGTGAGGGGGCTGATGTGGAGCTGCTGAGGTGGAGGTGCTGAGGTGAGGGTGCTGAGGTGGAGATACTGAGGTGGAGGGATGCTGAGATGGGGTGCTGAGGTGGAGATGCTGAGGTGGGGGTGCTGAGGTGAGGGGGCTGATGTGGAGCTGCTGAGGTGGGGATGCTGAGATGAGGGTGTTGAGGTTCGTGGATGCTGAGATGGAGTTGGTAGGATAGAGAAATCTGAGTGGTCCAGTGATACTGTGGTCAGTGTAGACAAAGTCCTGTCTCCAACAAGATTCTTATCCCATCATCCTCCATAAAGGATGAGCAGACAGTGAAGGGTACAAATGGGAAGCACTTTTATTGTCAGTTCATCCAGACTGGCCATTTTTGAATTTAAATAAAACCATGTGAACTCTCAGTTTCAGTGGGATGCTAGCCAAGAGCGGTTTGTGGTTGCCATGTTTACAAGTGCTATAGCTTGAGCAGTGCAACACCTAGGGTCGGTAGTACAACAAACACAAAAACAAAAAAGACCGGTGGCAGGCAACAATGGCTACCTCATAAAACTAGATCTGCCAGCTCACTGGGAGGCATACACATAAGGCAGGCATCTCAGCCTCAGTTTAAAAGAAAAAAAGGCCCTCAAGTTTGGTGCACTCTGTCCTATATACCCAGCACAGCTGTCCCTCTGCTTGTATACCCAGCACAGCTGTCCCTCTGCAGTACAACTTTCCCTCCATCCTGTATACCCCGCACAGCTTTCTCCAGCCTCTTACCTCACTGTCCATCTCTTGACTTCCGTGGCCATCTTCAAAGGCTACCCCAAGGCCACCAAGGCCCCCAGCAGAGGACATGTACACCTATTGCCCTTCCTCCATCGCTTGAGTTAGGCCCCTGCTTCCTGTGTCTTTGGGAAAATGCAAGTGTGCATGAGAAGCCTTCTCCAAACCCTTCAATCACCCATTTGCATTTGTTAACTTTTTATATTAAATGATCAAATGATGTAATAAGGTTATTAGTTCTTAGATGAATAGAAATAATATTTTATATAAATCAGTATCATCTCACACAGGTGACAATACACACTGGCAGTCCAGTACTTGGGAGATGGAGGCAGGAGGATCAGGAGTTCAAAGCCAGCCTCAGCTACATGAGGGCTACAAGAGACTGTCTCAAAATAACAAAACATCAAAACAATAAACCAAAATAATCTTTTTTTGGGGGGGGTTCTTTGTGTAGCCCTGGCTGTCCTGGAACTCACTTGGTAGACCAGGCTGGCCTCGAACTCAGAAATCAGCCTGCCTCTGCCTCCCAAGTGCTGGGATTAAAGGCATGTGCCACCACTGCCCGGCCAAAATAATCTTCTTAATGAATATTTAACAGTGGTTTCCCAGACACTGTGTCCAGCATGGTAGGAACACAAATCTGTATAGCTGGCAGGCTCTGTCCCCTTGACTCTGTGGGCCCAATACGAGCTTGGTGTTACATCAGCTTCAGCTGTCCATAGACCACTCTACCCAGCAGCCTCCCTCAGCCCAGGCTCCTGGGCCCCCCCATACTTCACTATTCCTGTCTCAGGCAGAAAGTGGGGCATCTCCTGGGAATACCCCCAAACTTGCCCACTCCCTGTAGCTGAGACAGTAAATATCTGTAGGTCCTGTGCTCTTCTCCAGGTTGGGGGCAAGCCAGCAGAGGACATGCCATCCACCCATGTGACTTCACTGGGGGTGTTTTGAGAGACCTTTGGGCTGATATTCAAAGTAAAACCTTAAGGAAACCTGGTGTCCTGTGGGCAAACAGACAACTTTACGCAAGAGTCCCGTGCCTGCTGAAAGCCAGTGTTGCTACTACACAGAACACGGAGGTAGCTGAGGAGGAAAGACTATAGGTTAGCAATTCTAAATTTCTATTCCTCTCCCCTAAACCCCAAAGCCAGGGAAGGGTTGGGACAACGTAGTTTTGAATCGCGACCTCTGGTGGCTGTGGGTGGTATTGCACCCTCAATGCTGTCAGTATTGGGCCAGAGGAAGGCTGCCTGAATGGGGACTGTCCTTCACCACTCCAGTACTGTCACAGAGATGCTGTCTCATGGATGGCAGGTGAACAAAGCTCAGAGACACAGCCTCTGCACAAAGGCAACACCTGCGCCTTACCTGCAGAACACGTCTGAGAGAGCTGTGCCAACCTATCCTCCGGGCAGCCTGACACTCCTCAGCTGCTTTGGGCATTCTCAGACAGAAAGCCTGGCTGCTCAGTTCCCCCTCCCTCACCCTCTTGAGTCTGCCCTCTGAAGTTGAGCAAGGGACGAGTGGAATGTAATTACCTTCCCAGGCCGTTCTGGAGGGGTTCTGAGCCTCAGACTCTAGACACACACGTGTATGGTTTGTGTCCAGAGAGAGAGATAAAGAAATGGTTGAGCGCTCCACCTTACAGGAGGGCAAGCAACCAGCCAACCTGCTTCTTGGCCGTCCCAGGCCCTGCTGACCCTCCCTCTTACAGGCAGGCCTGGCTCTGTCTGAAGTCACAAATGCTTATCACTGTTTGGAAGACGCATTAGTCACGCTTTGGCATGTCCTCAAAGCCCGGCTTCAAGCAAAAGATCTCTATCTGCCGCTCTGCTGCCCCAGAGACCTGTAGCTGGAACCAGTCAGACCTTCTGGAAAGCAAGGCAGGCGGGTGTGGATGTAGATCCAAGACCTAGTTCCTTTGATGCCAGGACCTGGTCCTCTTCCCCCTCTGACCCTGGGTGTCCTCCTGTGGTAGAGGTTTGAGAGGCCCCCATGACTTGCCCTGCATCCTCCCTAGGAATACAAAATGAATACACATCCATCCCCCGTGCACAAGGGACCCAGCTCTGAACCCTGTTGTAAATGTTCATATTCTGGGGAAATTGAAGTCAGACAGTCCTGCTGGTACTGGGTAATGGGACAAATGAGTTGTCACCACACCATACTCTCAAGAACAGATGTTCTGGGGGCTGTAGCCAGGACAGGGTGACAGGCTAAGCTCTTTCCCAAGCTGACCCCTATGGTCCTAGGCCAGGGTCAAGTCACCCCACCCACCCAGCAGGACACCCAAATGCCTCTGGGTTTGATAGAAAAATAACAACCCAGAGAAAGGCATATCCTACAAGAGCCCTTCTGGTGGGCGGCAGGAGGCCCAGGGCTGCCAGGAGTTTGACTGTCCAGCAAGTGGCAAGTGAGGAGAGGGAGAGGGTGGGGCCTGTGGAAATTTCCCAGGAGTGACTGCGCACTGGGAAGTAGGGGTTTGGCAGGCCTGCCCGTTTCCTCAGCCGCACAAGGTTTCATTGAATAGAATCAGAAACAGCAGGAAGGTGGAAATGGCTGGGAACACTGGTTTTGGTGAGAGCCTTGCTTCTAAAAGAATCGCCAGAGCCCAACAGGAGCCTATTCTGCTCCCCTGTGGTTGGCAGAGACCTGCAGACCCCAGCTGTCCTGACCCGAACTCCCCAAACCTGGGCTTTCATAACCAACTAGCAAAGGGGCTTCACACGTGTGGTGGGGGGTTGTGAGGGGAGGAGCAGCCCAGGCTGCCAGCTGGGTCTCGTAAAACACCCCAGGCCTTCAGGAGGCAGAGACTTCCCACCAGCTGTGGTCAGAGGGCATGGGACTAAGGGAGTCCGAGATAAAGCTGTCAGCTCAATGATGCAGACAGGACTCAGGCCCAGGAATATAGGTGCTGTGTAATCTGGGGCAGGGAAGGACAGGGCTTCCAGCAGAAATGAGCCCTACACATACCTGGAAGTCATCCCTGGGGTAATGTGCTGGACCCTGCTGGACCCTGAATCTGAGCATTGGTTGTCAAATGGCCACAGACTTTCCCTACAGCTATGACAGCAAATTCAACCGCAACGCCCTGGTGCAGGTCCTACAATGCCGGCCTCATTCTTGAGAAGACCAAGTCTCCGGGAGACGGGCTGATACATCTAGTGAGCCTGAGAAGGTGGGAACCCGGAGCCACTGAGCCCCACTGCTCCAAGGAAAAGGGGTGTGCAGTCCTGCTAGGGCAGGAGTGGGTAAGTGCTGACCTGGAGCGTTCGGTCAAGGCTCCTCTCCTCTGTCCTGTCCTCTTGTCCCCAAGCATCTCCTGAGCCTTGGAATGAGGATGGCTGTGGGTTAATGGCAGCTTTCTGTTCCTGTGACAAAATGCCTGAGGAAAACTGTCCACAGGAAGAAAGGTTTATTTGGCCAGGAGTGAGGGTCAGGATGCCTTTAATTCTACAGCTTGGGAGGCAGTGGGCAGATCCTTGAGTTTAAGGCTGGTTTGGTCTAGAGTTCCAGACCATCTAGAGATACCTGATGAGACCCTGTCTTAAACTACATAAATAGAACTATTTGGACTCCTGTCTCAGAGGGTTGGTCCAGCGGCAGCATAGGTAGAGTGTGAGAGAGTTGAGCGTCAGGCCTCATGGCTCCTCAGGACACACGTGGAAAGGCCGGAGACAAGGTGTGTTTTGGGGGCACTCCTCCCAGTGGCTTACTTCTTCCAACTAAGACCCACTTAAAGTTAATGTGATCAGAGCCCCAAGGAGTGAGCCTGCTGACAAGGCACTTTCCTGGATCCCCAGCCCAAAGGCTTCGGTGAAGACCGAGCCTGCCGCATAGGAGCCCAAGGCAGGCATTCCACAGGCAGTGACTGTGTCCCCGAGTGTCTTCTCCAGGTGAAGACAATGTTTTATACGGTCATTTTCATTTTTATTCCATTTTTGGATTTTCAAGACAGGGTTTCTCTGCACAACCCTGGCTATCCTGAAACTCACTCTGTAGACCAGGCTGGACTCGAACTCAGAGATCCGCCTGCCTCTGCCTCCCAAGTGCTGGGATTAAAGGTGTGAGCCACCATTGATTGCTGCCATTTTATGTTTCCTAAGGCTTATTTTTATGTGCATAGGAGTTTTCCTGGCACACATGCCTGTGCCTGCAGAGACCAGAAGAGGGCGCTGGATTCCCTGAAACTGAAGTGAGCCTCCACGTGGGTGCTAGAAATTGAACTCCATCCTGGAAGAGCAGCCAGTATTCTCCGCTGTTGAGCCTTCTCTGTAGCCCCCGCCACCTAGGTATCACGTTAAAATGGCTGCTCTTACATCATGTGAGCTTCACTCCAGTTAGAAAAAAAAAAAAAAAACTGAGACCCTGTCCTGGGAGAATCTGTCCAGGGACAACAGGACAAGGAAGCTAGATCCCTCATTTGCAGATCTTTGTGACCAAGGGGACTTAACACTTTGGGTCTCGATCATCATTATGCAGTCTTGGCCAGAGATGACTGGGGTCACATGGGGGCTGCCATGCCTCGCTCCTCAGCTGTGTGAGGATGGAGACGTAGGTACAAATGGAAAAGTACCTTGGTTCCAGAGGAGGGGCAGGGCAGGGCTGTGGTTTTTAGATCTACAGGGCCTCTGCCAGAGTGAGATGCTCTTTGGGAGACCATAAATGTTAGCCCTGCTGGCATGTGTTGTAAGTGGACTTAGTTTTGTTTAGTTGGTTAAAGTTTTATTTACTTTTTAAAAACCCACAAAACCCCTGACAGAACCGTCTTAAATGAGGACACCATGTTACCCAGGAAAGCTGAGTTCACAAAGGCCGAGCTGGGCCGGTGGGGTGGGGACCAGTGCACACTACCTCAGGTATGGAGTGTAGAGAACCCCTCAGCCAGCTCTGGCTCCAGTTTCTTGAGAGTCTGCTGTGTGTGCCTTTTTGTTTCTGACCCCCAATAGCTGCCAAGGCAGGAGCTCACTTGTGTCATTTTACAAAGGAATATATATGTTTTTTTGGCACAGAGAAGCCGAGGAGCTCACCCTGAGTCACACAGCCGGGGAGTGGCAGATAGGCAGCCAGGTTCGCCCATTTTGGTTTGCAGAGATTTCAGAAGGCCTGCTGCCTTGTGCCCAGGAACTTTTAGAGCCATTATTTCTGACCAAATACTCTTCCTGAAACACTGGTCCCAGCTCAGGAGATCAGGGTGGCCTTTCTCACGCCTGGTGGTGCCTGTGATGTCAACCTAGAGGTCCCAGGGAGAGGAAAATGGGGAAATACATCCTGCAGTGAGGAAGCAGTGAGCTTGTTCACGTCGAGGTGTGGGTGACTGATAGTTTGGTACAGGAGACTCTCCGGGTAGGTGCAGTGCTTAGTGAGAGGAGTCTGCAGTTTGCACTACGTGTGCATCATTGTCGGGTGGTAGCACTGCTGGCCACGGGAAACACGAGAGCAGGAGAGGTTTTGTCCCTAGGGTAAAGGCCAGGAGCTCTGCAGCTCGGGTAGCCTGGCTGGGCTGCTTGTGGGCTTACTGGGGTCAGCCTCTGAGGTCACCCAGTGAGCACTTGTCCCTGTGCCTCAGACAGTTGGGTCTCCCACAGGTGGAGCCCTGAGGGCAACCACTCACCCCTGCAACCACTACCCACCCATGGGCTCAGTACCAATAAAATGAATGTCCCAGCACCTCTGGTTTGGGAGACTTTCCCAGCTCTTATCCAAGGTTCTGAGGTCTCAACTAGCCCAGATCCCACATGGGTGAGGGGGGGACTGCCACTCACTTGGCCCTGCCCCAGAACCCTTGCATACACTGCAGACACAGCCCATGGGATCCTCATCTGGCCCTCAAAGTTTTTCCTTCCTCATACTGAGGGCACAGCTGAGGTACCCACTCCTACCATCTGTTTCAGCTCTACATGTCACCTCTTTAGAGTCTTGACAAGCCTGTATTCTTGATCTTGTGAACGTTCGTGGTTTTGCCTGCATGCATGTCTGTGTGAGAATGGCAAATCCCCCGGAACTAGAGCTAGACAGTGGTGAGACGCTGTGTGGCTGCTGGGAATCGAACCCAGGTCCTCTGAAGAGCAGTCAGTGTTCTTAGCCATTGAGCCATCTCTCCAGCACCTCCTCCCACCTTTACAAAAGATCTTAAGATTTATTTTATTTTACATGTATGCATGCTTTTCAGGTGTAAGAGCCTGATCCCTGTGGAAGCTAGCAGTGGGCATTCTATCCCCTGGAGTTACAGATGGTTGTGAGCCACTGTGTGGGTCTGGGAATCTAGCCCAGGGCCTTGTTCTGCAAGAGCACCAATGTTCTTAACTACTGAGCCTCCCACACCGTTCTAAAGGTTTATCTGTTTTTACTTTCTGTGTATATATACTTAGCCTGCTTGTATGTATATGCACCATGTGTGTGCTTGGTGCCTGAGGAAGCCAGAAGAGGCCATCAGATTCCCTGACTGTAGTCACATATAGTGGGGAAGCACACATGAATGCTGGGACTTGAACCCAGGTCCTCTGAAAGGGCAGCCAGTGCTCTTAAACTGCTAAGCCAAGTGGGCTTTCTGCAGACCTGGTTTAACGGGGCTGCAGAGATGGATCCTTAGTTAAGAGCACTTGTGGCTCTCTAGAGGACCTGGGTGGATCTCAGCATCCATGTCAGTCAGGTAACTCTATCTCTACAGGGCCCCACACTCCCTCTGGTCTCTGAAGGCGCCTACACACACGACACACATCCACACAGACACAGACATAAACACATTTTTTGAAAAGAGAAAACTCTGAGAGGGTCTGAGCAGAACGCATGCACTTGCTATCTCCTGGCGCCCCCTGGTGGCCACCATCTAACTCTGTAGAACCCACTTTCTTTTCTTCCTGCGTGTTCCCGGAGGGAGGGATGTACCCAACCCTTCTGCGTGTACTATCTGCCTTTGGGGTTTTCCTTTAAATTACTGTACATTTACTTATGTGAGACGAAGGCATGTACACACATCACAACATGTGTCTGGAGATCAGAGGACAATTACTGTCAGTTCTATCAGGTAGGTCCCGGGGATCAAATTCAGATCTGGTGGTAGGTGCCTTATCTACAGTTCTACTACTCATGGCTTCATCTTGCTTTTGAAGCAGGGTTTCTCACTGTCCTGAGGCTTACCTGAGCAGGCCTCAGGAATCCCCCTCCCCAGTGCTGAGATTTCAGCTGGGTACCATCACGCCTAGCAGGGTTTGTTTGTTTGTTTGTCTGTTTTAACATTTTTTTTTTCCAACTGAGACAGGTTTTCCATGCGTACCACTGTCCAGAGAACCTGCTTGTGTCCTGAGAAGTGTCTAGAACGATGCCCTCAACCCAAAAGGGAATGCTGGGAAAAACGTTAAGCCTGTCGCCTTGGCTATGCCACCTCTCAGGGAGTAGGGAGCCCCCCAGTTTCTGAATTAAGTAAGATGTCAGGCACCTGGATTCTGCTCCTTGACAGAGGGAGGCAGCTTACTCTAGAAATCAGGGCTCTCCACCCCCACCGGACCCTCAGTATCCTACTCCAGGACTTGAAGAAGAGGCTGCAGTGGCAGCCAGAAAGGACTGAAGGAGGATACAGAGGATAAGGAGGAAGCCAGGGCCTGTGCTGGTGCCACCTCTATAGCAAACCCCAGATGCCCTGTCCTGTGGCACAGAACACTACAAGCTCCTGGGTGTGAAAACTGTCACAAGCCCAAAAAAGACATCTGAAAAGATGCTGGGGACAGTCGTGTACACCTGTAACCCCAGCAGCAGAAGGGTGGAGGCAGGAGCCTGGGCCACTCAGGAATTCTTAGCCACCTCGGGCTCATGCTGGTGCACACCTTAATTTCAGCACTGGGAGGCAGAGGTTGGTGGATCTCTGAGTGTGGGCCCAGCCTAAGCTACAAGTTCCGGGTCAGCCAGGGTTACAAAGTAATATCCTGTCTAAAAACAAATAACAAAACACATGACAAGAGTTGGAAGACGGAGCTGAGGGGGTTTCTGGAAGATGGCGAAAGAAAATAGGGTTGTGGAAGGACAGGCAATGGTGGGTGCAGGCAGGCAGCCCCGAACTTGACTCACAGGCCAGAGGAAAGAAAACAGAGGTTGGTGTGCACTTAAGACATTTCCTAGGACCAAGTTGGGAAGAAGGACCCCAGGGGGCCAGGACAGGACAAGCAAGGTTAAACATCACTATGTAGGTGGAGCCCTGGATAGCTGCAGTGGAGGTTGGGATGGTAGGTGAGGTGAACCCTGGTCTAGCAAAGTGATCCAGCCAAGCTGAGGACTTTTTTCCCCCTTCCCTTCTCCCTCTTGCTCTGGCCCCTGGTGGCTACGGGGTCCCGCTTGCTTCCACCCAAAGGTTTTTTTTTGTCTGTTTATTATATGTAAGTACACTGTAGCTATCTTCAGACACCCGTATGAGGGCATTAGATCTCATTATGGATGGTTGTGAGCCACTAATGACCTCCAGAAGAGTAGTCAGTATTCTTAACCGTTGAGCCATCTCGTCAACCCTTCTTTTGGTTTTTCAAGACAGGGTGTAGCCCTGGTTGTCCTAGAACTCGCTCTGGAGACCATGCTGGCCTCCGACTCACAGAGATCAGCCTGCCTCTGCCTCCCAAGTGCTGGGATTAAAGGAGTGCGCCACCATCACCACCAGTTACAGGAATCTAGAAGGTGTGACTCCCAAGCAGATTGAATCCAGGAGTCTGGGGACAGCTGGCTAGGAGTGTCCAGGGGCAGAAATGGGTGGGGCAGAGGACATGGTGACTGACCAAGGGAAGCTAGGTCCTGCTTAGCCATAGACCCTTCATCTTAAGCTGCACAGTGAAGGTGTGTGCTACCGAAGAAAGGGACACAGGCAGCCAGTCCCAAGCTAACAAGGAGCAAAGGGATGCTGCCACCCGTGATCTCCTCCATAGCCTCCTAGACTTTCTAGAAAGCCACTGAGCTGTTAAGAGGCTGGCCCTTGCTTCCTTTCCCACAGCGCAGACTGCCAGTCCTTCTAATCTAAGCAGCCACAGGGCTGTGGGGTCACCACGCGTTCCCTTTAGAGTCTGTCCTTGGACTCAAACAGAGTCATAGCTCAGTGCCTCAGGCTCAGAGCTGCACTGGGGCCATGGCATCCTCCCCAGGGTGGCATGGGGACATCACCCCCAAGGCAGTGCTGATGAAGAGGCCATTTTGAATTCCTTCTCATGCAAAGGTTTCTTTTTTTTTCCTCCTTTTTTCTTCTTTAAAATATGTGTATGTAGGAACTTGTAGAGGCCAGAGAAGGGTGTCCAGTCTCCTGGGGCCAGATTTAAAATGGCCATGAACCACCTTATGTGAATGCTGGGACCCAAACTTGGGTCCTCTGTAGCAGCAGTAAGCACCCTTAGTCACTGAGCCTTCTCTCCCCAGAGAGATTGTAAAAATTGAGTTGAAAGGCCTTGGGCATAGTACATACCTGCTATCTCAGCCCTTGGGAGGGGAAGGCATGACTTTGAGGCCAAAGCCAATTTGTTCAATTTAGGGAGACCCTGTGTCTCAAAAACTGGATGCCTGAGGCTCTTTGGGGAGAGTCTGTTTGGTTTGGTTTTTTTTGAGACAGAATCTATGTAGTTCTTGCTGTTCTTGAACTTATTATGTAGACCAGGCTGGCTTCAAGCTCTGAGAAAGCCATCTGCCTCTGTCTCCCCACTGCTGATTTGCTCCCGTTTGAGACAGACTCCGTCAGCAGTCTAGCTGCAGAGGCACAGTGATACCTGCCTCTGTTCTAGCCCTCAGCAGCACCTGTACTCAGTGCCAGTTTTATTTTAAAGCATATTTTTAAAATTCCCCCAAATAAAGAGTAAGTTAAGGGGTCTTAGGGTAAAATCCTAGCCAAGCAACAACTACCCAGATGCCCAGGTCCCCTCACAGGGACACAGCAGGTCCTGGAGATCAAGGTAGGCCACCCAGGAAGAAGAGGGCTGCAGGAGGGTGACAACTGTGGACGGCTTACTTTATTTCATATAAAATCACACTGAGGAATTGAAAAGTCAAGTATACTCAGCTTGGATTCACCGCCACAGACTCCACACTGGAGGGTGAGACCGCCAGAGCCTACATGCCCAGACACGTGTGCAAAGGAACGCAGAGACAATCTGAGGCCACAATGTGGGCCCCATAGTTTGCTCACTGCATGAGGGCTAGGCTCAGGTCCCTGGGGTTCACCTCAGTAGCATAGGAGCCCAGATGAGGGCAGGGCACAAGCGACTGACACTGAAAGAACAGTCATGGTGTCCCGGGGACAGAAAGGCAGCTGGTCCCAGAAGGGAAACACTGGTGTCTGCATGGGAGAAGACTTTCAGGAAGTCCCCAGCCTCTGTCAGACTGCTCTCACCCAGAGCATAGGAACAAGCAGAGTTTAAGGCAAGTCCCTGAGGGGAGCTGTCTGTGTACTGACGGAACTCTAAGCGCACCAAGGCTCCACTGACTGCAGGGCCATGGGTAGAGGAATAGTCACCTGTCACCACTCTGACAGCTCAGGCTGTCACCAGGCTGTCTCACCCTGCAGCACCTGCCCAAAGGGGCCCAAGGTGGCTTGCTTCTCCCGCTGAGCTCCCCATGGCCCCTGCCCCACAGTGCTGGGCCTCAGCATGGGGCTACCACTTCCCTTGTTGAGAGACTGCAGCAGTTGCTAGTTTGGCTGGAACAACAAAACCTCAGCTCCACGCCCTCAAACACTAAAGTTTCAGTGAAATAAAAGCAGGAGGCCGGGCCTGTGCGCAGGCATGCCTGTTCTTTGGATCTGGACACTGGAGGATACATTCATAGTAGGCAACCAAGGGCCAGCAGTGCGTCCCACTTCCCTGAAACAGTGGAGTCTGAAAGACAGCTTGTCTACCACATACGTGCCTGAACAACACTGCTGATTCTGACACATGCTCACACACACACCACACAGACACACACGGATGAGCGCACACAGACTTGCTGCAAGGGTCAAAGGATGCCCATTCCGGGACAGCGGGGAGTGTTCTGGAAGCCGCTTTCAGTGCTCAGTGCTAGGTGTCAGAGCCCTGCAGAATCTCTGTGGAAACCCCTTCCAGTCAGGGGGTGCTGGCAACGGGCCGGCCAGCAGGACTCCCAGCAGCTGCTGTGCTGGCTTTCTTCATGACTGAGAAGCAACTCCACCCATGGGTGCTCATGGCCCCCATGACATCCCAAGGGTCACAATGGTGAGAGGATGGCCTCTCGGGACCTCATGCTTCTCCTGGCAGTACACACAGGAAGTGACAAGTGCCTGTGGCCCAAGGTCCAAGAGGCTGCTCATGGCCCATCAGCTGCCAGCTCCATCGGCCCACAAGGCTGCTGTGCTTGCAGGCCACCGAGCACAGATGTCTGCAGACATTCCTGCCTGAAGGCTCATACAGAGAACTCAGGGCCTCCTTTGCGGGTCCTCATCTGCAGCCGCCTGAATCGGAAGCCAACAAAGGGGTTCATCCAGAGGAGGGAGGGGGGACCCCCGAAGACAGACTTCATCCCTTCCCACCGCAGCCTTCGCTCCCACGTGGGCTTCTCACTCTTCAGCCTCTCGATCTCCTGGAAGCAGAGGAAGTCAGAGTAGCAGTGAGAAGAGACCCACAGACAGCACACGGCGGGCTGCAAGCTTCCAGAGCCTGTGTGGAGCTGGGCACTCCTCCTGTCTCACACACGGCCAAGCTGCAGCCGTCTACATGGGTCACCTCAAAGCCAACCTGGCTGTGGCTCCTGGCAGTGGCCTCCAGATGGGACCAACACTTTGCCTGAGTTCCTACTCGAGCTGTATTTAGGCAGCACCTTCTCCAGGCCTGCAAGAGTAGGAAGGCCTTCACAGTAGGAGACCCACTGAGTTCTGACCAGGAGCCTGCCTGGTTTTACCAACTTAAACCAATCCTGGGCCCAGAAACTATGCTGCCCCAATGGAGAGAGCAGCAAACACACGCCTGTGGGCCCAAGGTCGGAGAAGCCACATGTACACGTGGGCTGTTGTCATATGTGGCAGTGATCCATGCCGCCCCCTGCAGACACAGGACAAGACTCACCGTTTCGTCATTGCATATTGAGTGGATCTGGGTGCCGAACATGACCGCGGTGAATGTGAAGAACAGCAGACCCTCAAGGCACAGGAAGACCAACAGGATTACAGTTATGGGAGGAGAGAAGTCACTGCACTCTGTGGAGAAGAAGGAGGGGCTCAGAGTGCAGCCGCCTCACTGTACAGGGCCTGCGCATCAGTGTGCAGCCGCCTCACTCTACAGGGGCCTGCGCATCAGTGTGCAGCCGCCTCACTCTACAGGGGCCTGCGCATCAGTGTACAGCCGTCTCACTCTACAGGGCCTGCGCATCAGTGTGCAGCCGCCTCACTCTACAGGGACTGCGCATCAGTGTGCAGCCGTCTCACTCTACAGGGCCTGCGCATCAGTGTGCAGCCGTCTCACTCTACAGGGACTGCGCATCAGTGTGCAGCCGTCTCACTGTACAGGGACTGCGCATCAGTGTGCAGCCGTCTCACTCTACAGGGGACTGCGCATCAGTGTGCAGCCGCCTCACTCTACAGGGGCCTGCGCATCAGTGTGCAGCCGCCTCACTCTACAGGGGCCTGCGCATCAGTGTGCAGCCGCCTCACTCTACAGGGGCCTGCGCATCAGTGTGCAGCCGCCTCACTGTACAGGGCCTGCGCATCAGTGTGCAGCCGCCTCACTGTACAGGGCCTGCGCATCAGTGTGCAGCCGTCTCACTGTACAGGGCCTGCGCATCAGTGTGCAGCCGTCTCACTGTACAGGGACTGCGCATCAGTGTGCAGCCGTCTCACTGTACAGGGCCTGTGCATCAGTGTGCAGCCGCCTCACTCTACGGGGACTGCGCATCAGTGTGCAGCCGCCTCACTCTACAGGGGACTGCGCATCAGTGTGCAGCCGCCTCACTGTACAGGGCCTGTGCATCAGTGTGCAGCCGTCTCACTGTACAGGGACTGCGCATCAGTGTGCAGCCGTCTCACTGTACAGGGGACTGCGCATCAGTGTGCAGCCATCTCACTCTACAGGGGAGTGCGTATCAGTGTGCAGCCGTCTCACTCTACAGGGCACTGCGCATCAGTGTGCAGCCGTCTCACTCTACAGGGCACTGCGCATCAGTGTGCAGCCGTCTCACTCTACAGGGACTGCGCATCAGTGTGCAGCCATCTCACTGTACAGGGGACTGCGCATCAGTGTGCAGCCATCTCACTGTACAGGGCCTGCGCATCAGTGTGCAGCCGTCTCACTCTACAGGGGACTGCGCATC
>JANHMN010000018.1:43736293-43770932 GCA_030674055.1 Rhabdomys pumilio
CTGCGCATCAGTGTGCAGCCGTCTCACTCTACAGGGGACTGCGCATCAGTGTGCAGCCGTCTCACTGTACAGGGCCTGCGCATCAGTGTGCAGCCATCTCACTGTACAGGGGCCTGCACATCAGTGTGCAGCCGCCTCACTCTACAGGGGCCCCATGCGCGTGTCCTAAGAAGGAGTTTGCCACTCCTGCACAAGGCCCACTGGCGCTAAGAAGCTGGTATACAGCCCTGCCTGGCACATAGCCCCACCATCCTTGCCAGCCGGCAATCTCACCTCCCCTGAAGTGTCTAACTGCACTGGGGACTATACCCAGGGCTTAACAATGCCAGGCAAGCATTGGCTTTCTCCCACTGTGTGTAACCCAGCCCTCTTTTACTTTGATAGGGTCTCACTAAGTTGCCTGGCTAGCTTTGAACTTGTGACCCTCCTGCTTCAGCCACCTGAGCAGCTGTGCATGGGCTCCCTGACGTATGCAACTGAAAGGACCCTCCTGTGTCTACACTGTATGGCTACACGGGACACTCTACACTAGAGGCACTGTCATACAAGTTCAGCCCCCCTTGCCTCTCTGTAGCTACCAACAAATGCCTGTCTAGACTACACCTGTCTGGATGCTCCATCAGGCCACGCCAAGGTGGCTGTGAATGTGAATCAACTAAGCTAGCCAGAAAGCAAACACAAGGCAGGTGTCGACAGTGGCAACCCTGCCGGCCTCTAGTGTCAAAAGTCTGCAAGTACCTCAAGTGATTTATCACAAGTCAGCCATGCACTGAGGGAGGCGTCAGTCATGACCAGGCCGGCTGAACTGGATGAAGCTGCCACATTTTCATCTTAAGAAATGTTAACTCTTTACTGGCACAGTGGCTTATCCCTGTTACCCCAACACTTGGGAAGCTGAGAAGAAGAGTCATCCCCGAGTTCAAAGCCAACCTGGACTACAAAGTGAGACCCTATTTAAAAAAAAAAAAAATCAAAAACCAGAAAAGCCCAAAAAACCTAAAAACAAAGCAAGCCAACCTTAGGCTATTAGAGTAAGGCCTCCCTCCTACCCCCAACCTCACCCCCCTACCCCACCAGTCCAGGAGCCCAGCTCTCCCTTGGGGCCTTCCCCACACTGCAGCACTTTCAGGAATGACAGTCTTTGTTACCTGTCCACTGCCCTCGGACGCAGGAGATGAACTGAAGCCCACAGAGAATCAGAGCATGGACTGAAGACAGAGCTATGTACATCTAGAAGGAGAGAGACTGGTTAGCCGTTTCCAGCAAGCTGTTGTAGGCAGAGGCTGGCCATGCTCACACCCTCACCCCCAGGGAGAGAGCTGCCAGGGAGGAGTAAACAGCAGGCAGCGGCAATGGCTTGGCCCACAGTGGAGCGAGCCCAACAGCCACACGGCAAAATAAGAGGGGAAGTGAGCTCTGTGCCTGAGGGGGGCCCTGTGTATGACAATGGTGACAGATGGACAGGCAAACCTACAGCCAACAGGTGATGTAATACGCATGGTATAGTCACCCTGGACTGTGCTCTGCATGTGCTAATACAGGCATTAGCTGCGGCTAAACACCACCCCAACTCCAGCAGGTTCACTCTCAGAAGCTCCAGTTCAATGCAGTCTCCAGAGAACGTGTGCACTCACGGTGAAGAGCACGAAGAACCTCTGGTTCTTCTCTCCGACGCAGTTGTTCACCCACGGGCAGTGATGGTCCATCTTCCTGATGCATCTCTTGCAAATACTGCAACGGAGAGGAGAGCACACTTCTTAATCCCTGTGTTCTGGGAACACCAGTGACACCAAACGAAATCCAAGGTGGGACAGGCTGGGAGACATCTCTGCACAACACTTATGACAAGTCTCTATGCAGCACAGGCTGGCATCAAACTCATGACAATTCGCCTGCCTCAGCCTTCTCAGTGCTAGGATTGCAAGCATGCGTTGCACCTTTCCCTACCAGTTCTTTCCTGTTCTTACCTAACTTCCCTGTGTTTTGAAACAGTTCCCATCACTGGCCGCATCAGTGAGAACATGGCCCCGCCAGACTACACCACTGTCAGACCTAGGTTTGTTTTGCATGTCCTCCAATGCACCTGCCAACCCAAAGCTTCCAAGCCACTCCCAGCTCATCTCCAGTGGATGTGAAGAGGAGGTCCCTGCCACAGCAGCTCTCTGTCCATGCACACTGCAGTGACTCCGGCACTTGCAGAACTATGAGGAGACCACTCAAAGGATCTGTGCTGACAGCCAGTCACTCTCCATGGCCACCCCCAGCCCAAGGCCACTGCTACATCTCTAGGTCACCTCGGGCCTAGCTGAGAAGATACTCTTCCCACATTTTCTCTGCAGCCCTACTGCAGGTGACAAAGCCCTACTGTGTTGTTTTTTCCTCCCTGTAGACCGTTGAATGGTCCTGTACATCTTCATTTGCTCCTCCTGGAAAGTTCAACCCATCAGAAGGAAGATAACTTCCAGGGTAGGTCACGCTCCATCTCTGTGCACACACAGGGACTCAGTCCAAGGACAGGGAAGCCCAAGAGATTTCCAGGAATGGACAAGTACCCCAGGTCACCCACACCTAACATCAGCACCCCAAGAACAGCAGCCTGTTCAAAATCCATCCTGGCACAGCCAAGAAATGAGAGACTGGAGCAGCAAAGGCCAGTGGAGGCCCAGGAGAGGATGACATTCAAAAGGCACCTGTTTGTGGGCTGGACCGTTGCTCCTCTTTCTCACTAACCAGTGTCAGTCACAAAGTATGCCTCCAGGAGCCTGCATTTGGTCGGCAGATCCTGCCACACACAAGGGCAACATACAGAGGCTTATTCTCTGGCTACAAAGTCATGTGCCAGGCCAGAAAACAAGCGGACACCTTGTCGCTTCCTCTGACTGCTGTCCAGCTCACCTCCTGCACTGTTTGAAAACTCCCACGGGTGAGGGCAGGGGCCATACCTGCAGTGGTGGCCATACCTGCAGTGGTGACCATACCTGCAGTGGTGGCCATACCTGCAGTGGTGGCCATACCTGCAGTGGTGGGCACGCTCCGGCTTGATGCAGCAACACTTGGGACACTTGTAGATCACCTCGCCGGGCTTCAGCTGCAAGCTCTCCATGTACTCCTTCGTGGCGTTGCCCTTGGGGACAGCTCCCTGTGCACACAGATTGAGTTCAGGTTGGGTAAAAGGGAGGCAGAAAACAAAACAAGGCTTGACCCATAATTCTAACAATCTAGAGGCAGCAGGCCAGCCTGATCTACCAAGTGAGTTCCAGGCTAGCCAGAGTTACACTGGACTACCCTGGCTTAACTCCCCCACCCACAATAAGAGATCTATAAAATATACCCATAATCCCAGCACTGGGGAGGCACATGCAGGAGGATGGTTGAGTTTGAGGCTAGCCTGGGCTACACAGTGAGAATCTTTCAGGAAAACAACAGGCTCCTGAAACCTGAGCGTGCTGCATTTGAGGAAGGGAGTTAGTATGGTCATAGGCCCCACAGGCAACCCAGGTCACTGGCAGACAGTGCACCACAGGGTGAGATCTATGACAGCTCTGGTCCCTTGTGTAGGCTAGTCAAGGCCAGTGAGAGTCAGGAGAAGCAAAGGTTACACTGTGGATTCTAACACAGCAGGTAGGCAGCCTGAGGCAGGGCAGCCTTGCCTCCATCTTAGAAGACAACCTAAGCTTACAGCAGTGGTTTTCAACCTTTCTAATGCTGCGACCCTTACCTGGCAGACACAAGACCCTTACCTGCACAGACCAGGAATCCACGCCAGGGTCCCAGTTAGTGCTGTAAAGAAGCTGAGAACTTTCTTAGAATCAACACATGTGCCTCATGTGCCTGCACTGGCTGCCTGAAGGGACGGCTCTCACATGGCCTTCAGATGCCCTTGCCAGGAGGAAGCCCTGGCCATCTCCCCTGGTTCTGGGGCAACTACAAAAAGGGTGTCTCAAGTTTCTGAGAAACAGCTACCCACGATCTGAAGCTCTAAGCTGGCCTTCATTACATCAGGACCTGAAGATCTGAAGCACAGGTCTCCCTCTACTCACAACCAGACAAGAGCCCAGCACACAGTTCATGTGTGAGCTCATCTGTGCTCAAGCTGTGTTGTGTGTGAAGAGCCCAGCACACTGTTCACACGTGTGCATATCTGTACCCATGCTGTATTGTGTGTATGAAGAGCCCAGCACTGTTCACGCGTGTGCACATCTGTGCCCAAGCTGTGTTGTGTGTGTGAAGAGCCCAGCACACTGTTCACACGTGAGCTCATCTGTGCCCATGCTGTGTTGTGTGTGAAGAGCCCAGCACACAGTTCACAGTTCACGCGTGTGCACACCTGTGCCCATGCTGTGTTGTGTGTGTGCTGCTCCTTCACAGCGTCAGGACACGAATGCTCTAACAGAGACACTGGTACCCACCGGGTCAGTGAGCATGGTCCTCAGGTGGGAGGACAGCGCGAGCACCGCCAAACAGTTGAAGAGGACCCCGTTCACCACGGAGTACCAGAAGTCTTTGGAAGGCAGCAGCATGACGAAGGTCACCACGAAGTCTGCATAGACGACGAGAAGCCACGTCATGACAGCACAGACCATGCCACAGCCATCTCGGATGAACCACACCCTGTCTGCCATGTCAGCCTCGGAGGACGAGGAGGATGCAGAGTCATAATTGTCATTGTCAGTCAGGAGAGGATGGTGCTCAATGTCCCGGAGCCTGTGTCCTGACGGCTGCATGGTTCCCTGACACACCCTGCAGAGGGCGAGAGTGGGTGAGGCTCCTGGGCAAAGCCACGCACACACATACACATTGTCCATGAACAGCCACATGGGTAGTCAGCTCACACACCGAGCAAAAAAGAATATAAGCACCAAACTAGCCAAGGGCTCGGCCACGCTGTCCTCACCACTGCCCTGCTGTGAGGCCCAGTGAGTCCCCACACTGTGGGGTTTGCCTATGCATGCAAAATGTCACCTACCACAAAGAGATAAGCAAAGGCACGAGTTGTATAGAATCACAGCACACTCCCGGCACAGCATAGAGGAGCTTGCTGGATACTGCTGTCCCCAGTGACCTAGCCTGCTGTGCTCTGGACAGGGTTCCTGATCCCTTCCACACAGGGAAGAAGCATGGTCAGAGAGCATCCTGCCCTCCTGTTTCAGGGGCTCACCGGGCTGAGCTCCCCTGGCTTCCCTCCACCGCTCCAGCTTCCTCCCCACCAGGCTAATGCGGGTGTGACCGCTTCTGTGGAGGGCCCCTCCTTGCCTCGAGATTCTGCAATCATAGGCTAGCTCTAGCACATCATTTTTAACCTTGTAAAGTCTCCTCTGTTTATGAATCCATTGTTATTTCCAGACTTTCCCATCCTTCCTGTGGTTTCTCACTGCCAAGAAGACACAGGTCAGAGAAACTCAAGAGCCAGGCTCTTGAGTAGAACTGCTCTCCGCGGCGCTGGGCCTGCGGGGCCTGCCGGGCCTGCCCTTCTCTTAACATGTTTGCTAAGGGCGGGAACTCTCATGGTAGGCACAGGGAAGGAGGCAGAGTTGGGCTGTGTCTTGGCCTTGTTACACAGGAGGAGACACTGTCAGGCAGCGGGGTGGACTGACCCTCCAGTGTCAGGCAGCGGGGTGGACTGACCCTCCAGTGTCAGGCAGCGGGGTGGACTGACCTCCAGAGCAGCCCAAGATCCAGATCACGGTATGACTTCCTTCTCCTTTGCTTTTCTGAGACAAGGTCTTATGTAGCTCAGGCTGTCCTATGTAGCTCAGGCTGTCCTTATGCTCTTGACCCCAGCCCCTACCCACCAAGCGCTAGGAAGACAAGCATGTGCATAACACTGGCGTATTAGTCAGAGTTCTCTAGAGTCACAGAACATATGGAATGTCTTTTTATGTTAAGGGAATTTGTAATGACTTACAGTCTGTAGTCCAATTAACCCAACAACAGGCAGATATGAATGGGAAGTCCAAGAGTCTAGAATTTGCTCAGTCCTGAGTGGCTGGGTGTTTCAGCTGGTCTTCTGTATAAGCTGGAATCCTGAAGAAGTAGGTTCCAACAGATGTGCTGTCCAGTAAGTGCAAGTAGGCAGAAAAGAAGCCTTCCTTCTTCCATAGTCCTTACGTAGGCCTCCAGCAGAAGGTGCGGCCCAGACTAAAGGAGTGTATCACACGCCTGGATCTAAACTGCTCTTTACTCAGAACTTGCTCTGTCCCAGGATGGCTTTGAACTCAGAGATCTGCTTGGTTCTGTCTCCTGGAAATAAAGGCATCTATTGCCTAGGCCTAAGCTTCATGATCTGGATCAAAAGCCAGTATCTTCCAGCCTCAAGGTCTGGCTCACAGGTGTGCCCTCCATTTCTGGACTGTAGTTCATTCCAGATACAGTCAAGTTGACAACTGGGAACAGCCATCACAACTGGTGTCTGTGAGGTGACAGAATCTTCCATGTCCATCAAGTTAGTGGGGCTTCCCTGCTCCTGAGACTGTACTCTGCACTGTGAGCAAAGCAGAGTCCCTGGGACCCCACAGGGTCTCTATCTGTCCTGCTGATGGCTCTTCTGCAGCCTTGCTCTTCTCTTGCACTGTGTCCTGTGGTACTGGCCAAAGGCTAAGGAGTCAGTCAGGAGACTCCTCCCTGGGGCAAAGGCAAACAGATAGGTGGAAAGGGAGGCGTCAGCCTGAAGCTGCCTCTGGGCTTGAATATACACACACCCTACCTGTCACACGCCCCACAGCTGCATCACACTGAGCTGGACTGGTGGCTTGTGTGACAAAGAGGCTGGTCAGTTCAAAGTCAATCTGAGCTGGAAAGAGACCCCGTCATGCACTGGCCACACTCACCTTACAAGCTGCCTCTAAGCATCATGGGAGCACTTGTGCCTCTTTTTCAGGACCATAAGCCACATGCTGTCCTGTGTGATATGGCCTGCAAGACAAGAAACCCGATGACAGGTTACTTGCTGTGTGACAGGGCAGCACATGGCATGGAGGCTGGAGATGCCCGGATACCACACACACAGCCTACAGCAGCACTGTGGCTCTACACTTGGGACTGTCCACAACAACGAAATCACTGGCCTTCAGAGTTCTTATCGCTAGTAAATTATCAACCCTGGAAACAAAATTCTTGATTTCATTATTTATGATTTTGAGATAACTCATGGGCTCAAACTATGAAACCATAACAGCTAGGACCAGGGCACACACTATGACAGCCAACCATGGCTGAGTGACATGGGCACATGAACTGATCAAAGTTCACTAAGTAGCCACTGTAGTGACACTTGGCTGTATCCCCAGTACTCAGGAGGCCAAGACAGGAGGACTGCCTCAAGTCTGAGGTCAGCCTGGGCTATATAATGAGACTATGCCTAAAAGAAACTCATTAAGTATGTGTTTGCCTGTGGCCCTGTGAGGCATCCATGAGAAACGGAGAGGGCTAACATGCCGGCTGCAAGGACTTGGGCAGATCTGGAGAGAAAAGCTTCAGTAGACATGCATCCTGATAAGTGCATCGTGAGCCAAGGCTGCCTCCCATTTACTTGACTGACTTCCACCTCTGTGGTCATGTGCACACAAACAGAAGAAACTCAACAATCGGTATCTTTTGGTGATGGGTTCCACTAAGGACCAGGGATGTGACATCTAGCCCTGGAATGCCCCGAGTGTCTTCCTGGGACCCTGGCCTCACACTGAGCTGATTGCAGAGATGCTGTAGTCACATTAAACCAGTGCCCTACATAGAAACAAAGCAGACCTCTGTCACAGACAGACGCATCTTATCACCTGGGGCCGAGCATCCAAGTGCTAGCCTCTTTACAAAAGCCCAGAGATGGTAGGCTCAAGACCAGAGCTTCCTCTGCAAGGTTCCCAAATAATGTGCTGACTGACTGATTCCTAACCAAGAGCAAAGGGATCAGGGAGAGATTTTAACAGTTCCTCTGGCTGGGAACCAGAGTGATCAGGAAAGATGACTGGCCACACGGCAGCCCATAGACAGGAAGTGGGAAGGGCACAACACTCAAGAGGAGGTGTGAGGGAAGACAGGCCTGGGCCCACTGAGTAGTCCTCCAGTGCCCGGCTCAGGCACCAAAACTCAGGTAGAGGACAGGTGGCTCTGAAGAGGCAGCAAACAATACTTGACATCAAGGCACGGTGGGTTGGCAGGGGAAGACCACCACCCAGGAGAGTCTACTGGCTCCTCTGACCCAAGCAAAGAGGAGCAGAAGGAGTGGGGCCTGGGGACTACTGTGCAGTCAAGGAAGTGTGGAACTGCCGGCTGGAATGAAGACTGGGGTCACTGACTCTATTAGTCAGCGTTTTCTAGGGTCACAGAACTTATGGGCAGTCTCTATATAGTAAGGGAGTTTGTTGATGACTTACAGTCTGTAGTCCAACTCCCCAACAATGGTCAGCAGCAGCTGTGAATGGAAGTCCAAGGATCTAGCAGTTGCTCAGCCCTACAAGGCGAGCAGGTGAATAAGAGTGAGCCTTCCTTCTTCCAATGTCCTTATGGAGGCCTCCAACAGAAGGTCTGGCCCAGATTAAAGGTGTGTACCAACATGCCTGGATCTGGGTCTTGCCTTAGTCTCCTGCGATTAAAGGCTTGTACAACCTTGCCTGGGCCTAAGCTTTTCATAGCCACTATGCCTCAAGATAAGGATCACAGGTGAGCCTTCCAATCCTGGATTGTAGTTCATTCCAGATATAGTAAAGTCGACAACCAGGAATAGCCATCACACTGACCATGGGGTGTCTGCAGGGCACACCCAAAAAGCTACCCAGCAGCCAACACTGCTGTGACTTAGAGTAAGGGGCCACAGCTCAGCAGCGTGGGGAGAAAGGAGATAGGGAAGCGTACCACAAACCCTGGAGGACTGGGGATGTGGACATTCCAGGGAAAAAGCAGGGTGGGGAAGGAACCAGGAGGGCTGAAGCAATGGGCCACCACAGACAAAGCTCACGGGGCCACCAGGGACCTCGTCCCGGCACTTTCAATAAACTGCTAAGAGCCTGGGCCACTGACTGCTAAGAAGGTTACAGGTCTTTTCCAGGGCCTCATGCATGCTAGGCAAGAAAAAAGCAAACTTTTCACTGCAGTCAAGAGAGAGGCATCTGCAGCTAGAGGGAGAAAAGGAAGCTTTGATTTTTTAATCTTCCCAGGGTCCCCTCCTTCCATACTAGTAGGAGCACAGAAGACACTCTTGATCTCCCTACTTTACAGAAGAGCTTCTCCATGCCCTCCATGCCCTCCATGCCCTCCGTGCCCTCCGTGCCCTCCGTGCCCTCCACGGCCACGGCACCTTGCTATGACCATGCCACATTTCTCCAAAAAAGACCAGATGCCAAGTAAGCCAACTAAGCCACTGGACTGAGTGTGAGATAAGACTTATCCCAGAGGCCTTTTTTTTTTTGTCCTTGCTTTGAATTTGTCTTGTGGCCATCAAAGTGGTGCAGGCTCACAACAGTCCTACTTCTGAAGGAAGAGAGCCCACATGTGCAGGCTCAAGGAACGAAGCCACAGAGGAGAGAGAGGATAAGGAAAAAGGCAGCTGTTAGAGGGTGGGAGTCTTGCCACCCCGAGGAAACCTCACATCCACAACTCCCAAATGATCTAAGGCAGCAGCTCCACACATCCCTGCTCAGAGCGTGCACAGTGCGGGTCTTCAGTGCTACCCGGCAAAAGTTACCATATACCCTCCAAAAGGTGAGTTTTTTCTGTCTGTCTCCATGCTGCAGCTTGGAAATGATGCATTTCTGGAGACTCCCGAGAACACAGTGCTAAGTATGCAGAGTGAAAAGGCTCCACACTGAACCACTGTCACAAACTGAGCAAAGCAGAAAGCCCAGCTAACTAAACACCAGTGGTTGCACAGGCTGGAGGGTGGGTAGTGTGACAGTCCTCCCTCAGACCAGGATGGTGGCATGTAGCCACAGGATGCTGGGAACTTGCTAAAATCTACATTGGAGGTGGCAGTGGATGCCTTAATCCCAGCACCCAGGAGCAGAGAGAGGATCACTCTAAGTTCAAACCAATCTAGTCTACATTGTAAGTTTCAGGTCTCCTAGAACTGGCTGCAAAGAGATCCTTTCTCAAATAAGCAAACCCCAATACAACAGCCTTTGGACACCGGAAGAAGGGTGTGAAGAGATGTAGGGTGAGTGGAGACTAAAGCAGCCCGCGCTCGGAGAGGCAGGCTGGGAGGCCAAGTACAATGAGGTTCGGGGACAGCTGTGGAGCCCAGGAAGAGAAAGAACAGCATGTAGAGACACTACCATGCTCAGAAAGCACTGTAAAGGGCCAGCCACTGTCCAAAGGCCCTGGGGGCTCATCAAGGAGGTGGCAGGATAGCAAAGAGCTGGTGACAGAAATGTAGGTGTTAAAGGCAAGACTTAGCCTGGAGTTGCAAAACAGAGTCCAGGAGGGAGAGGCAAAGGCTTAAAACTTGGGCTGCTGAGAATTTGGAGTTGCCCAGGTCCTGAAGAGACCTAGCAGCAGATCAGAGTGAGGGAAGATACAGGACTCCTTAAGATGAGATGGGCACTCTGGGCATCCAGAGGGGACATCACCAGGGGAGCAGACTCCTTGTGGTCAAGTAAACCTATGCCTCCCCAAGCGTCCTGGGCATGGCACCAGCCAAGTGAGAAGGGCACCTGAGTCAGGGTGGGGACAACTTCAAAGGGAGACAACCTCAATGTGTGACCTAGAACAGTGCTGGTGGAAAGTGCTTCCGAAGTTTCCTTCACTGCAGTGAGCAGTCACCAGTGTGGGGCTGGCCTCCCACACCACACTCATCACCTCTGCACACAAGTCTATTATTCTCTCCTCTAATTACTAAGTCTAGAAACTAGTAACCCTGAAGAAAATATAGACACATCCAACCAAAGTCAAGTGTCAACACATTTGCAAGGGCTATACACTGCAAGCAGTAAGTAGCCCTGCTTAACCTTTCTAGAAGTGTCTTTTAAATACTTAATCACAATAAAACAGCAGGTGGAACACCAGGTCACAAAGGTGGAGAACACAGGCACAGAAGCAGGAGGCCAGGAGGGGACTCACCTCGGGGATGGAGCGTACCACTGGGCTTTCCCCTCAGCAGCCACAGTCGCCCACAGGTCTCCAGCCCAGGAGCACCCAGGATGGGGCCTGACTTCTCTCCCTCTGTGTTCTCTCAAGTGACCTCTTGGGGACGTTGGGAAAGAGAACTCAACCTAGTAAATAGCCATACTGGTGACATCATTGTCTGGTTAACTGGCTACTAGCAAATTCCACGGCTGGAAGATGGGAGCAGAACCCCACTGTTAAAGTCTCACCCTCTCCATTTCAACAAGCACCACACCACCTCCTAGTCACCAAGGCCAAATGCTAAGAACTCAGCTTCGCCAGCCTCTTCCTCCAGCCCTCATGTCTAAGGCAGTGGTAAGTTCTGGGGTCTTGACCTCCAGAACCATCCTAAATCTGACCACATCTCCACCTGCCCTGCCCTGCCCTGCCCTGCCCTGCCCTGCCCTGCCCCTGCCCCTGCCCCTGCCCTGCCCCGCCCCGCCCCGCCCCGCCCCTGCCCCTGCCCCTGCCCCTGCCCCTGCCCCTGCCCCTGCCCCTGCCCCTGCCCCTGCCCCTGCCCCTGCCCCTGCCCCTGCCCCTGCCCCTGCCCTGGCCATGCAGATCCTGGGACTACATTCAGCATGCCTCCAACCAGCCTCCTGTAGACTCGGTGCCTCTACTGACCTAAGCAGCCTGCCCCACTAACACGCAGTACAATCCTTAAGGATTAATCCCGTGGGCCTGTCAATCACCTGCATAGGAAGATACCTCTCAGGAAAGCTGTCTGCCACAGACACTTCAGCAGCATAGCATGAAGCTTGCCTAAACATGTGGGCCAGCATGACGAGCTCTCTGGTCACTGTTATCCTGCATCTCCCTCCATAATGGTCCCTGGGGCCCCTGTCCACTCTCACCTTCGAGTGTCCCACACTATGATGTGTCTCACCTGAATTCTTTCCCCAGGATGACAAGGTAGCCCAGAGCAAGATTCCAGTATCAACAGTTATTGTTCAAAACCACAGTGCAGTTCCCCAGATCTACCGGGCTCAGCGCTGCTTTACTGAACTCTCCTCCAGGCTGGTCTAGGCTCAGTCCTTCCACCTCTCCCCACAAGGTGCTCATCTGGTAAGCTCCTCCTGGCTTCTGCTTCTCCCAATCAAAATTCACTTTCATTCTCTCTGCCTAGCACAAGTGTTCATTCATCAATTTTCAAGCACCCACTATCTCCAAGACTGATTGGATACAGTATTTTTTAAATGATCAGGTGCTGTGCCAGTAAGACACAGTACAGAGTCTGGATTTCATTCAAGAAGTAACAGAATTCTACAAAATGCGTACAGAAATGGAACTCAGCAGTAAACGGGGCTCAGAGCAGCAAGACAAGAAATGTTTGCAGACACCAGCAGAAATGGAATGTGGAGACAGAAGAAGCCAGATGAAGACCTACCGTGCTGCTCGGGCTAGCCTCAAACTCCGGTGCCCAAACAATTCTCTGTCTCATCCAGGACTACAAACATGGACTACCACAGTCTGCCTACATCAGAGCTTTTAGATAGAAGGGGACTGGAACTGACACTGCTCTCTCACTGTCTCAGTCAGGGTTTCTACTGCTGTGAGCAGACACCATGACCAAGGCAGCTCTTATAAGGACAACATTTAATTGGGGCTGGCTTACAGGTTCAGAGGTTCAGTCCATTATCATCATGGCAGCATCCAGGCAGGCATGGTGCAGGAGGAGCTGAGAGTTCATCTTGTCAGACGGCAAACAAGAGGAGACTGGCTCCTACATGACTAGAGTAAAGTTCAAAACCTACCCCACAATGACACCCTTCCTTCAACGAAGCCACACCTATTCCAACAAGGCCACACCTCCTAACAGTGCCACTCCCTGGGTCAAGCATATTCAAACCACCACACTCGCTGATCTGTGTGTCCTCCATAACATAGAGGGGACAGTGACTAGTCAATGGCAAAGCAAAGACTTCCATTTTTTACGCAGAAAGAGTTGAAAAGACTAACAATGCTTGAGCTAGTAGGCTCTGTGTCTTGGTATCCATCTGCCTGGAAGGAAGGCAGCCTATTGCACCATTAACCAATCCTGCCTCTGCGTCAGAGGAGGCTTGAGTTGGCAATACTCCATACACACTGTCAGACAGCAATGTCAGGGAGCTGGGGCCTCAGGGGAGAATGGCAGAAGCTGGTATTTGAGACTCTCTTGGCTTCTGTTCTCCCCTGACCAAGTTTAATTTGCAGTCTTTTTTTGTAATAAACCAACTAACTGCCATCCCTTTCAGTGAGCTCTGAGTCCTTCCTGTGAACCATGACCGAGCTGGTAGCTTTGGAAAACCCCACCCCAAAATGCAGTGTGGACAGCGAGGCTGCTCCTCCTAAACGTTGTACCTCAGCAATGCTCATGGAGGACTCCGACTCTGAGCTGGTACAACTGAAGTGTGTCACAGCAGGAGGCAGTGTTCACCTGCCCCGGAGCTCAGTTTAGGGAACAAGAACTCAACTGACAGTTCTGATTTTATGCATTCTGTTCTGTTCTTGTGCTTAAAGCATTCTTTAGAAAGTGTATACAAGCTGGAGAGATGGCTCAGTGGTTAAGAACACATGCCTTTTTCCCAGAGGACCTGAGTTCAGTTCCATGGACTGTGGAACCTGTGGCTCCAGTTCCATGGACTCCAATGCTCTCTTCTGGCCAACATGGGGCAGGTACATACACAAACACACAAATTTATAAGTTAATTAATTAACTAATTAATTAATTCTTTCTTAAAGAATGTTACTGAAGTTTTTTTTGTTTTGTTTTGTTTTGTTTTCCAAGACAGGGTTTCTTTTCTATTTAGCCCTGGCTGTCCTGGAACTCACTCTGTAGACCAGGCTGGCCTCGAACTCAGAGATCCGCCTGCCTCTGTCTCCCAAGTGCTGGAATTAAAGGCATGGGCTACCACCGGCCAACACATATGTTGCTGTTATGATCAAAACATTGCTTTTAAGAACTATCCCTCAAAAGCTGACTTTAGTTAGTCATTACATACCACTGCCTGTAATAACACAAAAATCCTGCCTGTACTTTTGACTAGTCCAAACATTCACTTCAAATATACTTTTGAGCAGAGGGTCATCCCATTAACATGGATGCTTTGCTTAAGGTAGGTCCACACTTCGATCCTCTCACCTCTAACTCTAGGATGCTGGGGGCCATCCCTGCCTACTCTTCCATTCTTTAAAAGGGCCCGGCTTTAAGGCCTGCTGATTAGCATGGCTATGGAGTTCTAATTTGGTTGCTGTTGTCTTGAGACAGGGTTTCTCTGTGTAGTCCTGGCTGTCCTGGAACTCACTACGTAGACCAGCCTGGCCTTGAACTCTAAAGAGATCCTCCTGCCTCTGCTCATCACTGCATCCACTACACCCAGATTAGAGTTTTAATTTTTTAATGTATCAAGCAACCAACTAAGCCCAGGCACTCAAGAGTCAAGTGTTGTTGATCAAATTCTGAGTGAAATTACCTCTTCATTCCCCCCCGCAACTCCCGCTCTCAACCCAGAAACCAGTGTGCCTTACCAGTAACTCCACGAAGTACACAACGCAGTTTCAACACCTCCAACCTATTTATTTTGTGCAACGTTCAAAAACTGCAATGTAGTTAACACTCCCATTAGCCCATTTTGTAAAATATCTCCAAGAACCTTTTCCTTTAACCAATTCTGCAGGGGCAAGTAGCACAAGGTATCTTCCCCCCACCCCTACCCGCCCCAAACGTAGCTTTAGGTAAATGAAAGGTATAAACAACTTTGGAAAGATCAGAGTCGTGTGATGGGCAGATTTAGGGAGAAATATAAATGACTTCTCACCCAAGCTCGTAAAATAAACGCAAGTGTACGCACTCACTGAGGGGATTGCAAAGCAGACTGTCGCTTGGATTTGGACAGCACCACAGACAACAGTGAAAGCCACTATAGAGCAGACAGCTGCAACTCTTGATTACTCCGATTTAATTGCCACAATAAACTGACTGTTTACGAGCTAATAAAATGTGCCTATTTAATAGCTAGAGGGGACTTTAGTTCTAGAAATGATGACAGCTCAAAAAAAGAGTTGAACCTTATTGCCCCGAAAGCTGACTTGCTTATCCCAAGATGCCCTTCCGGGTAATTACACTCCTAAAAACACAGCCAGGGGCAGGAGGGAAGAGAAAGAAGACCGTCAAAGAATAGAAGAGTCCCGTTAAAGAGAGACTACAGAGGATCGGAGAAGACAGACCTGCGACAAGGCATGACCATAAAAACTTCACAGCTCACAGACGGATGACAGCACTTTATGACAGCAACCCTGACATTAGCCATAGAAAACGCTTCGCTCCGGAGAGGGCTGTCGCGTCCAAGGTCAGGTAAAAGGCTGCAGGTGCAAATGGGGCCCGATTCTGCGGGGTCCGCAGAGAAGACAGAGACCCCCGAGGGGCCTGGAGCGCGGAGGCCGCGGGGAGCCGCCTGGGGTCGCGGCCGCCGCTCTCACTGCACTCACCGGAGGCCCGGGCGGGGTCGCCCAGCGCTGAGGCTCCTCGCGGCCGGCGGCTGCAACGGCGCGGGCGGCGACGCATCATGCCGCAGCGCTCATGGCCGGGCCGGGTGGACCCGGATCCGCTCGGTTCCGCTCGGCTCGCTCCGGTCGGGCCGGTGTGCGGGAAGCAGCAGCCAAGCAGAAGGGAGAGCCCGACGCCGAGCCTGAACAGCCGAGATGAACGACCCCGGAACTGGACCCGGCGAGGTCAAGACGCTGCGCCTGCGCTCTTCCGGCCGCACCACCCCGGGCTTCCGGGAGGAGGCTCGGGAGGAGGCTACGGCCATCTCGTCCAACACCGAGCTTCCAAAAACTCGGCGGTTCTTGGAGAAGAGGTGGCAGCGTTTACGGCAAGACTACTAAACGGAGATTCCCCGGGAAGGGTGGCCCGGAAGAGAAACTCAGTGCCTACGGGGCGCCGCGAGGGCCACGCCGTGTAGCCATGTGAACTCACCCGATAATGCCTCCCGCCGATAATGCCTCCCGCCGCACCATAGATGAAGTTAGTGGCTACTAGCCTGTGCCAGGTGGAGGAGGGAGAACTACGGAGATGGAGGATGGAGGTGCGGGGGTGGAAGCAACTGAGCCAGAGGGCGTTTGGGAGCCCGAGGAAGGACCCTGGACTGGAGTCCAGACCCGCATAGCTCCACGCCCAGGTCACTGGAGCGTCGCTGCGACCTCTTCCTGATGACGGGCCTGAGTTTTGCAGAGGTAGAAACGTGTGTTCCATACACCCACCCCATCCCCTGCCCCTTGGGTCCCCGAACACACTTAGCACAATTTGTTGCACAATTTGTCCAGGGCAGGGATGGGTTGTAAGATTAAAAAGGACTATAATGACAGCTCAGGGATCTAGCCCATTGGGGTCTGCACACCACTTCGCTGGGTTTCCCATCCCCGGGTCCAGAAACTGCCATTCAAGCCAGATTTTTGGAAGTAAGGGTGCATTAAATTAACCTCTCCAAAATTTCAGCTTTTTAAGGCTAGGCATGAAGGCGCACGTCTAAGTCCCAGCACTCGGGAGGCCGAGGCAGGAGGATTCTGAGTTCGAGACCACTCTAGACTACATAGTAATGCCATCTTGGACAAAAAAAAAAAAAAAAAAAAAAAAAAAAAAAAAGAAAGAAAGAAAGAAAGAAGCGCATCTTTTGGATTAAAAATTTATGGTTACATCTTTTTTATTTTATTTTTCTGTCTGTGGGTGTTTTGCCCAAATGTTTCTCTGTGTAGCACATACATGCAGTGCTTGAGGAGGCCAGCGGAGGGCATTTAGATACCCTGGAACTGGCATTAGCAGTTTTGAGTTCCCTTATGGGTGCTAGGGAATGAAACCTAGGTCTTCTGGAAGGGCCACCAGCCCTCTTAACAGACTAGTGGGTTCTCCAGCCCCCTTTGTGGTTATGTCTTATGCATTTATATGCTCACTATAGCACCAACCTTTCAGTCGCCTCTTGTTTGGCCTGCCCTGAGTAGCTATCTCCTCAGGATGGGAAGGGGGGTTCAGCATACTCAGAAGACCCAGGAGGCCTGGATCATGTAAGAAATACACTGTTGCTGGTTAGAGGAGACTTTCTGGAGCCTTGCAGGCAGTCATGAACTGCAGTGAGGCTCCAATTCCAGTGAGCATGTCTTCCCGTGCTAGAGTGGACTTCTCAGTGCTGGCACTGTCTCACTTACCCATACACCTCTCAATAGCCATGCACTTGTAGGTAACCCCAGTGAACTCAGCAGTTCACTGAGGTGGACCTGACTAGAACTGAGATAGAATAGAAAGACAGGGACATCAGGGCACGAGGGAACAGAAAGAAGGCCCTCACCCTGGCATCTAGCTGACCTTTTGTGCTGGCTGAGAGTCAAGAAACCAGCAAGATTGATAAAGCCAGTATTGCCTCCAGAGACAGTGTGCTGCTCTCCTCAAGACAACAATACAAACAGGATGTTAAAAACAGGAAATAAATTGTGCACACTCACGGCCAGAGTGTTCGTGTGGATCCAGCTTAGCTGAATAACAAAAAGCACCCAATTCAGCAGGAGACCCTGCCTTGAAAATTCTATGATCTCTTGAGGACTCCTGGCCTTTAAGGACCTAGGCAGACATGCAAATGCATGTGCATACACACAGGAAGACACACACAAGAATAAAATATAAGTTAGACTTGGAGCCAGCTGGAGAGAGAGCTCGGTAATTAATAGCACTTGCTGCTTTTGCAGAAGACCCAGGTGTGGTTCCCAACACTCATACAATAGCTCATAACCATCTGTGCTACAGTTCCAGGGGATACGATGCCCTCTTCTGACCTTTGAGGGCACATGGTGCACATACATATATACATGTATGCAAAACGCTCATAGACATAAAAAAAAAAAGATTTTTTTAAGTTACCAGCTCATGTGTTTTACCTTACATTTACTTATGCGATTAGTTATTTTGAGGCAGGATCTCATATAGCCCAGGTTAGCCTCAAACTTACCATGAAGCCTTGGGTCCCACCCACTGTACTATATAAACGTGGGTACGACAATGGTCATGATAACTCATGTTTGTAATTCCAACACTTGAAGAGTGAAAGCAGGAAGATCAGAAGTTCAAGGCCGTTCCCCCTTTACAAAATTTTAAGCTTTGATTAATCTCTAAAGCTTATAAACAATATCTTTTGGAGAATGTAGGTTAAAAGGTGGGAGGTTCCTATGTGTGGCCATTGTGAAGACAGCTAAATACAACTTCCTGGGAAAGCCTACACACCCGTCTTTACATTGTGTATTATCCTGCTCCTCAGTGACTATCTCGATACTTAATAAACTCACTAACTTTGCTTCTGTCTGGCTCATCCCTCATTCTTTCCTTCAGCCAAGTCTAGAGTCCTTGTGTTTAGAACCCGGAGCAGGAAGGGAAGTCCTCAGGCTGCTGCCAGCTGTTGGGTTGTGTCTCCCACAAAACGATTTCTTTGGTCTGTCGTTGGTGTGCTATCTAGGGTGAGCAGATACTTGTTCGTGTCTCTCCAGGAAAAGTCATGCCAACAGCCTGCTCTCCTGGTAGTTTTGACTCCATGATCACTAGCTTGTGGCCAGGCTTTTTAATATGTAGTCAGGAAGGAAGGTTTTGTTCCTCTAACACCAAGGCTGAGTGGCCACTGTAAGCAGAGTGTGTTTTCAAAGAACAAGGCGAGAAGCTTCTCTTCCTACAAAGGCAGTATCGTGATTTGTACAAAGCAGTGTGAGCACATGTCAGCGCTCAGGGCGCTCAGCGATGAATCCAGAAGACACACAGAGATGAATCCTTAGTCAGGAATGCTGAGATGATTTGCTTTTAGTAAATACAAAACTGACTTTCAGGGGAGGGAGAGGTCGGCTAAACTTGTATGTGACGGGTTCATCTGTATGTCTGATGTCTGATGTCTGTGGACAAGAATCATTCGTAACTGGTGATGTGGCTCACTAATGGAATCCCAGCACTTAGAAGGCAAAGGCAGGAAGATTGCTGTTAATTTGAGTCTAGCCTAAGCTACAGAATGAAACCTTATCTCACAAAAGCCACAAGACACGTCACAAATGTGATAAGAATCTTTGCACTAGCAATCTGAGAGAGAACTTCACAGAACTGGGGACCAGAAAATTGTCGCAGACAGGCCCATTGCTTTCTCAAGCTACTTCAAAGAGATCAGAACATGTCACCCTGAAATACACCTAACGTCAAGTTTATTTTGAGCTAAAGGTCACTAAAAAGCTTTCTCTGCCTCCCCCATTCCCTGCCTACTGACAGTGAAGTCATGACTGGAGACTTCAGACTCTTTCCCTCAGGAGAGTGCAGAGCCCCCGGTGCATTTCTGAGAGCACAGTTGACCTGTCTGCCTGCTGCCTTGAACCCCAAAACAACTTTCCTTTGTCCTGCCCTTCTGCCTATGTATTCTTCATTGACGGTAGTAGAGAAGCTGGATTGGAGGCCCTTAGGTTTCCTGCAAGTGTCAGTGGGGAACAGAAAGATAAATGCCTGCCTGTTTTTCTCTGGCAGTCTTTGTTTCAGGGCTCCGGCCCAGACCTTAGGAGGAGGAAGGAAAGGGCTTTCTTCCTCTCCAATGTCCCCACCCTTTGGACCCATCCCAGCGTTTCCTCAAGAATATGGAGAGTGGAAGGATCCTCCTCTTGGCCTCGTGAATCACACTCTTTGAGAGCCGGGAACCTCTAAAGTAAAAAGTATGGTGCCCTTTTAGAAATGCCAGCCAGAGAGAGATGTAGTTTCTGGGGCAGGTCCCCTCAACATCTGATCTCAGTCAGGAGATGTTCCCTGGACCTGAATTAAACTTTTTATTTGTTTTTAATTAATTTATTTATTTTGTTTTTCCAAAAAGGGACAAGGTTTCTCTGTGTAGCCCTGGCTGTCCTGGAACTCACTCTGTAGACTAGGCTGGTCTCAAACTCAGAGATCTGCCTGCCTGTAACTCCTGAGTGCTGGGATTCAAGGCTCACTAATGTAATCCCAGCCACCATCACCCAGCTGTTCTTTTCTACTGGGGTCTTCCTCGCTAGCCTTGGCTGGACTGAACTTGCTATGTAAACCTAATGACCTGCATCCAATCCCTGGGACCCACATGTGGAAGGACAGAACCAAGTCCAGCATGACTGAGCTGACTGCATGAGCCCGGTGGCATGTGCACACTCACTCACAGGTTACAGATCAGCAGCACTGGGTGTGGCGCATGCAGGGTGGAGCGTGAGGGCAGCTCAGACTCCATAGGAGACCGCGTCACAAAGAAACAAAACAAAACCAAACCCACCACATTCTCTCTCTTTCTCTCTCTCTCTCTCTCTCTTTCTCCCTCTGTCTCCCTCTCTTTCTCTCTCTGTCTCTCTCTCTTTCTCTCTCTATTGTATTGGACTAAGTTAACTGAACAGTTCGGTGTGTTTGTGTGTGTGTCTCTGTGTGTGTGTGTGTGTGTATGTATAGGCCAGAAGGACAAACTTGGATGTCATTCCTCAGGAACTGTCCACCTTGTTTTTGGAGATAGTGTCTCTCCCTGATCTGGAGGGTGCTTAATGACTTGGCTAGAGTAGCTGGCCTGTGAAACCCAGGGAGCCCGCGATCTGTCCCCTCGCCTAGCACTGGGATTCCACGCATGCGCACACACCGGGCAGCGGTTTCCAGGGATGGGGCTCACACCCTCATCCTGGTGGAGCGACCACTTCACCAAGGAAACCATCCCTGGAGCCCAGCTCTCACCGGCTCACTCGCCGGCTCCAGCTCATTCTCAGCGGCAGTATTTGATATGCTGGTCATTCCCTGCTCCTAGCCAGAGCATTGTAAAGGGGCCCAACAAAGCTCCAGAGCCAAGGATTAGACTTGATTTCTAAGGTTTCTTTCAGTTTTGTGATTGTGGTCCATCAGTCTCACTGATTTCTCTGAGAACCTTGGAACTGAGGCCCTCTTTCTAATGTGCATGTGTCCGTGTGTTGGTATGCACACAAGTACAGTGTCCCCAGGATCCCCTAAAGCTGGAGTTACAGGCAGCTGTGTCTTGCCTGATGTGGGTGCTGGGAACCAAACTTGGGTCTTCTGCAAGAGCACCAAGTGCTCTTGAGAGCTCTCCAGCCGGGGACCCTGTAATACTGGCACTGGCAGAAGTGACAAGCAGGGTTGTCACTTCCCATAGGTGACTCTTGTTTATTCATTAGGCAAACAAGAACTTGTCCGCAACAGAGCCCTCTCTACCCCCTTCCCTGCCCCAAACATCCCATGGAGGTTCCATTCAACAGTAGAGGGAGGCAGGCCTGAGTGTAGTATTGGCCATCGTAGACAGAAAGGTTCGTGGTACCCTGTGTTGGCAAGGCAGACTATTAAAAAGATTTGTTCCTCTCTCCAGAGCATGTTAGCAAGAGGACTCCCCAGAATGTGAGTGTGTACACCCTTTGATCCAGCTCCTGGGGGTTTATGTGTATAAAGACTTCTGCTTGCTTAAACGTGTGCACCAGAGTGCTGACATACCACCAGCAACATCCCATGTGCTGCCCGTCAGCATGTTAGCGTGTTGTGCTCACTCTAGGGTTTAGACAAGCATTAAAGCTAGCTGTTGTCATGAGTTATTTATGGTACTCAAGATACATTAATTCTATCATATAAAACTGTCTTTGTGTGAAGAGAGGAGATGAGGGACATGCATGCTTATATAATCATATGGAAAAGATGTCAGATGTAAGCCTGAAGCTGGAGAGATGGCCCAGTGGTAAAGGCATATGATGCCAAGCCCAACAGCCTGAACCTACATGGGGTAAACAGAACCGATTCCCTTGTCCTCTGACCTCTACACTTGCTGTGACTTATGCATGAACACACACACACACACACACACACACACACACACACACACACACACTTTTAAAAAGGGAATAGGCCTGTAATGTCAAAATGTGTGTGTGTGTGTGTGTGTGTATGAGTTGATGTCTCTATATAATCTAGGGGATGGAGAAATGACTCGGTGATTAAGAGCATTTGCTGCTCTTGCAGAGGACCAGGGTTTGATTCCCACCACCCTCATAATGGTTCACAACCCTCCTTACACCCGTTCCAAAAGATCCAACGCTTTCTCCTGACCCGGAGTACTAGGAACACAGGTGGTACATATACATACACTCAGCCAAACACTCACAAACATAAATATTTAAACTTTTTTAAAATCCAGGATCCACAAGTGAGAGAAAACATACGATGTCTATCTCCCTGCGACCAGTGTGACTCACTTTTAATGTGACCATCCCCAATGCATCCACGTTTCTGAAAATGATGGAGCTTTGTTCTTTATGGCTGAACACAATTCTACTGTGTAAACCCTCATCATCCTTAGCCATCCACAGTTCTTGCACACCCGTGTGGTCCATGACGACGTTGTTAACAGTGCTTCAATAAACTTGTGCATGTGTGTCTGTGACAGGTTGACATGGAGTCATTTGAGTAACGAGTAGCAAGGACTTCCACACCGGCTGACAAGGACTTCCTATTGTCTACATCCTCACCAGCTTTTCTTGTTATCTTAACGACCACCATTCTGGCTGAGGTGAGCTGGATTTCCACTGTACTTTAGGTTTGAGTTCCTCAGATGGATAGTGAGGTTCGACATTTTCCTCATGTGCTTATTGGCCTGCTTTTAAGTGGTTTTTGAACCATGTAGGGAGGGGCATGTGGGAGACAGAACCGAGGGCTTTGCCCGTGCTAACCATGAACCCCACCACTGAGCTCCAAGCCCTTTTTAAAAAATTGTATTTATGCATATGTGTTTGTGTAGATCAGAGAACAGCTTTTGAGAGTCTCTCCTTTTACCATATGGAGCCCAGAGTTGGAACTCACGTGGTCTGGCTTGGTGGGAAGCACCTTTACCATTGAGCCATCTCACCAGTCTAGAGCCTATTTTAAAATATATCATTTGATATAAATAAGAAACCGAACAGAGCAATTGGCCAAACACTAACAAGTCATCTAAGAAGAGGCATTTTGAGCACACTGCCTGGTACTCGCTGTCATTAGTCAAACTCCAACCACAGGGAAGCTTTGATCACGTCACTCCAGAAAGACCTCAGTGAAAACCACAGGGACAGCGGTAGCCGGAGCTTCTGCTTTCTGCCAGTGTGGACACAACACTACCCCAAAGTGCCCCACACTTGACATAACCCAAAGTCCCCGAAGTGCAGGGCAGATAAATAAACTTCTGTCTGTTGTACAGTGGACATGTGGGCAGACATGAAAACATAGACATGTCTACAGTAACGAGAACGTGACAGCATGAGTCACACCAGGTGACGTCACATAGAAGAAAAGTGCAAAGAAAGTGCAAAGGATGCACACAGCATTTCTGTCAAAAAACGTACACAAATGGCCACAGCAGAGCCAAGGCTGTTCTGGCTCCATTGAAGGGGAAGGTGCAGGAAACAGTACTACTCTGTGGCCTGGGTGCTGGGAGCAGAGTGTTCTCTTGATGAGAACCCATCCAGGCATTGAAGTTTGTAGCCTCTGTAAACAAATGCTAGGGAGACAGCCCTGAAGACAGCACCGTAGGGAAGCAGAGATGTATTCTGGAAAGCTGCTGGGTTGTTTGACATTTCCCTCTGGGTTTGTGGGGGTAAATTTATCAACAGCCAGATTAGGAAGGCCTGACGACTGAAACTCCACACCCCAGTGTTGAGCAAGGCCCCGCAAGCCAAAACCCAAAGTGGAGCAATGTATTCCTCAAATCTTTTGTTCTGGGTGCTTCACCTCACCTGTGGGCAGAGGCTGCTAGGAACAGCCAGCTTGGTTGGTGAGGTGCTGGGTGAGATGGGTCCTTGGTGAGATGGGTGCTTAGAAGGTTAGGTACTTAGGAGGGCAAGTGTTTGGTTGGATCATGCATGCTTGGGCTAGGAATGGCTGCTCACTGAAAACTGAACCTGTCCTTGTTTGTCACTCTTCCCTTCATGCTCCACTCACTGACATGTCCCTTAAGGGTGGATTGAAGTGCTCTCCTGCCTGGCCACCTGTAGAGTCCCCCTCCCCCACTTCCTCTCCCGAAACATTTCATTCCAAGCCCAGAATTCCCTGCCTTTGAGCCCTTCATCTCTGGTCACCTCCATCTTTCACGTTTTACCTTATTCCTCTCTTCCCCACTACGCAAGCCTCACAGAGGGTAGGGAGATATGTTGGGACCGTGGTCAGCATGCTGTTCTAGATACCTGTTGCCTGCCCCTCTTCCTGCAAGAGCACCCCTGTTTCCTGGAAATCACCTTTCCCTTGGACCAGTCAGCACCGTGGGATTGGTGCATACCGCTTTTCAGATTCATCCAGTCCGGTTGTCCTGGTAAGCTGGCTTCGGGGACAGGCTCTAAGGATGGCTCATTCCCACCAAGTTCTGGGATTTTACTGAAAGAATCAAAAGAGAAAACCCCTTTTGTCCACTGGGCTGCCAAGGTGAGACAGTATAATCCTGGAACTGCTTGAGGCCAGTGTGTGAAAACAGCCTAATCTGGGAAGGAAGTTTATCTAGGCGGTGTCTTGGTTAGGGTTTCTCTTGCTGGGATAAACACCAGGACCAAAAGCAACTGTGTTAGCACATCACACAGCCCATCCCTGAAAAAAGTCAGGGCAGGAACCTGGAAGCAGGAACTGAAGCAGAAACCCAAGCGGAACCCCTGGTGGAGTGCTGATTACTGGCTTGCTCCCCCTGGCTTGCTCAGCCTACCGTTCTATAGCACCACCTGCCCAGGGGCATCACCTCCCACAATGACCTGGGCCCTTGCACATCAATCCAAAATTGCCTCACAGGCCAGTCTAATGGGGGTGTGTTTTCAACTGAGATTCCTACTTCCCATGTTGCCATAAAACTAGCCAGCACAGGCAAGACAGGAAGTGATGAGTTCTAGTGATATCTTTTGTGCAGCTCGGTCCTCCTGGGCTTTTAAATTATAGGACCCCACAGATGCCTCTTCAAAGCGGCAATCTGAACGGAGTTCCCACCCCATAGACTCAAGGGTTTGAATGCTTGGCCCATGGGTAGTGGGACTATTAGGAGGTGTGGCCTTGTTGGAGTAGGTGTGGCTTTGTTGAAGGAAGTGCATCACTCTTGGGGCCAGGTTTGAGGTTTCCAGTGCTTAAGCTCTGCCCAGTGTGGAATTCCAGTCTCCTCCTGGCTGCCTTCAGATCAAGATGTAGAACTCTTGGCAACTCCAGCACCAAGTCTGCCTGCACACTGCCATGCTTCCTACCACGATGATACTGGACTGAACCTCTGAGACTAAGTCAGCCTCAATTAAATGCTGTCCTTTATAAGAGTTACCTTGGTCATGCTGTCTCTTCACAGCAATAAATCCCTAAGTAAGATCTGCTTATGGCCACAAAAGACCCTAATAACCATCCTTTAAGGGAAAGAATCCTGGCAGGTCTCATCTGTCAGTCAGAGTTCTCCAGGGAAGCAGAACAGAATATGGGCTACAAAGGAGGTTTATTAGATGACGGGGCCTGGGTCGCCCAGCAGTGGCCATCTGCATGCTAGGGACTCTGAGAACTTGCTGGCCAATCAGTCCTTGAGGCTGGGTGCTTTACCAATCCCAATCTGACACTGAAGGCTGATGGTCTTCAGTCCATGTTTGAAGGCCGGAGAAGCCGGGTTCTGATGTCAGCATAGGCTGGTGACAGCAGTAGCATAAATGTGCTCACCAGCAAGGGGCAGAGGCAAAAGCAACACCATTTCTCTCCCTGCGTCTTATCTGGGCCCCCATAGACGGTGCCACCTACCCTGGGAGAAGGGCTTTCCTCCTAAGTTAATCCTTTCTGGAAATACCCTTAGACCTGACCTCAAGTTTGTCTCTTAGTTGATCCAGATCCAAGCAAGCTGGCAGCCGAGGTTAAGCATCCTGCCTTTGTCTGGAGATGGCATGGCCACCACAGCCTCTCATCTTTCTATTCACAACAGGAAATAAGCAAACAAACCACACGATTTGTCGCTGACTTTGACATTGCTGAAGCTCTACAGAGAGCCTCTTGTCCTCTCCCACCTTTGGTTTTTCGAAAGAGCATTTCTCTGTGTAGCCCTGGCTGTTCTGGAACTCACTCTGTAGACCAGGCTGGCCTTGAACTCAGAAATCTGCCTGCCTCTGCCTCCCAAGTGCTGGGATTAAAGGCATGCGCCACCTCTGCCTGGCCGATTTTATGATTATTTATAAGATACGATGTCTCTTTTCCATTCCCAAATCATGATTGGCCAGCTCTCCCTTTTAGGATATTCCCATGATCCTCTTGAAGAGCTCACAGAGAGGCACACCACAATATAAATGCTAGCGTGATAAAGTGAAAGTCTTCTGAAGACGCAGACCTTTGTTAAAGCCCATGTGTGGCAACTGGAAAAGAAAATGGACAACCTATCTGCACATTCAAGGATGTTACCTGCAGAGAGCATCATGACCACCCGAAAACATAGCTACCAAGACACAGACCCAGCCTCCTCCATTCCTCATACCTAGCTCCTGCATCTCCTGTCTCAGAGCTTTGTTTTCAGAGGGGTCACAGATGTTTTCTTTGTCACCCGCCCTGAACACTTCCTAGGTTGATACCAAGTTCACTAATCTGTGACTTGCAGAATGTTCTTCCTCGTTTTTTTAAATGTCATGTCATCTGCCTCTGTCCAACTTCCTGAGGCGGTCAGAGGCTAGTTGAAGGCAGGGCGGTTGCCACTGGATCCCATAAGGAGAAATGGGGTTTCTCAATTTGGAAGATGACCTCTTTGTCCTTAGTACATTTGTTTTCAGTGCTCCCCAACAGTTGTCCAGATGAGATTACATCTCCAGGGTTACAGAACTTGGGTGCCTAGTGCCATCTTCCCTCACTGAGGCAGGGGAGGGTTCCTTCAGCCCCGGCACTGCATTCGACAAGTTTTCTGAGCCTCGTCTATAGTCTGCTGGACTCTGTGCCGAGCACCTGTCTGTAGAGTCCACACAAGGATGAAGGCTATCACCTACCCTTCCCCTCCAGAGCTGTCATTCAGGGGTCTAGGTGTGAGACCTTCTCCTGGGGTGGCCAAGTGTCCCTAAACTCTGCAAGAACTGCAGCGTCCAGCCTTTTCCTCAGGATCTCTTAAACTTTCCCAAGAAGCCTTAGTGGGACAGATCTTCCCATCTGTTGTCAGCAAAGGGCAGGTTTGGTTACCACCACCTATATCATCTTCCCGATTGGCAGAACTCCAGTCCCCCTGCCTAACCCCTCACGACTTCAGAAAAATCCCAGAAGCTCGGCCTTGGTTTTCTTTAATTTTTCTTTTCCTCCCTGGCGCTGGGGATGGGAGGCAGGACCTTGGGGCCACGAAAAGTCAGTGATCCGCGCCCGAGCTCCACCCCCAGCCTCTTTGTATTTCTTTATTGAAGAGATGTGGGCGAAGCTGAATGGCTGGACGTTGTGCTTACTCCTATTTATGAAAAGAGCCAAATCTACTGGCCTCTTAAAGACACGCCTTTCGGAAAGACAAACGGGACTCAGCCTGCCCCTCGCGCCTTCAAAGGCGTGTGTGTCCACGGGATCTTCGCTGGGACTCTGCTACCTCAGGCAAGACCAGCCTTGAGGGACATTTTCCTCTCCCAAACCACTCTTGCGTGCAAAAAAAAAAGCCGCGCCCTGGTCATCCTATGCTGGAACTCTGTTCTGGAGCGAAGCCCGCGCGGCTGTCGGGAGGCGCAGGGACGAAGGGGCGCTTCTGCGCCTGCGTACAGGAGCAGCGCGAGGCCGGGCGCTCCCCGCAAAGTGACAGCTCGCGAGTCACGTGCTGCCCTGGAGGCGGGGCTCCCGGCTTGCTCCAGGGCTCCGGAGGGCTCGCACGTCACGCGGGGGGAGGAGGGTGGGACTGGGCGGGGCGCTCCCTGTTGACTGACAGCTCTCCCCGCGACACATCAGAAGGACCCGGCTGCTCGCGCGTCACGTGCGGCTAAAGGGGCGGGGCGGGCCCGGTTGACTGACAGCTCGCTCCGCCGCGCCTCAGAAGGACCCGGCACGGCTCATCGCGCGCGGCGCATCCGCGGCAGCTGCGGACCCGACGGCGTCCGCCCCCCTGCCCGGTCCCGTGGGCCGCCGCGGCGAGAGGGCCTCGGGCTGCGGTGCTGCGCTCGCGAGGGGCTGTGCGGCGTGGCTGTGCGGGGACCGGTGAGGAGGGGTCGCTGGCGGCGTGGGCGGGTCGGCTGGACGGCCGGTGCGGCGGGCAGGGCTGTCACTCTCCGGCCTCAGTGGAGGGCCGCGAGCTGGTCAGAGGCCACGATCGCGCCGGGGCTGCCCGGGGAAGGCTCGGACACCGAGGCCGCTTCTAGGCTTTGGGAAGACCGGCCCCGGGCTTGCACTGGTCTGCGCTCGCCCGAGTTGCGGGTTGATGAGACGTGGGAAGGTGACAAGGGGAGGAGGAAGCAGGCTCGGCGGTCCAGTGCCGCACACGGGTGCGACCTACGGAGTGAGCGGGAGCGCGGCTCTGCCGGCGCAGGTGCGCTGGCACAGGCTGGGCCCCGACGTGGAGCTGTCCCGGTGGTGAGTCAGAGGCAGAGGTGAGCTGGCAGCTGTCAGGTCGGGCTACCCTCGCCCCGGCTGGGATCCAGCCTGTAACCCGATGCTGAGGTTCTGATTCATTCCCTTCGATCTGCCTCCTCCCTAATCCTGAAAGCAGGACAGCTACACAGCATGAACCCCAGGCTCGGGCGGGCGGGCGTTAGTGAGCCACATCTCTTCCCTCTTCCCCACACTATGGTCAGAAGTGGGGATATTTAGGCCTTTGAGGACCAAGATGGCAGTAAGCTGTTTCGACGGGCTCCGTGGAAAACGTTGACACCTGAGTTTTTCTTTTCCCCTCCAACATTGGTGATTTCTGGTTGGTGATGATGAGCTCTCTCGGTCTCTGTTGCAATCCAGAAGTTTCTGGGAATGGTTGTTGTCTTTTGGGTGGTCTGTGTCAGTTCATGTGGCGTAGATTCCTATCTCTTGAGAATGTCGCAAGTATAATCATGTCACAAGTCTTAAAGAAATTGAAGTGAGCTATCGTCACAGATGTTAAATGAAGTTCTAACCTCATGGCAGTGTTTGTTTCTCCAAAGGTAAGTGGTTTTATAAGAACCCCAAATGGTGCTGAGGGAGCTTCTAAAAGAAGCTGTCTAAAAGGACAGCCTCCCAACCCCCTGCACCCATAGGGAGCTATAGAGTGGGCAAGTCGTGTGAATACCTGGCTTTCTTTCCTTTTCTCCTTTCTTCATATTCCTTTCACAAAAGGGAAATAATCGGGTTAAAAGAAAGGTCAAGGGGCTGGGGACAAGGTTCAGCATTCAAGAGCACATACTGATCTTTGAGAAGACCAGAGTTCAGTTCCCAGCACCCACCTTGGGGGACTCCCAACCACCTGGAACCCTAGCTTCACAGAATCTGACACTCTCTTCTTGCCTCCTCAAGCATCTGCCCACATGCATACAAAAGAAAGTTGAAAAATAAAAAATCTAAAAATTGAAACTTCAAAAGCCAGATGCAATGGTATAGACTTGTACTATTAGTAAGTACTCCAGAAGCTGAGGCAAGCATATCATGGGTTCGAGACCAGCCTGGGTTGTATAACAAGACCAAGTCTAAAGAGAGGAATCAAAAGCTGAATGACAGCACACTTCAGGAAAAGAATTGCAATAGGAGGGTGACTTTGGCTGTCATGCTGTTCTCTCGCTTTGGTAGCTTACAGAATACTTTCAACAGGCTCTCCTTGTTCAGCTTCACTATTAATTTGGGAGTGGCAGGTGTCATTCCTCCTGTGACACAGATGAAGAAACCAAGACTCACTTGTCCAGGGCCACTTAACTGTTAGAGGCAAAGAAAGTTCCACAATGACTTGGTTGCTACAAATGCTGGGTATAATAGTTCATCACCCCAGAGGACGTGAGATGGGTGTGAGCAGATTATGCCTCCTGCTGGGCTGGAAGGCTGAGTGGAGCATCCTTCTCTGCTCTCCTTGCCTCACTGACAGTCAGCCTGGCTGGCCAACCAGCGTCACCATACTGTTACCTCTCCCTGTGCCCTCTGTGGCAACTCAGATTTGTTTCCAGGCTTTGAGAAAGCCAGTAGGAAGTGCATTACAGAGCGTCTTTGCTCAAGTGCTTAGTTTCCAAACAGGTCAGATGTCCTCAGCTATGGTGCAAGACAGCATGGCAGTTCTAGGGAGACCTGCCCCGATGATTTTTCTTTTCATCTCCCAACTGGAAGAGGAGCATGGTGAAATCCATGGAGCCACTGATGGCTCTGCTGTGTTCACCTAGATTTTGTACGTGGCATTGTTTGAGGGTTTGTGGCTTTTTTTTTTCTATTTTTAGCATAGACAGCTGTTCTTGTTAGGGAAGAACAAGCTTTTTCTCCTATTGTCTAAATCCGGGCAGTACCACAGGACTGCAGGGGGTTACCTTATGCCTGTCTCTGCAGGTCAGTGGTTCAGGCCTGACTGAGAGCCAAAACAGTCTTGGATACATGTATCAAAGCCAAGGTCTGACCTGAAAGGTTTCATTTACCGGGTGCCTCGGAGACTGTGTTCTTTTCTGGATAGCACATTTAATGAAGGTCACAGGAAGCCATCCAGAGTACTCATTGTAAGTTGCTACAGAGGTGCAGAAATGGAGCTGGTAAGGCAGGAACATCTTGATGGCCAGAATCACAGCACACTCAAGGCTGTTACTGGTAAGATCCCAAGAAACAAAGGACAAACAGTACAGTTCGAAGGGCTTGTTTGAAGAATGCCGTGGTCTCTCAGAATGAAGTCCACACTTCTTCTCTTAGGCTGCCAGGTGGTGACACAGGTGCTGACTGATCTCACCTGTATCTCCAGTGTCAGCAGCTACCCCAGTCACTCTCAGAAGTCTCCCCTTCAGCATGCCTAGTTTGCTGTGCCACGGGGCCTGTACACTGTTCCTCCTTCCAGATTTCCTGGTAGGCACCTCCCTGTCATTCAGGTAACCACTCCTATGTCACATGTTAAGTGAGACCTTCCCTGACAGTCAAAATGATCTTCCTGTTTCCTCCGGTCCCCTGCCCATTCCCTTCAGCATATTGCACTATTCTTTATCTGTATTAGAAATAACCTTGTTTCTTTGAGAATATTTTTATTATCTGTCCATTGTTTGCTGCTGTATCAACATGCCCAGAACAGTGGCTGGCTTGTAGAATTGCTCAGTGTGTACTTACTGTAGGACTGTTTATGTCAGAGCCTGGCAGGATGGGAGGAGGTGCCACTGAGGTAGACACTGAATCAGCTTCTCTTATGGGAGATAGCAGCTGACCAATGGGCAGAAGAGTTCAGGCATGGTGGGTGGGAAGAGAAGCCAAGTGATGGGCTGTGTCAGTCTCCTGGAGGGGCTAGCTGTAACAAAGTTCAATAAACTGGGTATCTCAAAATAATATAAATGTATTCTCTCAGAGGTTCACAGACCAGAAGCCCAAAGCTGAGGCACGAATAGGACCATTTCCTTTTCATGGATTCAGTTTCCATGTGTCTATCTTTCAGCTGCTACTGGTTGTTAGTGAGTCCAGTCATCCTTCCCTTATAGCTGAAGCACTCTATCCTCTGCCTCTGGGGTCACATGGTTGTCTCCTCTTGTCTGTGGGTCTTCTCTTATAAAGGCACCAGTTAGACTGCATTTGAGGTCCATTGTATTTTATCGTGGTCTCGACCAGTCACACCCATAACTATCCTTTTCCCAATAAATTTATTTATTCATACTCACATATCTGGGGATAGAACTTCAACTGGCATTTTGTAGGCGTGATTTAACTTAACATCTTTCAACTACAAGGTCTAGTGATCTTTAGTTGGATGCAGTGTCACTCACCTAGCTGGGAGTATTGAGGCTGGAGGATTGCAGCAAATTTGAGACCAGTTTCATAGTAAGGCATGGCGATGGTGTAGCCCCTATTTCAAAACACTAACAAGCAAATAAACTCAAAACAAAACAAAAGCCCACAAAATACAGTGACATTTTAACAGGACAAACTGGCAGAAGGTGCTTGGTGATGTTTAGGAACAGTGACAGTGACTTAGATGCTTTCTTGGAAAGCGTCCATGATCCTCCCATCTTCAGGGGGAGGATGCACTGTGTGCTTTACGGCAGGTCCTGGGACAGGATTTCCTTCCTTGGCTTTTTGCTGGATTCCGTCCAATGGAGTAGAAATAGCTTGTCTAGCAGGTAAGGCTATTCCACCCCCCTTCTGTTCACTGTGGACTTCACACCTCTGTGTGGAGGAGGTGCTGACATCAGGGAAGCTGTACCCTCCCTTTATCATTCCCAAAGACGGCTGCTGAGGCTGCCGAGCCTGTAGGGACACACAGTCTCTGACCTTGACCCTTGACTAAATATGAACTCTTCAGGAGCTGCCAGGATGGTTTGAGGTTTGTGGTGAAAGAGCCTTGCCCTTCTCTCACTGGATCTCTAAATCCTTATCTTGTTTTGCTTATTTTGCTTTGAGATGGGATCTTGCTGTGTAGCCCAGGCTAGCCTATTGCTCACAATCCTCCCTCAGCCTTCTAAGTGCTGGGATCACAAATTCATCCAGGTTGCCCCTTTTTTTTTTTTATTGGGTAACCCATGTGGCTGGTATAAAATTCAAATGGCATACCAAGATGTTATGTTTCTGTGATCTTTCTGCTGTCCTCCCCACCTCCACAGGCACCATTCCTGTCAGCCTCTTGAGGCTCCTTCCAGAGACCTGATGCTCTTTTTATGTTTTCATTCCCAGTCACCACAGGGCTGTAGTTGTCTCTCTTTCCAGCCTTCTTTCCTCCTGTCTCTTCTGTACCCAGTAAACTGGCTTGTTCCCATGTGTTCAGAGACGATGACACTATCCCTGCCAGGAGTTCTATATTGGGAGGAAAGTGCTAGAAGAAATGATTTGGTGGTGCCACGTTTGAGACAAATGTGAGGAAGTGCTTCTGTGGAGGGGTGGCTTTCAGTGTCTTGTTTCTTCAACCTCATTAGCTAGGTTAGTGCTGACAGGGGTGAGGAAAGGACCCTGGGAGCAGGGTCAGCTGATCTTATGTTTCAAGGGTAGGAAATCGTCCGGAGCCTTATTACAGCTGGTGATTAGTATAAGGTATATGTGCCATGACAGGCATCGTGGCCAGCTTTATAGGGTTGTCATGTCAATCCCCACAAAGACAGTCTGAGTAGCCACTGGTAATATTCCAACTTACAGTCAAGAGACCCTAGGTACAGAGGAGCCAAGAAACTTACTTGCAAACCCAGGTTTCCTGGCTCTGAATCTGGCTCCTCAGCTAAGCCCAAGTCACCTGTGAGACCCCCTGTTAGTGTGCTTCTGTCAGGTGCTAAAGACTACACTGGTCTCTGCTCTATGTGCCTGGGCATTCCTGGTGCCCTACTGGCCCAGGGATTTAGTCTTTAGGCCTTATGGACCTCTCCCCATCAAAAGCACTGTCTCAGCAGCTGTATGCCTGCTCAGGTGAGCCTTCACCCACCCCACTCCCTCTTTTGCCTGCCCTCAACACTTCCTAGCACCTTGGGAATGCTTGAGGATGCTTGGGGATGCAAGTGCTGAGGGCAGAAGGCTGCAGACGCTTGAAAGCCCTGGCCTCTCAAAGCCTGGCTGCCATCTTACTGCCCAGTTCCTTCTGTGAAGATGCTTAGCTCTCGGCTTCAGACCTAAGAGTTCACTCACTCCTCACACGTCTTCTGCCTTCCCTCACCCTCTCTTTGCATAGACTTTAAATAGCCTCCTCGCCACCCCCACTTCTTTCTTCTCTGTTTCCTTCTTTCTTTGGGAGCTTGTAGAAGTACATTTTACACATTATAGAATCTACCCATTTCACGATTCAGTTATTTTTAGTAACGCTACTGAGTGGTAAGACCATCGTCATAGTCTAATTTTAGACCATTTCCATCGCCCCCAAAAAAGCAAGTCGCTAGTGATAGCAGTTACTCTTTGTCCTGTCCCCCACCCAGGAGCCACCATTTTGAGTCCTCGATATGGTTCTGCCTATTCTGGGCACTGGGCAGTAGGTGGTCCTTTGTGACAAGTGTCGTTTCTAGCTAAACCCTCTTGGAGCATGGAGAAGCATGGACCAGTCTTTGCTCCCATTCAGCCATTATTTTGTCCTGAGAAAGTGTGGTGCCTTCTGTCCCTTTGTCTTCTGGCACCACCTGCCGTCGTACATGTGTACCTGTGCTGTGGGAGGGCAGGTGAATGAGGGCACCCTTAATGTTCCCACTGACTCAGCTGTGGACTTGAATTTGGGGATGGGAATAACATCTGTGTATCTCTGGCTGGTTTGAACCCATGATCCTCCTGCCTCAGCTTCCCCAGTGCTGGGATCACGGACAGGTGGCACTAGCCTGGCTCAGACCTTGTTTGAATTGCATGAGTTTGTCTATGAAAGTCTTCTTTCTGTCTCAGGGTCTTAGTTCAGCTCTCTGTTGCATTTCTGTCCTAGTCCCCTTTGCTAGAATCCCTCTTCTCTGGATTATATACACACACACACACACACACACACAGAGAGAGAGAGAGAGAGAGAGAGAGAGAGAGAGAGAGAGAGAGAGA
>JANHMN010000018.1:43781067-43804699 GCA_030674055.1 Rhabdomys pumilio
AATGGCCTGGGGACTGGGTAGGGACCTGGACACAGACTACCTGCTACTGAGGAATGGCCTGGGGACTGGGTAGGGACCTGGACACAAACTACCTGCTACCGAGGAATGGCCTGGGGACTAGGCCACTGGAGAGAAGAAAATAGAGTCAAGGCAGCAGGGAAACCTTGGGTATCTGGCTCTTGGTCTGGAAAGCAAGCCACCGCACTTCTTCCCTAAGCCAGGTCTGGATGGTCAGACCCCTCTCTCCCTCATACTTCTTCCGGGTATTGAGCTATGTTTAGTCTAGGCTGAGGACAGTAGGGGCAGAAACGACAGCCTCCTGCCACTCTGGTGGTAGTCACATATTGATCTCTTCTCTCACCTATCGGCTAGAAATAGATTTTCAGAGGCACCAGTCTGCACTCTGCAGGTATGAGAAGCACATTCGTGGTGAGGCAGGGGACCAGGCACTTGCTCAGAGAGGAGCCTACGGGGAGTCCAGAAGCCCCAGCCTGCACGGCAGGGGACAGAGAACCTGGACTTAATAAAGAAAAGGGATGTCGCTGCATGTCCAGCCAGGAAGCATGTGGCTTATGTGGGGATAGAAGAACAGGGTGGACGGGTGGACAAAGCTAAGAGCTGTGTGTGCTGCTGCTCTGTAGCTCCTTGGTGTGACAGCTGGTTTTGTCTTCACTGAGTATGAAGCCTTCTGGGCTAAACTAGTGAGTGACACCAAATGAGCCTCCTGCATAATCTGAACGTCTAAAATTCCCAGTCCTTCAAAGTCTAAAACTCTCAGCACCAATGAGATACTATAGCAGACCTCATATGAGGGTTCGAGTCAAATACAGGCACACAGAAATACTATATACAATTACCTTTGGGCAATGTATGTCAGGCACATGTGGAAGATGCACATATTCCGAGATATGACATATCTCAGATCAGCCACAGGCAGCCTGCGGCAGACAGTTTTAGGTGGAGATGTCAGGAAAGACTTCTGAGAGTGGAGCCTTGAACCCAAGGTGTTTGGTGTTTGCATCCAGATGTCACCGTGCATGCGGCCTCCTGTGCAGAGGCCAATCTAGCTCTATAAAGAAACCAGTGTCTTGCCAGCACTGGAGAAGGTGAGGCAGATGGTTTCCAGGCCAACCTAGGCTGCAGAGTGAGATCCTGTCTCAACAGCAGCAATAATAAAAGTTCTCAGTGTGCTTGTACATGCTTGTGCTCTCTCATCATTTTGTTGGTGTTTTTTGTTGTTGTTTTTTTAATTCTCAAAAAGCTAAGCTAAAGTTGGACATGATGATACGCATTTATACTCTCTGTGAGGTATGAGGATGTGTAGTCCCTTTGAGGTTGGCCTGAGCTACCTACTGAGTAGCTAGGCCCACCTTGACTACAAAGTAAAATCTCACCTTAAAACAAAAAACAGCAGACAACCAAGAAACAAGCAAAATATAAGGGCTGGGAACATCGCTCAGTCGGTAGAATGCTTGCCTAGCATGCTCAAAGCCCTGGGTTCAGTTCCTAGCACTACATAAACTGAGTGTGATGGGACACATGTATATTCCCAACACCCCAGAGCTGGAGACAGTAAGATCAAAAGTTCAAGGTTATCCTGGGCTACATAGTGAGCTTAAGTCTAGCCTGAGCTACATGAAACCCTAACTCAAAAAAGGAGGAGGAGGAAGCTTTTATTGCAAGAATGATTCTCACTGGCTTCTCAGTGGATAAAAACCACTGAAGGATTGTATTCAGTCCCCGTCAGTGAATAGCCTCGCGCACGTGTTTCCCACAGCTGTAGGGTTCTCCTCACTGTGGATTCCCAGGCCGAGCCCCCTCTGACATCTAGTGTCAGCATGCTGCTGGGTACTAGTTCTTGGACAGGCCTCCTCCATCACCCATTTGATCCCTCAGCAACCCACAAAGGCAGCCAGGCATCCCTCCCAGGGGTTGGGCTACTCCTCTGAGCCCTTTGAGTTTTGGTCTCCTTTTCATTTAGAGTAAACATTTTCCCTAATGCCGTGCTGTCAGTGTTGCCCTCAGATTTCAATGAAGTGCCAGAATTAATGTAACAATATTTACACAGTGTTTTCATTGCACATTTTGGTTATTTTCCCATCTTCGCTGTGTGTTTAGGTTATTGCCCTAAGATAGACTGAGCAGGCAGGCATGATGTCATGAGGGGGTCAGAGGGTACCAGTGACCTGCAGAAAGCCCCCATGGAGAACACTGTCAGCTTAAGATTTCTGCATGTGGTGGATGGAGCAGGCTTCCAGAGAGCTAGGGGTTTAGCCAGAGGGAGAGGCAAACTAGGAGAGGAAGACAGGCTTGAAGGTCAAGCCGTACAGTACTGAAGTGGTGGAGTTCAGAGCTGCTCAAGTAACTGCCAGAGGTTGCTTCTGAATAGTGACAGCATCCCTGCCTTTGTCCCTGGAGAGCTGTGTGGGCAGCTATGACAGAGATGACAGGTGTCCTGAGTAGGTGGATGTGGACACTAGTGGCCTTTCCACAGAGGAATTCGGGCAGCCTTCCAGGGCTTCCTGCCTCCAGGACAGCAGCTTGATCTCTCCTCCCACGGGACACAGATGTCCTCTACAATGAACAGCTTTGCGCTTGACCCCTCCCAGGCTAGAAGACAGCACTAAACCTGAAGAGAATGAACCGTCATTCACTCCCATCATGCCCTCCAGTGGGCTTTTTGGGAAGGCATACTTTTATATCTCATGGGAGGGATCGTGTCACCATCAGGTGATGGCCAGCTCTTTCCTCTTTACCAAAAGGCAGATACTGTTCATATATTTGGTCAAATTACCCAAAAGGTTGGAAAGTCAAGCCAATCAGCCTGAATCGCATCCAGCTATCCCAGTTGTTGGTTTGTCCTGTTACAAAACTCCTCCTGGCCAGACATGGTGCCACACACCTTTTATCCCTGTACTCAGAAGGCAGAGACAGGGAGAGCTGAGTTGAAGGCCAGCCTGCTCTACATAGCAAGCAAGCTCCAGGCCACCTAGAGATACACAGCCAAAGACCCTGTCTAAAACAAACAAAGAAACCCACCCTGTAGCTGTTTAGAGAGGACTGAGATTGAACTGGAACATGTGGTTACTGTGGAAACACTGGAGTTGAGGATAACAGTAACAGAGAGTAGTGGACTTGTCTGAGATAACAGAACCATCACCTCCTGAGTTTTGAATGGCACACAGAAGCCCAGGGCTCAAACTTGGAGGAGCTATTGCTTATAATCACAATTCTCAGCCCCTGCTTCATGGCTACTTGGGCTGCTAGACTTTTAGATCATCCTGGATGTTGGCTGTAGAGTGGTATTTGTTCTAGAACTTTCCATGGTAGTAAAATCAAGGAAGGAGCCTGTCTTGGTCATGCCATGCTCCCAGCCTGTGACACAAAGCCTGGCTCATCTAGGTATGGTATCGTTTTCTCCCTCTAGATTAGGGACCAACAATCAGTCCTCTCTTTTTCCCATGACCTTGGAAATATGTTAGCCGTCTCCTTCTTCCCAGAGATGTTAAAGTTGGCACCCCTTTGCATGCTACATGATAAGGGTTACAAAAGAGAAAAGCTGGGTTAAGTTTCACAGAGAAACATCTCAGAGGGAAACAGCAGAAGCCCCTCCCTGTTGAAACCTTCCTGTTGGCTTTCCTGGCTAGAAGACCCAATGTTCAGGGCCTTATTGTTCAATGGGCCTTACCCTGTTTGAACCCTATAAGCCATGAAGGGCAGTCTGGTCCCTCCTATCAATCCCTCACAGATGAAAGGCCATGATCCTATCTCCAAATAGCTGTCCCCAACCATGAAATCCATTTCCTCTCTGATGTTCCTGTGACATGATCCTGCCCCAGGCCAGCTCAGTACGGTGTAATTTCAATGTCTCTAGATGCCAACAGCTCTACTTTATCCTTCCATCTTTGTAAAAGTCTTGCAAATGTATCCAAGTAAAATGCCTTTGAAAATCTACTGTTCTGTATAAATAGATGGCTCCAGGGTCACTCTGGACTCGGAGTTGAGGTTAATAATGTGTACAGTTAGCCAATAGCCAAGGCCATGGCTGCACACAGTATTGCCTTGGAAAGAGTCACTCCTTCCAAAGTGTTCTCAGCATTCTCAGCAACACAAGCAACACTGTTACCTGACTTTCCACCAGAGGTTTGTCAGTGCGTCTCTAGATCACTCTAGCCTTTGTGGCTGTTGCCCTGACACATGGGTTTACAGTAATTACGTCATCACACTTTGAGAACCTTTCAGCGTGATATTACTTCATGGGAAGGCACAGGCCTTGGCTGTTCTGTCCTTGTAGGACCCTCTTGGCAGTGTGGTTAGAGTTTGTATGCTTTATTTATTTTTACTTAAGAAATAAGCAAATTCTTGCCATGCTTGTCAGCACACTGGGACAGGCACTTCATGATGGACCTATGGTAATGTGATTCCACATTAATGTAAAGGACGTATCTGTTTTGAGGTCCTTTTTATGAGAATGAGATATGGCATCCACGAGTCCTTAATCACAGTGTTATTTGTTGGTGCTGCTGTCCCATCGTGAGTTGCTATGTTCTAAGCCTGGTGTGCTGTTGCAGAGGTAGTGGGCCCGGGTGTACGTGTGGACAGCGTACTCGCACCATCGACTACCTTTCCCAGACCTTGCCACTCCTCCTTCTTTGTACTCACTGCCCTTCCTCCATGTGACTTCTTCCAAGATTCTACCTGAGCCCCTCCTCTCTTACTCATGCCTCTCCTCCCCTTGCCTGAGATGAAGAGGCACCCTGTGTAACCCACCAGTGGTCAGCTCTGACCTCCTGACTAGCTGTGCTCACAGTTCCATGCCAACCTTAACGGGCCTCTGAGAACAGCTCCTACTGCTCTGTACCCTAGACCTGCCTGCTCCCCCATCTCCGCCGGTGTGTCCAGCACTTGTGTTGGTACCACACTCTAGGCAGTCCTGAACATGCTTCCGCGTCATGACCCTCACCCACTTCTAGATCCTCCCTGGAGCTACAGCCATGTTTTGCCTCCAGCCTTGTACTCAGGGACCATGGCTGTGCTGTGGTGGGTGACATGTCAGTCTTCAGCTCAGATCCAGGATCCTGAACGGAGACCCTGAAATGGCTCCCTTCTCACATAGCATGTTGCAGTTCCCTCTTACAAGGCTATGTCTTAGCACTCCCTCCTACAGTCTCTAGTTTTCAGTGTAGCCCAAGACCACAACACAGTTGCTCACAAGGTCACTCTGCAGTGGCAGCACTTGGTAATGCTGTTCCAGGCCCACCTGTGGGCAGTGGCAGAGCCTAGCTGTTATTCCCTCTCTGTCTTCCCTTACCAAAAAGTGACCCAGCCCGTTGATGGTATTCATGGTCTCCCCTGAGATCTTTTCATGTGCTCCTGGCCTCTCCCCCGCCTCCCTTCCCTAAGCCTTTTGATGGTGACAGCCTCTTTGCCCTGCTGCTGTCCATTATGTAGATCATTGCATTGTCCCTGTAAAGAGTAGTGTGCCTTTGGAGCCTGGGGCTGAGGTAGAGATGCTGGGGGTTGCTCCTCCTAATCTCCTCCACATAGGAGTGTCCCCTACAGATGTGTAAGGTGCTGTTGATGTCTGGGGACATGGCCAAATTTCTACTTTCACAGCCTCATGGCAGCTCCTTCCCTAGCACCGGCAGTACCACTCCTGTTTTGGCTGCCACCTTACTGAGCTGGCACTGGAAACACTCAGAGAATGCCAACACGAGACATCTGGCACCTGATGGGAGGCTCACAAAATGCCATGCGTGTCTTCGCCTAGCGGCAGTCTCCAGCCAGGCAGATCCCCACTCCAAAGGCACAGGATTGGGTGCCTGCTGCTTTCCAGGCTCATTTAAAGGTGCATTTTTGTCTCTGCCTTGTTAGAGATTTTGTTATTGACATAACCAGTGTCTTTGCACAGGGAGAGAGGGAAGCAGGGGGGCTCAGCAGGTACCTGGAGAAAGTGACTGTGGGTGCCTCTGGCAGGACAAGAGTCTCATAGCGCAGCATGTGTCACCTTTGGTGTGGCCACCAAGAAACTCAACACATCCATCACCTGAGGGCAGTAGTGGGTTTATGTGATTCTGTGCATCTGTAAATTGCTCTGGAGTCATATTATCTGGGTTATATTATAAAGGACACTGATAATATCCTCTGCGGCATCATATGCTCGCATTCATGGGAACAAGTTCTCTTTCCTAACACAGCCAGCTACCACTTCCCACCTCAACTAGCCATAGGTCCCTTCCTGGTTGCATAGTCTCTTAAACTCAGTGAGGGGCAGATTGGTTGGTCAAGATCTTTGGGATTGTTGTTAGGCCTCACAGGAGGACCAAGGGAGCCGAGGTGCCTATTTAGCATGGCAAAGCAAGTGAATGCCTGCTGCCAGGTTCTCTCAGCATCCCTCAGTCCCTACCTGTTACATGGCCCTCCTGGCTGGCATACCTGCCTCCTACTCTAAACTCCTCCAGCCCAGAGGCTGAGAAGAGCTGCCTTTCCCCATCTGCTCTTCTCTCTATAAGCCAGCCATTCCTGTTACTCTGCTCTCTTTGGGCCTCCTAGCTGCTGCACCTGGTTTCCCCCTCTCTCCTTTTCCTTCTCCTACCTTCTCTCCTCACATAGATCAGGGTCATGTCCACTCGGGACTCTCCCAGACAAACCTGCATATTCTTCCTTTTATCTGCAATAAACATCCTCTTCCACCGTACCTAGGAGCAGTCATGTCCTTTCTTTTTCCTCTTCCTCTTTCTTTTTTTAAAATTCAGGTTGAGGACTGGAGAGATTGCTCAGTGGTTAAGAGCACTGACTGCTTGTCCAGAGCTTCTGAGTTCAATTCCCAGGAACCACATGGTGGCTCACAACCATCTGCAATGCAATCTGATGCCCTCTTCTGGTGTGTCTGAAGAGAGTTACAATGTACTCAAATGCATAAAATAAATAAATCTTTAAAAAAAAAATTCAGGGTGTACTCATCAGCTTGGCAGAGCTGAGGGTCTTCTTTTGGTCTTAGAATAGATGGCTTGTTTCTGAACTTCTCCAGTGGCTGCCACCTGGTTGGGGTACTGGCCATGGGGATTTTGTTGGAGACTATGTCAGGGTACCATGTCACAGCCTTCTGGGATTCTTGTTAGGTCAGGACAGGTGTAAGGGAGGCTGTGGGAGTTTATGTCCAGAAACCACAGAAGGAGTCACAGGAGGCAGTGTTGGCAGCAGGCCGGCTGTATGTATGGTTGGCCTGAGGTCCTGTGAGCCTTGTGGCAATTTCTGCTTTCCTCCACTGTGCTTGTTGTGGTGTACTTCTGTACTGGTATCTGTTGCCGAGGTAAAATAGTTTACAAAAGTGATAGGGGGGAAGGCTTAGTGCTGTTACAGCCCATTGCAGTGGGGAAACCAAGGCAACAGGAACTTAAAGCACCGAAGAGACTGAAATGAATGCTGGTACTCAGCTCACATCCTGCTTTCCATCCAGTCTGACACCTCAGTCCAAGGAATGGTGCCGCCCACTGAGGTGGGCATTCTCATTTCTCTTAACCTAATCAAGAAAATTCCTCACATCTTGCCAGAGGCTAACCTAGTCTAGATAATCTGTCATGGCTATAGCAGAGACTTATCTCATGGGTGAATCTACGTCCTGTGAAGGTAGCAGTATGAGCCATTGCACAATGTCATCATCATTCAAGGTGACTGGGTTAAACACCTGGGAAGGAAGTGATGTTGGGCTCTGTCCCATGTTGGGTTTCTGTCCCAGGAGGCTACTCTGCCAACTCCCACATTTGTATCCAGGTCAGCATAGTCAGTTCCCAGCCGAGCACCATGCAGAGCACCAGACAGGGCCACTGGTGTGTTTGCAGCTGTCATGAGAGAAACAGCCACTAGCTGGAGGCAGAAGATTCAGTTGTCTTCTAGTGTTGAAAAAGAACAGATGATGGATACAGACCAGAAGGAACAAGCAGAGGGGGAGGGCAAATTGCCTTCCTGCCTGCCAGGCCTACTGTAGCATGTTTAAAGAAGGGACTGGAAGTCTTCAGAGTCTCCAGAGCTTGAGTGGCCAATAGAAGGAAAGAGCTTTAACAGACCACTATAGAAGCCTGTTAGACCCCAGCCCAAGTTGGAAAGGGATTTGTGATGCTTCCTGCTGGATGTGGGGTAGTTGGGTTCCAACTTCCATACAGCCTTCAAGTCTCAGAAGCTTTTTTTCTGGCTCCCTGAAGGTACAAAAACTACCCAGATGTCTACACCTGACAGGTATTTGTGTACTAAAGTTTGTCTTCCTTATTGCTACCGGAACAAACGACTGTGTACTTAGTGCTTTATAGCAGCTCATATTTACTGCTTTACTACTGTGCAGGGCAGAAGTTCTCAGACGATTTATTGGGATATCAAGATGCTTGAAAGAGTCCTTCTCAAGGCTGCAGGGAATGTTTTCCTGCTTCCCCACCTTCCCACGGCATCTGCTCATACCCGTTGGCTCTCAGTTTTTCTTTATCATCAATCCAGCAGCCCAGTGTCATCATCTCCTTTTCTGACTCTGACCTCCCTTATTTCTAAGGCCCCTGGTGATGACATCAGGCTACCTTCATAACCCAGGACCACAATGCAACCTTGCCAGCCCCCTTCTACCTCCTCTCTTGGCAATTTTCAGGACAAGAGACAAAGCAAGTGTTGTACTGTGTGTCCTGTTCATGCAAGGGCTGGGCTACAGGGAAACTAGAACATGCATGTACACACACACACACACACACACACATGCACATACACACACACACACACACACACACACACACAAACACACACACACACACATGCACACAGACCTTTTTTGCTCAAAGTTACCTTCTAGGGAAGTCCCATCTCTCACTCTGGTGGTGTTGGGAAAATCAGAGTTTGAGCAAAGCTCAGGGGATGTGGCCAAATGCAATAACAGGCAGTCTTGCCATAGTTCCTCCTGAAGCCCGGCTGGGAAGGTTGAGGCAAAGGTGGGGCTGGGAGGAACCAAAGGAGGAAGTTAGGGTGCCCTCCCTACCCTCAGAATGCTGATACCACAGCTGCCTGCCAGGGCCTACCTGTTCGGCTCTGCTACCTTGGCCTGCATTTACCTTTCCCTCAAACTTCCTATGGCCCACCCAGGCCTGTAGATAGGAAGGCTTTCCTGGTCTGCTTTCCCATGAGCAGCAACCCAGCAGCTACAAGGACCTCCTAGGCCATGGTCACCTTAGCACTTGTGTGCAGTACTGGCTTCTGGGGGTCAGATCTCCTTCCCAGACCTAGCAGTACTGTTTGGGGCATCATCTGAGAACATCTCAGTACAGTAGTACTACATGTGTGTATATCTGTTTGTGTGTGTGCGTGTGCGCATGTGTGTGTGTGTGTGAAGTCAGAGGTCAATGTCAGATGTATTCCTCAATTGTCCTATGTTAGGTCCAAAGGAAACTCCATTTCCCCCAAATTCTGGTGGTTAGACAAAAGCCAGTATTGCTCAGGGACTTGTAAAGCCTGGTCCTCTCTACCAAAAGGAGAGATGTCCCTTATCACTGGTAGAAGGGACAAATGGACATCTGTGGTACCTATGAAGCAGACCAAACCACAGCTGGCCTCTCTCAGTCTCACCGAAAAGTGCCTGTTACACATTTCAGATCCCACCTCCCCTCCTCTCCTCCCTTAAACGTCCCAGATACTTATTCTCCTTATGACCCTACTATTTTAGCCTGGCCCTCTCTCTCTCTGTCTTCATCGATCACTCCCACCCCTCCCTCCCTCACTCTCTCTCTCTGTCTCTCTACTCTGCTTCTCTCATATCCAGGTCCAGTCTGCTGGCCATGTTCAGTCTACTGCTTTATCCCTCTGTTCTTGACTCTTCCTCTGGCTGGTTCCTCTCACATATTTACAATAAAAACCTTCCTCTTAACCGTGCCGTAGAGCAGCCATGTCTTCAGTTTATATACACCCCCATGCCTTATTTTTGAAATAGGATCTCTCACTGAGTGGGGGGCTCGCAGATCTGAGTAGGCTGGCTGGCCAGGGAGCTCAGCATTCCTCCTGCTTACACCTCCTTAGCGTTGCAATTGCAGGCGCTCCTCGTTGGACGTGGCTGCTTGTTTGCATTAACACAGGTTCAGGGATCAAACGCAGCCCTCGTGCTTTATCGACCGGTGTACTTCGTGAGCACACAGAAGCAGACACTCCAGCTCTTGCTCTTGGCTATACCTCCAACGCCTAGTACAGCTACCGATTCATAGTGCTATCAGTGAGTTTGTGGCCTGAGGGAATCTCAGCTGAGTGTGGAAATCACAGTTACTTGGCAGCACCTTGAACACGAACCAGCAAGTGCAGGGAGACCTGTAGCTTTTCTAGAAGCCTGGGGATGTCTGCACTGTGGATCAGAGTCCTGAGACAGAGCCAGTTGTCTTAGCCTGGGCACCACCAGGGCCTCTTGGAGCCTCCTCCTATAGATTCACAGATTTAGGGCCCACAAAGTGCTTTGAAATGAATTTAAATTCATCGCCACTGTTGCAAAATTGGAAGATTTCACATCGCAGATTTCACCATGCCTTGAAAACTCTAGGAACTCTGATACGACTGGATCTGTGCTTCTGAATAGAAGCGCCTGGCTGACTCAAAGCAGAGACAGTCAGTTCTACATCCTCAGGCCATCCGACATCCTCCCCTGGGGTTGCTGTGAAAGCTACAGTGACCAATACCTTGTCTCACTGGGAACTGTATAGCTGTGTTTCCTTCCTGAGGAGGGGGACTAGGAGGTTGCTGCCCAGGCACTATGGCAAATACCACCTCACCACAGCATCTCAGTTCTGTATGAAGGGTTGATCGCCTCACCCCCTAGGGCATCCTGGCTCTGTATGCAGGGTTGGCCTGCTGGCCTGTTCCTCTGAGAGAGATGAGGCCATGATGCTGAGCATCCTTGAAGGCAAGGACACTAAACATGCTGCCATGCTCAAGGCCAAGGGCCAACATCTGGCCCCTTTGCTTCCTCTCCTGTCCCTTGCCTGTGTTTTTGTCACCATCTTGGTGGTTTGAATGAAAATGGCCACCATAGGCTCACAGGGAGTGGTACTATTTGAAAGGATAAAGACGTGTGGCCTTGTTGGAGGAAGTATGTCATTGGGGATGGTGGGCTTTGAGATTTCAAACGTTCAGGCTAGGCTCTCAGTGTCTCTCTGCCTGTTGTTCAAGCTGGAGAACTCTCAGCTCCTCTCCAGCACCATGGCTGCCTGCACGCTGCCATGCTTCCTGCCATGCTGATAATGGACTGAACCTCAAGCCCCAATTAAATGCTTTCCTTTTTAAGAGTTGCTGTGGTCATTGTGTATCTTCACAGCAACAGAACAATGACTAAGACACAGAGGCAGAGGTAGCTCTGGGCTTCTGGGAAATGGATGACTTACTCATCTTGCCAGCCCTACTAGCCCAGGGCTGGATTAGAAACAGTCTTGCTAAGTCAGTCTTGTCTTGTGCCTCCTGTGATGGCAGGCCCATGCGACTCCTCTGCTCTCTTAAACTGGCTTCTTCTTTGACTCATGGGTCACTGGTATGATAATGGTCTGAGGTGGGGGTCCTGGACTCAGTGCCATCCTGTTACCAGTGCTGATGTGTCTCCAGTTCACTGTTATATCTCAGTGTCCCCAGTGTCCCAGTAGACATAGTGCACAGTAGGACATGTTCCGTAACTATCAACACTGTCCTCACTGCCTCAGACACTGGCTGCTATGATGTCCATATTATAATTTCTTCACTCACTCTGTGTAAAAGCCTGTCTGTCAGGGTCACAGCTACTATTATAATGACATTTTTTTTTTTTTTTTTTTTTGCTGTATAACTGATTTTGATGGTTTGTATTCTTTGAATAAATTTCAAGCATTCATACTGAGAGACATGAAATTTCTGAAGTTGCATCTACCCTCATTGCCTGTGAGCTGGAGAGCGTCCGTTTTACTAGACCTTTAGTGGTATTTGTGTTGTAACGGTTGTTGTTTGCTTGTTTGGTTTGGACAGGGTTTTCCTGGCAGTTCTAGAACTTGCTCTGCAGACCAGGCTGGCCTAAAACTCAGAGATCCACCTGCCTCTGCCTCCTGAGTGCTGGGATTAAAGGCGTGCTGGATTGCTGTTTTTAAATTTTTGTGTCTTGGTGCATAAATGTTATAATTTGTTTGTTTATCTACTGGAGACATGGTCAAATGTAGTAGCCTCAAACTCACTTTTTAGCTAAGCATGGCCTTGAACTCTAGATCTTCATGTCTCTACCTGAGATTACAGACATGAGCCACCACACCTGGAAATTTTACATGTTTCTCTGTGGTGATTAGTGTGGCTTGAGACTTGTCTAAGCATTTAGTGACTGGGCTTCCTCTTGTGTGTTTATCTGAGTGGTTTGTGTATTGGTAAGAATCAAGGTTTTCGTTAGAGTGGAGTGAATCTACAATGTGGTAGGATTAACAGTGTCCCCGCCCTAGTCACTGCAGATGTTCTCCTTGGTAGCCACAAGCCTGTGGCCGTGTACAGTGTGGCTTTCTGTTCTTTGGAGAGTAGTGATGTGGTTCCACACGGCTTTCCATATCTCACCCAGTCTTGCTGTCTCATACAGGGAGACCTTCTCAGAAAGCAGGGCCATCGGTAGCAGATGTTACTAGGAGAGGGAATTCTAGTGCTCCTCTTCACTCCATTTTCTCTGAGCTACCACTCACTACCTTCTGACCTTGTGGGCCCTTGCTACTGTCCTGGGCTAGACAAGATGTCAGAACCAAGGTTTGTGAGCTTCTTCTGCACCGAGGAAGGCTTTATGGGCTCTACTGCACGTGTACCTCTGCCCCTGTGCATGTGTGCATGAGGATGGTGTCCAGGGCCAGCTGTTCTAGCTTTCTGACTCAGAGAATCTAAAAATATCTTAGGCTGGGTGTTTGGAGGGAATCTATGATCAACCTGTGAGTGTTAAACGCTCAGGAGTCAGCATGTGTGGGTTTGGACTGCACTTCCCCCAAAAGATGCAGCAATCTCAGCAGTACAGATGGCGGTCCTGCCCCCTGCAGTCGCCTCCTGGGTATCTTGTCTTATAGTCCTGAGGAAGAGTGAGGATGCTCCCTCAAGCATGACTGTCCCGGGTCTTTGCCATTTGGCTGCTGCTCCTTCGAACTGATAAGAATGGCTTCTGAAGCGTACCAGACACTGGGTTTGGAAGCTGAAGTGTGCACCACAGCTCTGTTCTGTGTGACCTGCATCCCATGCTTTCTCAGCAGCAGGAGCATGTCCCCGTTGAAGTGTGTCATTCATGCACCGGATTCTCAGTAAGAGTCCGCACTCGCTCATACACGAGCCTAGATGAAATGCTAGTGCCAGGTCAGCAGGGACCATAATTGGTTTTAAATTGCTGTGGAGTGAAGCCTCTCAGAAGATGGACACGTGAGCTTGGCCTTCAGAGTGAACAGGATTCTGTAGTGGGGATAGGGAGGCAGGGAGAGGGGGAAGGAAGAGAGGAACAAAGGAGGAGGGAGGGGAGGAGGCACTGCAGGCTTCATGATCAAAGCACAGGAGATGACTTCCCACTGATATCCTGGTGGCCGCAGCACAGGGAACCGTGAGGAGACTGAGAAGCAGCAAGAAGCTTGGGCAGGCTCCAGGTCTGGGGGAAGACTGAAGAGAAAGGAGCTCTGGGATGATGGCTTAGCAGGGTACCACTTCCACAGCTACTGAGGCCAGTGAGCCAGCAGGAGCACTGTACCTGGTCCATGTCTGCTGCCAGTGAAAATGGGCATCCTTAGCCCTGCCTTGCTTGGCTGGAGCATATAGAGGTGTAGTGGGCAACTTAGCAGGGAGAATCCTGATGCTGGTGTCCCTGGGCTCCTTCAGTTAGTGTGCCCATGCCATGCTTCTGCATAGCAGCAAAGAGGACATCAGAAACTCTAAGACATTGGCTGTTGGCATCCCGGATTCTGTAGGTACAGAGATTATCATCTGTGTGGGAAAAGTGTGACTCACGCTTCCCTCAGGTCTATTTGTGTTCAGTGACTTTCCTTGGGGAACTGTCCTTCTCATAGTGACAGTGTTTATGTCTGTTTCCATTCCAGACATCGCAGGGCTTCTGAGCTGCTAGAGACTTCAGCCTTGGTGGCCAGACGCTCCCAACACATTGCAGGTGCTTGTGGTTTCAGGAAACTGCTCCTCGGGCTGGACCCATCCTATTAGGCAGCCCAGCCACCATGGAGGCCCCAGAAGTCCCTGTGGGCTCCCTGATTGACTTTGGGACTGAACCACCTACCTCCCCTCCTTTGGAAGCTGCACCTTCAACACTCCAGGACCCAGATGGCTCCCTGGGTGATGGTGCCTCTGAGAGTGAGACCACCGAGTCCGCAGACAGTGAGAATGACATGGGCGAGTCACCGTCACACCCATCCTGGGACCAGGACCGACGCTCTTCCTCCAATGAGTCCTTCTCCTCCAATCAGAGTGCTGATTCGGCCCCAGATGAGGAGACCCTGGCACTTCGAGAGTTCATGCGGAGCTATGTAGAAAAGATCTTCTCTGGAGGGTAGGCCCTCTGTGGGGTGGAGGCTAGCCCTCTGTGGGATAGAGGCTAGACCTTTGTGGGATGGAGGCTAGACCTCTGTGGGATGGAGGCTAGACCTTTGTGGGATGGAGGCTAGCCCTCTGTGGGATGGGGGCTAGACCCTCTGTGGGATGGAGGCTAGACCCTCTGTGGGATGGAGGCTAGCCCTCTGTGGGATGGCAGCTAGACCCTCTGTGGGATGAATAGGCTCTCTGTGGAATGGAAGGTAGGCTCACAATGGAATGGAAGGTAGACCTTTGTGAGAAGAAGGGTGGACCCTCTTTGGGATGGGGGTTAAGCCTTCTTTGAGATGCAGAGTAGGCCTTTTAAGGACACTAGCCTGCTACCTACTATAAGCTACAGTGGCTCTTCACTGCCTATAAAGTCACATTGGGAGGTTTTAAAGAGTTCCCACTCCTGGAGGGTAGGGGTTTTAGTTCAGTGGTTTGTCTTAGTTAGGGCTTCTATTGCTGTGAAGAGACACCATGACTACAGCAATTCTTATAAAGAAAAACATTTAATTGGGGCTGGCTTACAGGTTCAGAGGTTTAGTCCATTATCATCATGGTGAAAATATGGTGGCACACAGGCAGACTTGGTGCTGAAGAAGGAGTTAAGAGTTCTACATCTTGATCTGTAGGCAGCAGAAGGAAGATAGTGAGACACACTGGGCACAGCTTGAGTGTGTGAGACCTCAGAGCCCACCCTCACAGTCACACACTTCAACTCCAACAAGGCCACATCTCTTAATAAATGCCACTCCCTATGGGAGGCCCTGTAGAGGCCATTTTTATTCAAACTACCAAAGTGGTAGAGTGCTTGCTTCATAAGCTCAAGCCCCCAGGTTTGTTCCTTAGCTCTGGAAAACAACAAAGGTAGAGTTTCCAGTCCTGGACTCCACCCTGGACCAACTAATGCCTGTTTCCTGGAGCAGCAGGTCATGTCCCTACAGGCTGTCCAGGACTGTCTGGAGGGCAGCATGCTGACACCCCTAGGTGGGGTGCTAGCACCAAGGGTGGCCACAGAGGGACTGGTCCTCAACCTGGCCAGACCTATGCTCCCTGCTTATCCAAGTTGACTCTGGAACACAGGCTCAGAGTAGCCAGTTCATCCATGTCCTCTTGGTCTCCTTACTTGATGTCATTTTATGAGTGGCCTTATGGGGACCAAGGAACCAGACAAGAGACTGTCCACCACGGTGTCTTCAGTAGCCTATAAGCTGTGGCTGCTGCACCCCTGTTGCCACTTAGGCAGAAGGTGGTGTGCAGAAACAATGCTATGCTCTCTTAGGAGCTTACACATTCATTCCAGAAGTGTTCTCTGTGCACTCTTTTCTCTTTCCCCTGAGAGGATTGAGGATTGTCTCACTTACTTTTCTATTGTGGTGAAGAGACACCATAATCAAGGCAACTTATAAAGCAGAACATTTACTTGGGGCATAAAGTTTTAGAGGATGGCGGGGAGAATGGCTGCAGACATTCAGGCATGGCTCTGGGTCAGTAGCTGAGCATTTACATCTTGGTACGTAAGAGCAAGGCGGAGAGTGCTACCTGGGAATGGTGTGGGCTTTTGAACCTCAAAGCCCACCCCCAGTGACACACCTCCTCCAACACACACTTCACATTTAAATATATTAGCCTATGGGGGTCATTGCTATTCAAAGCACTACAGGGATAGGGCATCCATGCTAGGCAAGAGCCTTACTGCTAAGCTATATTCACAGCCCCTCTGCCTTCATGTGTGCATGTGTCAGTGTGTGTGTATATGTGTGTGCGTGTGTGTGCACGTGCGTCTGCACGTGTGTGCGCATGTGTGCACGTGTGTGCACATGTGTGTGCATGTGTGTGTGCACATGTGTGTGCATGCGTGCATGTGTGTGTATTGTGCATGCGCGTGCATGTGCGTGTATGTGCGCATGTGTGTGCGTGTGCGTGTGCGTGTGCATGTGCGTGTGCGTGTGTGTGTGTGTGTGTAAGGTCAGAGAATAACTCTCAGGGGTCAGCCCTAACGTCTACCTTGTTGAGGCAGGCTCTCTTGTTATGCTGCTGTGTGGCTCACTACAGACCATCGGGCCCATCACATCCAGCTTTTTACATGGCTTCCAGGAATCGATTCAAGTCATCACGCTTGCAGTTGTACCTTTAAAGCAGAGGCACCAATAGCAAAGGGCCAGCCAGAAAGCAGACGCCTGGGATTAGAGTATAGCCTGAGCAGGGGATCTCTGGGTGAGCCCCATGGCTCTGCCTGTCCCTGTCACTGTTAAGTGGTGCCTCATCTGGGACAGGGTGGGAGGCGGGGAGGTGGCAGCCCAGACTCAGACAGTCCAGGGTCTAGTCACTGTTAGCAGCTACGGCAGCTCGCCAGAACTTAGATTTGTTATGGACCAGCCACATCAGCATCTCCTGAGCTGGTGGAATGCAGAGCTTCAGGCACTGAAGCTCCTCAGGGTGTACTCCTGGATTCTATCATTCTTACGGGGACAGTCTGCCCACCGCTGTAGTCTCAAGGAACCTGATTTACAGTGTGACTGTCCCCTTTCATTAAAAGCAATAGGAATATTGACTTGTTGGGCTATGGCTGTGTCTCTTCTGACAAAGGGCTTGCCCAGTGTACATTTCATCCTGGGCAATGGAGAAACCAAGCATGGTGGCATAAAATTGTACAGAGGCAGGAGGTTAAAGAGATGAAGGTCACCATTGGCCACATAGCAAATTTGAGACAAAGAAATATATGTAAATATATATTATTATATTTTGGATACTTATAATATTTTAGATATTGTGTTTTATATTTCAATACATATAATATGTTATATATTATTGTATATCAATTAACATATGTTAATGTTTATATGTAACATTTTATATATAATTAATAATATTATTATTGTCTAGTGACAAACCCATAAGTACAAATTATGTAAGCTGGCCAATCTCAAGCTTTCTGCCTCATTGGCATCTCTAAATTTGAGGGAAATGTTAGCTCTTCACAGAGAAGTAAGGGTTCCTAGTGCCCATGCCCTCATCAGGGCTCAGAGCAGGAGGCCAGCTAGCAGAGACCTGGATGGAATTCCCACTGGACATTTGGTGCTCAAACCATATCTGGACTTTGAAGTCAGGCTCCTAGTTTCAGAAATAAATACAAGACACTGTTCCCTGGGTTTGTTCCCTAGAAGGTATGGAGAGTTGGGAACAGCACCCCACCGTCCTTTCCCCGCCACCATTCCCTCCTGGAGTTTTTGTTCTAGGAACTGGATCCTTGTTTTTGTTCTGTCTTTCCTTCAGGGAGGACTTGGACCAGGAAGAGAAAGCCAAGTTTGGGGAGTACTGCAGCGGAGAGGATGGGAAAGGCCGGGAGTGGTTCGCACGCTTTGTGAGCGCACAGGTGAGTGCAAGGCCCAGGGGGCTGGGTGGGGGAGGGTGTGGGGGGCATGGAACCAACAAGCTGGCCAGTGCCACTGCTACTGCGGTGAAGAGAGTGGAGGGTGCAAGCCAGTAGAAAGAAGTCAAGGACAGCTAAGGCAGAATTTAACGGTCTCCCCTGACTGGAAGCTCTCCTTTGAAAGGCAAGCTTCAGAAGCCCTCCCCGACCCACACACATTTTTTTTTCTAGAGACTAGCATGTGGGCTATGTCCATGCACATTCTTATTAAATAACCTCTAGCGTTCAAATTTTGCAAAAGAAAGCATAGTCAAAATTGTGAAAACCATCAAAACCAAAGGTATTGAGAAAGCTTAGGAAAGAGTCGCATCTTGTATGTTTCTACTGTAGGGATGTACTCTTCAGAGAGAAATTAGAACATGCAGAAAAAAGTAATTAACAAACCCAGGAATAGCCAGTGATGTCATTTGGGGTTCTGTCTCTCCATACTTCTCCCATGGGGGAACTGGATGTGAAGTTTCTTTATGAAATCCTGTGAGGATGACACAGAATACCTCTGGGGTCCAGTGCAGAAGGCCCTGGGGAGCTCCTGTGTCCGCCCAGAGTGCTGCTCCAGGGGAAGAGGCCATTGGGGCCCTTCCAAGTGTATGGAATGTGCAGAGTGACAAGTCCCACTGACATGGCTGGTTCTTTCTGCACAGCGCTGCAAGTCCAAGTGTGTGTCGGAGCCAACCTTCTACCGCCTGGTGCAGTCCTTCGCAGTGGTCCTGTTTGAGTGAGTAATGGCCTCTCCACAGCCTCCTGCAGCTGTCCTTTCCTCCTTTCCCACCCCCAACGAGCCAGCTGTGAGTAATGCCCACAACAGCTGGCACCCACTCAGGGCTAGAGTCCGTGACCAGCATCTTCTGGGAGCAGAGTAGTGGGCTCCCTCCTGCCTGATGGGAAATGAGGTCGTTCGGTTTGCCCTCCTCATTCACAGTCCAGAGTCTGTGACTGGACTAGTAGAGTTTCTTCTTCTTAAAGCTTCTTTCTCTCCTTTTGTTTGCTGAACTGATGAGTTGAATGGCTGTGTGACTATCCCATTAGTATCTGGCTGTAATCTTTAGCACACTGCAGGACAGTAAAACAGTCCCTTTTCAGAGTAAGAATGATACTCAGTGTGCCACTGTCCTTGCATGCAGTTGTTTGTTTTGATTTTCAACAAGTGGTATGAAAGGCGTGAGTATGTATCCACTTGTGACTTACAGGCGCTGCCCCTGAACCAGGATTAGGGACTCCTGGGGTCTTAGGAGTTAGTTATACATACTCCTACCCCACCCAACTGCTGAGTCTGAGCCTGGGGTTATCTAGTGGTTCATGTCCTTACAGCCCCTCCAGGGGACCTGAGGCTCCTGTGGGGGACAGCACTGAACATCCTGATGCGCCCTGAGAAACAGCAAAGGCCGAATGGTCTGCATCAGTGGTGTGGGACCAAGGCCTGAGGAGACTTCTGGTCCTGCCCCTGCTGGGGTGCACTGGGCTGAGCTTCCTGGGCCCTGATTTGCTCTTAATGTGAAAGAGAGCAGGCCGAGGGCCACAGACGCCTTCCTACACCCCAAGCATGGCCATGCACCTGCAGTAGCGACCAAACTGAGGGCCGCGAACACTTTCCCACACCTAGAGCCCAACCATGCACCTACAGTGGCTCTCCTGACCGCTGTTCCCCTGTGGCAGCATCTTGGTACTGAGGCTTCCCAAGCACTTGGTCCTGCTTCTCTAACTTGTAAGGGGCTCCATGCTGTGGAGGGAGGTGCACGCATTTGATCCCAGCAGAGGCAGTGGGCTCTAGCCAGCCAATCTTGCTCCATCCAATCAGATGCCACCAGATGGACGACTTCGGGCCTGCCAAGAACCTCATGACCATGTGTTTCACCTACTACCATCTGGGTGAGTAAGCCTGAACAGAGCAGCCACCCTGGGATGGGAGCTGGGTACCGGCATGAAGGGGAACTTCCTTAATAACAGCAGGGGCTGTGCGGCTTCCAGAGAGAAGGAATTGATGGTACTGGGAGGAGGACAGCAGGCATGAGACTCCTGGTGTGGGAGGAGACGTGGGATGCACTTGGGGTCAGGGCATCGCTGTCCCTGCAGGAGGCAGGAGTGCTATGTGTGGGGTCTCAGCTTTCTGCCCCAGCAAAGCAGGATTCAGAGCTGTCTATCCTGGGCAGCAGCCTAGGATTATATCCTGGGAAGAGTCCAGGGTGACTGGGGATGACCAAGCAACGATACAGAGCCCTGAAGTCTCTTTTGGCTCATGGTGTTGAAAGGGCCAGTGAGCGGGAGCTCTGGGTGTCTTGTGTGAGCCTGCAGCCAGCCAGAAGAGACCAGTTCAACTCTTCAGGGAGGGTGCTGAGCCCCTCCCTATGGAGACCTGGGCATGGGGAATTGAGTAGTCCCTCACAGCCTGCTTTGTCACTATTGCGCCACTCCCATGGTGAAGCCCCTCCCTCTGATATGCTCCAGATCTCCTGCTCCCAGCATCCCCAAATGGTCTGATTACTATGGATCATGGCGGGCTGTTTGCTTGCTGGCCACCACCAGTCAAATGGGAAGGTTCATTCTGTTCACCCACTCAGAGTCCATCATGGTTTTCTTTGTGGGATTATTTCCACTCATTGCTCTAAGGAAGGAATTCTGGAATGCCCATCCACCTCTCCCCATCCCTTCTTTCCTGTACTTACCTGGCAAAGGCCTATCCCAGATGCCTTTGAGACAGGTCTGAGTCTCCACCCTGTACCCCTCCCAGGGCAGCCGCTTCTCTCCTGTTGCCAGTCTCTCAGACCTGCTGTGTGGCTCTCAGTGTAGACCTCTCTTATCTTCTTCCCAAATGCCAGCTCCTTCAGGCCACCTCTCCCCTCCCCGTGGTTCTTGTCCACTTCTCTGTAGTCGGTGCTTACTGAACACTCCAGAGAGGCCTGGCCTTCCCTTGTCTGGGGAGCTTACTAAGCCAGCTGCTCCTGACCACCCTGCTGAGGAGATCGAGGGCAGCACCCCTGTCCTGCAGTCCCCAGGAAGCCCTTCAGGCATGCTCCCTCTCCTGTCAGAGCTGCAGACCTGTCAGAGCTGCAGACTGCTTCTTACTCCATTTCTCCCCACTTCCAAGGCAAGCCGCACCTGCCCCCTACAGAGCCCAGAGAGAAGCCAGCAGGCAGCATTGACTCCTACCTGAAGTCAGCTAACAGCTGGCTGGCTGAGAAGAAGGACATTGCTGAGCGGTTGCTGAAGAACACAGAGAATGTGAAAGGCTTCTTCGGGGGACTAGAGACCAAGCTGAAAGGACCACTGGTCAGGAGAAATGAGTGAGTGTGTGTGCCTGTGCACAGGGCTTTCTGAGATGGATTTGGGAGGAGCAGTGGCTCGCCTAGTCTTGGCCCTGCAGCTGTCCCTGAGTCACACAGCTGCCAGCCCAGCACGACTCTGCACGAGTTTCCCATGGCTTCCGCATGCTGTCTGCTCATTGACATGCAGGGGCCAGGAACCATGTTTCCTGGGCTGACAGGACCATACAGCTTTGTCATTTGCCATCAGGAAGTCGGACACTCTGTCTCCTTCCTTCTTCCTGTAACTGCCAGGCAAGTTAACATGAGCAAGACCAGGAAGGCCTTGGGTGCCGAGGCCTCCAGGAGAGGCTGCTCTGTCAGACAGAGGATTTGTTGTTTTATTTGAGACAAGGTCTCTGTGTGGCTCGGGCTGTCCTAGTTTGATATGTAGACCAGGCTAGCCTTGAGCTCACAGAGATCCTGTGATCTTGAGCTCACAGCCACCAGACTTGGCCTCAGAGAGCTCTTGAGATGAGTGCATTGGTCACAGCAGTGCTGAAGCTGAGACACTTTGAAGAGAGGAACAGCAGTACAAGGGAACCATCCAGGGCCCTTGCTGCTTGAGGCTTGGTTGTAGCCAGGGTACATGACCTATTCCTCTATGTCCACACAGTAGGCCCACAGAATATGGTGCCATGCAGTCTCAGCACCACAGGCCTCAGTCCCCCGACCTGCCAATTGCCACCGTGTCACTGACCCCTCGACCTCTGTTCAGAGGAGCTGCACAGAGAAGTAGGCAGCATGTACATATGCGTGGCTTGGGCTCCTTCTCACTGCTGTGTGCTCTCTCTCTCTCCCTCCCTCCCTCCCTCCAGGGAAGATGAGAGCAAGCCTAGGGACAGACAGGCGAAGACTGGTAAGAACAAAGCTCCCTGGGCTGCTAGGGGGTGGGGCCGTAGAGAGATGGGGCCTGTGACAGGGTGGAGCCTGGGGGTTGATGCCTGGGATGAAGGGATGCCTGAAAGTACCGGAAAAGGAAGGCGGAGCCTACCTCTCTAGTAATCAAGGCACACCAGTCAGGTCTCTTAAACTGGCTCACCGTTAGCCAACAACAGGAACAAGCAAGTTGCCTTTCTAAGCAGACTGTGCAAACCCTTAACCCCAGGGGAGTAAAAGCAGCTGTTAGAGGGAGGGCGCCACTTCAGGGACCACACAGGGAAGAAGCCCTTAAAACTAAGGCTAGCAAAAAGCTTTTTGGAATTTGGACAGTGTAACTTGATGACTTGGGAGATGCAGGCCTGTAGGATCTGCCCACCACGGGGAGCCCAGCCCAGGCTACCCTCAGATCTCCTTACTCCTACAGTGACAGTGATCAGCCCCGAGGATGAGCAGAAGGGGGAGAAGGTTTACCTGTACACCCACCTGAGGCAGCAACCCATCTGGTAAGGCCCATCTACACTCTGCCCATCCAAACCGGCACAGCAGCTGCCCAGCCCTCAGCTGCCTGTGTCTCCAGCAAGGTCGGTGGCCATCCTCACCTCCAGGGTAGTCACAGCGAAATGATAAATACCAGCAAGTGTTCATAGGGATGGGAAGACATAGGACTCTCCATGGGGACCATTGTGGAAATGCCTGGCAGCTCTCCAGGGGCTAACCGAGTAGCCATGTGAGCAACCGGTCCATTGTGGGCCCAGGCATGTTCCCACAAGGAAATCAGTAGGAGCTCATAGCACACTGGTCAGAACAGTCACAAATGGACAAGGCCAGCTGGCTCAAACGTAAGCATGAGGTGGTCTTTCCCCGTTATGAGCTGTGGAGTAAGTCTGCACCGTTCACTACACAGTGGCCCACCCACAAGACCTTGTACTGGTGAGAGAAGGCAGCCGCAGAAGAGCGTGAGTCATCTGATGCTGTGTGGCTCCTATGCTAAGGCCGACTGGCTCCTATGCGGCTGCAGAAGTGCTCTGGGCTTAGACCCAAGGGAAGCTGTACAGTCGAATATACTTAACAATCACTGAGTCGAAATCCGTATTTATTTATTCAACTTTCTAAATGATTAGTATGCGTGCGTGGAATGTTTTGCTTGTATGTGTGTCTGTGCACCATATGTGGGCCTGGTGCCCTTGGAGGCTAGACATGAGCACTGGACCCTAGAGCTGGAGTTACATTCCAGAGAATTGTGGGCTGGGAATCAGCGGTCAGGTCCTCTGGAGGAGCAGTGAGTGCTCTTAGCTACTGAGACATCTCTAGTCTCCGACACACCTTATTGAATTCTGTTGTGCCAGGGCTGTCTGCAGTTCCATGTTACTCGGTAACTCCATGGGCTATAAATTATATCTTAATGTTATTGTGCGTGTACACACCACACACACACACACACACACACACACACACACACACACACACACAC
>JANHMN010000018.1:43804709-43818708 GCA_030674055.1 Rhabdomys pumilio
ACACACACACACACACACACACACACACACACACACACACACACACAACCAGGAGCTGTGCTTTGAATGTGTTCCCCCAAAGGCTCATCTGCTGGCACCCTGGTGTGGTGAATTTAAGATGCAGGGAACCGTAGGAGTGAGGTCTACTGCAAGGGTCTGCCGGGCACGTCAGGAAGGAATCCAAGTTGTTACCACACTTTTAAGTCAGTTCTGCAGAGTGGGTTGGGAAGCAGGGCCACCCTGTGAACTTGGCTTTTCCTCTGCCATCTTGGGGTACAGCCAGGGAGTTTTACCAGTACAAGGCTATTGAGATCCTCCAGCCATAAAGCTTAAGTCAAATAAATATCTTCCTGTATCATTGTGTTAACTTCAGCCGGTGTTAGCACAAAACAGACTGAGGCGGCAGCAGGTAGGAGCCCTGGTAGCTCCATCTCACGCACCAGCGAGGAGCAGCTCTAGTGTGGAACAGAACGCCCCCTCCCTCAAAGGTCACAGTCCAGTAGGGATGGATATGTGGCTGAAAAGGGCCATGGGCTGGGTGGAGGCTGGCAGAGGTCAGCACAGGGAGGCTGGACCTGAGTCAACTGGAGATGCAGTGCAGCACAAGGGAGGGGCTCATTGCATCTGTGTTCCCTCAGTGACTGTGCTGGGCCCTCGGGTTCCTGGAGCCAGTGTAACAAAGGGCCAGAAGTCACTCTTGGGGACACTGGGCCACATGGTCTCTGTTCTCCCACTTGCTATGCAGTGGAGTCAAAGCCGCCACGTGGAACCTTCCTGTGCAGATGTGGGCCATAGGAGAGCCCTGGTCTTCTACAGGAAGAGTGGTCCGTGTTCCTGTGGCTATGCTCCTATGACTGCCGTGAAGCGTGGCTGCTGGCTTCCTATGTTGCTGAGGAGACCCTGCTCAGCAGAGCAGGGGTCTAATTGTCCACTGTCTCTTGGGAGCTGCACTGGCCTCCACTCCTCCCCTCAGTCCACCTGCCTGAGCAGCTGAGCCAGCCGGCCCACTCTATCTCCCCACAGGCCTTTTCAACTCTTCCATTCCCTGGTCAGGTCCCCAGGTCTCAGGCTTCCCAGACACTCAGGAGATGAGAAGCTGTTGCTTTGGGTGTGAAGGGAAGAGAGGACCTGGGTAGATCTTTACCACGTCTCGTTCTGCAGGCATACACTGAGGTTCTGGAATGCGGCCTTTTTCGATGCTGTCCACTGTGAGAGGCGGAAGCGATCCCCCACCACCAGGTAGGAGCCAAGAGTGTCCCCTCCAACCCTGGGGGAGAGGACCAAGTCTTGGCTCAGTCTCCCAAGTAGTCCTTGGGAGACAGCAAAATGGCTGAGCTGCTGTTGGTGGTTTCTTCCACCCGTGTGTCCCAGAGCCCTGCAAGCTGCCTGAGGGGTCAGTGCTCAAAGCTTTGGGGGCGGATGCTCAGCTTGCATGGTGCTTCTTGTTCTGGGGCTCTGGCATGATATGGCCTGATCCTCCTTAAAATGCTACCTCTGCCCAAGGGAGACCACTGGCCTCCACCCCACCTCTCTGTTCACTGTTAGAACCAGGCCTGGCCGTGCAACTGCCCCCTGGGCCCATTGCTGAACGTAAGCAGACCTTCCTAGCTGTGCCCAAGATAGCCCTGCTCCTCACACACCCTGTGGGACCCTGGTCAGAAAGCATGGGAAGCAGGAAGGGCTTGTCCCCAAGAATAGAGGCCTTCTTTGTGTGGAACGGGCACAGGTTGCTACCCACCCAGTCAGCTACGAGGCAGCAGCAGTCCCTGTGGAAGCCAGGCCGGCCCTACTGGACCACCAAGTGTGAAACTTTGTAGCCAGTATTTCAGAGCTTCAGTTGACTATCACTAGGGAGGCCCCGGGCCTTTTGCTGTGTTGGGAGGGAGCAGATGAGCAGAGCGTCATCTGGCCAAGGCTCCTCTGCTGGCAAGTGACTGAGGTAGAGCACTTCGTCAGAGGAACAGCTGAGGCCAGGGGGAATGAGCTGGCTTGCCTAGAGTCCCATGATTGTCTGGTGGGACTGTTTCCTGGGGAAGCAGAGGGAGCATGGGGTGGGCAAGGCCCTAGACTTGCAGAAGGCCCTGGGGAGAATTCCACTCTGTCTGGAGGCTGGGCGGCCTCCAGGCAAGCCACTGGCTTCTTGCTGAGCTCTCCCGGCTCCTAGGGATCTGTCTGTTCTGGGTTCCCTTCTCTCTCTGTCCTCTCTGCTTGTTCTTTTCCATCCACATATCTTGCATGACTTTGACATGTGCCTTTGTTTACCTGTTTCTGCTGCCGCTCCAGAGGGGATGCCGCAGAGCAGGAGGAGAAGAGGTGTGTGTCCACGTGACTTTGCTCCATTTACAGCTCTGGGGTTTTTCCAAGGCCTCTGACAGGAGGGGAGGGTGCCCCTGGGGGAGGCATGGCCTGTGCTAGGTAGGCTGTTGACAGGGCATGTCCCAAGACAGATAGAGCTTGCCAAGACCAGAGCACCCCAAGATAGTCAGAAAACAGAGCACTGTGAGCTATTCCAAGAGGCAGCATGACACTGTCCATGGGCCCTCTGCACCTGGGTCAGACACCAGAATTCCACTTGTGTGGAAGTGGAGGGTTGGAGTGGAGAAGCTTCTTGTTTACAGTTCCTCCTCACACTCTCACTGGAAGGGAGTGTCACCTGATCTAGGGTCACATCGAAGGACAACTACCCCCTCTTCTTCAGCCACTGGGTGATCAGAAGAGCTGGGTGGTGGGTCCTTTGAAGCAAAGATGGGCTGCTTTTGAGCCTACATGGAGTCTGGTTCATGTTTCCCAGAAGCCTCTGTGACACATATTTAGAGTAAAAGCCACACCCACTCATAAAGAGTTGTGAACCCAGGTAGGTTTCCTTGGAGCCTGGGTGTGCATCATATTTCGTGGTTCCCAGCTGTGCTACTCTGATGACCCTCACTGCTGTGACTTTACAGTAGCTCTGAGGGGCATCAGCCTGGCATCCCCTCACAGTAGCAAGTCTCCACCATCCCTCAGAGAACGCTAAGACAAACAAACCATCTTCCTGGGAACATCTCAGGCCCGTCATAGCCTCCTCAGTCAACTGAGCTGGCTCGTGCTGCTGGTCCAGTGGTCTATTCTGAATCCAGCTGAAGAAACTGCCAGCTGCCTGGACCTCATAAGCCTCCTCACTGGAGCCCAAGAAGCTAACTGGCCAGCACAGGCCTGCTTGAGAGTAGCTTGGCTCCCCCTGCCTCCAGCAGCCATCTTTTTCAGTGATCTCTGCCAACTGCAGATACCCTTCCATCCCTCAGTCCCAGAGGTTTCCATCACGTGCTGGACACACAGACACACACACACACACACACACACACACACACACACACAAGCATAGATATGTGATCAATGTTTCATGGGTAGGACATTGAAGGGGCCTGAACTCAGCTCCCAGGAAGTAGCTAAATAGCAGGCACCAGCCAGGCTTAGTTCTCATGACCACTCTTTTGTCAGAAGTTAGGGCACACCTTAGTTTTAGTCCTTTCCACAGGAAGGAGAGTCACTTTCTCATGGGGTCAGCCATGTAGGATCAGGGCTGGTATGCCACACTCAGAGAGTACTGTACTCTGGTTGCTGGGTGGTACACAGTTGTTAACACCTTAACAGCCTCACAGCAAGCGTTAGAAGGCTGCACTGCCCCTCCAGTGCATTCTGGGATTTACAGGTGTGCTGCCTGAGCCTGCAGGGGCCGCAGGTGAACTCTATCCTGCTGAGCTGTGGCCTGGGCCAGGAGGAACCCGGCCTGGGCTTCCATCCCTTTGCTTTGTTCTCTCCCTCCTTTCCTTCTGCTTTTCCACGACTGACCTCTCCTTCCTCCATGCTCCGTCTTATCTCCCTGTGCTTTAGTCTTCTCTCAACCTTACTTTAGTTAGCCATCCATCCTGAGGCTTTTCTTTCGAGGAAGTGGGCCACCGTGAGCTTCCCCTCCTCTCTGAAGCTGTGTATGAGCACCAGGGTCTGACTTCACATGGGCAGTGAGCACAGGCACAGGGGGCCTCCAGGCCCTCTGAGGAGATGGCCGCTCCAGGAGTCTCACCAGGAAGGGGAAAAGCCAGGGTGCTGTGTGACACGTGATGGTCTTTCTGAGGTAGTGGCAGAGGTGTTAGCATATACACCTTCCTGTCCTCCTGGGCCTTCCCTCTACACAGGCCGGGTGGATGCCCCAAAGAACACCCCAACATTACCCAAGTACCCATCCCATACTACCTGCTCAATGCAGAGAACAGAAAGTTCTTAGAGACTGTCCACCACTTCACTACCCTCTAGAGTTGGGCTCTAGAGTTGGGGCTGGCTTCATAATGGCCACGTGGACACAGGCCAGTGCCAGGGAGCCTACAGGAAGTGTGGAATGTCTTCTCCATGGTATGTGGGGCAGGAAAGAGCCATGTTGTGAGGCGGACAGAGTCTGCGTGGAAGGAACATTGTGGCTGTCATATTCTCAGGCTCCCCATTCTTATGTCTCCTGTAGATGCTGCCTTGTGTATCTGGTCTCAGGACACCAGGCAAGGTCCTAGCCCCTCTGAGTTTTCTGGCCCATTAGGTGGACCAAATCCTTGGGAAGGCTGTGAGTGGCCAAGGCCCTCCCAGGTCTCCAGGACAATAGGATGTTGTTGGCTTTGTTTGGGGCAGGGAAGAAATGTCTAAAGGTGTTTGGGGCTCCTCGGCAAGTGACAGGCTCGGGTAGAAATCACCTGCCAAGGCAGACCCCTATGTGTCCAAGAGGCAGTGCAGACTGTCAGCGCCACAGAGCAGGGAGGGAGGGTCCTAGGCCATTCTGAAGCCCATCCTGTCCTTCCTGTGTCCACAGGGAGAAATGGTGCCACATGACCCAGGAAGAACGGGATGACAGCCTACGCTTCAATGAGAACATCACCTTCGGGCAGCTGGGGTGAGAGCCAAGCTGTAAAGCCAGCTGGGGTCACCTACCAGGACAGGGGTGGCGTAGTGGGTCTAACGTCTTAGGAGCACAGGGCTGGGAGCTCAGTCCTCCTCTACATCATGAGGGGCACAGTCCAGTTAAGAGGTATGGGTGACATTTTCACCTGATACTGCTCCAGGTCCCAGCCATCCCCCTGTGTTAGAGCCCAGTATCTTGGCTCTCTCTTCTGGGCTGGCAGGAGGGTAATGGCCACGGGTGTTTTTCCTCTAGCACGTTCACCCACAACATGCTGGCCTTTGGCTTGAACAAGAAGCTATGCAGCGACTTCCTGAAGAAGCAGGCTGTAATCGGCAATCTGGATGAGGGTGAGCTGTGCTGGGGGCGTGGGGAGCCAGAGCAGCCCCTCTACACTGGGGCTTCCCACCCTGTCAGAAGGAGGGCATCTGTCACAGAAACCTGCCTTCTTTCCCGAATCCATGGAGCGTATACTCTGGCTGTGCAACTGGAAGTTTTTTCTGCTGAGGGATGGTGGGTGGCATGTAACACAGCCAAGTCAGAGATGGGCCTGGCACTCTGTGTCACTTGTGCAGAGCAAACCCCGGCCACAGTTGGTACCTTCTAGAGTGCCACTTGTTTTGCCTCGCACCATCAGGGGCAGCATGGCGGAGAGTTGGGGATTCTGAGCTTTCCCAGAGTCTTCCTCTGTCTCACTCAGAGCCTCTGGTCTCAGTGCTGCCAGTCCAGCACTACAGCCAGGTTTGCTGCTGCTGCTTCCCCTGGGTCGAGGCCTGATACGTACACCTATGTTCTGATGAACCAGTCACTCGTCCCCAGCCAGGAAGAGAGACTGTGAGCATAAGGACGTCTGTAGCCATCGGGTGGCCTCAGTGCCTCACCCTCTCCAGGCAACCATCAGAGCTCAGCACGCCTTCTTTTGACTGCTTGGGGCCACATTCTGCACATACCATTCCTGTAAAATCCATGTTCCTGGGAACAAATGCCCACTTCCATGTGTGTGTTCCTGGAGACATGCAGTGTACTGGTGACAGAGCCAGCAGCTTCGTCTCTGACCTGTGTACAGACTGAGCCAAGCCATTCCTGAATGCCATCTCCTCTGGAATAATCCTGTTCTCTTTTCCAGAGCAATACAAGCTGCTAAGTGACCACATCGAGCAAATGGCCACGGAGTAGGGGATCAGCACTTGCTCTTCTCCCAGGAGCTGTCACCCCAGTGATGACCCTGCATGACACCAGCAGCACCCAGAGCCGCTCCTTGCTGCCCTAGAACTAGCAGTTAAAAGACTCCAGAAGCCTGTCTCCCCCTGCCTGTGTCTGCTCTCCCTCTATGTATAAGGTGTCCCTTGGGTTACACAGCTAAACATAAGGGACCACCTAACCCCCCCATCCTTGAGCACCAGGCTTATGAGATGAGACGGAGGGTGGAGGAAGAGGCCATGAGGTATGGTCCCCCGAGTTCCTGCTGAGAGCCAGGGACATGTGGTCACAGAGGTGCAGGAGGGGATCCACACAGCTGTAATGTGAGGACAGAATCAGTACTGGGAGTGACAGCCTGCCACTCCCTGCCACAGGACTTCTTGTGAGCATAAGCTGTATAGAAGGACCATGGAGCCTTCCTGAAAGGTCTTGGCTGTCTGCTCTTCTCCACTTCCTCATGGGACAGGAACTGAAAGAGAACTCAAGGGTTGTCACTTTCCTAGGGGCCTGAGCGTTCTGCCAGCCACAGCCATGCCTCAGACTCAAGAACTCCGTCAACAGAACCTATGGACGGTGTATTCAACACAGTCTCTTCTTCAGTAGCACAGAAAGTCCCTCAGCTCCCGGGCAGCAGCAATATATGTCATGGGGTGCAAGAAGCGTGGGGAAATGTTTATCAGCAGCTCTGGGGGGACAGCCTTGCTAAGAGCAATGGTTCAGCCGGAGCACACAGAACAGATCTGAGGGAGGGAGGAAACCACGGGGAAGCAAAGTTGCCTGGTAGCTCCAGCCCACAGTCCTCTCCTTCTGAAAGACCCACAGTGATCTGCCTCCTCTGCATCCTTGTACCAGGTCTGACCCTCAGCATCCAGCGTGCTGGTCCAGAGCTGCTGTTCCCGTCCGCCCCTGTGGCCTTGGCCTCTTCTGTGCCAGCCATTCTGGTCACTGACCTAGAACTAGGCCTGCAGGATCTCCTGTCACCCTGCATCACCTCATCCTTCTCTGTCCCTCAGCCTTCAGTCACATTTAGTCACAGTCTGCCTGTGAGCACAGTGCTTCTCTTCTGATATCTGTGGACTCAGCTGGTGTGGGCGAGCCTTTCCTGTGGGAAGAGCCTTCCTAGGATGCCCAAGGGAGAGCAGGATAGGCCGAGCTATGGAATGTGCATTTCCTGGATGTTGGGGTGACCGAGGCAGTACATCAGTCACTGAGCTACTGAAACAAATGCTGACAGGCAGATCAGCCCCGATGGCTTAGTATGCGGCAACTAGTAACCCTGACCCAGCATTAGGATCCTATAACCGTGCCTGTCTCCACTCCGTGTTTTAGGGAAGTGACATAAAGTGAGATCATCCTTGCTATGTCCTGCTGTCCTTTCTAGAGCCTTCCTCAGCTGTGTGAGCATGGTAGCCACTCCTTGCTCCTCCCATTCTTGCACTGGCACGAGTTCGGGTGTAGTAGGACATGACTCCGAGGCGCTGTGAGATGCATTGTTCTTGTACGGCAGCACCTGTGGTCTGACCTCTGCTTTGCCCTCGTGCCGCCACGAACCGCCTTAAGGGGAAGTGTGCCAATGGTTACAACATAGACTTCAGAAGTGACTTGAGACTGTCCCTACTGACCTTTTGAGATAGTCACTTAGGGAAGAAGGAAGGATGGCTGTCTCTTGTCTGTCTCTTGTTATTATTGTTGCAGATCCAGCTCCGCAGTCAGAAAACTCTGACCCACGTTAGACCCACATGCACTGCTAAGGACATGGTGACCCTCTGGGGACAAGGCAGCCCTTGATAGAAGCAAAGCTTACAGGTGCCTGGAGGTGGTCCCACCATCGCCTGCAGATGTCTTCTGTTCACAGCTAGCTTTAGTGAGCATTTCCTGTCTGGGAGCCTCTGGCCAGTATCTCTGGGAGGCCACTAATCCACCCCTGAGGTACCCTCTCTTCCTGTCATAGCTTTCTCCTAGGGCCCACCAGGCAGGCACTCCTTGGCTCTCCTGCTGAGCCTGTGAACCACAGACAGTTCAGATTACCTGGGTGATTCCAGGCAGTATCTCCAGTCTTGGCTGGTAGTGGCCCAGATCTATGCGGGCCCTTAGCACACATTCAAACTGTCCTGGGTTATGATCTTCAAGGTGTATGAATCAGTTTCGAGTACATTATAGTGTTTGCCCTCACAGGGAAAAAAGAAAAGTCCCAGGCCAGTGGTGGGCCGCCACTCTGCTGTGTTCAGCTTTGTTAGGATACCGTGGGTGTTAGAGGCTGAGCACGGCAGCCTCCGGGCTACCTCTTCTGAGTGTCTAGACAAAGGCAGAGCCACATTGCGGTCCACTGAGAAATCTGCATTGTTCAACCTGCCAGGACTATGATTTTCCTCTTGTCTGAGACACAAAGAGACTGAGGAGCTCAGCATCTCAAGAGGTCCAGGGTCAAGGCTAGTTTTCAAGTTTCGTCTGCACAGGAAGGAGGTCTTCCTAGCTTGGGCTATTGTACGTCTGTAGTCCCTCACTCAGGAGCTGGGGGTAAGAGGATCAGGAGTTCAAGGTCATCCTCAGCTATATCAGGGGTTCAAAGCCAGCCTGGGCCCAATAAAACCTGGTCTCAGGAGGGGAAAAAAAAACAACTAATCAAATATGGTCCTAAGAATGCAGGGTGGGCTTAGAGTCAGAGCCCCAGCTTGAGACTTAGCCTGATGCAGAAGTGGGATTTACAGCCTTCCTTGTCCCTCCTCACCTGAGAGGAAGCAGTGGGTGGTCTGACCCTGTTTCTGCAGCCCAGGGACACAGGAGGCCTCAGGGACAGTGCTCAACTCTAGAAATACCTGCCACTCTAGGTCGCTAATGTGAGGGACCCAGGCTTCTGGGTGGGAAAGTATGTGGAAAGCGGAGGTATAACTGTGGTGACGTTAACAGTCCCAGGCCACAAACTCACACCCAACCTTGTCCTTCCTGGGTCGCACTGACCAGTTGTTTTCTGTTAGGAAGGAAAGGTCAGCTAAAACAGCTTTATTCCGGTTCCCAGACCACATTCAGCCAGGAGGCTTGAGAACTAGAGGAAGGGACTCTAAGAGGTGGCAAAGCCCCACAGCCTCAGGGAAATGACAGGACCCTCTCAGCAGAGATCCCTTGGCTCCAGGCTCCTGCCCCCTCCTCCCACCTCCCATCCCAGCTGCAGAGCCCTCGCTAAGGGCTGAGCTTGCCTCACTCATCTCTCACGCAGACCGAGCCTCACAGCACAGCCTCGGGTTTGCTTAGCTTGAGAAGCTGCATGTGGATGCCCATGTTCATGGTCCTCCCTAGGAAGTTGGTGATTTGAGGGACCAGCCTCACTGCAGACTCCAGGCTCTGACAGGTAGTGGCCTGGGCCCAGCTGCAAGCCATGCTCCCCTGAGAGCTATAACTGCAGAGACTTTGCACTTTATCTAAAAAGGACCCCTCCCTATGGATTGCGTTGGCTTTGACCCTGAGCTAAGGCTGGCCTTATCCCATCCTTACTCCTAGATGATGGGTGTGTTAATGAGGAGGAAAGAGACCCTGCCTGGGGAAGAAGGTTGGCTCACAGCCACCCTTGCAAGAAGTGCTGGTTTTGGGTCAAGAGCCCTGGTCAGTGACCTTGCATTGTGACTTCATGATAAAGATCCCTTGGGAGGGATGAGTTGGACATTTGACTGCTAGGAAGTACTAGAGGCTCAGCCAGCAGGCATGTATCGCCATGAATATTCGAGGACCTGGACAACGGCTGCCTCAGCTGTACCCGGTTTTAAATGCAGCTTTCTGTAGAGATCCTACCTGCAGTCTGTTCTTTCTTGGGGTCACACATCCATTTCTTGCCAGCAGCTCCCAGTGACGCTGTGTTTTGTATGTTAGTTATACAACTTTGTGTCCTGCCAGGTCATGTTCTAAAATTAAGGCTGAGAAAGGTGTGAGGTCGAAGTTCTCAGGCTGTTTCCTGTGAAGAAAAAAAAAAAAAAAAAGTGTATCTATCCATAGATATAGTACTTTGTCTTGTCAGGAGGTGAAAACTGAAATAAATTATCTTTTAAAAAGAAGTCAGATTAACTTATTTTCACATACCCATGAGGACTTCATGGGATACATAGTCACATCACTGGCCTTGCAGAAATAGATGCCCCCACCCAACTCTGACTTGCCTGACTAGACAGACTGGACACTAGGTTAGGGTTTGCCTGAGGACAGAGTGTGGCCTGCTACTTGGACATGATCATCACCTGTCATTGGGGCCAGAATTGGTGTCTGATACCTGTCATTTCCCAGGTAGGAGAGGGGAGTGTTTTGGCTCAGGAGGTAGGGTCAAGAGATACCTTGATGCCTAGGTGGTGACTAAGCCTGATGGCTCACCCAGGTTGTCTGTGGAACAAAATTGCAAATGACAGAGACATCTCAAGTCTAGGCCCCTGGCATGCTCGCAAAGTCCTCATTTTTCCTAAGGAGCAGATCCCCTAGATACCCTGAAAAGTGTGCCAAGGGCTTACTCTACACATGCTTCTTGTAGCCCCCACCTATTCTGTCTACCCCACTGCGGATTTCTGTGTGTCCACGGCCCCGTGGCCACTATATATATCATGACATGTCTGTGTCATGGCTGAGTTCAGTACCCATCTGCCAACTTCATGCACCAAAGAGTTAAGCCCTGGGGTGAAGAGCCTGCAGATGGCCTCTTGTGGAGGGCTTGGGCGGCAGCCACTCTGGGGACTCTGAACTTGCTGAGGGGGCATTTGGGCACAGATCTTTGTGCACATGGGAAGAATATCGTGTAGAATCAAAAGCAGACACTGGCCACAGAAACAGGAGCTGAGTGTGACTGCACCTGCCAGAGGCTGGACAGAGGTCTGCACGGCCCCTCCTTCCCAGCCTTAGGACCTCCGACACCCGACATAGCTTGTGGCTTACCCTCTGACTCCTGATGTAGCTTATGGCTTCCAGTGGAGAGGTCCATGCTTCTGCAGCTTTGACCTACCAGTTGGCAGTAATTGGCTGGGAAGACCTCAGAAACTAACCCACCATGCTTTTAGCATTAACACAAGTGCATCCACTCCTGTCCCCAGATGAAATCAGAAAACAGACAAAAGCATGGATGCCGTTGAGATTCATGTATCTTTTACTGACACTGGGACTGTGGGTCTGCAGATCAGCCTACTGTGCCGATAAAGAAAGCAAGGCCCCGGGAATCCCTGACCCGAGAACACAAGCAGAATGCACCAAAGTACAGGCCAGCCTGAGCCTTCCACCTGCCACTGGGATCCTCTTCCTAGTCTCGGTGTCTTTGCTGCTGTCCCTTGAGGTCCTCCAGGGGGATCTCCTCCACGGAGTCAGCCTCACTCTCCTCTTCATCTCCAGCCTCCTTCCCCTGATGTGCTGTGGTGCTCTGAACACTCTACATGGCAGAAAGAAAAGTCACAATTGCAGCATCCAGACCAGGAGTGACTGTGGGTTGGAGAGGTGGCTCTCCTATACCACTATAGAGAGTGACTACAGCCATGAGCTGCTAGGCAGGTGAGGCCAGGAGAGAGTGGGGCTGCCAAGCAGGGAAGGGGAGTTTGGAGCGAGCCCAAATCCTTCACTGTGCTTAGAAAAGACCCTCATGAAGCTCAGTCACAGACCCTTGCACTGGTCACCTCCCCTCACAACGGCCACCTCTCCACAATCATTACTTCCCCTCACTGTGACTCTGGGGCCACGTCTGCCCCAGCTACATCTTACTTGCAGGCACTGCCAGTTTCCCTGAGGTTGTTAGCCTAAGGCTGATGAGAGCAAACCTTTCCCAAGCTGACAGGTGACATTTGGTGCGTGTGCCTTATTCCTGACATCTGAGAAGTTCTGAATCTGCCTGTGGCCCAGGTGAAATAAAATCAGACCTGTCATCCTGCCAGAGCTCCCGCTGCCCCTCAGTGCACTCCCCTCGGTGTGCCTCTGAGGTGGTGAGCACAGCAGGTGGACATGGCAGTCCCCCCAAGCAGTGTCACTGCTGCTGCAGGTGTCAGCTGTCCATCCACTTCCCTGGTTTCTTCCCTTTGCCCCTCGATTAACTCTGGTGATACATAAATGCTCACCTGGCTGGCCAGAGGCCAGGGGACAGATGGGGCAGGGTTGGTGTCTGTGAGCAGTCGAGGTTCGCTGTGCCCATAAATTCCACGCATCTTGGCTCTGAAGTCCTGCCAAGGAAGGATCAGGGTGGCTGGACCCAGCTTAAAAGCCCAGGGATGAGGTAGGAAGCAAAGGTATGAGGCTATGAGGCATCTCTGGGCATTTCCTGTTTGCTATCTCATGGACCCCACAGCAGCCCCCTGAGGGGATGTTCTAATCCCAACCCCTTCAAAGAGATGGGAGAACTGAGGCCCAAAGACACTCGGTAACACTCACCCAGGAAAATGGCTGGTTGGAAATCACTCTCAACCCCTAAAAGAATCTGCAGAGCTGAGACTTGGGCTGCAAGCCTGTAACCCTGGGCACTGAGGAGGCTAAGGCAGGGGGATCGTGATTAAGGCTATCGTGGACCCTAGAGACGAATGAAACTTGAGAGAACATGGGGTTTTTCTGTAGCCTTCTGTGTGGTTTTATAGCTTATGTAAAAACCCTTTCATGGCTCTTTCATCTCCTGAGTGCCAGACTTAGTGGGTCACCTGTGGCATCCTGCCAGGAGCGTACAGAGTAACTTCCTCTTGTTCCCTTTCCCCAAGGCTTTCATGCTCCCCAGCTGCTGGCTGGTGTGAAAGATCCACCACGGGGAACCTGGGGCATACGCCAGGTTGCAGGCTTTGTAGGCTGCAGTTACCAGGCTCTGCACCCATAAAACCCCACACTGCCTCCCAAGGCGCCTTTCCCCCTGCACAGAGCCTGCATCTGCAGGACGGCTACCTCCACCATCATTTGCACACCGAGGAAGAGGCCTGTGAAATAGCCCTGCTCCAGACTGTGACACAAAGCTACAAGATAAAGCCACAGGTGATTGGCTCACAGCAGCAGGTTTGAGGTGAACTCTGCAGATGAAGCTTCTAATCCGTGTGGCTGGGGACAGTCAGTGCTTTGCACTGAAAATTGGCTGGGGACAGTCAGTGCTTTGCACTGAAAGCTGAGTGCCAGCCGCAGAGGCTTTTATCTCTGATGTTCCTCTTCAGTTCTGAATAGTCCTGCGGTGCTGAGCAGATGACATCCTGGGTAACCAGAGGAAGATTCCCCGACAGGAGTGACCCCCGGGCCAGGTGTTTGAAATAGCTCAGCAGCAGAACAAGCTACATAGAAACCCTCAAATGCACAGACAGCCCACGGAGGTGAGACCCACCTGCAGGTCTCTCTCCAGGTCGTAGTTCTCCAGGGTCTGGAAAGCGCTGGAATACACCTCCACCGCCTTCGCGTGGAAAACCATCTCGATGGTCACAAAGTCAGAGAAGATTCTCTGTGGGACAGAAGCAAATGTCAGTGTGGCAGCACCACAGGGTCACACCGTGGACCCCGAGTCTTTTGGGTTTTTGTTTTTGTTTTTGGTTTTGATTTTGGTTTTGGTTTTGGTTTTGGTTTTGTTTTTGGTTTTGGTTTTGGTTTTTGGTTGTTTGGTTTTTGGTTTTTGGTGGATTTTGGTGGGTTTTGGTGGTTTTTGGTTTTTGATTTGTTTGGTTTTTGGTGTTTTTGGTTTTTGGTTGGTTTTGGTTGGTTTTGGTTGTTTTTTTTTTATTTTTGGTGTTTTTGGTTTTTGTGGTTTTGGTGTTTTTGGTGTTTTGGGGTTTTGGTTTTCGTTGTTTTGGTTATTTTTGGTTGTTTTGTTTTTGGGTTTTGGTGTTTTTGATGTTTTTGATTTGGTTTTTGGTTTTTGTTTTTTGTTTTTTGGTTCTTGGTTCTTGGTTCTTGGTTCTTGGTTCTTGGTTCTTGGTT
>JANHMN010000018.1:43823855-43868043 GCA_030674055.1 Rhabdomys pumilio
GGGTGCTGAGGTGGGGATGCTGAGGTGGAGATGCTGAGGTGGGGATGCTGAGGAGGGGATGCTGAGGTGAGGGCACTGAGTTGGAGGTGCTGAGGTGAGGGCGCTGAAGTGAGGATGCTGAGGTGGAGATGCTGAGGTGGGGATGCTGAGGTGGGGATGCTGAGGTGAGGGTGCTGAGGAGGGGATGCTGAGGTGAGGATGCTGAGGTGGGGTGTTGAGGTAGGAGTGCTGAGGTTGGGAAGCTGGGTGGCACTCAACTGCCCAGCGTGGATCTGAAAGCTTCAATTTTCCCACTAGTTAGACCAAGAAAGGGTGCCTCATACTGGAAATCCTGACACCCAGGAGGCTGAAGCAGGAGGCTGGCCTCGAGATCCAGGCCAGACTGTGCTACAGGCTGATCTTGTCCCCACCAAAAGGACAGTGAGCATAGGCAGCCATCTGGGCAATCATGTGACATCTCCATGCACCCTGAGAGAAGCATAGCTGCCTCTTGCAGGGACAGTCACCCTCTGTCCCAAGAGCTTGCACCTGCTTGATCATGTGTGGGTGTAGCAGGAACTGTCTGTCATACAACCTGTGCTATATGTACCCCTCTGTAATGCTGAGCCACAGGGGACCTGAGCATTCTTCTCTGCCAGTCAGACAGGGTGTTTCTGAAAAGACATCGATTGTTCCACCTCCTTTATCCTCTGGACCGCACCCAGGAATCTATGGCCCTCATGGGGCTCCCAATAGTGGCTTCTGACACCTCGAAGCCTTCCAGCTCTCTATCCTGTCACCAGCATGACCACAAGGGGAGGGAATGTCCCTCACTCCTGACCGAAGCTGCCATGCTCACCTCTGCCTGCCGATAATCCTGCACTTTGGCCAGATCCTCGGCGAAGTCTCGAACGGTGGCCCGCAGCTTGGGGTTCTCCGTGTTAGCGAAGTCTATCAGCTGCTTCACCAGCTGGTCAGCCTTGTCACGCAGCCGGGCCGTCTTGCGCGTGTAGGAGGCCAGCAGTGAGCAGAACTGACCGAAATACCTCTCAGCATTTGTCACCGTGTTCTCCATGGCCCTCACCTGGCTGTCCCTGCGTGGGGGTGATAGCGCTAAATACAGAAAGGCCATGGTCACCGGAACCACCATACCTGCCTCTCCTGTGTGCAAGCATCTTCCAAGCGCCTGGTCCCTGGGCAGTTCTAAGGGATATCTTGGGCCCAGTGAGGCAGGAGGCAAGACCTGCCTATGATCAATGACTGAGCAAGAGTGGATGAATCAGGTGGGGCCTCTGATTAAACCTGGCTTATATCCCTGGGGCTTGCGAAGGACTGCAGCATCTCACACCACTATACCAACTGCAGAAGCTTCTCCTCCAGCCCCCTCCACTCCCATGGGTCCATCCCATACTATCTGATCTTTCTTCTTAGAAGCTTTTGGGTTAAATGAACGACTCTTTGGGAATCTATTTGAGGATGACAGATAATTGAAGAGTCTGGAGAAATGGCTCAGTGGGGGTGTGGTGGGGGACACCACACAAGCATGGAGCCCCGAGTTCAGATCCCCAGCACCTGTGTTAAATAGCAGGGAGGAGCTGAAGAGCTGGCTCAGTGGTTAGCGTGTCTATTGTTCTTGTAGCTAAACCCAATTTCAGTTCTCAGGTTCACAACCAGCTGTAACTGCAGCTCCGGGGACTCTGACGCCCCGCAGGCCTCCACAGACACCTGTATCCTGTGCACAAATCCACCTCTGTATGTACATACACACATTGCATACTGGGCGTGGTCAGGCATGCCTTTAATCCCAGAACTGGTGAGGCAGAGAGAGGCAGATCTTTGTGAATTTGAGGCCAGCCTGGTCTACACAGGGTTCCAGGACAGCCAAGGACTACATAGAGAAACTCCACCTCAAAACAGAAAACAATGCAAAATTCTCTCTCTCTCTCTCTCCCTCTCTCTCTCTTTCTCTCAAAAAAGGGGGGGGTCAGGAATGGCTCCTACATGCACCTGTAATGTAACTCTAACATTGTGGGGCACGGAGACAGGAGGATGCCTGATTTGCTCTCTGCCAGCCCAGCTCCTGATTCAGTGAGAGATCCTGTCTCAGTAAATAAGGCAGAGAGCAACAAGGGACACCCAGTGTCCTTCTCTGTCCTCCGCGCAGTGTGCACAGTGTGTTACACACACACACACACACATACATAATTGATTTATACATACAATTATATTATAATTAAATTTATACTCAATTTTTTTTTTTTTTTTTTTTGGTTTTTCGAGACAGGGTTTCTCTGTATAGCCTTGGCTGTCCTGGAACTCACTCTGTAGACCAGCTGGCCTCGAACTCAGAAATCCGCCTGCCTCTGCCTCCCAAGTGCTGGGATTAAAGGCGTGCACCACCACCGCCCGGCTTATACTCAATTTTTAAGGGGACTGTTTTGCATGGCCACTCCCCTTCCCAGTATCTCATTTCTTGCAGTCTGTTTGGCACCAGGGATGCTCCAATAGGGAGGTGTTGCTGTGGACAGCTGTGATGGCTACCACTGGGTGCTACATGGTGCCATACAACCCCACCAAGCTCCCTGCGGGGTATTTGGAGTCTATCACCCTTACTCCTCTGATTGGTCCCTCCTCCCTCCCACCAGTCCTGGGCTCCCCCACAGAGCACCTTGCAGACCACTGACCACCGCCCCACACTCCTGCCCTCTCTGACACACCTCCAGGGCTCAATGTCACCTCCCACACTCCACAACCGGCCCAACCAGCGTTCAGTGACAGCCTGTGTGCTCAGTCTTCAGAAGAATATCGGAGACTGTCTCAGTATCTGCCTCCGTAGGTTTCCCGTCACGGTCCCCACCTCTCAGCCCCAGGTTGTTCCTGTCCCTTGCCGCCCTCCCTCTCTAGAACCCAAGCCCCTCTTGTGCCCTCTAGTGGTGCCCTGCAGCGGAACCCGTGAGGGGCATTGTCTCACAGCTGGTAAGGAGCTTCAACTTTGTAGTTTGCAAATGCTCTGCTCACACTTCTCTAGAAGAGGTCGCTGTGGACATTTTTAAACCAAATAAACAGAAGCCCTGAGAGGCAAAGCGTCCTGCCCAAGGGCATACAGCAGGCCAGACCCCAGGACCGCTAGTGCGTCATCACTCACACACAGACTCAGGCTCTAGGAATCAGGCTCCATGAGTTAAGGCTGGAAGCCAGCTTTTAAGGAGCACTCTGGGTGCATCCAGGGCACCGGAAGTCTGAGTCACAGGGAGATTCAAAGTCAATCAGAAAAGGCAGATGACAGTGAGTCCGGGGCCATTAGGCAGAGCAGTGGCAAGGTCTGGGGCCTGAGCTTTTGAAGGGGTTTCTAGGAGGCACGTGAAAGCTGGGAACAGACCAGCAAGTGGCCTACACTTGGTCTTCAGGTAGCAAAGGTAAGGCAGACAGGTTGGATTCTGGTAACCTCCATGGTTCAAGCCCTCCCTCCACTTTGAGAAGGGATGGCAGGGAGCTCACCTGCCCTCCTCCCCGATGTGGCAGAAAGTGAGAATCCCACCTGCAAACCCCTCCCAGCAGCGCAGGCTGCTCACCTGGAGAGGACGACGTTCATTGTGGACAGAGGCACCTGCTGCCTGGATCTTGGGGAATAAGGACAGGGCCCCAGGGGTCCCCTAGCCAGAGAGAAGCCAGCTAGTACTGGGCCCAGCTGTGTGGTCTGGCTAGGCTCAAGAGACTCTGCTGCCTGGTTGCCAGGCAACAGGCCATCCCTAGGCAAGCCCTGGGAGGAGCCCAGCTGGTTGCTGGGCAACCAGGGCCTCCCCTGCGGGGTGAAGAGGGCCAGCTTTGCCTTGGGGCTTAACTGCTCTCTGAAATGAATTGGAAGTGGGACACAGAGCCTACACACGCCTTTGAATATGGTGGTTTGGGGGTTCAAAGTGCTTGTATCTACCAGGAGCGAACAGGGAGATTCCTGAAGGCAGCTTGCCTGGGACTTCACCCTGGGCCCTGCTGTGTAGGCGAGTCGTCCCCTATCTCCCAAGGCAGAAGGCGAGGTGGGCGGGGCCTAGGAGCCAGTGTCACTGGGGGTGGGAGGAGTGGTGATCAGGCAGTCCTGGGTCTCCCTGAGTATGCGACTCCCACTGTTAGAGTTGGGGAAGGTGACCCCACCCAGCGTCAGAGCACTAACACATCCCACTGACCCGGCTGTATTTTATTCACGGTGAGAGGTCTGAGGATCAGAGCCTCCCATTTCACTTAAGGTACAAAGCAGAGCCATACCCAGGCCCGGTGGTGGAGGCAGAGAACCCAAAGCAGGATGTTGATAGCTCTCCGGGGACGCCTGTCACACTGGGTCGTTTTTTGTGTGCATCCCAGCTTCATCATGCTGGGATTTGTTTTAAACACTTAGTAAGGCAGAGACGTTAAGGTCAGCTGCTCCAGATTCAAATCCCACGCACCAGATTCAAATCCGACGCCTCAGCTCTGCTGTGTGTCCTGAAGCAAAGCGCAGATCTCTTCAGTCTCCCAGACAATCGTTTAATAGGACCTGGAGGCCCTGCTGCAGAGATGAAGAGGAAGGTAGGCCGGACACTGGGAGCCGGCTCTTCTGTGGCACCTGTGTTATGCTCCCCTTCTGGGGGGGGGGGGAGGGCGGGGACAGGTTCCCCACACAACATACAGACAAATCTATGTGTGTTCCTTACACTACTTCACCCTCCGTTTGGGGGCAGCCGTGGCCCTTTACTCCCACGGGGGCTGTACCAGTCCTGTAGTTTTTCTCTCTGAATGATGTCAGGTGGCTTGCTCTGTGTCTCCTGGCCCACACTCCCTCCCCTCTGAGGTACTTGCTGAATTAAAAAGTGTCTCTCCAAGGTACATATCCACCCTAGTCCTCAGAACATAGCCTTACTGGAAACGGGGTCTCTGCAGACTGGCTGAGCACATGAGTCACCCTGACATGGGAGATGGGGCTCATTCAGAGGCTACCGTTCCAATCCGCAGAGGATTCAGCCACCTCCTGTGCCCATTGACGGACGGTGGCTTTTCCTCACTGTGGGTGAGGAGTGTCACTGCTCCAAATATATGGCCAGCTCCTGGGATGCAGAAGTGGCTGAATCCCTCCTCTGATAGTCAGTGGACTACCACATAACTGCGTCAGTCTGTCTTGGGTTTTTCTCTGTCTTAAGGGATCTGTTTCCTCCAGACCTCTTCCAGTAAATCAGCTTCGTCCCTGTCTACCCTGCATGTGACCACCAGGGGGTGACAGAGACCACACACTCGGGTCCTCCTGCTTAGGGTGGGAGGGACTGTGGAGGGGACACAGGAGACTGGAGACACATGTATGGCATAGGTGGAGAGGACAGAGTGTGTGAGGTCTCGTCACTGACTCTCTTGGAATCCTTGAAAACCTTATGAATTTTTAAAAATGGAAACTGTCTTGAGCTGTGCAGAACTAAGACATGGTGGGTCTGGGAAGGTTGGCTCTCCGGTTGCCAACCTGCAATAGTCCAGGGTGGCCACTGGAGGGCGCATGCTCTCTGTCCTTGTGTGGTTCTCTGCAGGCCTTTTCCTGCCTGTCTCTGTCTCTCTGTCTCTCTGTCTCTCTATCTCCTCTCCCACCACAGACGAACATCTTGCTGAGCCATGTGGGTCAGGTACACAGGGCATGAGTCCCAGCTTCTATCTCAAGAGGGCAAGCACACGTATCCTGGTGGCAGTAGCCACATTCACAGCCATGTATATACTACGTGGGATCCTGTCATAGCTGTAGAAAGTTTTCCCTCTACTCCCAGGGGCATGTCACATGGCAGTCCAGGTGTCCCCTTTTGCTCTTGGGCCCCTGCTGGTGTCTGTGAGGCAGTCTCTGGCAGCTACATTCTTGAACAACTCGGAAGAAAGAGGGAGAAAGTCAGGTTGAAAATCTAATAGCAACTTCCAGCCATGGTCCATAAACAGAAACCCCATGCAGAACCCAAGGGCTCGGGTGCCTCTCAGTTAGGCTTTGGCCTTGGGTGTGCTGTGTGACTTGAGAAGTCATTGTCCTCTGGGAAGCTCTGGGAGGCTCTAGAGTAGGAGCCATGGACTAGGAGCTGGCCCTGGAGGCACGGGCTGTGAGTGGTCACCTCACCCACCACCACCATTCTCTTGGTAATCCACAGGTTCCTGAAGTCTGCATATCATGCCTGCTATGTGACCTCCTGTCCTCTGTCAGCCGACCTTGCTTTCACAGTCACCTCCTATTAAGAAAGGTTTAAATAGACAGATCAAGAGAACCCAGGCTGTGTGATGTATACGCCTGCCATCTGGATCCCTGTGGGCATTATTTGAGGGCTGAATACTGGTCCTCCCCAGGCAATATGCTCAGATGTTATCTCTCACTGGAGGAATATACACTAAGTGCCTACTGTGTGCACAGCCATCACCAGGGACTTGGGCCATGTCTATGAGAGAACAACAGGCACATGGCACAATGTTCACTCAGAGAACATTCTGGAAAAGGAGAGGCCAGCAGACAAGATGTTTCAGCCACACAAATGTCAATCTTTCTCCAGAGGTGCCATAACGGGTGAAGGTCACCATGGCAACTCCCTCATCATATGCTGGAACCACGTCCTCAGAATGAGATCAGAGGGTTGTTCCCGGGCAGCAGAGGCAGAGCCATGACTGTATACACTGCCCAGTGTCCGAGCATTCCTCCACAGTCAGGAACCGGGCAGGAAAGAGGTAGCATATACACACAGGAGGCCCTACTGTGTGAGCTCACAATGTCTTTCCTGGTGTGTTGGTATGTGTTAGACAGCATCTTCCTCTGTAGCCCAGGCTGACCCTGGAACCAGAGATCCTCTTGCCTCTGTTTCCAAGTGCTGGTTAGAAGCATGCCAGGCTCTTGCTTAGTTCAGGTTGGCCCCATGGCTCTCCCCTGCTGGCACATGGTGGTAACTGTGGAGTTTTGGTCTGTTTTTTGAGATAGGATCTCAGGTATGCCAGGATGGTCTCGAACTCACAACATAGCTAAGGATGGCCCTCCTTCATTTAAATATAAGATGGCAGGCTGTGTGCAATATATAAATATGACCTGTGGCTGGCATGTGGCTCAGAGGTAGATCTCTCTCTCTCTCTCTCTCTCTCTCTCTCTCTCTCTCTTTCTCTCTCTCTCTCTCTGTCTCTCTCTCTTTCTCTCTCTCTCCTGACACACAGAAGCCTGGGGTTCTGTCACTGTCCAGTGGTGAAAAAAGGAGAGACCCCACTTGGTACCACACAAAATCAGCGCTCTTCCGTCAGTCACAGAATTAGGCAAGGGAAAGTCTCCTACCCAGGGGTATCTGAAAGCCGGCAATGACTATTGGAAAAGCCGCCATAGCTTTGGGATGACAGAACATCCAGGAGGTCAAGACTGAAGCCCACAGGACATGTGGCAACCTCCAAGTCTATCCTGGAGCTCAGTTCCCACCTGCCCACTTGAGGACCGCACAGCCAAACTGCTTGGTTTTAATCCCAGCTCTGGAGTTAATGAGCTGGCTCAGTGGACAAAGGAGCTTGCAGCCAAGCATGGTGGCCTGAGTTCTATTCTGTAGCTCTAACCATGTTGGAAGGAGAGAAGCAACTCCCACAAGTTATCCTCTCTGGTGTTTGTGCACTCACACATACATACAATAAATAAGTGTAATTTAAAAAATTAAAATTCCGCCGGGCGGTGGTGGCCGCACACCTTTAATCCCAGCACTTGGGAGGTAGAAGCAGGCAGATTTCTGAGTTCGAGGCCAGCCTGGTCTACAAAGTGAGTTCCAGGACAGCCAGGGCTACACAGAGAAACCCTGTCTCGAAAAACCAAAAAAAAAAATAAAAATAAAAATAAATAAATTAATTAATTAATTAATTAATTAAAATTCTAGCTCTATCGCCTCACAACTGGAGACTGTGGCCAGCACTGTCTATGGGCCTCAGTTTCTCCATCTGTGAAAAGGGACTGATCAGAAGCCTCTCTTCCCTCAGAGAAATGGACAGTGCACAGCACTCAGATAAGCCTGGATACAGCCCCTGATCCATCCATGACACTGCATGGTGACGTCTTTGATTCCTCTCCCTGTGTTCCTAAGCTGGAGCCGGAGTGCAGCCAGCTTGGGCAGGAAACATGGGACAGTGCCCAAGACAAGGTCTGCTGACTCAGGCAGCTGCTGCAGAGGCTACTGTCCAAGCCACCTGTATCAGAGGGAACAAAGTGTGACCTAACCTCAGGCCTGGCTGTACAGGGATATCTCCCATCCTGAGGCTTTACACAAGTTTGTCCTTTGAACTGCAAATGCCCTGTAGCTGGGCCTCTTCTTCAATGGCCAGGTTGGCTTGTCCACTAGGGGAGCAATTCACCATGCTAGGTTCAATGACACGTAGGACCTGGGACCAGGGGCACAGCCAGGCCACCACACCAGACCAGCAGCATGACCCTATCCTGCTTGTCCCAGGGCCAATTCTTATCTCAGAGCCAGGACAACAGGCTAATGACTGATTGTCAGAGCTTAGAAATGCCCCAGGACAGAGGGCTTGGTGTGGTAACTGGACTATCAGGTAATGAAGGGTCTTTAGCTCTTAAAGCAGTGAAGGGCAGCTGTGGCCAACATGAGGACACATGGAAGCTTCCCTCTTCATCCTTCAGTGTGTTCATGTTGACCAGAACTCTGCACTCGGCCCTGGAACAGCAAACACGCAGGGCAGCTGTGTGCCTGCCTTTCCCAGATCACTGTGTAGGACGGTCTCAAAATATTCTATATCCCAGACTAGCCCAGAACTCGCAATCCTCCTGCCTCAGCTTCCCAAGTGCTGGGCTCCCAAGCCAGTGCCCCAGGCTCAGCTGCCTTCAGGCCTCCAAGGACCTCTGTGCTCACCGTCCTATGAGATCTGTAGCTGGGACAGATGCTCTGTTTGTACGTTTATGTGTTGTGTATCTGTGTGCGTGTGTGCGAGCAGAGCCCAGAGGAAGACACTGAGTGTCTGGTCTATGTAACTATGTATCTGTCTATTACCTATGTATATCTATCTATGTATCTATGTATCTATGTATCTATGTATCTATCTATCTATCTATCTATCTATCTATCTAAGTAACTATGTATCTAAATATCTATGTATCTATCTATTATCTATCTATCTGTCTGTCTATCTGTCTGTCTGTCTATCTATCATCTGTCTGCCTTGTTTGCTTGAGACTGGGTTTCTCACTGAACCTGGGATTCATCCCTTTTTAGCTAAGCTGACTGTCTCCACCATTTCCCCCTCCCCTTAGTGCTGTGGTTATAAGCATTCAGGGCCACACCTACCTTTTACAGGGATGCTGGAGATCCGAACTTGGGTCCTCATGCTTTAGTAGTCAGTGACCTTATTTGTCCATCTGTCTTGTGCCTCCCTCACTCTGTTTCTGTAGAGAGAATATCTTGTCTCTGTATGGATGTGGCACCTGTCAAGAATTAATTTGATAGCCTATGGCTTAGGCAGGAAATACAAGGCAGGACATCCAAGAGACCAAAGGATTCTGGGAGTGCCAGGTGGGAAATTTGCCTGGGAAGATGTGGCAAGACTGACGTGTGGTACAGGTTAACCAACCACGAGGCAGACAGTAGCTTCGAAAAAAAATGGGTTAAGTTATGATCTAGTCAGAGAAGAGCCTACATGGCCAAGGTATTTGTAAATATAGTTTGAGTCTTAGTCTTATTTTTGGGAGCATGGGGTTGGGAGGAAGAAAGACCAAACTTCTACGTGTTTCTGCACTTGGCGGTTGTGGATTCAACCAGACACAAATTAAAACAAACAAACAAACAAAAATAGCGGGGCAGTGGTAGCACACACCTTTAATCCCAGCACTTGGGAGGCAGAGGCAGGCGGATTTCTGAGTTCGAGGCCAGCCTGGTCTACAGAGTGAGTTCCAGGATAGTGAGGGCTACACAGAGAAACCCTGTCTCAACCCCACCCCCCCCCCAAAAATAGGGGGAAGACAGGTTCTTATGTGCTGAGGCTGTTCTTAAACCCTCTGTGTAGCTGAGGATAACCCTGAACTCTGATCCACCCGTATCCACCACCTGAGTGCTGGGATGACAGGTATTTATCACCAGGCCCAATCCAGGGCTTTGTGCATGCCAGGCGGGCACACTGCCCCCTGAGCCACATCCCAAGCCCAAACTGTAGTTTTAAGGGCATCCATCTCAAACACGAAGGCCTTTACTAAAAGGGAGCTGGAAAGAAGCTGAAGGTATACAACCTGCAGGATGCTTGCTGTGTAAGTGGTAGTGGCTGAAGACCTACTGTGTGCCAAGACACATGCTGAGCCCTTTGCCCACAATGGGCCATGAATTCTCTCCCACCCTTTGTCAAGAGCCCTCTACATGTCTCTTGGGCAGGCTGGGGAGTCACCCTGTCAGAGCTGCCCTGAGCGACCCCAGTCCTGGCTATAGCCAAGGCTCGGTGCTCCACTGCTGGTCCATGTGGAGAACAGTTGTTTCTCCACCTGAGACCAGGGATCTGTCACCGTCTGCCTCCCTGTCCCTACAGTCCCCAGGGCCTGGAAGTGACCACCACGCTACAACAGAAGTATATTTGCAGACATGAACGAATGCATAGTTGAGCGTGCCTTAGTGCCAGGTGCCGGGCAGAGACCTTATAACCATCCGGGGAAGGCCCAAGGCCCCTCCCACAGGTAGAGGCTCAGTATTAGATACATAGGGTCAGCATCTCCCTGGGAGGCCCGTCCTGAGGTTGGGTGGCAAACAGCCCAAAAGGGGCCTCAGGGTGGGGATGGCCCCTCCCACTCGGCCGCCTTGGCGCCTAGGCTTTCCCCAGCTGGTCCCATCCGTCTCAGGCTCCTCAGCCACCAGGGAGCTCTAAGTAGCATGGCTCACCTTTCACACAAGGGACTCCCTCCTTTGCAGCCGTTTGGCACCCCCCAACCCCCACCTCTCTGGTTACATTCCACTCACAATCTGGACTGCAGGAGGGAAAAGGGGGTGGGAAAATATGTGTGTGTGTGTGTGTGTGTGTGTGTGTGTGTGTGTGTGTGCGCGCGCGCGCGCTCGCGCGCGTGTGTTGGGGCAGGGCAGGGAGGGGGTGAGCTAGCTGGGACAGGACTCAGGATGTCGAATGTCACTCTTCCCACCCACAGGCTCACCCCTGGCCAGGTGAGGAGTCTTCCCACGTACTGCAGCTGCCAGCTGCCCACTGCCTGCTCTAGGCAGGGGGCCAGGGGCGGGACACTGAGCCAGAGACAAAAGGCAGAGTGGAGGTCCTCAGTACTCTGTTATGTCTCCTCACCCAGGGTGGCTAGGTACTGCTGGGGAGGTGGTTAACTCTCCAAAGGAGCCTCGATCCACTTGCCAGGCTATGTTGCCAGCCCCAGGCTTCTGTCTCTCCTCAAGGGTATCTTTCCCTCACAAACATACAAAGACACTGTACAGGCTAGCGACCTGGCTCCTGTATCTTTGCTACTCTTGAGACTCTCCATGGCTCCAAGACCAGCAGCAGCGCCCTGTCTTGAGCACAGTTGGTGGCTGGACTGTGCTAAGGGCTCTGTGTACACAGAGCCCCTCCCCCACTCTTTAGATCTGGAGAAGCTTGGAACACAGGAACACAGCTGTACCACATAATGAATTGTGAGTGCTTTGGCTTCTCACTGGGCCCCGGAGGGATCTCCTGCTAGCTCTGATGCCAGGCCAGTGCTGAGGAGGTGGTTGTGTCTCTCACCATCCCTGTGCGCACCGAAGGCGCTGGAGCACGCATGTGTGGGTGCAGTTTAAATGTCCCTCTCCAGGTGGTTTTATCCAGAAACAGCATGGGAGCGTTTCTCCTTAAGTCACCCCACCTCCCTTCTGGGTCCCCTAACTTTGCCCCAGTCCAGGAGAGCCATGATCACAGGCAGAGCCCTCAGGAGCCTCTATGTCGTCTGGAAGGTCAATTCGGAACATCTGCACAGGCACAGAGGACGGCTGTGCTCTGAGCTAGAGGACCGGTCCAGGCCCCATCCTGACCTCACCCTTAGACCGAGATCCTGCTGCTACAGCCTTAGTTTTCCCAGCTGAAGAATGGATGACCATCCTGCCAAATCACTCAGGGACATGTTGACACACAGTAGGCATTCAGGTGCATCTTCCTAAAGATGTGCAGGTAGACAGTAGGCACTCAATAAGTATTCCCTTCTGTCTTCTTGCTGCTGTGGGATGGAGGCACACAGCACACAACTGGCACTCAGCACATCCTCTCCCGTGTCTTCACGTTCTGTGGCACTAGGTGCAGACACTCTAGAGCTTGGTTCTCAGGGACCCCTTCCCACTCCCACAGTGACCCTGAGCCTTGTCCTGCACTGGGATGTTTCCCTGCTCCATCTGTTGGTGTCATGAATATCACGGCAGAGAGAAACCCTGCCCCAGACTTGACGTCAGCACCCAGCCTAATTGGTTCTGGAGCCTCAGGAATCTCTGGCTGTCCAGTGTGCCGAGCCCGCGGTGGCGGTGGGAGGCGAGGGTTGTTTGCACCCATGGCTTGAAGTGAAGGCTTTGTCTTCATGGCTCTTGGCATAGACACCTTGCCCTGGGCACTCTCTCTCTCTCTGGTGTAGAAATCTGACTTATCACTTTCTTGGGGAGAGAGCGAGAGGCATGAATATTTAATTACCCCACTACTAAGAGGCCTGGTGGGGCCGGTGAATGAAGAGCTGGCTCTCTCTTCTGGACATGCCACTCAGGGTACTGCCAGGCAGCCAACTCTTCCCCTCTGCCTTTCATCACTGAGTGGCCCTGAGCCATCAGGCCTGTACCCTGATGTCTTGGGTGCTGGCGAGCTTGGGTCAGCTCTTGGCGCCCAAGCACACCATGTTTTCTTTACAAGAGACATGGGCGGCAGTGGTAGTGGCAGGTCAAGTCCCCTGGCCAAGAAGGAAGGCCTGTGGCTGCCGGCTAGAACATTCTGCCCCATGCGAGCCAAGAAATTCCAAAAGAAACACCACAGTGTCCAGCCTGGGAGAGGCGGAAGGGGACTTCCTCTCTGAGAGGCCTCTGAGGTCTCAGGGCCTGATTGGTGGGGGGCCCTCTGGCAGCTAGAACAGGAGGGCGGGTGCAGACACAGGAAATGGGGTCGCAGCTTCAGGCATCTCCACATTGGGAGACACTTGGGTCAAGTGTCTCAGATCTGCTGTCTTTCCTTGTGGGAAATCTTGTAGTCAGCTATGGTTTGCTTCTTGCATGGGTAAACTGAGGCACCAAGATGCCCTCTCTCTGTCTCTATTTACAGAGCAAGCTTGCAGCACATCTGAATGCCCCAGCTTCAGCTATCATACCCAGTAGCCTTAGCACACCAAAGGTTCATGAGACAGACAGACAGACAGACAACAGGCTCAGGCAGGCAATATTTGTAAGTTATTCTGTAATTCATATGTCATCTACAACAACACAGCTCACCTGAAGGGCTGTGTACAATAGAACATGAACTAGGAGAAGAATCCAGGCTGCGTGTGTGTGTGTGTGTGTGTGTGTGTGTGTGTGTGTGTGTGTGCGAGTGCATGTGCGTGGAAGCATGGGTGCACACAGAGGCCAGAGGAGGGTGTCATTTCCCTTAGTGCCGCGGTTACAGGTAGTTGTGAGCTGCATAACAAAGATGCTGGGACGCACACTTGGGTTTTCTGAAGATCCAAGAGCCTGAAGAGCCTCCTTCAGGCCAGACCTTCTTGGTATTGTTGCACGGGCGTGCACATAGGTGTGCACACACAGGGCACTTACATGCTGGGCATGTGTGACACAATGGGAGTGTGGAGATCAGTGGGTAGTTTTGTGGGGTTGGTTCTTTCCTTTACCTTCAGGTGGGTCTCGGGAATCGAGCTCAGATCTCTGGAACCGCACAGCAAGCCCCTTTACTCATTGAGCCCTCTCACCAACCCTGGCCTACCTCTTTAGGGGCACTCATAAACTGTGAGATGTATCTTTGTTCCAGAGAACAAAGTCTGGGAATGTTCCCACAGGTCTCAGCTTTATGCACAGCCCATCCTCCACAGGATCCTAAATCCCACCAGACTGAGGTACACAGCCCAGACGCCCTCCTGGACCCTGTCATCTCTGTCTGTCCTAAGCCCTCATTCTGGTTTCTGCTGGGTGTCTGACTAGATTGCTGGTCCGAAAGACAAAGCTCCCCCACCCTCAGGCTTCCTTGCTGACTGAGGGACCTAAGTAGGTTTTGGTAGAATGGTGACTTCATACACAGCACCATGACCACAGTTGGGGAGACACTCCACAGCCTGGCCCCTCTTTCACCTCCTTCCTGGAGTCCCTTGTCAGGGCTGAGGTTTCAGTTCGCAGGAGCACAGGCCCGTGTGCTCACAGCACCTGTCTTCGTATGTGCTGTTCTGTGGACTGGATGACCTTTCTCTCTGCCAGCCTAGCCTGGTAGGTTCTTGGTTGTTATACCCCAGTTTCCCTTCTCATCTGCCTACCCTGGACTTGTACTCCTCCAGGGATTTCCCAAGAAGCCAGCTCCTGAGATGCTTAAGATAAGTGACGGCACCCTCGCAGCCACCCTGGGAGCCCCCAAAGGACCAGGGACCCTGTACTGGCATCCCCTGTTGCTGTCTCCCCAAGGCTTGGCACTTTTGGAACCCCATCAGGGATGGCAGAGGGAGGTGGGAGAAGGAAGTATGTCCATCCCTACATTCCACCGTACAGTGCCAGCTCAGGGCTGGTGTCTGCCACTGAAGCCACAACCCCACTTGCTCCTGAGTGGGGAGCTGGAGAGTGGTTCCAGATTCCCACAGCTCCTCACACAACGGACTGTGTGAACGCCACTGGACACAGCCTCCTGTAATCAGGGACAATGCTTGGCCCATTGTCCCGAAGGACACCCCTGGGTCTCTGGAGGCCTGTGACCCTGCCCAGCCACCTGGCCTCGTGCCTGCAGGCAGCCTGCCCAGGGCGGCCACCTGGAGACTCCTTCCTTCCAGCTGTAGTCCTGGCTCCAGGGGTTCCGGCCACACCTTTCCTCCGACACCCCTCCAGGGCAGGGTCCCCATCCTGAGCCTCCACCCTGCGACAGGCTCGCCCCTGTACAACAGAAGGGAGTGCTGGGCAGGGGTGCCACTCACCATTAGAGCAGGTGACACGCCACTGTACTTTTCCTCGCTGCCACTAGGCTCCACCCACCAACCTGATACCAAGAGTGACTGTAGCCACTTTGAGGATGGAGAAACTGAGTCTCTTAGAGGTTAAGTGGCTTGTCAAGTTCACACCACTAAATCCACAGTAAAGAGAGAGTGGCGCTGAGAGGTGGTGGCACACGCCTTTAATCCTAGCACTTAGGAGGCAGAGGCAGGCAGATCTCTGAGAGTTCAGGGTCAGCCTGGTCTACAGAACAAGTTCCAGGACAGCAAAGTCTTCGAAGAGAGAAGCCCTCTTGAAAAAAATCAATAGAGAGAAAGAGGAAGAGAGGGAAGGAGGGAGGGACATACACACACACATAGAGACAGAGAGAGACAGAGAGACAGAGAGAAAGAATGAATATGGGAGTTTAGAACCCTGAATCCAGCAGGTCCCACTACCTCACAACCTCTTGGGCCTGCATAGAGCGAGCAGTTGGGGAGCCCCTAGCTCATGGTTCTGGTTCCTCCAGAGGTGGTTGTGACCAGCATCAGCTGGATCAGAGATCCTTAGAGGGAAGAGGCTGAGGGGCCCTCCTCTGGGCTTTTCTAGGATGCCCTGGGAAAGAGGCATGCATGTCACCACCTACAACCTGGGACAAATGTCTGCGAATTTAGCACAGACAGAAGGTGGAAGACAAGAGAAGGGAGGGGAGGGAGAAGCTGGGAGACCATTGCTGAGGGGCAGCACCCGGGGTTGTGGTTGCTGGCCTGGCGTCTTGCCAGGCTGGTCAGTAGGAGTCACTGGGTCAGGAGGGAAGAGCTGGCCTGGGGCCAACCAGATCCCAGACCCTGCTCTGGCAGTCTCAGAGCAACTCAGGGGACACTCTGTGTGTGTGTGTGTGTGTGTGTGTGTGTGTGTGTGTGTGTGTGTGTCTGTGTAACTGCTGTGACCCTTAGTCTCCTCCTCTGTGAACAAAATAGCTTCGGCCCGAACAAAGAACAAACCAAAAGGAAGGCCATGACTTCCCAGGTGTGGTGGTGGACGAGAAGACTTACTATAGATAAAAGAGAAAGCGTAGCCAGAGGCAGGGACATCTGGGAGAGTCCAGCGAGGACATGACCCAGTGAGGAGAAGAGGTTTGTGGGCAGAGCCAGAAGAGTGAGGGGAAAAACAGGTGCAGCAGCCATGTGGACAAAGGGGTAAAAGGGTCTGGTAACCAAAATAGCTGGCCACATAGGTAAGAGCCACTGGGAAAAGGGCAGCCCAGCCCCTGGGCTGGAGAGTTCAGGGTAAGGGGCAGCGTATGACAGACATACCCTGTAACAGGGACTGAGGGATGCTGGGAGAACCTAGCTGCCAGTTCCGCTCTGATGTGTTAGCCATTCATCCGGGTTTGAGATCTAGCATCGACCCACAGGGCTGTCATGAGGGGCAGACATCAGGAAGAACTCCATCCCAAGTGCTTTACACTGCGGAGAAAGAGGGTGAAGACCCAGAAAGGCTTGCCGAGGGCGGAAGGACAACACCTCTGCCTTCTCCAACCTTGGCTTGGCCCTGCTTCCTATTTGAACTTGTAGCGGGCCTATTCTTCTGTGACCCCATCCAGACCCTCCTACCCAGGGAGTAGACTTCAGGCTGTAGCCTGCAGGGCCCGACGGGAAGGGCCCCTCGTGGGCTCCTGTTGCGGCCTCCCACAACTGCTATGGTTTCATGACTCTGGTGCTCATAGCCACGGGGTTGCCTTGTGTGTCGCTCCCTCCATTCCAGTGTCTGGGCCATTTGAGCCACCTGCTCTGGCCAGCGGTATAAACCCAGTTAGCCCTAGTCTCTTTAAGAAGCCAGACAGACGGAGAGAAGCCTAGAAGCCGAGGAGCTTACTAGTCTAGAATTGTTCCCAGGTATGCTCTACCTGGGTTCACCTAGAGGAAAAAAAAAAAAAAAAAAAAAACTCAAGGTAGGACACTGATTGGGCCTGCTTGGGTCACATGTCCACCTCTGTACCAATCATAGTTGCGGAGAGAATGGGGACCTGCAATTGGCTGGAGATGGTCCATATGTTTTCCCTTGTTGCTAAGGCACAGGGGCAGACTACTGAGCTGGGCAAGTGCCCAGAAGCTGAGGGCACTTGGGGAGCAGTACCTGGTCAGGAGCACCACCTCCAAGTAAGGAACAGGATTTGAGGTGCTGCAGATTCCCCAAGTCCAACACATAGCCTTGCAGGGTTGGAGGGAGGCCAAGCCAGGGGAAGGGGTCCTGCACTGTGTCCAGGAGAGGGCGCAGAGACACCCCTGTGTACCCCCGGCCCTGTCACCAGAGCGCATGTTGCAGCCATCTGGCCAGCCTGCTGCTGGGGGTCCCCTCCCGGAGCCCTGCTGCTGACAGGAACCAGCGCCTTTTACAGTCGCCAGCCAGCGCATCTGGGAACGCTCTGGCCTCCGGGCTGGAGCCGAGTCCCAGCCACGCCGGGGAGCAGCCCCCACCCCGGCACCCACGTGACAGCCCGCTGGACGCCGGCCACCACCGTTGTGTAACTAGCCTTGTCCAGGAGAGAGGCGAGGCTGCGGGGCAGGGCTCCAGTTGGGGCTGCCGCCAGGTCCCCAACAGGCCTGGGGTGGCTGGGGACACCCGCGGCAAGGGCACTGCCCCCTCCTTTCTACGCTCTTCTTATCCTTCCGGTCTTCCTGCCTTTTCTCTCATACTCTTTTCTGGTCCCATCTCTCTTCTTTCCCGCTGCTTTCTGACTTACTGTCTCTTCCCTCTTCTTTCTCTTCCTTCATCCCTCATTCTCCTGACTTTCCTCTCCAGCTCCGGGACCCTCGATTCCAGGATCCCCTTGGAGGTGGGGGCCTGAATACATTACAGGGCTCTCCACAGACCCTGTAGAAGTGGCCGTGACACCCCCATCCCCACCCCACCCCCACCCCCACCCCCACCCCCACCCCCGGCAACCCCACACCATATCACACACACACTCTCACGGGCCTTTTAAGGACAAGACCAGCTTGGTGGCAGGCATCCAGCGTTGGCCCCAGATGTCTTTGGGATAGGGATCCTGGGCGTTTGCTACCAGAGTGAAATGAGACAGAAAGGGTTTCCTAGGTCTCAGGCTGTGGGCTATAGCAGCCCCTCCAGCCTCAAATCCACTTGCTCTCCCCTCAGGGATCTGGGACAGGAGACCTCTGTACACCCATCTGCCTGCGGTTCCCTCCTCCATCCACTCGGTCCTGTAAAGAGCAGATCAATGCTCCAGGCAGCAAGAAGGGCACGTGCAAAGGCCCTGGGGCATGGAGCAGCACGATGGACTCATGGATCTAAAAAGAAGCCCTTCTGGCCTCAGTGAGGGGGCCCAAAGGGCATGGAGGGGACTCTGTGAGCTGAAGCAGGAACATGCCAAAAGTGGCTTATTACCTACTGGGTCACATGGAGAAGACCCAAGGATGGGCAGAGAAGGACTGTGGTCGCTGAGGTAGGAAGGGATGGTACTGAGGGTGGGCTTATGGGAGGAGAGATGAGAAAAAGGAGAGAGAGGTTGCTCCCGGCAGGGCACTGGGCTGTGTGCAGAGACGTAACACCCTCAGGGACCTCAGAGACTGGGTTCCCTTGGCCCAGGTGAGGAGATGCAGGGCAGGGCTGTGGTTTGCCTGAAGTCAGAGAAGAGGAGGACTTTGGTGTCCCTGAGGTTCTGAAAGGTGTGAGCTCTGGTGCCAAGAAAGGTGGAGGAGAGTCTGGAAGGAGGCTCTGTCCTGGCGGGCTCTGTGCCAGTGACTTTAGCAGGTCAACTTATTATACACACAACCTAGAATCCCTTGAGGAGTTACGGGGATCAGGTTTGCCTATGAACATGTCTTTGGGAGACTGTCTAGACTGCTAATTGACACAGCCCATTGTGGGTGGTGCCATTCCCTAGGCTGGGGCCCTGAACTGTATCTAAGTAAAGAAAGCTGGCAGAGCATGAAGCCAGCAAGCAGACAGCATGGGAGTCATCGTTTTTCTCTGCTCTTGCCTGTGGTTGTGATGTGCCAGCAGCTTAAATCCCTGCCTTGAGTTCTTTCCCTCCTGGATGTGCTGCGACCGGAAGTGTAGCATGATTAACCCTTTCCACCCCTGTGCTGTGCTCAGGATATTTTCTCACAGCAGTGGAGATAAAACCAGGCCCTGGGAAGCCAGTGGGTGTCCCTGCACCAGTGGCAGCCGAGCTCCTTTCTGGCCACATGACCTCAGGAGAGTTATGGGACTCCTGGCTTCAGTTTCTTCACTGGCAGGCCAGGAACAGCCCTCTACTTGGCCTCTAGGAGGGTTCAGTGGGGTTGTCCGTGACAAGCTGGGATATCATAGGAGCTGACTGGCTGCCTTCCATCCCCGGATCGCCAGTACAGCATCAGTCAGAGAGGTGGTTTCAAGGCCCCGTTTCCACACTAGTCCTGAAGAGACTCTGGGTTCTGACCAGAGCCTTGTGATCACATGGAGACAGGTAGATAGCCTGAGAACATAGGGCAGGGCTCAGAGGTGGAGCCCAAGGTGAGCTGAGCTGCCTCCTGATGTTTAGAGTGACCCAGGTTCTGCCTTGCATAAGGCACCAGTCCCACCTCAGCCTTCAGAAGGACAATCCCAAGAATAGAACCTTTCATTTAAGAAGCATTTTAATTTGCTCTGTGTGTGTGTGTGTGTGTGTGTGCATGTGTGTGTGCGTGTGTGTGTGTGTGTGTGTGTGTGTGTGTGTGTTTTAAGAAGCATTTTAATTTGCTCTGTGTGTGCGTGCATGTGTGTATGTGTTTGTGTGTTTTACAGCATTCATCTGGAGATCAGCAGATAACTCTGGGCAGACGTCTGTTGCCTTTTTTTCCATCTTTACGTAAAATCAAACTCAGGTCATCATGCTTTCTGTACAAGCACTTTTTGATGCTGAGCCAGCTCACTTTCTGTCAACTTTGGGGGTTGTAGCAGTGAGGGGGCGGAGACACCCAGAACACACAGCACCATGGCAGAAATGACGGACCTTGAAGAATACTTTGACTTTTTTTTTCTGTGTCTTCTGAAGAGAGTGTCACCATGTAGCCCAGGTTGGCCTTGACCCCTCCATCCTCCCAGCTCCGTCCCTCAGGTGCCGAGGTTGCAGGGTAGATCTGTTGCATGCCTGGCTTTCTAACTTTTTAAAACAGTCACAGTCACGTCTTTGTGGTTGGGGGGTGGAGATCCAGCAGCCAAGGCACAAATGGCATAGCTTGTTCACTGACAAAGCAGTGTCAGGACTAAGGGTGCGGCTCAGTCGGTAGGGTACTCTCTTCCGTAGGGAGCCCTGAGTTCAATCCTCAGCACCTCTGAAAAATGAAACAGGATAGATAGCGTGTGGAGAGAAAACTAGGAGAGATGCAGGCTGTGCGGGAAGAGACTCCTGTTGTCACTCACAGCTGTGATTTGAGCTGAGTCCATTGATCTCAGGACCAGCCACCCCCTGGGGCTTGTGGGAGGAAGCAGGATGTACTGGGCATGTCCCATCTTCCGACATCTCTGTACTGGTCAACTGCACCTGCACACAAATGCCTCTAAATTAATTTTTGAAGGGTAAAACCACTGCCTGGTAGTTTTAAGTTAAGTTTCATTTTATGTTGGGTGGTATTTGTAACTACCTAGGTGGCACGTGGCTCACAGCCCCTGGTTGGAGACACCCAGGCAAAGCCCAAAACTGTGTGCTCTTTCTGCTCTGAATAGAACAGGGTTTGTTTGGTTCTGTGTTCCATAAGGTCCAGCCGGTGAAGGGTTAACTTAGTATGTCGACTCCGTCATGTACGGTGTCATCTCTTTCTACCTCTCTCTGTAAGGAGTATTGGCGAGGTCCTCACTGTCCTCACATGCCTTTGAAGAGAAGCCAGCTTTGGGGCTAGGCACTGTGGTCACCAGGCTAGATTCCTCAGGCTCTGAGTGTATGCGTCGGCCAGAGCTGGGTTGCTGGTCTCTGCCCACTGCATGCCGATAGCACCAACCAACAGCACCATCAGGGCATGAAAACAGATAGATCACCTATCCGGTCTGTTAACTGTCCCCTAAGGGCAAATCACTTTGAGAGAGAAGTGCTGGAACTGGAGGGAGGGTCAGAACATTGGGAGTGAGGGGGTGCTTGCATTTCCTTGATGCCCAGCCATGCTGGCCCAGGTCCCAGCATGGGCCATCAGAGGCAAACACAAACGAGAGGGAGTAGCACCAGTATTGGCCCTTGGAGGGACAGCGAGACATGAACAGCCCTCATTTGAGGACCCGTATCCCAACCCATACCCTCAGGGCTGCAGAGGCCACAATGTCTTGAGCCCCTGAGGTCTTCTACCATTGTGGGGTTCCCAGCACTTAGAGTGGACGGGTCCTGTCTACACATGGAAGACACTGAGATGTAAGTGACATATGTCCACTTGTCAGGGGAGTGGCCTTGAAGAAGCAGCAATGCAGCCTTGGGTGACACCCCCACCCCTGGAACCCTGGAGGTAGGTTATCCTTCAGGGTCATCCTTGGCTACAGCAAGATGGGTGGCTTTTATGAGCCCGTCTTGGCAGGTAGGAGCCCAGGTTTCCTGGAGACTGTTATGACCTCGGGTGAACTGGCTCTGCTGGGTGACAGCTGAGTGTTGTCTGCTCACAGTGTGTCCTTGTAGAAGGGTCTGGCCTGCCTCTCTGTCACTCTAGTGAACTTGCCAGTCAGCAGAGATGAGGGTGTTCCAAAGTGCACGTTTGGATGGGGGTGAGGAGAGGAGCTCAGCCTATAGGGAGGTACGGAAGAGGGAGGACATGGTCAGCAGGGGACTGAGCCAGCTGGAAAGCAGTCTCTCTTGGAGGCTTTTGTTACAGGCTGTGAGGTTTCATTTGTGTATCCCGTGCCTCTAAGTGTGCAGTTGGGCACTTCCCAGTGTAGCCATGGAGGCCACGATTGAATCCTAAAGTGTTTTCATAGTCCCACACTGTGAACCCCAAGCTGTCCCTCTCTCCCTTCACCTCCCTGTCCCTAGCTTCACTCATCCCTGGCCCAGCCATGAACATTTTTATTCTAAACAACTCCCGCAGATAGATGGGTCCTATGCCACCTGCATCTGGCCTCTCTCACACAGCCCCAGGGTTTGCCCTGCTGTAGCCCCTGCCCTAGACCTCGGTCCTTTTTACGGCTGAGTAATATTCCTAAACACAGAGAGATCACATAGAATTCGCTCACAGATTATCAGTGGCTTCTTGTTTCCACTTCTGACAGTGTGGTTGACGCTGCAGTGGATGTTTGTGTGTGTGCGTGCGTGCACATGTGTGTGTGCATATGTGTGTGTGCATGTATGTATGTGCATGTATGTGTGTATGTGTGTGCATGTATGTATGTGTGTGTGTATATGCGTGCGTGTGTGTGTGTGTGTGTGTGCATGTATGTGCGTGTATGTGTGTATATGTGTGTATATGTTTGTATGTGCATGTGTGTGTATGTGTGTGTCGTGTATGTGTGTATATGTGTGCATGTATATGTGTGTGCGTGCGTGTGTGTGTGTGTGTGCATGTGTATGTGTGTGTGTGCATGTATGTGTGTGCATGTGCACGTGTCTATGTATGCTTCCCACACAGCAGAGAAAGGGCTGGCTCCAATGGCAGCGCCGACACTGTGAGGAACCCTTGACTCCTCCCTCACAATCCCTCTGATTTCACTTGCCATTTTTTCCTAGTGACCAAAGTCCTTTCTGGTCAATTGTCATAAGTATTTAATTAATTTGCTCATTTTTAATCGGGTTATTAAGTTTTTGCTATGAAGCTATAAACATGTGCTCTAGATTTCTTTACTCTGCAGTCTGCCTATTGACTCAACACCTCCCCGCTATGGGATGAAATTCAGGGCCTCCTTACGAGGAGCTGCATCCAACCGCTCTCTTTCACTCCCACCCCCTTTTAAATGGTTTGTTTATTTTTATTTGACATGCGTTGGTGTTTTGCCAGCTTGTGTGTCTATGTCACTCCGAGTGACCTGACTCGGCCGGCGTCGGGTCACTCGGAGCTGGGTGGGTTACAGGCAGTTGTGAGCCATCATGTGGTTGCTGGGAACTGAACCCAGGCCCTCTGCAAAGGGGGCAAGTGTTCTTACCCACCGAGCCATCTCTCTGGTGCCTCTTCTTACTTTGTGGGGGATTCTCCCGGTACCCATCCTTTTTAAACCTTGACGGAAGCTCTGTTACTTACTCTGGTCACCCTTTCCGCGACCACAGCGCCCTCCTGGTGGATTCTAAGCCCGTTTGTGGCTTTCTCCTCACTCTCTCATGCAGATTTCTCCACTCCACCCTCACTTCGTACCCACACAAACACAAGCATTCACAGCAGCTAAGCGTGTGTGAGGCAGGGACCCATTGTCATCCTTCTGCATGGGGATAGCTGCTTGTCCCGGACCAGCTGGCTGAAAGGATGACCTATCCTCCTTGACAGATCTTGGGTATTCCAAGCCATAGAAACCAGGCAGGGGTTGGGGGTCTCATGGGTTAGTCGTGTGCCTGGAAAACTAGAAGTAATGTATTGTACACTGGTCTCAGGATTTCCTGTTGCAGCCCAGGGTTGGATGGATTGTTGGAGAACCTCCTCCAAGAGAGCCCCATGCCTTCGGGTCAAGGACAGGGACCAGGGACAGAGGTGAGAAGGCTATTAGTTCAGCAAATAAGGCCTGGGAGAGAAGTGCTCAGGACAGGATATTCTCTGCATTTTAGGAAAGGAGTCAGAGGACTCTGGGGAGCCACTTCCTCCAACCTGTCCCCCATCCTCTGGCACTCGGCCACCTCCCAGTGTGTGACTCAGGTTCCTCCCAGAATGCTGTGTGGTGGCAGGTGCTAGCTGGCTTTTTCTCTCTGAGGTGGGTAGCTGTCTTCTCTGCCAGGGGTTCCCCTGGAGCCAGCACAGAAAATGTGAGTGAGACACATCCCGATCCAGCTATGACCCTTCACCTGAGGATCCTTTTATACCCTCCCCAAGGCTCCGGGTCACCACCCCTTGTATTAAGGACATAGTAAGAGGAGCAAACTGTAAAAGGGTTCCTCTACTCCCCACCCCACCTCTCCTGGGATGGTCAAGTCTCGCCCTCTCAGCCCTTTAGCTGAAGCCTGGACATTCACAGCCCAAAACAGGATTTGAAGATGCAGTGTCCACCCAGAGCCTATAGATAAATGGGCTCTGCACAGGGTGTCAGCGGCAGCTAGCCAAGGAGGGAAAAAGAGTCACTGCCAGCCCTGGGGACCAAAGCCCTTCCTGCTCCCAACTCATTGAAGGCTTCAATGGCTGCAATATCCAGAGCACAGGCAGCTGAAGGCCACAGCCTGGAAAGGCATCCAAAGCCACACAGCATTTCCTGTTACTGAGCTTCCGATACATGCTCCTTGTGGCCTGAATCCAAACCCACCCAGAGATTCCATGGGAAAGCCTCAGAGGGCCCCAGGGGTGGGGGTGGGGACTGGGCCAGGGCAGGAGTCAGGCCTGAGGTCTATTCTAAGGGTACAGAAGGCCTTTGGGTTCTCTGGGTGTCCCAGTGCTGGGAACACATTTTTCTTGGCTTGCACCACAGCCCTGCCATTCTGGGGACCCTGACACAGCCCTTGGAACACTGTGACAGTGACTGATGGGTTCAAGGTCTTTTGCCACCTGTGAGATGCTTATGGCCCTGGTCCCCTGCTGTTGGCCACGGTGGACCAGTCTGAGACAGTGATGTGACTCTGAGCAGAGGAGCAGTCCCACTGATCAGTTACCTGGCTAACTGGTGGCTGTACCTCCCCAAAGCCCACACAGGTGGTGCACACAGCTAGCTCCACCTTGGCGAAGGTAGACAGGTGTTTTGAGTTCAGCTGCTATTGTCTGGGAAAAGCTTGTAAAACATAGCCACCTCCCTTCAGGCCCATGGGGCCAGGGCACACTTTGGTGACACTGAGATAGCCAAGGAAAATGAGATAGACATCTACTGGGTTAGCCAGTAGCAGGCCACAGATAGAATGTCTTAACTGGACTTACTGTTCTTTAAGGCATTTTCTGTAGTAGACCCAGGGAGGGGACATGACTGGAGTAGGTCTCTCAACTGGCCAGGTGGGACTGAGCTAGAAGCCAGAGTGCCTTAACCCAGCATGCCCAGTTGGTGGCCATTCCTGGGAAATAGCCCAGGAGAACAGCTGTACTCACAAAGATTCTGAGAAAGAATGGCAAGCCCCAAGACTGCATGGCTTGTCTCAGAGAAGGGGCGTGGCCACTGGCGTCAGGTGGTGACAGATGTCAGGTTATGATGAAGCAGGAGGCTGGGGCTGAGGGGGTAGCTGGGGCAGAGCTCTGCAGGGATGGGGGACAGGTCAGGCTGGTGTGAACTGCACCATACAGTGCGTTAGCGGGCCTTGGGCTTCTCCTTCACTCCAGGGGCTGGGTGCAGCAAAGACGCCTGAATGGGCTTCCTGCCTTTGAGGAAACTGTAGTCTGACTGGAGGCAAGGCGAGTGCGGTGAGGCTCTGTAGTGATGGTGACTACCCAGAGGCTGACTCACTGGGCTGGGACCAGCCACAGCCTCCTTCAGGGTTCAGTGCTGGAGCTGGGTAAGACCATGCTGAGCCAGCCTGGGGGTGGGGATAGTCGGGACTCTGTATGGCAGGCAGTAAGCCAGGCCACGCAAGGCATCAAATGAGTTTCCTGGTGTCGCTGTAACAATGGAGTTCATGCTGGATATGGTGGCTTACACCTGTTAAGTCAGGAAGCTGGAGGAAGAGGATGGTTGTGAGTTCGGGGCCAGCATGGGTTACACGGCAAGTTCCAGGCCAGTCTGGACTTCCTAGAGAGATACCCTGTCTCGGAAGAAGGACAGCAGAGAAAAGTGAGAGATAAACATGCCGAATTTATTCTATCAGGTGTGGAGAGCGGAAAGTCTGGTGTGCAAGGCCGAGGCGTAGGGTTAGTCAGTGGTAGGGTGTAGCGGTATATTTCCCGCTGCATTAAACTCGGTATTTTGGGAGGAGCTAAGGTGGGAGGAGTAAGGAGAGGAAGAGGAGGAGCTAAGGGAAGAGAGATGTAGGACTGATGGAAGACCACGCATGTATCGAGAGCAGTCCTGGCTAACAACTTATATCTAGGTTAGTTAACTGGTTAACACTTCCAATTGTGTTGGCATCTTGATATTTGAGCATTACCAAATATATAAAGCCATTGGATAATCTTTAACCATTAGAGTCTCATTTCTACTGAGTACTGTGTGGATGGCGGCATGGTCTGGGCTCAGCCCAGCCTTGTGGAGACAGCGTGGAAGATTGGCAGAGCCATCTCCCATGCTGGCGTCTCGTGGGTGCCAGGGCCGGTGTTTCTGGCTGGCCATTTCTAGCTGTGGCGCTCCCGTGGCCTCTGGCTGCTTCCAGCTGTGGAGCGCTTGGCTTCATGGACCTTGGCGGCCTGAGCTAAGCAGAGCCACCATTGCTTAGATACTCGGCCCAAGAAATAGCCATTTTAAAATATTATTGCATGTTGAGGGCCGATCTCTTCCTGGCTTGGGGCTAAAATGTTGCAGCCCGTACTCTGCCTGCCCGGCTTGCGCTGCTGCTCGGGTCCATGGGGACTGAGTCTCGAAGAATGGTGACAAGGCAGAGGTTCTGGAGTCAAGTCTTAAGTCTCCTTTGTTGTTTCTCTTCTATTGGCGCATATTCACTCTTGTTGTCTCCTACTGACGCATATTGACTCTTAACCCTATTTACTCATATACCTCTTAACTCTATTGACTGTATATCTATTCTTACAAGGAAATCCTGGGTATTTATGAGCACACGCAGGAGAACACAGGTGAAAACATTTTACCACGTACACTATGCAGCTGGGGTCACTAAACAGCAAAACAAGCTATGTGGGATAAACAAGATATTTGTTAGAGTGTGCTCAGCTGTTGTAGGCTGCTGAAAACCAAGTCTCTATCAGGGTAAATGATTCCAGATGGCTGCAAAGATGATAGCTGCTTTCTAGCCGCTTTCTGCTTAAAGTCGGCTCCCTACAATTTCAACAGTAGGGTACCTGCCTGGTGTGCATGGGGTCTTAGGTTTGATGCCCAGCACAACAGGAGAAGGAAAGAGGAAGAAGAAGAGATGGAGGAGTAAAAGAAGGGGAGGGAGAAAAGACAGGAAGAGAAAGACGTTACATACAGGCTGTCCGAGGTCACGTCTTAGTGTTGAGCTAGATCCCGCTGGAGTTATGGGAAGCAACCTGGCTCCTTACTGTTCCCAGCTTCTGACCTAGTGGCTTCCTTGGCCGTGGTCCATAGCAGTAGCCTGCAGGCTACACGTGGGTCTGGATTGGTGTTTCCACCTTCCCACTTGGGGAATATTAGATTTGGAGATGGAGTTGGTGGTCCCTAGGGATCTCCCCATTGTCGATGGGAAGTGGCCAGGTGGCTGAGAGGTTAGGGTCTGCAAGGGTGAGATGCAGACAAGAGGGAGGCTGGGCATGTGGGAAGGGAGGGTTTTAAGAATCAGGACAGGGGCTGGTGAGATGGCTCAGTGGTTAAGAACACTGGGTGCTTTTCCAGAGGTCCTGAGTTCAATTCCCAGTAACCACATGGTTACTGACTCTAATGGCTCACAACCATCTATAAGGGGACCTGATGCCCTGTCCAGGCAGGTGAATATATGCTCACACATTAAATAAAATTTAAAAAAAGAAAGAAAAAACCCTGTGATGATTCTTGTCAACTTGACGGAATTTGGCATTGACATAGGGACAAGTGTATCTGTAGGGAGCATTTCCAGATAGGATGGTCTGAAGAGAAGAAGATGCACCATCCCACCAGCCAGGGGTCCCAGACTGAGTGAAAAGGAGAGAGCAACTGGGACCCCAGCAGTCACCTCTCTCTGCCTGACACGTATGTGACTAGTCACCCCACACTTCTGCCACCACCCCTTCCTACCATCATCCCTTCACCCCAGAAGTTGCTTTTGTCAGATGTTCACATAACAGCTAACCCAGTGCCGGAGGGAGGGTGAGGGTCCACAGCTAACCCAGTGCCGGAGGATGAGGGTCCCGGGTCAAGGAAGACACTGGGCTGCGGGTTCTGCGGCCAGCACAGGCAGAATGGACTCTCCTCTGGTTTTCTTCTCTCTGCAGCCTAAATCCACACGGGCTGTCCTTCTGCTCACAGGGGTCACACACGGTATACTCCCATGGACCCAGCTAGCCATGACTCCACCCTCCCCAGACCCAACCTGGGTTTGGCACTGAGGCCCTGGCTCTGCAGCGGGCCTGTGGGTGGGTCTTCACCTAATGACACTGGAGCCCACTCACCTGGCCTCTTGGCTGACCCTGGGCGGGCCCCTGAGCCCCCGCTGGCTTCCTGCTCTGTAAACACGGCTAGATTAATGGTAAGGAATTGTCAGAGAGTCCCATCGGATGGGACTGTTTGGAAGATGTCTTGAAGATAAGGGCAGGAAGGCCGGTGTTGCCGCCAGCACACCACAGTAGGTTTTCCTGGCAGGGATTTTCACGGGGCTTCAGGAAGCCATAATCATGAAGTTAATTACGCTTGATTAACCCACATCTGCTGAGAGGCGACATTGCCAGGAGGTGTTCTAGGGGCTGAGGGAAAGTGGGGGACACACATGACTCCCCAAACCTGAGACTTCTCTCACCAGGGACTCTGTACCCAGTTTCCTTCCACCCACTTCACTGTCACCGATCCCACCAAGAGGCCTGGGCTCTGGGCTAGCCTCAGTTTGTGTTCTATATTAATTTTATTTAAAGGGTTATTTCCAAGGTAGGACCCCACTTGTGACCCAGCTTGGTCTTGACCACCTCCTGGTTTCAACTGATCCTTCTGAGGAGCTGAGGCTACAACTGTGCCCTTTTTTAAAAAGTTAAATTTATGCCAGGTACAGTCATGCACGCCTTTAGTCCTAGCACTCAAGAGGCAGAGGCAGGCAGATCTCTTGAGTTTGAGGCCAGCCTGGTCTAAAGAGTGAATTCTGGGTCAGCCAAGACTATACAGTAAATCCTTGTCTCAAAAAAAAATTACATTTATTTATTTATTTGGGAGGGGTTATGCATGTGGAGGTCAGAGGACAACTTGCAGAAGTTAATGCTTTCTTACCATGATACCCCTGGGGACTGAGCTCAGGTTACCCAGTTTGGTGGCAAGCACATTTACCTGCTGAGGCACCTTGCCAGCCCCATCTCCACTTTTAATAATTATAGAAACTTAATATAAAACTCGCCACTTCCAGCCAGGTGTGGGGAAAGTAGGGACCGGAAGGTCAGAAGTCAAGGTCACCCTCAGTTCCATTGGGAGTTCCAGGCCAGCTTGGGCTACCCAAGAGACCCTGATTCAAAAACACACAATAAATAATAAAGTCAATAATCAATGAAGTCCCCTTGCTGCCACCACTGTAAGCACGAGATCCCAAGGCTGTCAGTAAAGTCACAGTGCTGAGCGGCTGCAGGCTGAGTCTCATCCCCGGGTATTTTCAGCCTCCCAAAAGGAGTCTGCTCTCATCAGCAGTGGCTCTTCCCTGTCTGTAGACTTACTTCTCCCGGACATTTTATTTAACTGGATCAGACAGAGCGGGGCCCCCTGGCATCCTGCCTCGAGACCTCATTCCTTTCCATGGCTGAGTAATATTCCCGGTGTGTCTTGTTAGCCAATTGTTAATAGGCATTGTGATTGCTTACCCTTTTTGTTTGGTTTGGCTTTGGTTTCTCCAAGACAGGGTCACACTCTGCAGCCCTGGCTGTCCTGGAACTCCCTCTGTAGAGCAGGCTGGCTTCGAACTCGCACAGGCGTATACCATTCTGCCCAGGTTTTGTTTTTCTTCCCCATTTTATATTCATATATTACAGTCCTACATAGGGCCAGGCTGCCCTGGGACTCCCCAGGTAGCTGACAGTGACATTAATGTCTGATCTTCTAGACTTTACCTCCTGAGTGCTAGGATTACAGACTTGGGCCGCCACACCCAGTTACAGCAGTTCTGGGTGGAAGCCAGGACTTCTCACATGCTAGGTAAGTGCTTCACCACTGGGTTTCCAGGCCCTTTTATCTCCCGTGTAGAGAAGTGACACAGCTACTTGTTAAAGTCTCTCCTGACTCTCAACACAATAACTCCACTTTTAGGTATTAATATCCACCCCGCAGAAGCAAGAACAGGCCCCAGGGCACGAATGTCCCCAGAAGCCTTGTTACAACAACTCCACACTTGGGATTCCCAAGTGTCCTCCCCACCCCCACCCCCCTCCACTCAAAGACCAGGCTCACCACAGATCGGGACACCACTTGTCAAGTTTGGTAGCAAGCAGGAAAAGGAAAGACAGAACACAGCAACTTGAGAGGGTTTCAGAAACGACGAAGAGTGACAGAAGCCAGACCTGCTACCGAAACTCTGGGTGTGAAGAGCTTTCTAGGAAGAGAGCAGTCCGCTGCAGATGGCCCAGCTGTGGCCGGGGAGGGGTACAGGGAAGAATCGGAGGTGCTAGGGACACAGATGACTCTGACCAAAGTGTGTGTCTGGGTGTCACAGTCATTTCAAATGGGCTGGGGTTGCCCAGGTGGGACATGACAACAGGCTGGTACTGGTTTGAGTGTAGGCATATGGGAGCCGGTGGGCCCACTGTGACTGTGTACAGACCTCAATGTAAACGTCTGAGTCTCCTCTGTCGTACATCATGTCTCCATTCTGTCACTGAGAATCTCTATACCTGCGGGTCTGTGCGTGTCTCTCTGGATGAGCTGTCCTGGCCCCTCTGTGTGCTGTAGAGTGTTTCTCTGTCTCTGCTGCTCCGCACACAGCCTGAGGGACTCCTCCTGCCTCTGGGCTCCTGACCAGTTTGAGAAAGTAAGCCCCCTCTTGGGCCTCCCTCCAGATGACACCCCCCTCCCCTTGAAGCTTTTCTCAGGCACACTGGCGCCTCTGGTGACAGGAGACTGTCAGCTCTGAGGCCTGGGAAGGGCAGGCTATTCCTAGGGTAGGGACTCTCAGTTCTGTCCCTTTGCCAGGCAGGGCTGGATGTCCAAAGGGACTGTCTGGGTGGATCTCAGTATCTTCTTTCACCAGTTACTTCTCAGGCCCGAGTGTCAGACAGGAGTCTGGAAGATGGTAGGAACCCCTAACTTCTTCTTGGGCTACCAGACTGCCTGGGATTCTCCCACCTCCTCCCACCTGCAATCCTTGACCTCTGTTTGGAGATAAGGAATCCCCAGCAACTCAAGGGTGGGGCTTGCTGGGCAGACCCAGGAAGATTCAGCCCCAAGACCACACTGGTCTACCAAGCCACCAGCTCAGAATAGCTGTGTATTTGCCAAAACCCCTAATGTCTTAGTGGGTTCAAGTGTCATTTCAGGGTCAGCCTAGCTCCTCATGCCTCCAAGTTCAAGGTTATCATCTCCATGTAGAAGTCAGAGCTTCAGCTCTCACAGGAGTCACAGTGATGCCTGAGCCATCATCCCAGGAAGGTGGACACCTCCTAGGGACCTCTGCTCCTTAGAAAATGGAGAACTGCCAGGCAGTGGAGGCACACACCTTTAATCCCAGCACTTGGGAGGCAGAGGCAGGTGTATTTCTGAGTTCAATGCCAGCCTGGTCTACAGAGTGAGTTCCAGGACAGTCAGGGCTACACAGAGAAACCCTGTCTTGAAAAACCAAAACCAAACAAACAAAAACAAAACAAAACAAACAAACAAACAAACAAACAAAAAAACAGAAAATGGAGAACCTGCTGGCTGTGGTAGTACATGCCTTTAATCTCAGCACTTGGGAGGCAGAGGCAGGTGGATCTCTGTAAGTTCGAGGCTACCGTGGTCTTTGTAAGTGAGTCCAGGACAGCTAAGGCTCTGTTACTCAGAGAAACTCTGTCTTGAACCAAACCAAACCAAAACAAACAAACAAAAAAGCAAAAAACAAAAAAACAAAAACAGAAATACCCAAATATCATAGTTTTCAGTTGGTTCACAACATATTCTTGCAAGTGGTCCTCAGAAAACCCCCAGATGTACACAGGAGCTGCTGTTCGTCCTACCACAGGTGAGGGGCTCTCATCCTGAGTACTCCTTGTAGATGTACTATGGGGGAATGGCAAAGCACATGGTAGCTGGAAGAGAGGGCTCAGGAGGATTGGAAGACAAGCCCAAGGGGTCCAGCTGGCACTCTGGATCCCCTGGCTTCTCCAGCCTCTCTGCCTCAGGGTCAGAAGTCTCCTCAGCTTCATCCTGCTACTAAGTGCCACATGCCAGGGTCCTGACTATTGGCAAGGGTGACAGCTGTGCAGGGGACAGGCTCTAGCACGTCCCTTTAGGGAGTGGGTGGCCAACTGCAGATCCTACTGACCAGGTCCTAGTCTAGGCTTGTCCTGGGTATGCTGTCAGCGACTCAATCACGCAGGCTAGTAATGCTAACAATGTGGGGTGCCGGGCCTCTAAGCCGAAAGCCGAAAGGGGTGTGCTGGATTTGAACACAAAGATGCGTTGGGTACAGCGTTCTCTTTTTTTTTTTTTTTTTTTTTCGAGACAGGGTTTCTCTGTGTAGTCCTGGCTGTTCTGGAACTCACTCTGTAGACCAGGCTGGCCTCGAACTCAGAAATCCGCCTGCCTCTGCCTCCCAAGTGCTGGGACTAAAGGCATGCGCCACCACCGCCCGGCCAGCGTTCTCTTTCTCTGAAGCAGCCTCTTGGGGGCTCACTGCCATTCCTTCCCCTACATACACCAGAAACCTGGGTCAGAGCCTTGGGAAAAAACTCCCTGGTTGGTGGCAAGGCTGGGTAGTTGTGCAACCCTGATTTAGAGGCACCAGGGCCTCATTTCGGCAGCTGAGAGTCAGTGAGTGGCTAAGCTGTGTGGTCCCAGGCGAGTTCCTTTATCTTTCGGGCTCCATCCAGTACTGTATAAACGGTGGGTGCATCTGTCTATAGCCTATCCAGTCAAACAAACTACAGGGTCCCAGTGAGGAAAGAGAGGTCGGTCAGGTTGCTGAGGGTGTGGCTCAGTCGGTAGAGTGCTGGTATAGTATACACAAGGCCCAGTTCTGCATGAGTCAGGAGTGGTGGTGCACACCTGTCATCCCAGGACTCTGAAGGTGAAGGCAGGAAGATCAGAAGTTCAAGGCCATCCTCAATTACATTGGGAGTTCAGGCCAGCCTGGGCTGAAAGAGAGACAGACAGGCAGACAGAGACAGAGACAGATACAGAGACAGAGACAGACAGAGAGAGACAGGGAGAGACAGAGAGAGACACAGAGACAGAGACAAAGAGACAGGCAGAGAGACACAGAGACAGTGTGAGAGAAGAGAGACACAGAGAGAGACAGTATGAGAGCCAGGGAGAGGTGCACAGAGACAGAGAGACAGAGTCAGAGACAGAGAGACACACAGAGAGAGATAGAGTGTGAAAGACAGAGAGAGAGACACACACACACAGAGTATGAGAGACAGAGAAATAGAGAGGAAGGTCAGGGCCAAACACAGGGACTTTCCAAGGTCCCTGGTCATTTTTAGCTTCCCTCCCTGGGGCAAGTGACCTGCACTCTGTCCTCTGGCCCCACAGCTCAAACCAAGTTCTTTTTCTGTCTCTATGAACTCAGGCCGAGCCCTGAGCCAAGGCTAAACTCAAGAGGGTTGGACACGTGGCTTGGGCCAGGAGCCCAAGCAGATGGCAGGCCACCTGTTGCAGAGGTGGCTGAGAACCAGCCACCATGCTGGGGCACCACTACCGCCTGCTGTCCCCCACTATCCTCCGCCTGTCTTTCTGCCTGCCCAGAGAGCCTGGCCCGTCCTCTTTGCCCCAAGCCACTGGAGTGTCCATAGAGGAGGAGATTCAGAAGCAGGAGGTTTTGTCCCCTGAGGATGGGAGCAGCTCCTGAGCCTTCTACACTTGCCTGCACAGAGGTCCCTTGCTAGATGTTTTGGGATTTCAAAGTTTGGTTTGTTTTAAAATGAGGTTGAGATGTATAGCCCACCCTGGCCTGGAGCTCCAGAGCCTCCTGCCTCGACCCCCAGGCACTGAGGTTACTGGTGTGAGGTATCACATCTGCTTTGCAGGTTGTTAAACCATAATTATTTTATTTATCTATTGTTGTTTGGTGTTTTGGAGACAGGGTCCGTCTATGTGGTCCTGGCATGGAACTCAAGAGTTCCATCTGCCTCTGTGTCCCATATATTGGATTAAAGGCATACACCACCATACCTGGCTAAACTATTATTTTAAAACAACAAAACTGCCAGCGGGGTCACACATACCCCTAGTTCAGGCTAAAACATTTGAACATTCAGGGGCAAACTGCCACATGATAGTGTACACATAATCAATCCCAACACTCTGGAGATGATGCAGGGGGATGGTTGGGAGTTCGAATCCAGCCTGGGCTGCATGGTGAGATTTTTGTCTCATAAAAACCAACAAAGGAAAACCAAACCATATGTAGAAAAGCACACCCAGCTGGTCTCCAGGGAATGGGCCTGAGGCCAGCTCCAGGATTTTCTGTGAATTCATAGAATTTTTAAGCCTCCTTTTACTGCAGTGTGTGTGTGTGCGTGTGTGTGTGTGTGTGTGTGTGTGTGTGTGTGTGTGTGTGTAATTTTGTAATTTTTTTGTATAACTTTTTGGCCACAAAAATCTGCCCTAAGCTGACACGAGGCTATTTATAATGTCTGCTTTCTCCCACTCAGCCTTGAGATTCACCTCTCAGCTCCAACAATGCCGATATGTTTGGTTATGAGTTGGCCTTAGGTGGTAGCATTTTTTTTTTGTTTTGTTTTTTTATGGTGCTCAAATCCACAAATCTGAACTCTAGGCCATTCTGACATGATTGCAGCTATGTGGTGGCTTCCTGCTTGACTGGCTTGTCTGCTGGATTCTCTTTGCAGCCCGGTGCTATCTACAAGTATCCATGGGGGAAACTGAGGCTCTAAAAGCCTCTGTGGAGGAGTGAAGACTGAGGACTGGGTGTGGCTCCTCCTCTTGCCTCATGCTGACCTCTAGTTCATGATGGTCCTCTTGCCTCAGCCCGAGAGCTCGCTGGGATCACTAAATCCAGTGTTTGTGTGTGGCTGTCTGTTGGCGTGTGTTGGGGTACACAAATAAGGGGGAGGGCATGTGTGCTTGTTTATCTGGAGGCCAGAGATTGAAGTGAGGTGTCTTTCTGGGTCAGTCTCCACTTTGTTCATGGAAACAGGGTCTCAGACTGAACTCAGAGCTTACCTATTCCAGCTGGCCATATTGTCCAGGGTTTCATTTCAACCTCCTAAGCTCTGGGATTACAAGTGGCCACTACGCCCGCCCAGCTTTTCATGTGGGCCCTGGGGAGCTGAACTGCCGAGCTCTCTTGCCAAGCTTTTTATTGACTGAGTCATTTACCCAGACCCCACAATTCTTTCAGACACATCTTGAAGGCCCTGGCTACTCATGGCAACCACAGCTCTGGCCTCCACATAGGCCTCCTTCGTTCATGTGGGACAGACTCAGACCTATTCTGGGGCCTGTAAGGCTCTGGATCCTCTGCCCAGCCTGGAATCAGGGTAAAGGGGACCGAGGATAATGTCCTATCTGACCCTCACTGTCTCATGAGCAGCTTGTGCCCCTCGGCAGGTACAGGGCTGTCAGCTTCTCCTTGGTGGTCTCGGAATGGCTCCCGACCAAATCATTAATCTTGGTCAACACAGTGAGTGCCACTCAGACCTGAAGCCACACCCCCGTGACCTTCTGGCGCACTTCACAGAACAGGGCAGACGCTCCCAGGAGCCTCTACTCCAGAGAGAATTTAGCTTTTGTCTTAATTCAGCCTGCCTGTCTTTCCTACTAGACTTTTCCGTTTCTGATTTTTTTTTTTTTAAGATAGGGTTTTCTATAGCCCAGGTTGGCCTTAAATTTGCTACGTAGCTGAAGATGAACGTGAACTGTTCTGATTCTTCCGCCTTCACTTTCCAAGTGCTGGGGTCACAGGCGTGGGCCCCCATAATCAGCTATCACCATACAGTTTTCAAGTGTTAGGTATCTTCTTCCATCTATTCACCTCCCTGTCTGCCCACCCACCTACCCACCTGCCAGTCCATCCATCCTCGCTCCCACCCACCGGTCCATCCGTGCCCTCCCTCTGTATCCCAGCGGCTCTCAAAAACTGAAGATTTTCTAAGCAGCCTCAGTGAGCTGGTGAAACAAGGGAAGCTTCTCTGAGCAGGAGCTGGGCTGTAAGCTCCTCCCATGTCTCATTTGCATGTCAGCTTTCTCATTTGCATACAGGCTAGCCCGGCTGCCTCGCTCACTCCAAGTCTCAGCAGCAGGCTCTCTCCCATGCGCTAGACGGACAGTGTTGAGCAAAAACAGATGCTGGCCGCTCACTCCGTGGAATTTGTCAGTTTGGAGGAGACAGATGTGAATCAAGTAACCACACTCTTGAAACCATAATCACAAACAGCCCAGCCAGGCCTCAGCCAGGAGGCTCCTGGGAGGTAGGGACACTCCCTAGAAACCAAAGGTCTGCACGAGCATCTATCAGGAAAGAGGATCTTTGCAGGGTGTTGTAAGACCCTGCTGTAAGGGTGCTGAAAGTTGGGGTATTCAAGAGAAGAGATTAGGAAGAGGGTGGCTCAGCTGAAGAAGTAAGATGAGGTCAGCAAAAGATACAGACCCAGTGACATAGTTGTTGGTGGGAGCTGAAGAGAAGCTAGGCCAGAGACATTGCCCATGTAGGGGAGAGGGGGAGGGGGAGGGGGAGGGGGAGGGGAATACTTCAAGCCGGCTGCAAGCCAGGGTGTACCTCCAGTCTTATTCATTGACTGTCCCAAGGGGGCGGGGCCGGGGCGGAGTCAAGGGCAAGGGAGTCTGGGAAATAGAGTTCACTGCGGTAGGGGAGTGAGGGATGACTTAGGCTCAGTGAGGGAGATGCAAAGACAGAGGTGTGGTATACATGGTACCTCTTGGACAGGGTACGAGGAATCTGAGTCTCTCCTCTCCTGGGGGAGGGGGCAGTACGCACAACGATGATGTCTGATGAAGTCTAAGAACCTGTGGAGCAAGACAGAGCCCAGCACCAGAGCTGCGCTTTGAAAAGAGTAGGCTTAGCTGACGGGTGAGCAGACGCCACGCCCAGGGGAGGAGAAAGAACGCAGGTGCTTGCTGCCCTGCCCAACCTGTACCCGAGGCATGGGTTCCTCTAATCTATTTCCATCCCACGAACACCAGCCGCAGAATGGAGACCCAGCAATGCACAAGGGGTCCGGCCACCATGGCAACCATCTGCTTTGTTTTTATTGCCAAATGGCCCGCTGTGCCCCTATGGTCAGGGACCTGACCACCTTCTCCCCGCCCAGGCCCCTCTTGCCCCCAGCCCGGTTGCAGGGGCCATTATGTGGTCCAGGTACGCTTTTGTTAGCCGTCAGCTCCCCCTTTCCAATCTGATCAATATTAATAGTTTTGTAATGGGAGGGTACAACCAGTTACCCAGCTGGAGCTGTGGGGGCCTCTTGGATGCAGCCTGCTTTCTCTGCTTCTCCCGAGGCCATGGTTGATTTTGCTTGAACTAATAAACCTCCAGGTCCCCAGGAAGGAGTGATGTCAAGGAAAAAAAATTTATCTTTTCTCTTTTTGAAATAAGCTGGCTTCCAACTCACAGAAATATGAGTATTTCAATTGTATTACATTTTGTTTAGTGTGTGTGTGTGTGTGTGTGTGTGTGTGTACACAAGTGCACACAGATGCATGTATGTACCACAGCACTTGTGGTGGTTTGAATATACTTGACCCATAGGGAGTGGTACTGTTAGGAGGTGTGGCCTTGTTGGAGGAAGTGTGTCACTGGGGGGGCGGCTTTGAGGTCTCCTCCTATGCCTAGGCTACACCCATTGTGAAAGAGAGCTTTCTTCTAGCTGCCTGAGGATGCCAGTCTTTTCCTGACAGCCTTCAGATGAAGATGTAGAACTCTCAGTTCCTCCTGCACCATGCCTGCCTGGATGCTGCCATGTTCCTGCCTTGATGATAATGGACTGAACCTCTGAACCTGTAAGCCAGCCCCAATTAAATGTTGTCCTTATAAGAGTTGCCTTGGTCATGGTGTCTGTTCACAGCAGTCAAATGCTAAAGAAGACAGCACTCCTGAAGAAATCAGAAGACAACCTTCAGGAGTTGATTCTCTCCTACATGTGGGTTCTAGGGATTGAACTCGGTCGTCAGGCTTAGCAGCAAGCACCTTCACTCACTGGCGCCATCTTACTCACCCAGAAAGGAGTGAAAGGTTCTTAAGAAACAGAGCAAGAACACATTGGCAGTATCACCCTTTCCCAAGGGGTGAGAGCTATGGCTGGGATTTAGGAAAGAGTTTTGACCTTGTGTGACCTTGGATGAGGTCTGTGCTGGCCCTGAATCTTCTCTGCCCACTCTGTGGCCCTTGTCCAATCAAGCCTGGCCTGGAATCTCAGCCCATCAGTAGCAAACCATGTGATCGTCAGCAAGATGTGTACTCTCTCTGTGTCAGCTTCCCTCCCTGTAACCGGAAATCATACCCACGCGTTCAGGTATAGAGAGGAATAGTGTGACTCATACATAGCCAAGACGGACAGCGGAGGCTCTAGATTACCATGACAAAGGGGCCTCAGTCAAAGCACTACCCTGCCACCTCTGTGATCTTGGACTTGGGGGGGGGGTGTCTCTAACCCAGCCTGAAGAGCAAGTGGAATCAGGGATTGTAAGCTCCTCTTTCTGCCTGTGCCACCCTGCAGAGAGCAGGAAGGGGCGGGGGCGCTAGGACAGGGGTTCTCAACCTGTGGGTCGCGACCCCCAGGGTGGTAGAGTGGATATCCTGCGAATCAGATATTTACAATATGACCTGTAATAGCAGCAAAATTAACAGTTATGAAGTGGCAACAAAATAATTGTATGGTGGGGGGGGGGTCACCACAACATGGAGAACTTGTATTAAAGGGGTCGCAGCATAAGGAAGGTTGAGAACCATTGTGCTGGTACCTAGGCAGGCTGCATTTTAAAAATGTGTTCTCCCTTCAGCAGGGGCCATTTCTGAGTATTGCTGACTTGTGACGGGAACACATGTTCAGAGCCAGGGTGGGAGCACGTTCGTTCGTGTTTGCACAGCCCAACAAAACAGATACCAAGTCCTGACCTCTGAACCCACATGGGCATCATCAGATTGCTCAGGTGGGCCGGGGGTTGCCCACAGCACCTGCCTTGCAGCAAAGTGACCTGCAGGGCCAGCCTGGCTGTCAGAAATTGAAGGAGGCATCAGAGAGGACTGAGGTGGGGAGCCGGTGAACCACAGGACTGACAATGACCACGGGTGGGATTTGAGACACCTTGTCTAGTGTGCAGGAAGTTTACACACCTCCCTGGGCTTAGAGTTCCATTCATGGCTGTCCATTCCACAAGCATATCATGTTATGTCCACAGAAGACATGGACCGGATATGCAGGAAAACACCCGCAGCTTTTGCCTCAGATGGAAACTCCTCAGCCCACCAAGGGTCAAGTTCAGCCAGTCACTCACTGTATTGCAGGTTCTCTAAAGGAACAGAACAGATGTGGTGCTTATTATAAAAGGGGATTCACTGGAGTGGCTATTGCTGCCGCCGCCGCAGGGAGGACTTGGGGGAGGGGTTAGTGATGGCTACCTGCTGGAGAGGCTGAGAAGCCAGGAGCTGCAGGAGCCGAAGGCCTGGAGGATTATGGGCTGATCTTCAGTCTATGCTGGAGGCTGATGAAGTTGGAGTCTGATGACAGGGAAGGATGGTGACAGTGTGATGGTGGTTACAGCAGTAATGGGGTTGAGGCACATACTAGCAAGAAGCAGGGGCAAGCAAGCCAGCAGCGTTGCAAGCCAGCAGCATTGCAAGCCGGCAGTATTGCAAGCCAGCAGCAGTGCCTTTTCATAAGGACTCTTTAGTCTCGGCAGTTACAGGAAAGAGCTGCCCACGTCTCAGTCTTATCCCCAACTTCAGCCTTGCTGGGAATGCCTTAACAGTGCTGGCCCAGGGGCATGTCTCTTAGCTAATTCCAGATCCAGTCAAGACCAACCTCCGCAGCTGTCCCTCTGTAGGCCACACAGCAATACAGAAGATAAGGTACCGCTTTGGGCAGCAGCAGGGACTGGGGGGGCTGGGGGGCTGGGGTGTGGTTCACTGGCAGAGCAGAGCACTCTGCACACACACACAGAGTTCTCCCTACTAATACACATGCACGTGTACACACGGAAAACCCCACGCAGGAAAGGTCAGGCATAACATGGAGCCCTAAGAAAGACCCAGAGTGAGCACAGGACGAGGTCCTCTCTACAGACCATGTGCTATGACAATGGCCCAGCCTTGATTGTTTTTTTGTTTTTGTTTTTGGTTTTTTGAGACAGGGTTTCTCTGTGTAGCCCTGGCTGTCCTGGAGCTCACTCTGTAGACCAGGCTGGCCTCGAACTCAGAAATCTGCCTGCCTCTGCCTCCCAAGTGCTGGGATTAAAGGTGTGCGCCACCAACGCCCGCCGAGACCTTGTTTGTTAAAACAACAACAACAACAACAACAACAACAACAACAACAAAAACCCAGTGATGGTGATGGCAGATTCCTTTAATCCCAGCACTCAGGAGAAAGGCATGTGACTCTATGTTAAATCTGAGGCCAGTCTGGTCTCTATAGTGAATTCTGGGCCAGGCAGGGCTACATAGCCATCTCTTCTGTGTCCAAGACAGACGTATGAACAGACAGAAAGTGGTGAATGGTACTCAGAGGAAGGGCAGCTGGAGGGATGATGGGTGATGGTGCTTTAGGTAGAGTTTCTTTTGGGGGTGATGGGTGTTCAAAGTTAACCATGGAGCTAGCTATGTGGTTCAGTGAACACTCACCCACTTAACTGTCACCCGCGCGGTGGACTGGATAGTCTGGGATATGGGATGCCTGCTGAGAGGTGAGACGCCCTAGGAGGCAGACCATGCTGGTCAAACCCTAATTTGGTCTGTGAAAACGTGGGGAGGTGTACCCATGTGGTCACACGCTTTCCCTGGTGCTTCAGGAAGAGGTTTTGAAAAGCACAAAACATAGCTGGGCATGGTGGCTCACTGCAGTAGTCCGAGAGAGAGAGAGAGAGAGAGAGAGAGAGAGAGAGAGAGAGAGAGAGAGAGAGAAAAGAGAAAGAGAGAGAGAGAGACCCCACTTGGGTTAGAGTGGGACCTTCTCTAAGAAGAAAACAAAATGTCATTCTCCAGCATCAGACACGCTTCAGGCCCACTGTGAACAAGTCCAGGATAGCTCAGCCACTCCAGAGTGAAGGCTAGGAAGATAGCTGGGCCTGGGATAGGTTCTGGCAACTCAGAGGGACATATGGAAAGACTCCAGGACTGTGGACAGAGCCTGGGAAAAGCCACTAAGAAACACTGGGTCTGAAAGGGCTTGGAGATCTAGCTGTAGGTCAAGCTGCCAGTGGACCACAGACGGGAGGATGAGCCAAGACCACCAGCTTTCAGGGCAGGACACTGAGGACGAGGACAGGAATGCTTTTCTGGGGAAGGATTTGGAGATGCAGGCCTGCAGGCCAGGAGCTGTACATATGGACCAGGGTGTGTGTATGGTGCACAGTTAGAGCAAGATACTTGGACCAGATAGTTTTAGTTCAAATCCAGCCCTGACAGCTCCCAGCTTTGTGACTGCTGGGGGCCTCAGAGTCCCATCAGTAAAACTAGCAATAGTACTCACATGTTTAAGTGAACATAGCTCCCTGGCATCTAAGCATCCAACATTTAGTGAACACTTGGTAATTGTTCCATGTCTTTGTCCCAGTGGAGGAATAAAGCTGGTTCATACAATACCCACCGACTGTGTGCCAGGCATGTTCGGTTAGAGGTCATTCTCACTAACTGTCTAACGTTGCTCTCCTCCCCCCACCCCCAACCCTGAATGCTCTGCCTTTTCCAGAACCTCTGGGGCTTGGACATTTGGGAACCAACCACATCAAGGATTTTCTGCTACAAACCAGAACCATTGGAGATGCCAGTGGTGAGGGAGTTTTCGAGCACACACAAGATTTATGTGGAGAGCCTGTCCTGTCAGCCCCAGGCAGGTCAGCTGTGTGCTCATTTATCAAAGGGTTTTTACAAGGCTCTGAAGTTAACCGCAGCAGCCTTGGGTTCCTGAGCAGGAGGGCCTGGATGGGCCATGGACCTGGGCCGTTGTCTCCCGCACCCCACACACCTTGACCCTTCCCTTCACTGTGAGCACAAGCTGGAATTTTCACACACGGGGCTTTGCAGCTTACGGACCGCTCCTGCCTATCCTTGTCTCGAGTCCCAGAGATGGACAGTGAGCTGCCGCCATCTTGCTCTGAGATGTTAGAGCACTGGCTGCTGAGAGCGAGTTACTAGCTCACTCTGGAAGCTGAGTGTTTAATGAGTTAATGGAATAAGTCCACACAAAAGGCAACAAAGAAGCCTGTGAGCTGGCATGGTGGTGAAGGTGCTTGGCCCCCCCCAAGCGCAACATCCTGAGTTTAAGCCCTGGAACCTACATAAAGGAGAGAGAAGCCGGGCAGTGGTGGCACACGCTTTTAATCCCAGCACTCGGGAGACAGAGGCAGGTGGATTTCTGAGTTTGAGGCCAGCCTGGTCTACAGAGAGAGTTCCAGGACAGCCAGGGCTACACAGAGAAACCCTGTCTCAAAAAAACAAACAAACAAAAAAACAAAAACAAAGGAGAGACACACAGAGAGAGACAGAGAGACAGAGAGAGAGAGAGACAGAGAGAGAGACAGAGAGAGAGAGAGAGAACCAATTCCCACAGAATGTCTCTGACCTCCACAACTACTAGGATGTGTCAGAGATCCCTGTATTCTCTGTGCTGGCTTAGTTTTGTCAACTTGACACAAACTATTGTTTGGTGGGAGACAGAACTTGAACTGAGGAATAGCTTCCATCAGACTGGCCTGTGGGCAAGTCTGTGGGGGACATCTCTGAATTGTTAATTGATATAAAGATGTCTGAACCAGTGCAGGAGGCATTGGTCCTTCATGGCTCCACCACTGCTCCTGCCTGAGTTCCAGCCCTGACTTCCCTCAGTGATGGGCTACCAATGGGACTCTGTAAACCAAATAAACCTTTTCTTCCACAGTTGCTTTTGGTCAGGGTACATATCACAGCAATAGAAGACAAACTAGAATGTTCCCTCTTACCCTGCACACACACCCCTACACACTGTGTATATATGTGTGTGTACATATATATGATTATATATGTATATATAATATGTATACATGTATATGTACACACATATACATATATGCACACATACACATAGATGTATATATACAATATGATTATATATGTATATAATATGTATGCATATTTGCATACATCTATACATGCATACATATATATGTATGTGTGTATACATATATGTATATGCATGTATATATGTACTATGTATACACATATATGTATATACACGCATATATATGTATACACACACACACATAATCATCTTTAAAATGCATCAAAGTTTTCACCAGCCTCACCGTTGTATCAGTAACTGCACCTCTGAACAAGTCCCTCCTTCTGGAGACTGTTCTAAGACAACACTTCCATGACCTCCAGGCATAGCTGTTAAATGCTAACTGGCTCAGAAGCCCCAGGCCAGCCACCCAGGGATTGGCTTTGTTTGTTTGTTTGTTTTGTTTTGCTTTTAATTGTTCATAGTGACATTCCTTTTCCTCTGAGGAGGATATCTATCTCCGGCCAGTGTCCTGCTCAGTTTGAAGGTCTTTCTGTGTATGGTTGTAAAGTGCTTGCTCTATTCAAATGGAAAACAAGGGGAGGAAGGAGGGAGAGAGGAGGAGGGCAGTGGAGGGGAGAGGGAGGTGTGATCTAAAAGAAAGGCAGCCAAAGACCTAGTCTTCCCTCTGAGTCCCTAGCTAGCCGAAGGCAAACACAGGATCCTGGTTGCTTCTGTAGCTGCAGATGGACAGACTGGATTCTGGGATGGACGCTACAGGGGTGCACACGCAGGAAGCAGGAAGTGCAAAAGGCCTGTTGAAGATGGATGGTGGGAAAAGCTGGGCCCCTTGGAGAAGCTTCAGTTTGACTTCAGGCTCTTGGGAAGAATGAAGGATGGAACAGCCAAGGCAGAGGAGAAGGGTGATGCTGGTGGGTTGTTTTGTTTTGAATATCTTTATTCTTTGAAAATTTCATGCTT
>JANHMN010000018.1:43886946-43900903 GCA_030674055.1 Rhabdomys pumilio
TCCCCTTCCCTTTCTTTCACCATTTGTTTTTGTTTGTTTGTTTCTCTGTGTAGCCCTGGCTGTCCCGGAACTCCATAGACTAAACTGGCATCTGACAGAGATCCACCTACCTCTGCCTCTCAAATGCTGGAACTACGGGTGTGCCCTACCACACCCAACTTAGAAGCAGTTTCCTAATCGGGGCTCCCTTCTCTCCAGTGATCCTAACTTGTGTCAAGTTGGCATAAAACTAGCCAGTACACTGAGCCCCTCCGGTCCCCAGGCACCACTGTATTTGGCAGCTGTCACCTAGAAGCTTGGTACCCTGCCATGATCCAGAGGAGCTAGGAGGGGACATGGGAAGCAGGACACTTTGAGGTCAAGAATTAGGAGTTCAGATGACAGTGGCGGTTTGCCCGATGACCTTCCCACACGGAACGGGAAGGGGGATAAGAAGTCTGGTTTGGGTTTGGCTCAGCCCTTTAAGAGCATTTGCTGCTCTTTTTAGAAGATGGAGATCAGATCCCAGCATCCACACCAGGGACTCACAACTACCTGTAGCTCCAGTTCCAGGGGATCTGATGCTCTCTTTCGGCCTGTTCATGTGCCTACCCACCTGTAAGCATATATACGCACAAAGACACACATATGTAAATAATAAAGTAATTCAGCCAGGTGGTGGTGGCTCACGCCTTTGATCCCAGCACTTGGGAGGCGGAGGCAGGCGGATTTCTGAGTTTGAGACCGACCTGGTCTACAGAGTGAGTTCCAGGACAGCCAGGGCTACAAAGAAACAATGTCTCGGAAAAAACAAAAACAAAAAACAAATAATAAAATAATTCTTTAAAAAAAAAGGAATCAAGAATGTATAGAGAGACCTCTGCTCCTCGGCTTTTTTGTTTTCTTTCTGTTTTTTATTTATTTTTTTTTCTTTGAAATAGTTTCCCTCAGTGGCCCAGGCTGGAACTCATGGAAATCCTTCTGCCTCAGTAGCACCAGTGTTGAGATTAAGGTACAAGGCCTACCATATAGATGTATTCTGTTTTTTGTTTGTTTGTTTTTGTTTGGTTAGTAGATGCTCAAAGATTCAAAGGGGGCGCTGAGCCCCTGTTTTGCACATAGTCCAGGAGCTGACTCCTGGTTCCTTGAGGTCTTACTGTTTCTACCTCCCTGTCACATCTCAACAGCGGCTCTCTCTTCTGCCTGTTTTCCTGCTCTGGGAGTTTCTGCTAACCTCACCAACCTCTGCCCGCTGATGCCCTCTCCTTGCTGCTGGCTAACCTTGGCGCTTGGCCAGAGGCACCGTTTTTTTTGTGTTTGCCAGTAACTTACCACATGTCAGGCATGACGTCACAGCTCTTGGCCTGTGTGTGTCAGCCTGTTTGGCCAGCCATGTAGAAATGACAACTCCAACTGAAGTAGAGTTACCAGCCACCCTTCCGACCTCTTGGCAGCCAGGGAATGGTGTTCCTGAAAAGCGTTGCCGTTGGCAAAACCGTAATTAGCAAGATCAAAGTCTCAGAGAAAATGGGAGGGTAGGGGGAAAAAAAACCTATAAAAATGGCATGAAGTGTGCCTTTAAAAGACACAGCAAACAGAAATTCTTCAAGGCACAACTGCCAAAACCTGCTCGCCCAGGCTCCCGTTGAGGAATTCTCTTCATCCAGGCACCGGTTCCGAATCACAGATGGGGAACAGCCTCCCGAGTGTCTTCTTGGGTCAGCTTTGGTCATTTCCGATTTTGGGATGTGTCCCCTGTGTCTGCCTGGTGGTCTGGTTTAGTGTAGCTCGTCTGTCCTCCCGGCAAGCTCCTAGGTCATCTGTAGGTTCTGTAGCGATGGCTCCTTTCTCATTCCAGCCGTGGTGAATACCGCCTTTGCACAACACACGAGCAAAAAGAGTGAGTCTCCACTCACAGATGAGCAGATAAATAAAATGTAACCACATTTAACCTCCGAGGCCTTCCACCTTTCCTTTTTCTTCTGAGACATCTCTCTGTGTATTTCTGCCTGGCCTGGAACTTACAGTATTGTCCAGGCTGACCTCGAATTCACAACTGGCCTCCCAAGTGCTGGAATTATAGGTGTGTGTGGTGTGGTGTATGCTGCTACATGAGGCTCTACCCTTTTTTCTTTTTTCTTTTTCTTTCTTTCTTTCTTTCTTTTTTTTTTTTTTTTGAGACAAGGTCTCACTGACCAGGGAGCACATCAGCTGATGTAGGCTTGACTGGGCAGTTAGCTCCAAGGATCCTCCTGTCTCTTCCTCCCAGTTGAACTGACATGCCTGACTTTTCTGTGGGTTCTGGGATCAAACTCAAGGCCTTATACTTGCACACAGGTGCTTTGCCCGCTGTGCCCACTGAGCCCAGGGCCTACATTTGCTTTTTTTTTGTTTTTGTTTTGTTTTTAAAGATTTATTTCTTTATTTTATGTATATGAGAACACTGTCACTCTCTTCAGACATACCAGAAGAGGGCATCGGATCCCATTACAGATGGTTGTGGAATACCATGTGGTTACTGGGAATTGAACTCAGGACCTCTAGAAGAGCAGTCAGTGCTCTTAACCACTGAACCATCTCTCTAGCCCTTTCTTTTCTTTTTTTTGAAAGAAGGTTTATAGTAGCTGGATTCAAATTCAGTCTGTATTGGAGGATAACCTAATCCTTCTGACCCCACCTCCCAAGTGCTGGTTTACAAGCCTGTGTCAGCCACCATGCCCAGATAGATGAATTCATCTACTCACATATGTACTCCTGTATGTAGGTATGTGTGTATGCACACGCATGTCTGTGTGTACTGCACTCTGCATATGGAGGTCAGAGGGGGCAGTTTTCAGGAGATGGTTCTCCTCTTCCACCAAGTGAGTTCCGGGAATTGAACTCAGGTCCTCAAGCTTGGCAGTAAGTGCCATTACCTGTGGAACCATCTTGCTGGCTCTAGACTTAAATACTTTAATATATATTATATATATAAATATAAATACATACATATATATATACATATATATATTTTTTTTTCACATCATTCCTTCCTCCCCAGCCCCATTAGGTTTTTTGAGACAGGATATCTCTGTATAGCCTTGGCTGTCCTGAAACTCTGTAGATCAGGTTGGCCTTGTACTCACAGAGATCTGCCTGCCTCCCAAGTGCTGGGAGTTAAGGCATGCATGACCACCACCATTGGACTTCCCTTTTTTCTCAAATGCATTTAGAAAGACGTCCTTCAGGAACATAGATTGTGAAGGTGCCCACCTCCTTGCCAGGTGCTGGGCTGTAGTTTGAGGACCGTTTACCTCCTGTAAGGTTAGCTTGCTTGTGATTTGTATACAAAGTATCCACTGTTTAAAATGTGGCAGGGAGGTGGGGAGGGTTCTCTGCCTTTCTACTAAGTATCTTTATCTTAGTCTGAGTCTCTGAGCCTCCCGTCCAGCACAGGCTGAAGTCTCTTTGGGGTCATAGAAGCCGGTGATGGAGGAGTCCTCGCCCACCCCACTGCACAGCTGTGGGATCCCCAGGCCAGAACTCAGAGGGTGGCACTCTCACCCCCTTTTCCCCTTCTAGATCAGCCTGGAGCCCAGCCCGAGCCCTGACCAGTTTCTTCTGTGTGAGTTTCTTATTTTAAAAAGTTACTAGGTTTGGAGTGTAGCTTGGTGGTCTGAGAAATTTATTCTTTATTGGGGTTTTCTGGGATGCAATTCACAAATAAAAGCTCCTTTAAAACCGTGGACTCCAGTGATTTTTGGACACTCAGGGCTTGCACAACTGTTAGCACTGTTTGTTTTAGGTCATTCTCCCTTCCCCTGAGGGCCCTGGAAACACAGTGTGTGGCCTCTCTCTGTGGCTTCTCCCCTTCTGGATAGTTCCCACAGATGGGAGTGACTGCTAAGCTTCTCGTTCCTTTTCATTACCGAATAGTATTCCACCATACATAGACCGCATTGTCTTCATCTGCCCATCTGTGAGTGGAGACTCGCAGTCTTTTTTTGTTCGTGTGTTTTAAAAGATTTTGCTTATTTTTTTAACATGTTTGAGTGCTTGCATATGTGCTCCTGGAGGCCAGAAGAGGGCGTTGGATCATCTGGAACTGTGGTCACGGATGGTCGTGAGCTGCCAGATGGTGCTGGGAATTGAACCCGGGTCCTCCACAAGAGCAGAGGGTGTTCTTATAGCCGTTGAGCCATTTCTCCAGCCTCATGAGAATTCACACACAAGTTCTTACATGGCTATGTCCCCTGCCCCTACCTTTCTCTTCCACCAAATCTCACTGTGTAGCCTAAGACAGGATTCACCTTACAGCTATCCTCCTGCCTCAGCCTCTAGAGTGCTGGGATTACAAGTGTGTACCATTGCACCTAGTTTGGGATTCACCTCTTGAAGGACTGCTGTGCCAGTTTGCTTTCCGGAGGCTGCTCTGCCCCCTTTCTGCCAGCAGGCATGAGAGGCCTAGCAGCCACAGGTGGGAGGGTGTGTCTCCTGGCATAGAGTAACATGCTGTGATTGGCATGGCTAATGTTTTCTTCTCATATTGAAGCTTGTTCGTCAACAGGTCATTTGTGTGCGTAAGTGTGTGTGTGTACATGTGTTTGAGTACAGAGGCCATAGGTTAGTTAGTGTCCACTGCAGTCCTCCTCAATCACTGGCCGCCTTATTTTCTGAGACAGTCTCTCATTGACCCTCTGAGACAGACTCACGACTTACTGATTGAGCGTCACTGCTGGCCAGGGAGGTCAAAGGGTCCTCTTGTCTTTCCCTCTGTCCCAACACTAGGTCAGGTGCACACTGCTGCACCTGACTTTTACGTGGCCACTGAGGACCTGAACCCAGGTTAGCTCGTTTCTATAGCAAGCACTTAGTGATCTGGTCTCTTTCCCCAGCTCCCAATGAGAAATTTGAGACCTCTTCATTTTAATGGTGACAAACAAGCTCCCGGAGTTGGAGAGATGGCTCGGTGGTGGTTGGGATGCTGGCTGCCCTCCCCTCTTGAGGACCTTGGTTTGGTTCTCAGCAGCCAGCCACAGCCACATACAGAGCCACTGTACCAGAGCCTGTGATTCCCAAGGACCCAGGGCCCTCTTCTGGCTTCCCTGTGTACTGCACATTTACGGGGAAGCAAAATACTCAGGTGCACAAAATAAGCCACACTACAGCACCCTCTGGCTGAGGGGTGATGGGCAAGAAGCTGTCCCTCTTTGTGTCTTAGTTTCTGCATCTGTAAGTGCTTCAGGAAGGGGCTGAGTTGGTTAACGATTAGGCAGTGCATAGAGAGCGGTCTCTGGGATCAGGAAGCCCGGTGTCCTGTTAGTAACTGGCTGGGTTGTTCTATTGCTGTCGTAGGAGTTTCAGAAAGGAGCTTGGGAGCAACATGCAGTCACCACCAGGACTCCCAGCCTGAAGGCTGCACCATTTATAGCATCTTCAGTGTCCCTCTGCTGAGAGGGAAATTTGGGGGTTGTTATCCTGAGCCCTGATCACTTAATGCCTGGTGACATAGGTAGCTCCTGATGTCATGGGGACATAAGTTTCTTGTCTGTCTGTGAGGTACTCATAAGTGAGTCCTAGCTCAATTACTTAGCCCAGGGCTAACATCGAGGGGTGCAGGCTGTGGGGAGTGGTGTTATCAACAACACAGGGAACCTTTGTCTTAGGATATATCGGTTCTTGCCTTTGACACAGACCTGAAGTGTACGTGGCCACTGAGGACAAGACTTTAGAGATAGATGGATTCGTGCTGAAAACAAAGTCTGGGGAAAGAAAGGCAGTCAGAGCCGGGCGGTAGTGGCGCACGCCTTTGATCCCAGCACTTGGGAGGCAGAGGCAGGCAGATTTCTGAGTTCGAGGCCAGCCTGGTCTACAGAGTAAGTTCCAGGACAGCCAGGGCTACACAGAGAAACCCTGTCTTGAAAAACCAAAAAAAAAAAAAAAAAAAAGAAGAAAAAAAAAGAAAGAAAGAAAGAAAGGCAGTCAGAAAAAAACGACAACCCCAAAGCAAACTGCCCACATTGACTTCGGTGCCTCCGTACGTGTGCGTGGACACACATGTGAGTATGGTACCGTGGGGTGATGATGGGCATCACGTGCCCCAGTACCTTTGGCCTCGTGTTACAAGGCGTTCGGAGGGGCTGAAGCTGTGGGCTGTAGAGCGTGATGCTTAGGTTCAAACCTGAGCCTTGCTCCCAGTGCTTTCTGTGACCCACTGTCTACCTCTTCTGTGCGATACTTTCTGAACTGTAGAGCAGAGGGGATGGTAGTGCCCGTGTCCTGACGTGGGGTGTAGGTCAGGAAGATAGAATCTATCAGAGGAGTGACAGCTCTCAGGGTCCCTGGTTACCAGGACACTCATGGTGATGACATCTGGCTGTCCAGGTGTGAAGGCAGGAGCCTTCTTCTCTCTACTGTAGCTCTGGCCAGCCAGCCACACGGCCATGCTGACTGCTCCCTGTCTCTCAGGCAGTGGGAGCTAGGGGAGGTGGCCAATGGCTCTGGGGCTCAGCTCGGGAGCTGGTGGAGCCCTCTGGTCACAGCATGGGCTCCTGATAAGCTAGGCTGTTCAGACCTCATCAACAAAGGTGGAAAATCCCAGCACTGGGGAGACTGAGGCTGGAGAATCCTGAGTTTGGGGCCAACCTGGACAATAGAAAACCTGTCTCATAAAATGTCTCTTACGAGTAAGAACTTATTGCATGCCCACTATAGTTCCTTCACCAGGCTTTGCTTAGTTTCCACTCATCCCATCCTGTGTAGGGGCATTTATCCTGGGGGAGGGTCCATATATGGTCCATATAACCATAGAGGCCAGCTGGGTCCTGGCAAATACTTCATCTTCCGAAACTTTCTGTCTAGCTTGGTGTAGAGTCACATGTGAGGAGAGATACAGAAAAGCTAGCAGTGGTGGCACACACCTTTAATCCCAGCACTTGGGAGGCAGAGTAGAGTGAATCTCTAAGTCTGAGGGCAGTCTTGTCTACAGAGTGAGTTCTAGGATAGCCAGGGCTACATAGAGAAACCCAGACTTGGAAAGAAAAGAGAGAAAGTCGGGAAGGGGAAGATACAGGGAGATCTGTGACCCTGCCCCTCATTCTTACCGGACCCTGTTACTGCTGTGCACTGCTGGGACTTTAACCCCAGCATAATCTGCAGCTGAAGATCAGAGCTCCTTCGTGTAGTGATATAAGAGTGTGGGGGGTGGGGCTGGAGAGATGGCTCAGCAGTTAAGAGCACTGACTGCTCTTTCAGAAGTCCTGAGTTCAAATCCCAGCAGCCACATGGTAGCTCACAACCATCTGTAATAGGATCCGATACCACCTTCTGATGTGTGTAAAGACAGCTACAGTGTACTCATATACATACAATATTTTTTTTAAAGAAGAGTGTTTGTATATGTGTCTGTCTCTCTACATGTATGTCTATGCATTTGCTTGTCTCTGTGTGCTCATGTGTCTATATGTGTATGTATGTATGTATGTATGTATTTGTGGGGTGGTTGTTTACTTGTAAGTGTGTAGGGGGTCTGTGTCCTATCTCACCTGACAAGAAAGAGCCCACTTACCATATACCAGGTCGGCTGGCCTCTGGCTTGTCTTAGACTTCTCAGGACATTAGTAGGCAGGCTAGCCTAGTGACATGTGGGTACCACACTAGCCTCTGTGTATATATTGGTGGGAAGAACACACTGATACAGTTTCTGACTTAGGCTACTGAGGTTTCAAATTTTTTTAAGTGGTCTATTTTTATTTTAATTCATATATGCATATCTGTGTATGTGCATGTGAGTGCAGTACCCAGAGCGGCCAGAAGATGGCATCAGATACCACATGCTACCTAATATGGGTGCTGGGAGCCAAACTCAGGTTCCCTGTAAGAGTAATCTACACTCTTAACTGCTGAGCCTTCTCTCTAGTCCCAGATGGTTTGTTTTTACATGTTTATTTGTTTATTCTCAATATACAGAGGCCCTTGAGTTCTGTTCACTTGAGCAATAAAAAGCCACTGTGTTCAGAGTAGGTCTTAAGGTAGGAGTTGGCCTGAGAGGCAGCAATAGGCCAGTTGGCAGGGAAGGAGAGAAGCAAACAGGCCAGAATCTTATAGAATACGTGGCCTGGGAGAGAAGTGAGAGAACTGGGAGGGGCCTCACAGATTCCCAGAGTAGCCAAGTCTCGTGTCTAACATCAAGCAGGCAGCACATGAGGTGGCATGTTTCATGCTGGTTTTTGTTGTTGTTGTTTGTCTGTTTTTTGTTTTTGTTTTTTTTTTTTTTTTTTTTTTTTACCAGCCCGTGGAGCATGTGATAGGAAGCCCCTTGCAGAAGCCAAGATCCTGAGGGTACTCAGTGTGACTGGGCTTGACCGCTGCTGCATGGTGGCCAAGATGAACCTCACGAACCCTTCCAAGTTGGAGATCCAAACATCCCCAGGGCTCAGCACCACCTCTCCCGTCTCCAGAAGGTTGACAGGAGAGAGGGAGCTGGCTTTCACGTGACTAGTCTCTTTCTCTTGCTCAGTTTTAAACTCCTAGCAGCAAATTTGCTATCGGGTCTTACTATTATAGCTCCCTTGGGCCTGAACTTGGCACTGTAGCCCAGGCTGGCCTTGATGTACCTCTCTGCCCAGCTGCCAGCTAGGTTGTTTGTTTGTTTGTCCTGAGGTCCCTTGCTCTGTCCCTTTGGACACAATGGTTCAGCCTTAAATGACTACATCGTGCCAATCCTGGGTGTACGTAACTCCCCCAGGGACTAGCTGTGTCTGGTGGCTGACAATGTAGTAAGTGCTTCTGGCAAAACACAATGCAGCAGAGAGAGGTGGGGCCTCCATCGTTCTGTCCTTCCGTCCATTCATCTGTCTGCTCCCCCCCATTCCACCCCCACGCCCCCACCCCTACCCTGGGGCAGGACAGGCTCTCTGCCAAGTAAATTTCAGAGTTTTGGGGAAGGGAGTAGAGGAGACAATAGGAAGGGTCTCCTGGGAAGGATGTCAGGGACTTAGTGGTTCAGACCCATCACTCTAGCTACTCAGGAGCCCGAGGCAGGAGGATTGTAAGGTCAAGGCTGCCCAGAACTAGGTTGAGTTCAGAGATAATGTGGGCTGTAGAGAGAATTCAAGGATGCCCTGAGCAACTTATAACATGATGCTCTCAAAAAAAAAAAAAAAAAAAAACATGAAAAGAAGGCTGAGGCTGAAGCTTATCCACAGAGCCCTTTCCTGTGAATTGTCACTGAGAGGCTGTTGAACGGCTCAGTGGTCGAGCCCCTTCCTAGAATCCCCCAGCGAGGGGCTAGAATGTGGTTCAGCTACAGCCAGGAGGCCCTGAGTTCTATCTCTGATTTCACAAAGGAAAAGAGGCAGAGTCATTAGGATAGTCTCATCTCTGGCAGGGACAGCAGGCCCTCTATTCCCTGCATGTCCATGTTAGTCCACATTGAGGGGACCCTGGAGAGCGCCCTGCATGGATTTTGTAAACACTAGCTCCCCTGGAGGACTAACAAGCAGGCCTGTGGCCCTAGACTCACAGGCTCCTGAGCTCTGTAGCCTGACTCACTGTGGTGAGTGCCTCAGACTTGTTTAAACTCCAGAGAGAAAAGAAGCCCCCCGTCTCGGGTTGGGTGGCTGGCGCCTGTATCCTTGTGCCCACAGGGGATGCAGAGAGAGCTCTGGATTCCAGAAGAAACTTCTTGGAGCTGTTCCCTTGTGGGTGGACACAGCCTGCACTTCCCCAGCTGTTGGTGGCCAGGCCTGAGGAGCCCAGAGCAGCAACCCTGAACAGACACCCAGTTAGTACAGTGGTGGTGGCTCAGCTTTCTGTATCTTGGGCTTACAAGGGAGCCCCAGATCATGTTTAGACGGGGCGGGGCCGCCAGGAATCTGTTCCTTTATTCAGGAGCTAAATGGCTCTTTTATTAGGATCGGCAGAATCCATTTTTAACTGAATTTGAAGGTCAGCCTGGTTTAGGTTTCTCCTGACCGTGCTGGGGCGCGCCTATTGTGTCACAGATCTTGGAAGTGGCAGTTCTGGGGACAAGTACTGGAGAAGGATTCCTCTGGGACCCCACACAAGCCCTGCTGCCTGCCTTTGATCTTATGGTAGCCTCTAAATTCTGTGGTTTTGGACAAACAGTTGGACATTTATTGAGCACTTACTATATACAGGAGAGAAAGGCCTGGACTCAAAGAGCTCAGTGGGAAACCCAAAGGGTTCCTCATAGCAGGACTAGAACCGTGCTGGGGTCAGCTTATGGGGGACAGCGGGGATTCTGGGAAGGCCTGGAGCCTTCAAATTGCACTTTAGGAGATTGGAAATGGTAGCTACCAGTGTGCTAGCCTTTCTGAGCCCCTTTATGAACTCCACACACCAGGCCACCAGGACTGGCCCCACTCTGGGTCCCTGGTCAAGTTCATCTTGGAAATGGATCCCTAATCTAGTGGTACGTACGGTGTTTCTGAGGCTTCGGAGGAGCGGGAAGTCTCTAGAGGAAGCGGCAGCCCCGGTGGTGGGCAGCCTGGGGCCTCACCTCAGCCTGGTGACCGAGAGGTGCAGCCTGGCAGTTGGTGTCAAGTGGCTGTCTCTCCGTGTGGTACAGACAGTTTTTTGATGCTATTAATGGTTGCTTATTCTGTGAGCAGGCAGCAGCAGAACCCTTCTGGCCCAGGGTTCTTTTTTCAGGGGAGAGAGGCCATATTCTCCTGGCTGTCGGGGAAAATAGACCCTCTGATGGCCAGGTGAATAGGATTGTAAGTGGTTGTCAGCTGCCTGCTGGGTAAGCCATGGGATGTCACATCTCTGTACCTGCTATGGCTAAGCTCAGTAATGGATGGGCATGCGCAGACTTGGACTCCCTGCTTATCGGGAGCTGTAATCTCTTCGGGGAGGTTGGAATAGGCAGAGAGCAGATTCATCTAATGGACAGGACTTAGGCAGCGGCCTGGACCTTGCTGATCAGGATAGATGGGGACATGTTGATGGCTCTTGTGTGACTCACCAGGGTCTTCTTTGGCCATACTTGAATCTTCCCCAGTGGTACCCACTTGCTCTGGACATCTGACCTCTCTACCCCTGTTGGTTGGGTGGTTTCTGGCCTATACTATGTAGCCTGGGCCTACATCCAGGGCCATCTCCTGTGGCTTCCCTTGTTGGGTGGAGCCTAGCTGGGACAAGCAGTCCTTCTGTTGGTGGCAAGGCTGTGTGGAGTGAGCAGGGACAGCTGGAGCTTTGACCAGAAGCCTGGCAGGAGGGAGGTGTTCATTTAGAAACATGAATGCCCCCGTCCGGGGACACACACCACACACAGGGCAGTATGCCTGCTGTGTTTATTTGACCCCAGAGGATTGGCGAGCTGCAGGAAGGAGGGGTGCTCCCGGACTGCTCCTCCCACCCACCCCCTCCCATCTCTTCTGCGTCTGTCAGTCTGCCTTGGGTGGGAGCCGGAGTTTACGCCTCCGCTTGTGTTTCTCCGTGAATGCTAAGTTTGGGAGCTCTGCCTTCAAAAGGGACTGAAGTAGGACATTCTGTTCAGAGGGTGTACTATGTCCCCACAGCCCCCGCTTGGGGAGTGTTTGCAAGCTCAGGCGACCTGCAGACCCCTTTGGAGAGGCAGATCACCTCAGCGTGCTGGTAGCCTGGGCAACCGAGAGTAGCCTACTCCTGCGGTCCCAGCACCAGCCAGGGGCTGTGTGGGTGGCCACTGAGGGCTGCTAGGTTGAGGGCTTGTGACTCTTTGCTTGAAGACAGGGCCATCTTCTGACTCTGACTTCACCTCTTCTCTCTGTTCCCTAAATAAGAACAGCAAGGGGCTGTCACCTTCTCATCTCTTCTGTCAGCCCTCCGCCACTGTCTGAAGACAGTCCCACCTTTTCCCTCACCTGCTCCAGGCACCTCTGTCACTCTCTGCCACACCTGCCTCCTTCAAATGGGTCTGGTCTCACTTTTGCCCGGCAGTGGGACCGGCTTTGAGAAGCCAGTTTTACGTCTCCATGAGCCTCTCAGGAGGATCTTTGATGCTGCCTTCATCTCTAGCCCAGAGGGCTCCTCCAACACTACATAAGCCAGCAGCTTTGCTCAACATATGAGGACCTGACCTACTGCTCTGGCGGTGGCCATCCCTCCATCTGGGGACACCGATCAGAGGTGTTGTTTGAGCTTCTCATGTCACACAGCAGTTCACAGTGGGGCAGAACCTGACCTTAGTGCTTTCCAATCCCTGACCTGTGTTCTGGGCTGTGGGCTGGCACAGGCACGTAACTCGTGTACGGTATGGGTTAGCCTGGGGGGGGGGGGCACAGGTCACATGGAGAGAAAGGTGAGCTCTTTGTCCCATCTTTTGTTGGTTCATCTGTTGCTTTGTTTTTCTTTTCTTTTCTTTTCTCTCTCTCTCTCTCTCTCTCTCTCTCTCTCTTTTTTTTTTTTTTTTTTTTTTTTTGGTTTTTCAAGACAGGGTTTCTCTGTATAGCCCTGGCTGTCCTGGAACTCACTCTGTAGACCAGGCTGGCCTCAAACTCAGAAATCTGCCTGCCTCTGCCTCCCAAGTGCTGGGACTAAAGGTGTGCGCCACCACTGCCCAGCGTTTTGTTTTTCAAGACAGGGTTTCACTGTGTAGCCCAGGCTGCCCTGGAACTCACTCTGTAGACAAGGCTAGCCTCAAATTCATAGAGACCCACCTGCCAGGTGCTGGGATTAAAGGCGTGCACCACCACTACCACCCAGCTGAAACCTCAATATTTTGATTGTGATAAAACTCATGTAACGTGACCTCAGCTGGTCCAGCTATGTCAGGTGGTCCAGGAATATTAACCCTTCACGTCACCTCCATCCATCCCCAGCACACTGGGCCATCCTTGCAAATGGATACTCTGTCCTCATTAGATCCTGGACCCCCCCCCCCCCTCCCCCCCCCCCCAACCCCGTCCCCTGCAGTCATTCTGTCCTGTTCCATGAACTTAGTGCCTTTAGGTGCCAATTAGCATTTTAACAGCTGTGGGTAGGGCCTCTGGCACACTGCAATACCCAGAGAGAATTGAATGTTGTCTCTTTACATCCTGCGGAGCCGGAATCTCTGACCTGGGACCCTGAGAACCAGAGGTGTTTATAGAAGCCCCTGCTATGGCTTGCATTTGTCCCCGGTAGCACTGGGGGTGGGTGTGTGAAACCTTCGCGTGCTAGACAGGCACTCTGCAAGGGAACTACGTCCCCAGCCCTCTGTTTATTATGAGACATGGTCTCGATAAGTCTCCAAGCTAACCTTCAACTTGTAGTAATCCCCCTGCTTCAGCTTCCTGAGTGCTGAGACTGTAGCCCTACTACCAGGCCTGACTTGATTGCATGCTGGTTAGTACTGTACCACCGTACCCCCCAGGAGCAGTTCTGTACCCTGTGGTTTGAACATCAGTTCCTGCGTGTGATGTGTGTAGTATGTGTGATGCGTGCGATGCGTGTGACACGTGTAATGTGATGCGTGTAGTATGTGTGATGCGTGTGATGCGTGTAGTATGTGTGATGCGTGCAATGCGTGTGACACGTGTAATGTGATGCGTGTAGTACGTGTGATGCGTGTGACATGTGTTGTGTGATGCGTGTGATGTGTGTAGTGCGTGTGATGTGTGATGCATGTAGTGTGTAATGTGTGTAGCATGTGATGCCTGTAGTGTGATGCATGTGATGAGTGTAATATGTGTGATGCATGTGATGTGTGTAGTGCATGTGATGTGTGTAGTGTGTGTAGTGCATGTGGTGTAATGCACGTAGTGTGTGTGATGCGTATGATGCATGTGATGAGTGTGATGCATGTGGTGTGTGTGATGCGTGTAGTGTGTGTGATGTGTATATGCATGTAATATGTGTGATGCGTGTGATACGTGTAGTGCGTATGATGCATGTGATGCGTGTGGTGCGTGTGATGTGTGTAGTATGTGTGATGCGTGTGATGTGTGTAATATGTGTGATGTGTATGATGCGTGTAATATGTGTGATGCATGTGATGCATGTGGTGCGTGTG
>JANHMN010000018.1:43900913-43920864 GCA_030674055.1 Rhabdomys pumilio
TGCGTGTAATATGTGTGATGCATGTGATGCATGTGGTGCGTGTGATGCATGTGACGTGGATCTGAGATGGACAGGGTAGGTGGCTGCCACACATCTGTCTTCACGTGGTTCGACGGCTGTCTGGCCTGCCACACACTTGGGTTTCTTGTTGCTGTTGTTGTTTTTATTGTTTTTAGTTTTCTGAGTCTCTAGGTTTTAAGATTTCTAGATGAGGAAGGCAGAGCTCTGAGAAGGATTTTGTAGCAATCGACCTCATTCCAGCCACTCAGCTGGTCAAGGCAGAAGGACCACAGGTTCAGGGCCAGCCTGGGCTACAGAGTGAGCGCCGGGATAGCCCGTGCAGCTTAGTGAGACCCTTTCCCAAAGTTAAAGTCAAAGAATCCCTTAAATCTATTTTTCTTACAATCTGCAGGTGGTAAGATTTTTTTTTTTAAAGTGATTTTGTTGCTGTTTTTCTTTGAGCTCCTGAAAAGGGAACTTCTGGCGAATATCACGCCAGAAAAGAGAGACAATGTTCAGATGTGGTGTGTGGGCGCTGTTGGTGGCTTTGTCTCCTCTTCTGTGAGGTGCTGCTTTGCCAGGGCTGTTTGAAGACCTAGGTCTTATTCTCGGTGTGGAGAGGCTGGTGCCGGCTGGCTCTTACCTGAGGGACCTCTCTTCTTTGTCTCTACTCTGGGATGGCTCCATGTCCTTGAGACCTCGCTCTTTCTTCAATGTATTCTCTGTGGGGTCTCACTCTGCTCTTTCCCTGGTGGTGGCACTGTTCCCAGGGGCCTGTCCCCAAGGACAGGAAGCAGCTGCCTGACTGCTGGGGAGCCAAGACCTGGGCACAGAGCCATGACTGGGCAGAGGTAGGATGAGAAAGGTCTGGCCAGCTCAGGAGCTCATGGATCCTGTCATAATGACAAAGCCACCAGCATTTATGGGTGCCCTTTGATACCCAGGACCCATAGATGAAAATGGTCCTCCCCTCTCTAAAGCTGAGACCAAGGCCAAGCTGAGACGTAGATATCCATCCTTGCCCACTCCGGGAGCCTGCAACAGGAGTCTGGCAGGCAATCCCAGGGCCCTTCACGTTCTTGCCAGGCACATAACAGTCTAGACGCTGGGCTCTGGGCCTCACAGAGGAACAAGACTCAGCTGATGGGAGGCCAGGGCTAGGAACCTCTGGCCTCCACCTACCTCCTGGCTGCACTTCAGCCCTGTGAGGAGGCCCAAAAGGCTCTCTCCTGTGTTCTCCCAGCCTCGCCCTGACTCACTGCCTTCTCTCCCTTCTTGCTTCCCTCCCCCCTTTCTCTCTCCCCTCTCATTCTTCCTCTCCCTTTCTTTCTAGTCCATCTGTGTCCCAGGGGAGCCTGGCTCTATCTCTGGTTCGTCTGTCGCAGGGTCTGTGCCTCTTGGGAGGCTTCCATGGAGCCCCTGAGCCCTGAATTCTCACCTAGCTGAGGGTCTCACTGTCTGTACCTGACTGTCCTCTGCCCTGTTCTGATGGCCCTGGGTGGAGGCACCAGGCCTAGCTCTTGCTTCGGTATGCCACGCAGAGGAGTCCTTAGTGGGCAATCCACAGGCCCCAAAGGGGGGCAGCTGTGTGTTATGGGCATGGTCCCAAGCTGTAGCTCGAGCTGTCAGAGTCCAGACTGAGGACTTACTGGAAGCCTTAGGATGAGGTGACCCAGGTGGTTTTATGGGTAAATGCTGCTCTCTCCTGCCATAAGCCTCAGGCCTGTGGAGAGCTGGTGGGCTTCTGGGCCCCAGTTACAGGCTCTTAGTTAAGGGGTACAGGAAAGAAAGAATAGATGGGCCTGGGGCTCCCCTACTTTGTGGATGACGCATCCTGGGTCTCAGGATCAGAAACACTTTCACTGAAGCTTTAGGATAAGATTCAGACCAAGTGTTGTGGAGGGGGATGTGCATGTCCCGGGTAAGGTGAGATCCTGGGCTCATCACCAGCACCCCAGAACAGACCCAAAGCAAACAGCATCACAGAGCCAGGCAGCATCCACCACTGGTGGGCACCTCAAGTGCTTCCTGGCGCTGGACTTCTGTGTGGGTGAGTCAGGTGATGCAACTATTGTGCCTGGCTCTTCTACCTTGTGAGTGTGGCTCTCTCCCTGCTGAGGTGCTGATAGGCAGGCAGCTAGATCCCGCCCAATTCTGTAATTGCATTTGGGTATCCCTACCCCCTTCTACTTGGAGGTAGGCTTACTGCATCATAGACCACTTCTGCAGACGCTCCCCAGTACTCCCCAGGACGTGCCGAGCTGCTGTGACCAGCATGCAACCAGCATGCAACCAGCATGCAACCAGCATGTGTTACTCCTGACTTTCTGGTTCCTGCATCCTGGATGTCAAGTGGCCTTTCTGGTTAAGGACCTGGCTGCCAGCTCCACCTTTGAGGACAAGCCATGTGCTGTCCCTTTAAGGTGCTGCAGTGAGCCCTAACTTCCTCTAGTGTTCCCAGTCAGCAGGCTGGGCTTCTGGTAGGTGGAGTTCGGGTGACTTCAGCTCTCCTGTGATGCTGATCAGTCTTGCTTGAGGACCTACCTAACCAGCCACAGCCAGCCACAGCCAGCCACAGCCAGCTACAGCCAGCCACAGCCAGCTACAGCCAGCCACAGCCAGCCACAGCCAACCTGTGACATGTTCTTGTTCCTACAAAGCATCAGGTGGGGCCTGGGATTGGGAACCCCTTGAGCCTAGAGTTTCATAGTCCAGACAGATGAAGCCTCCAGCAAGAACACTGTAGGAGATGATACCCCTGGGCCCCTTAGAACATTCTGGAAAGATGGCTTACCTGATCATAAAACCTGCTTGCTGGGCATATACCTGTGTTTCTTACAGCACTTTCTCCTGGGCACAGTGTGCGAAGCCTGGGAGATACTGTTGTCATCTTCTCCGATCTGTCTTACAAATGAGAGGCTGGCTGAGGGGCTCATGGCAGGAGTAAGCCCGCTGTGCAAGGCCAGCCCCCTCCTCCTCCATTCTTCATTCCTCCTTGGTATCCCACCGGGCCCCCAACCGCTTTGGGGAGCTCCAGGGGCTGGAATTAAGACTGGGAGACATGGCAGGATCCTTGGGACCATTCTCTGGTGATGTAAATGTTTTAACCGCTCACTCTTTAGTTTAATGAGTCCATATCCAGTGGAAACAGCTGCTGGGCAAAGGCAAGCTGGTTGTCCCTTCCAGAAAGCCTCCAGAGGGGCAAGCAGATATGAAGGACAGGGTCACACACACAGGGTACTGCCTGCCACCTGGGTATGTATGTGCTTGGAAGGAGGGCAAGGCAGTGCTGGGGACATAGGAAAAGCTATCTTGGTATCCCTGCTGGAGGGATGAACAATGACAGGGGTGTGAGCAGGCGAAGGAGTGGGGAGGGGGGGACATCCTAGATGGAGGGAGACAGTGCGTTCAAATGTCCTGAGGCAGCCAAAGGTGTAGTGCGGAGATCTAGAGAGGGGAGCACAGGCTGGGAGCACCATCACAGTTTCCTATGGGACCTTTGTAGCTGTTTTCACCTCCTGAGATGCCTGTGGCTTGGGCCAGACCTGAACCAAAATGAGTAGAAGATGCCTTGCCTTCACTGAATGGGGCCTCAGCAAGCCTAGCTTTCTTCTCCAGGTTCCCAGCTCATCTTAGATGCCGTTGGAAGCCTGGGTAAGGGTCAGGATGCTGATACAAGCTCCGCTTCCTTTGGTTAAGCCTGGGGCTGGAGAGGGAGCCATCACCTTCACCTCTCCTGCCCTTCTTCCATCAGCTTTGCTGTCCTCCTGGCCTGCTACTCAGATTCCTGGCTCCTCCTTGAGAAAGGACAAGCTTCAGGCTGCCAAGACAGGTATTGTCCCTCCCGAGTCTGCCAATGCCCCTTCAGTGTGGGCAGAGCACACCCAGCCCCAGTGGGCCTCTGAGCCAGGAGTACACACTGCTTACAGCCCGAGGCAAGTGTTCTTGGCTCCAGTGTGGCAGGCTGGCCACGCTGTGACATGTTTACTGTCCAGGCTCTTGGCAGGCTCTGAAGGGTCTCAGAGATGCAGACAGGCGGGTGCTCTCCCCCAGGGAGAGGCAGAAGATGGGGCCTCCCTGTGGCGCTGTTTCCACAAGGACTCTCTTCTGCTCCTCTCTGCCAGAAAGGCTGGTATTTCTGGGGAGGAGGGGGTTGTACATCAGGAGTTAGAAGCATGAGGTCTTTGGGCCTATGGGCTTATGGCACTCAGCCCTCCTGCCCTGACTGTCACTCAGCCCTGTGGCAACGCCCTGCTAAGGCTGGGTACATGCTGCCTGTGAGGGTAGTGACATAGTCAGATGCATTTGGCCTGACAGCTTGGTTGCGACTGTTCCTGGTTCCCTGGCTCTGGCCGTGAAACAGCTACTTACAGTGTCTCCTCCCTGCTACGTGTCTTCTCGTGAGTAGATGGAGGGAGGACTCCCTGGGATCAAGATCAAACCCAGGCCTGCTCAGGCAGAGCAGCCAGCTCTGTCTGTAGAACAAGACAAGTGGCACACACCTGTCTTGCTGCCCTCTCCAGGTTGTTCCCTTGGCTGTTTGATTGCCTACCAAAGTCACCATGTGCTATGCCATGTGTGTCTGTGGTGGGCAGCCCCTGGAGGACGGCTAGGTCTGAGGCATTGCCCACAGACACCTGGGTCAGGTCCAGCTATGAAGGACACAGTGCTGTGGCGTCACTGCAGTGCGGCTAGGCTGGGCTTCCTGACCTGGTTCTTGTCTGGGGCCTCCCTTAGGGACCTACAGAAGGGGTCAGTGAATGCCAGGGGAAGCTCAATGAGCCTGGTATCCAGGCCATAGCTGTCGTATAGCAGGGGTGGCATTGGAAGGAGAGCCAGATGGCTCACATTTGTCCTTGTGTCTGGTCCTCCATCTCTTTGATGGCTGGCCGGGTTGGCGTCTCAGTACCCCTTCCATCTTGCCCTAAGTGTTCTAGATAAGACAGGGCCATGCCACATTTACTCTCCCATGATCCTGGCCAGTTTGTCACCATGAGGTCCTCAAGGCCACCAAGCACTGTGTCTCCTGGTGTCACCATACCTACCCTAGGAGCTCAATGGTGTCTCACTTGTTCCCAGGACCCTGGGGCTCCTCAGACCCTTTGAATGCAGCGGCATGCACCACCCACTCCCCCTGCCACCTTCTCTGCAAGCTCCTCTGTGTCCTTGTCTCCACTCCCACGTTCCTTTTTAAATGATTTCAAGGGACCTCAGTGTGGGCCACACAGTCTTGGGCCCCTCTGTTCTGTTTCTTCTATTTTTTTTTCTTTTAAAATATTAATTTATATTATATTTTGTTTGTATTGGGGGGTGTATAGAGGTCAGATACAGCCTGTGGGAGTCGATTTCCCTTCACCTTAGGGGTTCTAGGGATCAAACTCAAGTCGTCAGATTTGAAGGCAAGCACCTGTATCTGTTGAGCCAACTCTCCACTTTACAGTCCTTTAAAGTATGGAAGTATTCTCTCGGTAGGGACTGGGGTGGGAAGTGCATTCCCTCTGTAGGACTCAGGTCCAAGTTTACTGAATATCAGCTGCAGGGAAACCTGGAAGGCAACACACCAACACACACACACAGATACACACAGACACACACACACAGACACACACATACAGACACACACATACACACCACACACACACACACACACACACACACACACACAGACACACACACAGACACAGACACACACACAGACACACACACACATACACATATACACACATACACACCAACACATACACACACATACACACCAACACACACACATAGACACACACACACACACACACACACACAGACACACAGACACACACAAACACACACACAGACACACAGCCTTGAACCATGTGACAGCCCTCTTGGCCCCATTTTACAGATGAATAAACCAAGGCACAGAGTAGTCACATGTGATCAGGGCAGTTCTAGGACCTAAACCCAGATCATAGGGTTATTGCTCTTTAGCTATGGGGGACACTGCTTCACCACCGCTCTGATGGCCACTGGTGTGGCCACTGTGTGGGAGAGACTTGGAGTCTGTGTTGGCTTGTGTGTGGCTCTACCCTCTGCCTCTCTCTTCTCCCCGCCACCTTCTGTTCCAAATTAGACCCGAGCCTTCGGCAGTGCTGTGGAGTTCCAGAAATGGCTTTAGCAGAGTCTGGAGCACCTGGCTGGCCCACATGTCATGCAAGGCGGGGCATGTCCCCACAGCTGCTCCGTTCACCTACTGTAACCCTAGATCTGAGGCTTAGCCTCCGTGTGTGATCTCCAAGTCGGGAGGCAGTGGGAGCTGCTAAGTCTCAGGGTCTGCTGGGAGAGCCTGACCCACCACTGACTTAGGCACTAGGCCCAGAAAATGACCAAGAGGTGTCCCCAAGCTGTGGCCACGGGGATTGGTGCCAAACTGCCAATCTCAAGGCTACAGCAGAACAAGACACCGAGACGAGTCGCTTCTATTTGGTTTCTCTAGAGGGACAGCTGGTGTGAAATTAGAGGAGAGATTTACCCGTTGGCTTACATGATGGGGCTGAGTAGGCCTACAGTGATCTGTACACTGGAGAGCCTGAACACCCGGTAGCCACAGTCTGTGAACCTGGATGCCTGAGAACAAAGAGGACCCATGGTGTAGTAGCCTCAGTCTGGGACTTTAGACTAGAAGGTCCCTGGAGAGTCACTGGTGTGAGCCTGTTCTGAAGGGCTGAAGAAGTGAGAGTCTAACCTTGAACCATGGTTGATGGGAACAGGAAAGGAATCACCCAGACTCTTGTTTTGACTGAACCCTGAGCAAGCTGTGTGTTCTTGGAGAGGTGGCTTTGCCACTCTGTTTTGGGCCCAGCTTGAGCTTTACTAGTATTGGTTTGTGTAGTCTAGAAGCATTTATTGAGCACCTGCTGTGTGCCCTGGGCTCTGGGTTCCAGTCACTTTCTGGAGCAGGGAGTGATTTGGGACTGGAAGGTCTCAAGGCCACAGGGGCTGAAGGCTTCTCTCTGTGTGTCCTCAGTTCCCAGTCATATAGCTTCTGTCTGGTGGATGACACCCACTCTGGGTGGAATTGTGACCTCCAAGTTGCGATGTGATGTTCTAACCCTGTGCTCCAGGGTGTGGCTGTGGCGACCAGGCCTTCTAGAAGGTGAGTGATAAAAACAGCGGCATGGTTGGCCTACTCCATGCCGACCAGGTCTTTACAGGAAGCCCTGGCACAGTATGTAAGGAAAAGAGGCTTGGGGGTTAGCTATCGGCGAGGACACTAGGTGTAAGCTAAGGAGGAAGACCCATCAGGTGTCCACACAATGGCCAAGCAATCGGGAGCAGCACCCCACAGACTTGTGTGATGGGTAATGGGAATCATCTGCTTCTCACCGTGTGGTCGGTCATGTGGCTCGTTATTCTGAATACCCGCACAGAGCATGTTTCTGTGCCCACCAGTGACATTTGCCAGGAACCTTTACAGCCCTGTTACTATCCCTGACTGTGTCTGAGTTCTTACCCTTAAAACCACCACCAGGATGTGTCTTCCTTAGCTAGGTGCTCACGTCCTGAGTGTGGAGAAGCCTACAGCTCTGGAGAGCACAGAGCCAGGCCTCAAGTAGGTTCTCACTGGGGACACTGCCAGGATAGGCAGAGTCCTTGGTAGCTTGTCTTACAGGCCGGGGAGGGCTGGGCTGTGTTACACATTTGTGATTCTTGCTTATAGGCCCTTGTGTCTCTCTGTGGCCTGCATGTGTCCAAATGGGCCAGATGCACAGTGGACAGACAGACAGACAGACAGACAGAGGTAGGAGCAGGATAGAATGGCAGTGGATAGGGAGTATGGCTGGTCCTTCCTGCCCACTCCTCCCCTTTCTCTGTCTCTTCTTTTCCCATCCCCTTTCTTCCTCTCCTCCTCTTCTCTCTCTCTCTCTCTCTCTCTCTCTCTCTCTCTCTCTCTCCCCCTCTCTCCCTCTCTCCCTCATCTCCTTTCCCTCCCCCCTCTCCCCGTTTCTTCCTCCCCTTCCCTCCCTGTTCTCCTCTCCTTTCCACCCTTCCCTCATGGGAAGTGGATAGGTAGAGGCCTAGGGGCTGGTAAAATGCCACAGAGGAAAGAGCCAGCTACCTCAGGATCCTCAGTGCCAGTGCAGAAACCACAATGGCCGCCGCTGCAGGCAAGCAGTCCACAGGCACCGGTTGCTCAGCAAGCTGGGTGGTTATTATTTCAGTTCTGTAGTCCCAGGGGTCAGGCCTCTGCTCCTCAGCTCTGAAACACCATGTCCTCGGTCAAGACATTCAACTGCTTCACGCCTCATGGCTGTCAACTGTAAAATGTTTACAAAATGGTCTCCACCCCGCAGGGTTGCAGGAGGGCCAGTCAGACACAAAGAATCACTGTTTTTTGGTTTTCTTTTGTTTTTTTTTTGTTTTTTCTTTCTTTCTTTTAAATTCACGCAACAAACACCTGTTCCATGTCGCACTCTGTCCCTGGCCTCCTGGAGCAGGCATTCCCATAGCTGTTACTGTTGAACGTTCATGCTGAGCTGGCTCTGGAAGGCTGGATACCTTCCACTCCTCCCTCTACCCTTGCCCGCCCCCTGCCTCTCCCCCCATCCCCGCCCCCTGTCACCGATATCCTGTCAGTTCTGCTGGAGAACAAGAGCCGGCTGCTGCTGCTGGCTGTGACTCAGACCTGGGGCTCAGTGCCCTGGTCACTGGGGTTTGGCCTGCCTAGAGTCCCCTGGTATAGGGTTGCTAGGGAAAAACTTGCCTGGAGATCAGAGATGCATAAGCAGTCAGCCTGTGAACCTGAGAGTCAGCCAGAAACAGTGGAGACAGCACCACAGACCCTGGTCCCTGAAAGTCCCTGCTTGTCCCCAGTGACCACCTAGACATCCAGAAGCTCAGCTCTTCTTGTTCTTCCACACAGCCCCCCAACCCTTCAGGGGCTCTGCTCTGAGGAAATTGGAAATTAGAACAACATTCATTAGACAGTGAACAAGTACAGACTAATTAATCTCCTGCCGGTTGGGCACGTGACCCCCCTGCAATCTCCTCTCCAACCCCAGAGATTTCTTTTCTTCTTCTCATGGCTTGAATGGGAAACTGAGGCACAGAGAGGTAGTGCTTCCTTTCCATGGGCACACAGCTGATGTGGAAGCTCCTCAGACTAAGCTGTGGCTTCTAGAACCTGTGAAGAGCTAATACCCTGAAACCCCAGCCAGTCTGGGAAGCCTCCAGTCTTCTGGGGAGTCCTGGTTTCCCATCTGTTTGCTCTCAGTTTCTCTAGCTGTGCGAAGGCTTTGCACCCCCCTTCCTTGTCTTTGGGAGTTGAGAAAGCGGCTCATGTTGGGGGGAAGAGGAGTTTGATAGGACACGGGGTGACAGCGTGGCTCTGCTGCAGGGTCCTCTATGACCCCTGTTTAGTCCTGGGATCATTGCAATAGCTGATGGGATTCCTGCCCCTCAGTGATCCCCAGACAGAAGGTATAAAGGGCCCCAAAGATTATCATCTCGGTCAGCACTTGACTAATCTTATCTGTAGTTAGTGGGACAAGGGTGGAGGTAGGGACCCAGTACCCTCTCATCTCTAGGTCCTAAAGAGCACAAAGCTGACTGGCGGCCACGAGAAACCCTCAGTCTGAAGTCTCATCCTTCGGTTGGTGATCCTGGATTAGGCTGGGAGATCCTTCATTCTTGGCATCCCGGCTGTGTGAGCCTGACCAAGGTCCAAGGTCTGGGATGAGCTTGGCTTGCCCACAGCACATGCACACATAGGAGGGAAGGTACTGACCACGGCCGTGAACTCAGCCTCCAGACCTTTCCTGTGTGCATCTCAGGGATCTATATGAGATTGGGGTTGTTTTGTCCCCATGTATGTCCCCACTAGGACCCTGTGCAGGCACTGAGACAAGTCTGCTGGAGCAGGGTGGTGCACAGATACTTTGCCTGGCTTATTGGTGGGAGTCAGGGTCGTTATGTCACCATGGATCCTTCAGCATCGGAGTGACCCTGGGTACACCTCCCCACAGGCATCTCAGGGCTTTGTCTGTGTTTAATGAGTGTCATTTCCATGGCCACTGCAAACTGTTGAGTGAGAAGGGTGGAGAGGCTGGTGAGGAGTACAGATTCAGGAGGGGCCATATACAGGCCCCCAAATCCCTGAGACTCCTCTGAATGACTAGTGTGGGGTCTTTTTTCCCCAGAGTCTGCACTGTAAATCCCAGGCTTGGAGCACAGAGGTCACACCCCAGCTGTGTACCCCGGGTGGCCCAGCACAGGTGCTCCCTCTTAGGACCCATGTTGTTCCTTTGTTGTTGCTCCAGGTTTGTGGGCTCACCTGGGAGGCAGTGACTCCTTGTACAAATTTAGGTTTGTAGTAACCTGCGGAGTGCCAGGTTCGGCTCAGGAACACACAGCCGTCTGGGGAAGGCCCTGGGACCATTTTCTCCATGCAATGCTCTGCCCTTCTGGGTCCCCTCCAGCTTCCTGCCCCATCATAGCCATTCATAGCCTTTTGCACATGCCACAACTTTTGGCTCCTGGTAGACACCCTCTGCATTTTTTTATAACTAACCAACCAACCAGCAAAAGTCTATTCTGTGTATTCTGAAGTCCTCTGAGAACAAAAAACCAAACCAAAACAAACCAAAACAAACCAAAACAAACCAAAACAACTCAATCCAAGAGTCTGGAGATGCAGTTCAGGCTGGTGTGCATGAAGTCCTGGTTTCACACTCAGCATCCCACCCCAGAAGGTGGAGGGAGTTCAAGGCCACCCTTGGCTCCATAACAAGTTAGAGTCTAGCCTGGGCTACATGAGACCATATCTTTAAAAGAAAAGGTTTTTGAAGCTTTGGTTGAGTTGAAAATAATTTGGGTAGATTTGGGATCCAGATGGACTGACAGCATCAAATTGCTGTCCTTGACCCACTGTCTAGCCACCTGCCACTACCTTACTCTTATTCTAGACCTGCCGGGTGCCGGCATGACGGGCTCATCACCCCTGCTCCCACCTCTTCTGACTCCAGTCTCCTAACGGTTTATGGCCTGTGAGTAATCCTTAACATTTTCCATGTTTGCTCACCAGACCCCTCTCCTGTGGCTGTTTCTTTTTCTCCAGCATTTTATACCTGAGTTCCTGCCTTTGCAGGATATGGGTAATGTCCATGCTTGTACCCACTTTACAGATGACATGCCTGAGGCTCAGAGCTGCTCTTCTCATTTTCTGTCCTGGTTTTCTGACTCCATGGGTAACATGAAGTGTTGGGGACGGGCAGGCATCAATATTTTTCACGATGACCCAGCCTGTGGGAGGAGCTACATTAAGAAATCAGGTGTACCCTCTAGTGTTTTGTCCCCAACCCAGCAGGCTGCAGCTGTTCCACCTGGTGGCCCATGTCATCACAGCTGATGGTGAATGCTCCTGGCTGAACCCTCCAAGTCCGCTCTGTCCACCAAACTCTCTGGGACAGGAGGGGAATCCCCTGCCATCTCCATCAACCAGAAGCCACAGTGGCATAGCCCGCACTCTGGTCCCCTCAGCAGTGGGTGGTTGTAAAAATAGTGCTGGGTTTCAGTTGGAGCCACAGGGCTGGCGGGGGGTCGGTGTCCCCTCCTGGAGGAATCACCCGCCACATGTTGCCAGGAGCCTTGGCTGGGAGAGGCAAGCGCAGCTCCAGGCCGGCGAGCGGCCGCCGCGCAGATGGAAACCCGATCAGCGCGGCGCACAGACTGTTTGATTTATTTTAAAATCAAGCAGATGGCTGTGGTGGGGTTTGTTTAAGTTCAGCTCAGAACCGGGCCCTCGGCCAGAAGCCTCAGGCAGCTGCGCCAAAAATTTTTCAATGACTTTGGTCGGCAACCCACCTCTTCCCTCCCTGTATGAACTTCAGCCCTGCCACACACAGGGAGGCCTTCTAGGGCCCTCTCCAGGGTTGGCCCCTTTGTCTCTGTCTTGCTGGGTCTGTCTCCCCCTTCCGCCCCCCACTCCCCACCACCCCCACGCTCACTAACCTCATCTCTCTGCCCCTCCTGGTGTGAGTCTGGGTGTCTGTCTCCATATCCCCTCACTACTTCCTCCCTACCCCTCCCTGTCTCAGGAACCTTCCAGAATCATCCTCCTGTTCCCCACTTTCTCCAGCTTCCTCACACCCTGCCCCCACCCTCCTGCTCCCCCAGAAGCCCCTCCCCCCATCCAGCAAGGCTCATGGGAGAACAGCCAAGCCTTTGTGGCATTTGGGCCCGTCCCCTCTCTGAGACGCCTGTGGCTGGGAAAACCAGGCCCCCAGCTATAAAATTCTGGAGCCAGCCTCTGGGTCAAGTGGCCTGGCCCGCCCAAAGGCAGGGAGGCCAGGGAAATGGCCTTCTGGTCACAGGTCACCCTCTGCAGCTGTCCTCCTTTGCTGGGGGCGGGGTGGCCTGTGTTGTGGGAGGAGCCACTGTGCAGCTGGCTCATTGGGGAGGTCAGCTGCTCCAAAAAGAGACACACACACACACACACACACACACACACACATATACGTACACACACACTCACATATACACACACATATACACACTCACATATACTTACACACATACACATACTCACATACATACACACATACTCACATAAACACACATTCACACACACTCATATACATACACACACACACACACACACACACACACATATATATACGTACACACACACTCACATATACACACTCACATATACTTACACACATACACATACTCACATACATACACACATACTCACATAAATACACATTCACACACACTCATATACATACATACATACACACACATAACAGACATACACAGACACACACACTCACATATACACACACATACTCACATATATTTATACACATACACACACATATACATACACACATGTACTCACATAAACACACACATTCTCACATACACACATTCACACACTCATACATACACACATACATACACACAAATACACACACATAACAGACATACACAGACACACACACACTCACATATACACACACATACTCACATATATTTATATACATACACACACTCACATATACATACACACATGTACTCACATACACACACACATTCTCACATACACACATTCACACATTCATACACGCATACATACACACAAATACACACACTCACACACATAACAGACATACACAGACACTCACACACCCTCACACCCTTCATATGCCTCCACTACACACCTCCACACACACAGACCTGTTTCTTACACATACCTATACTGTGTGCTCACACACACCAACAAGCACGCGCATACACCTCTTACATGTAAAGATAAGGACTTACAGCTCACACAGAGACATGCGTCTCATACATACAGAGCTTGAACATGGTAAACATGACATATCCTTTCCCAGGATGAGCGTGGCAATAGACTCCCAAGCCCAGGGCCTTCTTTTTGCCTAGCTCAGCTCTCCCACCTGAGTAGCTCTCACCTACAGTCCAGGGTGGCTAACCTTGGTTTGTCTGGCTGTCTCTTTTGCCAAGGCCCCTAAATAAGATGAGGCTATAAATAGCAGCTGTCTCTTTACCGCAGCTCCCCAGGCAAGGTGGGATACTACATGAACTACCCCAGCACAGCCTCTACCTGGGCAAGAGGCCAAGGCCTCATCAGGCCCTCTTGGAGCTGGGTATCTTTCTGCTTCTGGTTGGAGAGGCTGGAACCAGAGTTTCTGACTCAGCTATTTTCCCACAGCATCATGGTGGACGCGCTGGGCCAGCCTGGGGAGGGTGGGAGAGGGATGCAGAGACCACCCTGGCTCATGGCTTTTCACAGTCTTCAGTGGTCTTGGGCTGAGCAAGCCTGTTGCCTGAGAAAAGAAAGGTAACCGCATTTCTGGTCCCTGCTCTTAGGTCACATCGTGATTACAGGGGAGAGGCCCTGGTGCCATGGCCTCTTTGTTCTCTGGCATCCAAGTGACAACATTCTCACTACCTCGGACCCTGCCTGACTCCAGGGTTTCTGGGATACATCTGTGCAAGAAGCTAGGTACCCTGAAGGATATTTGGGGACCCTGGGCTGAGTGTAGCCAGGAGGAAGCAGACCCCACTACTCAGGTCCCCCCAAGCAGTCCCCATGGTTTCACAGCCTCTGATGATTCCCATGAGAACCCTGCCAGGATGCTTATGTCTGATTCCCACCCGACAGCCATGCCGGCATCTGCTGGGGCTCAGTTTGGAAACTGCAGGCGGTTTCTGTGCCTTTACATGTCGTGAGTGAGACCCGAAAAGCAGGAAACACGGCCCAATTAAACGCGTGTCCCGTGAGGGTCCACTTCCCTGGGTTGGGACTTGCCTGCTTGTTTATTTCCCTTCTCACTATCTGTCTCCCACTGTTTGCCTGGTGGTCCCTGGAGCCTCCCCCACCACAGATCCCCTCAGAGTCCCAAGCATTCACCACCTGGCCCTTCTCCTCACTGCTTGGTCCCTGAGGGCGGAATTGAGTGTGTGTGTGTGTGTGTGTGTGTGTGTGTGTGTGTGTGTTTGCACTTTCAATTTTCAGGAGCTTTTGCTAGTCTTTTGCTTCTTTTCTCCTGGTTATTGGGCCAAAAGCGGCTCTTCCCTCAGAGTCTGGTGGGTAGGAGCCTCCTGCTGCCATCTCGGAAGAGGCAGACCAGGCCAAACACCTCTGCCATCATGTGACCCCTGGACTCCAGACCTTGGTGGTAACAAATGGGGCCATCTCTACCTTTAAAGACACTTAACTGCTTTATGTAATAATAATAATAATAATAATAATAATAATAATATAATAATAATAATAATAAATACACTTAACAGTGCTAGAGATTGAAGCCACGGGCCTGTGTGTGTTGGGCAAACCCTACACAATTCAGTTAAATCCCAGCCTTGAGTTTTTTGAGACAAGGCCTCACTGTGTAGCCCAGGCTAGACTGGAATATGCCCTGGCCTTCTGAGCATGTGACACCACATTCAACCTCCGCTCCCCACCTCTGTGGTAGCCTGGGCTATCGTTGAACAACTTCTGCTTCTACCTCCTGAGCGCTGGGCGTGGCAGGCAGCATCATATTTAATTTATACCGTGCAGGGGATGCCGCCCAGGGCTTCACGTGTGTTAGGCAAGCTCTCTGCCCGCTGACCTTCAGCGTCAGCCCTCAGACCCTGGTTTGAGTTGTGGTCAAACCAACAGGGCATGATGCCTATCTAGTGACATTTCACAGAACACTCCACGCGGCATGCAGGTTCCCTCCGCTCTATTCCAGAACCTTCTCACACCTCAAAAAGATGTCCTGTGCCCACTGCCATCCCGGTTCCCAGGATATTTGGGGCAGAGGCACTTTCTCCCCAGCCAGTGTGGCATGTGGCATGTCTCTGAGGCCTTGGAGAAGGAAGTACTGTGGGGTTCCTGGGGGAGGGCCGTGTTCCAGAGGCTGGCAATGACTGAGGCGGGACATGGTGGGTGTGGAGGGGTTGGGAAGGCAGGAGCGGAAGTGGGGAGCACACAGGAGGGTTCCGGGAGCCAGACTCATTTTAGCCCCGCGGTCTGCTTGGCAGCTAAGTGCTTTTTCTCTTTGAGCTCTGCTTGAGGCTCCACATGTTGGCCGCGTGTACTCCCGTTGGGAGCTCACAGCTTCACTTGGTTAGTTTGCGCCTGGCTCCCTGGTTTCCTGTATGCGCAGCCTGGAGCCTAGATCCTCTAGAGCCACGTGTGCGTTCCCTTCACTCACACCGAAGAGGATCGCTGAGCACCTATTGTTTGTTGGGTGCTGTTCTGGGGAGCCCCCCTCCGAATTCTTCTCTTTGCCAGCCATGCTGATCCCGTGGCTAAGGCAGAGATCCTGCCCCTTAGGATGCACCCACCGAGTCTGACAGATATCCTGCTTTGGCTAGTAGACTCTGGTCTTTTCAGATTCTCTGATGTGGAGCTTGAGAGTCAAGGAGGCGCTGCTGAGGTTCTCTGAGGTTGTGTCAGCCAGGCTGGGTGGGTAGCTGTTGGTCCCACATGGCTGGCGGCAGGAAGACCCCCTTCTCTTGTCACGGGGTCTCCTGTGGGACTTCGAAGGGGCTCCTCCTTCTGGCAGTTGCTTCCTGGTGCTGTTGAGACACGCGCTGTATCGCCCGTGTGATCATTGTATCACAGTGTGACACAGAAGCCACACTGTGTCATGGTCTGGTCCCTCACAACCAGCATTCTGTCACCAGGGGGCAAAGTCCATGGAAAAGGACTTTCAGGGTTCACTCTCTGTGGTTTCCCTGCCGCTCCCATAGTCACCTTCCTCAGAGGTGGCTATGGGCATTATAACAGATTTATCTGAAATCAGAAAGTGATTGATTTCAGCAAAGTTAAGGGAAAGCAAAGGCAGAGCAGGGCCACCGTCCTGTGGCTAGAGCAGCATGGTAGAGCCACTGGCAGCCTGGCACTGTGGCTAAGAGGCTAAGAATGGGGTGGCAACCCTGGCTGCCACTCTCCTGTGGCTGGGCGACCTCCAGTAGGCAGCTTACCTCTCTGGACCCCATATTCCTTCTGCTAACAGAGAAGTCGTAGCTGATCTTGGCTGTGGTGAACTCACAGGGAGCAGCGTGGCATGTGGTCAGCACGGGTCGTCCCCTGTACAGGTCACGCCGTACCACCTGTGGTGGTGTCTTACCCCACACACTTTTCCTGGGGAAACAGCGAGAGATTTTAGGGGTGGAGTTCTTTGACAGGGGGCCATCATCTGCCAGAAAGCCTGAGGTCACCTGGAAAGGAATAAATAAGGCAGGAAGCACTCAGCTCCACCTAAAGCTGGCCTGCCCAACCACCAGGCAAGCCACCATTCGTCTATCTATCCACACGACAACCTATCCACCTACCCAGCTACTTATCCATCCATCCACCTAACCCCACCCACTCACCAGTCCATCTGTCCATCCACGCATCCATTCATCCATCTATCTATCTATCTATCTATCTATCTATCTATCTATCTATCTATCTATCTATCTATCTATCTATCCTGTCCATCCATCTTTCCCTCCATCCACCCACACATCTGACCACCTATCCATTCACCTACCCACCCACCTCTCTGTCCATCCATTTACTTTCCCACACCCACTCATGCATCTGACTACCAGTTTATCCACCTGTCCATCCATCCAGGGGTGTGGACATACAGGTGGATGGGGAGAAGAGACCCACTGGCTGAGCTCTGGGAGAGGAGGAGGTTACCGCTAACGCAGTGTGTAAGGCTTCTGCTCAGAAAATGATGCCAGAGACGGAGACTGCTTTTGCCTCAGTGTCCCCGTGGATGGACATTGAGCCTTGTTGGAGAACAGTATGCAAAGAGTTAAACTGCCTGTGGCCGGTCATGCAGGACCTGGGACTATGCCACACCGCATTGCCTCGGCATTGGAGGCTGCCAGCTAGGACTGGCTCCGTGTGCCCTAGGAGCTGGAGAGGCATCCCTTTCCCTTCCCACCCAAGAGAAAGCCACCAGCCAGGGAGCCAGTGAGCAGGCAGGGCTGTGAGTGTTCACCCGTGGCTCCCCACAGGGTGGTGTGGCCCTAAGGCTGCGTCATGGGCTCCCGTCAGCCAGCCAGCAGCCGAATAGAGCCAGCGGCGGCCTTGGCATGGCTCACAGGATCGAGTCAGCACAGACCTGGTGTTGCCAAGGCTGAGAACAGGCTCACTGCTTCTGTTCAGCTCCTGCAGCCTGGGCCTAGGTTCCCACCCTATCCCCAGCCTCTCCAGGGGTTCCCTTCTCTTTCAAACCCCACGCCCTCTGACTTTGCTGGCTAGCACAACGCCTGGTATATGCCAAGCGCTGTGCTAAGTGCATTCAAGTCTGCTAAATTATTTAACCCTCATAAGTACTATTCATGTTTTGTAGAGAAGGAAACTAAAGCACAGAGAGGTTAAGTAACCAGCCTAATAGTGCACAGTGAATGGTTAGTAAATCTGGGATTAATACTCTTCCGACTAAGGGCAGAGTCTCTGCTTTTTAGTGAGCATGCATGTGCACAGAACAGTGGTCGACACTGGTTATATCCCCCTTTTTTTCCGCCTGTCTCCACCTTTTCTCTCCACTTCTTTTTGTATATATGGGTTTTTATCTGCATGTGTGTCTGCATCCCATAGGCATGCACTGCCCAGAGACCCGGAGAGGGCCTCGGATTTCCTGGGAATGATTACAGAGAGTTGTGAGCTGCTGTATGGGTGCTGAGAACAAACCCAGGTCAGCTGAAGAGCAGCCAGTGATCTTAACCACTAAGCCCCTCCTTATTCTTTGAGACCTCATTTCTCGATGAACCTGCAGCTCCCTGGTTTAGCCGGCTGAACGTGGCCGCGCATAATGGCAAGCACTTTCCTGACCAGAATCCCTGCTTTCACCCATAACCCAAGACAGCCTCTCCCCACAAGACGGACTCTCCCCGTACCAGTGTTCTTCAGGAGTGTGAAGTGCCGTCAGAGCCGTTGACATATTCGTCAAATGACCTTCTCCAAAATCTAAGTGAATCTAAAAGTGAGTCTCCCATCTTTTCTCCTGGTTGTGAGCTAGCTCTCACAGACCTGTGCATCACGTTCTCATTGCACAAGAGCTCGGTGGGTGACAAGGAACCAAGGGCTCTCTTGCTCTTTTCTCTTTGAGGAGAGAAAATCTAAGAAGGTTCTAACAGCCATAGGTCCCATCATCCAGGGCTGGACCACCATCTGTATGCAATTGTAGGGTTTCTGGGGACGTGTGCAGATGGCATTTTGGGGCTCCTCGGGGGCCAGGCTGATGGAGGATGGCTGCTCAGTGGGAGTCTGGAGCACCCATCCCGTCTCTAATCACACAGCAGGGCTGTATTACAGCGGATAGGTTCTTTTTTACATAGGGGGAGACTGATGCTTGCTGAAGCGCACTGTCTAGCCTCTCGCTCCACACCGACAGTCTGAACTACTGGATTTTCCCTTTGAGTACTGCAGGGTCAGCCTCTGGAGGTAACTTCTATGTGTTTGCAGCTGGCTCAGAGCTGAGCTTCTAGAAGGTTCTAGATTGGTATCATCTCGTAGTATATTGCAAGGGCCTTTTGCCTACTGCATTCTCTTTCTGGAAGGGACACAAAAACCCAACTTCTCCTTGTTTCAGCCAAGTAGGTCTGTTGAGTACTGTCCTGTCAGAGATGGCCACCAGCAGGTGGGAGTTGGTGTCTAGTGATCCTGGGGTCTGGGGAGAGATTCCTAACCAGTGCCCTGAGCAGACTCTAATCAGCTGGCCCGGGACATGTGGCTATGCTTGTAAAGGAGACAAGAGCATGTTGGCTGACAGCCCTAGGGGCAAGGAGAGTCAGGAGCTAGTTAGAGAAGATAGATAACTTCTGACTAAGGATGAGTGTGTAGTGGATGGGTTGATTGGTGGATAGATGGATAGATGGATGAATGAATGGATGGGTGAATGGATGGGTAGATTAGTGAATGGATGGATTGGTGGATGGATGATGAATGAATGGATGGGTGAGTAAGTAGGTAGATGGATGATGGATAGATGGGTGGATGAATGGATGGATGTGCAAATGGACAGATGGATGGATTGGTGAGTGGATGGATAGATGGGTGGGTGGATGATGGATGGGTGGTGAGTAGGTGGATGGATGATGGATAGATGGATGATGGATGATGAATGGATAGATGATAGATGGATGGATGGATGGATGGGTGAATGGATGGGTGGGTGGATGATGGATGAGTAGGTGGAGTGAGTAGATAGAAGAATAGTGTCTTAGTTCCTTTTCTATTGCCATGAAACCAAGGCAACTTTAAAAAGAACAAATGAATGAGGGATCAGTGAGTGAATTTGGAGGCTCACAGTTCCAGAGGGTTAGGGTCCATGACCATCATGGTGGGTCACATGGCAGAAGGCAGGGAGGCATGTCATTGGAGCAGTAGCTGATCCATAACCAGGAGGCAGACAGAGAGAGAGAGAGAGAGAGAGAGAGAGAGAGAGAGAGAGAG
>JANHMN010000018.1:43939271-43993347 GCA_030674055.1 Rhabdomys pumilio
GAGAGAGAGAGAGAGAGAGAGAGAGAGAGAGAGAGAGAGAGAGAGAGGTGGACCATAAGCTTGCACCCTGGTTTCCTGGAGACTCCCCTCTGCTGACCTGCAGTGGAATGCGTGTGGCAGGAATATTGCTGAGGTCATTACTGTGGCCAGCAGTTTCCTGCTGTGATGACCATGGAGCTGGGCACTGGATTCTTGAGTGGCTTCAGGTGAGAATAAGGACAGGCTCCTCTGTGGCCCTTCCTGGGCTAGAGGCTCTGTGAAAGGGTAGTTGAGGTGCTTGTCTGTCCCCCTATTCCTTAGAGTGGCCCTCACCAAGGAGGGCATGCTGTATAGGTAAAGAAGTGGGTTGGACACCTTGGCCTCCAAATAGGGAGGGATTCTACGCCAACTCTTTCTCAACAAGGGGGCAGCTGGGGTTAACCCTGGGGACAAAGGTAAAGTCACCCCTCTGTGGGGGGCCCCACACTGCCCTCTAAGCACCTGCCCTTCATTAACACTCATGGGCCTGAGTCCCAACCCCACATGGCCTGTGCCCAGCTGCCTGATTCTCTCCCAGGGGAACCCACGCCTGCTGTTCCGTGCCCCCTCAACTCCTGCCAGCTGGCTGCTGTGTTGTTGCCATGGTGATCTTTGAGCATGTCAGTGGGTGCAGGCTCTCTTCATCTCTACAGGCCAGAGCCTTTTGTGGGAGGCCCTTGGGTTGCCAGGCAGACAGGGAACTGTCAGAGGGTCAGAGATCTTAAGGCTCTGAAGCCCAGGCTGACTCTTGATTTGCGCTGGGGGCTGCCAGGGCTCAGGGCCAGGAATGTGGGGCAAGTGGCCAAGGAGTGGCCCTGGGGGCCAGACCAGAGAAGAGTGAGCAGCAGCAACTGGGGACAGGGTGCCTGGGTAGCTAGAGTATCTTAGGGGGACTCCAGGGCACTCTTCTGAGCAGCCTAACTGTGTGCTGAGCCTGCCCTACTATGAGCTGCACTTGGTTTTACTGTGTATTCTGTCCTGCCCTACTGTCTGGTACACCTGTGAGTTACAGAACTCCACAACTAAAGGCTGTGTCTCTAGTGTGAAGAGACACAGATCTAAGAACAGGCAGTGTGGGCCAGCCAGTGAGGCACGGAGAGGGCAAGCAACTGGCTTGGAGCTGCACAGAAGGAGGAGCCTTGTCTAGGTAGGGCTGTCTTACCGTAGAAGCATCTGGAATGGTCACTGTAGAATGAACAGCTACAGGGAATAGAATGCAGGGCTGTATGGTCCTGCTAGAAGCTGAGTGGGTTTCACAGGCAACCCAGAGATGGGCTGGGAGTGATTCCAGCTCTCCATTGCATATGCGGAGACTGTCACCAGTGAAGGTGACAGGAGACTAGAGATGGTGAACCCCTGTAAGCTCAGGACCAGACCTTATAAAGGGCTAGGCAAAGTTGCCCTCCCAGGAAGTGCCTGCAAACGTTGAATATCTTCCCACACCGTGCCCACCCACGGAAGAACTGTAGCAGCCTTCTGCCCCTCCAGTAGCACATGGGGTTGGAACAGCCTTCTCATTGGCCAGGCCCTTTGGTCCCTCACTGTGTTCACTGTAGCTTTAACCTTAGAGACCTTGATCCTCAAGCCAAACACATCAAGTCACTGGGCTTCTCCAGAAGGGGCAGGTTTCCACAGCAACAGGCTAACCCACAGAGCCTTTGTGGTCTCCAGGGAGCTGTCTGGGTGCTGGATGCTAGCCTACCCTCTGTGCTTTGCTTGTTCAGCCTGTTACTTCAGAGCCCTGTCCTGGCATTCTGTGGCCATAGGGACCTGGGCTATGGGCAGAAAGACTCGGGGGGTTCTGTGTCTATCTCAGGAGCATCTGTGACTAGGCCTCCTGCTACAAAATGAAGGGGAGGTGAGGCCTGGCCTGCATCCTTGGGGAGCATGGCCTGGGGTATCCACCTGAGAAGTCACTCCTGCTGGAGATCCCTGATGCCCGCATAGTGACAGTCACTTCCTCTGCTGGTTGGTATGCTGAGACTCAGCAAGTGGTCATGTGCCCGTGGTCACATAGCTGAGGCAGAAACAGGAACTCCAGAGCCACTCTGCCCCATGTCCCCCACGGTCGCTCAGAAGAACCCAGTGCACAGTCTGCCTTTCTGAAAAACTAACAGAGGCTAATTGTGCTTTGTGGTTCTCCCGTGTCTGTCCTCCCTGACGAGAGAGTGGCAGACAGGCTTCCTCCGCCTCCACAGGCTGCCCAGCCTCTTGTCAGTAAGACCTCTTTGAACACAACTCCTTTTATCGCACGGTGACACTCGGTGGCAGAGGGTGACCGGGTGAGGTTGTTGGCAGGGGTGCGGGGGGAGAGAACAGGTCTATGCTTTGCTCATGACAGCTAATTAGCGCACGTCTCTGTGCCAGCCTCTGGTGTGGCAGGCTTGTTGATGTGAGGTAGTCTGTAAAGGCCTCTGAGGAAGCAGGGCTGTGGCAGGCCTGCCCAGGGCCAGCCCATCAGACCCTTGTTGGTCAGAGGTGAGCAAGGCCAGATCGCCCAGGGCCTGAAACCCACTGTGCCTATAAATGGCAGACCGCCAGTTCCCCTGTGATGTGGACAGCTGAAAGATCCCAATCCACAGAGAGTTCTGAATTTCTGCAGAAGATAAGCTCCCATCAGGCCCTGGAGCACTCAGCTGAACATAGAAAACAGGTGTCTGAGTGTCACGAAATCCCAGAGGCCTCGGAGTTCATGTCACACAAGTGTGGAGCCACCTGGGCCAAGCCAAAAGGTGCCAGCCAGTCTTAGGGTCACGGTGAAGGGCTGAGTGTCTGACCCTGGCTGTGGCATTTGGATGACTATTCTTTGCAAGGCTGGGAGTATTTATAGTGTGAACTCTTGACTGTTGGGAATGAGGGATTCTAGCCTGTGGCGCTGACTCTGAGGGAAGAAACAGGTGGCTTCTGTGGTGAGACACAGGCCTGTGCCAGGAGCCAGCAGGGCAGAGCCCACCTATGCCAGGTGTTCCTCCTAGGAAGAGGGAACTGTTGGCCACCTGGCACCTTGGGGCTGTATGACCCCTTCCTGCTCCAACTGAGGTCCCGGGTGTGTGTCACATCATGATGTAGAGTTTACTGGGGAAACAGGCCTAAGGAATGAGAGATGAGTGTTAGGGCCATAGGGAGTGATCTCCTTCTTCAGTCACGGCCTCTTGACAGTGATTCAAAATTCTCCACCCAGCAGGTGGGGAGCATAGGTGATAGCTAAGGCTCACACTCCAGGCCTAGCATCGGCCCCACAATGTCTCCACCCACCTATGGAGCAGGAGGCTCCCGCTGAGGGCTCTCATCTCCTTGTGTTCACACCAACAAATGGTATCCTGGTTATGCCCACTTCACAGATGGCAAGACCGTGGTGGGACATGTATTGCTGACTGTCACACCATAGGCAAGAATGGTGCTGTCTCCCAATGCTGCCCTCCTTCCTCTTTAAGGAAGAAGGGAGGGGCATCAGGAGGCCCTGGTAGATTAGATACATTCTGTCTGACTCCTAACCTGACCCCCGGGTGTGGGGGTGTGTGTGTGCACACGCGCACTCACACTCCCGTGCGTGCATGCATGCATGCTTAGAGGCCCTAGGTAAGGACTGACCCAGAGCTAAGGCATACAAGCAGGCTTACAAACAGCTCTGAGCAGTAAGGATCCCAACCCCACTCTGCCTGCACCCTGCCCTGTATCTCCTGCCTGCTTTGAGCATCAGAGCCTGAAGGGTGGCCCTGCTCTCTGCCATGCCCCCCTACCCCCAGCTCTGAGCAGCTGCCTTCTTCCTGCCTCAGAGCAGGGCCTGCATCTCCTGGTCAGCTAATTATGTGGAAAATTGGAAGAAATTGCAGAAGCCACTGCGGGAAATGAGGTCAGGGCTGAAGGTTATCAGAGCGGCAGCCCTGCCTCTCTCCAGAGGCCTCCCCTCCCCGAGGCTGAGCTTGCAGTCCCCCCACCGTCCCCACCCCCACCATCCCCAGCCAGCTTCCCAGCTGTCCCCTTCCTCCTCCCCTCCTCCTCCCCTCCTCCACCGTAAAATCCAGAAGATACACAGTGGGCAGCTTCCCAGCTCTCTTGAGCTGCTTTTCCCAGCCATCCTCATCATTACAGGGGTGGGGGTGTGACATGGGGGGGTGAGGCCAGAGCTGCTTGTACGCACATCCAGGCACATGTAGGACAAAACAAAGCCAGACTGCATCCTTAGCCCTGCCAAAGTACTCTCACATCCAGCACCCACATGGACAAACACATATTGAGTACCTACTGTGTGCAGGCATTAATTTGCCTTTCTTTCCATCCTTACTATTCTCTTAAACACATCCGTGGCTTCTCTGATCTCTTGGTTGCTTCCCTTGCTGAACTCCTGTTCATCCTTCTGAACCCTTTGTAGGCAACCCTTCACCACACAGCCAGTGCAGTGTGTGGATATATGTCCGTCACACATAGAGCAGAGTGGTTATGTATGGACCGTAGGACCTAGGACTATTAACCTTGGTTAAATGGCCTCCTCGATCCTCAAAGGACTCTTCATCTGTAAAAGGGGACAGGCAGCAGAAGTGTTGACATCCTTGGGGAATGGTCAGGCTTCAAGGTGAGGGTGGTGGTGGTGGTGAGCATGCGTGCGTGCGTGCGTGCATGCGTGCATGCATGCATATATGCATGTTCGCATTCATGTGGGTGCGGTGTGTATCTTCATGTAGCATTTGGGCCTTGGGCTGTCAGGTTGGTAAGCATCCAGCTCTGTGTCCTGCCTCCTCTTGGCCCCAGTGGTCTGTGCTTCTCTGTCCATCTGGTAGCAGTGGATTCCAGGGACCTCATGCTCTCCAAGGAGATTCATGGGTGCCTTCTGCTGGTCCCTGGCATGGGTGTGGCCATGAATGCTCCAGGGGGTTGAGGCAGAACTGCACAAAGTCATCCCTGGAAAGCTTAGGTCACCCTTCAGGGACTGCTCACCCACCTCCATAGTCTGCATTTCACACGGGATCAGCTTCCTGCAAGCCCACTCTGTGTGGTCCTGGTTGGTGGGTCCCCTGTCTGAACCCCAAGTGCTCATCTGAGCCCATCTCCAAAGCTGGATCCAGTGTGGAGGCAGGAGCATTATCGCAGGCTGTCTGGGAGGACTTGGAGCGCAGCTAGCTATCAGAGAACTGTGGAGGCCTGGACAGCAGCTGCCAACGAGACTCTGTGTACCCTTTCCTGTGGGCTGCTGGCATTTCTCCTCCCATATGCCTGGTCCTTGTCTGCCTCCCTTGTCACCTCCCGCCAGCCATGTCCCTTCTCTTGGGACACTAGGACTCTGAACTGTCATAACTACCCAGACATGGGAGCTAAGGGAAGAGCTGTGTCTGTCCCTGCTTCCAGTCACTTTGATTCATGAGAGAAGGGGAGGGGTTGTAGGCTCTGCCTGAAGAGACAGCACAGCCCAGGGCCCTGGAGGCTATGGAGTCAGAGATTCCTGGATAACCAGGGTGGGCACAGACTCCAGGACATGTGGGCTAGAGTGGTGCCTGAGGCCTGAGGGAGCCACTTCATCATACACACACACACACACACACACACACACACACACACATCATATATATACATACATCATATTCATATATGTATACATATATATCACATTCATATACATATGCATCCACATATACACACATATACATCATATACATCCATATATACATTAACAGCATATATATGTACATATATATCTGCATTGTTTAACATGGAGTACAGAAAAGAAGCAAGCCGCCTCTACCTGTCTTTCACTCTGTTGACTGATCTAGGTGGTAACCTCTCAAGGGCTGTGGGCACCTCCCTGGGGACCTTCCCCTCCTTCCTCCTTACCTTGAGGTGTCCAGATGATCTCCCTGGAGCAAAAGAGGTAGGGAGCCTTCGTAATTGACTTGTCATGACTGGACAGCCTGTCATCTGCATCAGTAGAAGGAAAGGAGGATGTCTCTGTGTGTGTGTGTGTGTGTGTGTGTGTGTGCCTGCGTGCTTGTGTGTGTGTATATATATGCCTGTGTGTGTATGTGCGTGTGTATGTATGCCTCTGTGTGTGTTTGCTTGTGTGTATATGTGTGTATATGCCTATGTGTGTATGTATGCCTGTGTGTGTATGCCTCTCTGTGTGTATGCTTGTATGTGTGTGTATATATATGTATGTATGCCTCTACATGTGTATGCCTGTGTGTTTCTGTATGTGTGTATGCCTGTGTGTGTATGCTTATGTGTGTCTCTGTGTGTGTTTCTGTGTGTGTTTGTGTGTTTCTGTATGTGTATGCCTATGTTTGTGTGTTTCTGTATGTGTATGCCTGTGTGTGTGTCTCTCTCTCTCTGCTTGTCTAGAACTGAATCACCCATTCAACATTTCACTAGCCAGCCGTATTGGGGGCTTTGGTCTCTCCCGAGCTGGCTCATTTTTCAGGACTGATGACTGAGGCTTTAAAAAGGAGACAGAGATACAGCTTGGGGTTCAAACCTGTGTCCACTCTGGAGTCTGGTGTGGCTTCCCCTGGGGATGATCATGGCCTCACTAATACCCACCCCAGCTTTCTGAGCAGCCCCCAGAATTCAGCACTCAGCCTTGCCTGGCCAAGGCTCCCCAAGGTCGGTGGGGGGTGGGCTGAGTGCCCCCTCCTCCTGCAGCCTTGACTGTCTGAGGGCTCTGCCCCAGTGTGGGCTGGAGCCGCAGTAGTGGAGCTGGCTTTTCCCATTTGCAACCCTCTTCAGACATTTTCAGAATCTGGAAACAATTAAAGCGGCCCAGTGGGGGCTGATTGTATGCAGTCAAAGCGCCGGCTGTTGTGTTTGTCAGATTGATGTTGCCCTGGGCTGGCTGCTTTGTTAGCGCTCAGTCCTGCGTGGGGCCTTGAAGGAACCGCACACTAGAGGGAGGAAAAATCCATCTCGTAATCCTCAGAGGTGCAGCTCCGCCAGCTGGAGACATCATCGCCCTGGGTGTTTCCAGGGTGGGCGAGGTGCCGGAGGAGGGAGAGAGTGGCTTCTAAATGGGCCTGTCTGGTTTATGAGACAGCCCATCCATTCTGGAGACAGAGGGAGAGATGGGAGTCTTGACCTGGACCTGCAGGCCGCTTGGCTGGGAAAGCTGCCTGGGTTAGGCAAGGCTGCTTGTCATTTGTTGGTCTTGTAATGGCTTGTCCTAGTCAGGAGGAGTCACCAGGAATCACTCACTGGAGGCCAGGGGGAGGCATCTCTAGAACCCAGTATTCCTGTCCCTTAGTGAGAGAGCAGACATGAGAAGATGGAGCACCAGATGGAGCACCAGGCCATCGGATGTTAGCCTGGACCTCTGCCCACGATGCCATTCTGCCGAGTGGTCTGCACTGGCAGATTCTGACTCTGGGAATGGGAGGGTCACAACCCATTTCCGAGACAGTGGGAGGGGATGCCTGTGTCCATTAGCAGATGGTGGATGAGGAGTCTGTGTACTGGGTGCTCACTCGGCTGTGAGGAGACTTGTGTGAGTGCACCCCAGAGCATGATGGGAAAGATTGCAGCTCGATACACACAAGCCATAGGATCCCATGGACATGAAGTCCAGCCGTGCAGGAGCAGGGGAAACCCAAGAGCTGCAGAGTTTCTTCCTGGGGTTGTGAGAACATTCTAGAACATTCTAGAATAGGCAGAGGTGGTAGTTGTGGGACAGTGTATTTGTGCCCGGTTCTGATGGACTGTGTACTTTGCATTTCTAGACTGACCGGCGTGGCCTGATACGTGTTTTATCACTCTGTGGAAAGAGTTGAAGATGGGGAGGGAGCTAAGGAGTGAGTCAGTCAGGAAAGTGCTTCCTTCATAAGTATGAGAACCAGAGTTGGATTCTCACAACAGTCTCCTAACGGGGCCAGGGGATCTGTCACTCTCTGGCCTTTGTGAGCCCTGTACACACGTGGTTCACAGACATATATGCAGGGAGATCATACACATAAGATAATAAATTGTTAATATATATGTATATATGTGTGTGTGTATATACATGCATACATACATACTTACATGTACAGTGGCATGCATCTCTAAGTCTAATTTTGAGGCGTGGAGGCAGGAGCCTGGCGCTCACTGGCCAGCTAACTTAGCTGTTTCTGTGAGCCTCAGGCTCAATGAGAGACCCTGTCTCAAAAAAACAGATGGTAAAGTGATTGAGGATGACACCTGACAGACATGACCTCTGACTGCTCCGTGCATGTGTACCTGTGTCTTACATCAGCATGAACATGGACACAGACAGGAGAGGAGGGAAGCATGCTGGCTTGCTCATTGCTGTACAGCCCTCCCTCTAAGACTCGGCACAGCTCGCTCTGAAACCCAGGGTTCTAATACCTGCCTGCACTTTTCTTTTTACGAGGGATCCTCTCAGGAGCATGATGAGTACCGGGCGAGCTCCTTCGGGGCTCCTCTGCTGTGGGACCTGACATCCCCTGGTGTCCAGTATCCCTCACGGATGGGCCTGCTGTCCTCTCACAGAGAATGGAGCTGATTCAGGGACACCATTGTAATCTTCCCAGCCCCCACTCCTCCTCTGCTCTGTGGGTGGTGGAGGGACTCTGCATTGTCTGCGGTCTCCCATCGGTAGCCTGGAGGCACAAAGCATCCTACCATAACTTCCTGCAGCCCGGCCCCTGCAGGGCTGCTGTGGGACCGGGCAGTCACGCGCTCTTCTCTGTTGGCAACCGAGTATGCTGTAGGAGACAGAGCAGGTAGTAGCAGGAGCTGGCCTCTGCTGAGGGCTCCCTGCCTCCGTGCAAAGGAAGATCCAGGTCTCACCGTCAGAGTGCTCAGTGGAGGCCTAAGGTCAAATTCCAGAAGTCTGTCCTGGATGTTGGAAGCCTGGGGATGTCAAGCAGTTCTTAAAGATCCTGCCTCAAACCCAGGGCCCTCACCCAGGTACAAGCTGGGCAAGGGTGAAGCAGGTGCCAAGCCTCGTGTTCCCAGCAGATGGCGCTCTCACCCTGGGAAGGGAGCTTGCCTGGGGAGGTGGGGGGTGGAGAGGGCTGCTGGTTATGTCCCTTTAATCTTGCAGTGTCCCCTTTATTCTTGCATGGCAGGTTTGGTGACTTGTGGCAGAGTCAGAGAGGGTTCTTACATATTTGGGCCTTGGGGTTCCATCCTACCCTTGGACATCCTGGGGGTTGATCATGTTAACGCAGTGGGTTCCTGGTGTTACAGCCAAGCCACGGAGAAGGGGTCCTAGCAGGTTCCTGAGCAAACATTTCCAAGTTGTAGATGGATAAATCCAGAGAAGTACATTCACCTGCCTGAGGCCACACAGCTGAGAGTAGGACCCTAGCTTGCTGGGCAGCAGGAGGGCCTTGTAACTACTGGATTTTGCTGGGAGCTGGTCCTATGCTGTTTAAACACCCTGGATAGATTTCTCTGCTTCATCTCCAGGGCTGGAGTTGGGGGGGGGGGAATTAGAGACACAGGGACTCCGGGGATGTGCCCTGGGATTGTCAATGGTATTATATAGTGGACAGGAAGCTTGGCTTAGACCAAGCCAGGTCAAAGTCATGACCCCATTTTATACATGTGACTTAGGTAGTTGTGCCCAGGGCCTGACTGTGGTGTGGTATTTGAAGCCCTGTCACTAAGTGTTGATTTTTGTTTGTGGGTTTGGTTTTGAGTTTTTGGAGACCAGAGTTTCTCTGTAGACCAGGCTGGCCTTGAACTCCGCCTGCCTCTGCTTCCTGAGTGCTAGGATTAAAGGCGGACCACCACTACTGCCCAGCCCAGCTTGTTTGTGCGTTTCTATAATTATTTTGATCAATATTGAGGAAGAAAATATTGGATTTAATACTGCAGATTTTTTTAAGCCATTAGAGCTGAATGTGGAGATGGACCCCTTTTAATCCCAGCACTTGGGAGGCAGAATCAGGTGGCTCTCTGGTTACATAATAAGTTATGGGACAGTCAGGGCTACACAGAAAATATAAGTATCTCAAAATAAAATAAAATATAAGTAAAATAAAATTACCCAAGAAAAGAGTGAGCCCCCTGTAAGCAGGAATTCAAAGCAGTTTGGTATTTTTGAACCTAGATTTTCTGGGATATTTAAAAAAACATGCTTGTTTGTATGCCTGTGTGTCCCAAGATGCTTGTGTGGGGGTCAAAGTTCATCATGGGAGCTGATTCTCTCCTACCATGTGACTCCGAAGGATTGAACTCAGGTTCTCAGGCTTGGTAGGAACTACTTTTACTTACTGACCCTTCTAGCTGGCTCTGGTATGGTGTGTGTGTGTGTGTGTGTATGTGTGTGTGTGTGTGTGTGTGTGTGTGTGTGTGTTTAATGCAAGCATGGGTTGGAGAGATAGCTCAGTGGTTAGAATCACTTGTTGCTCTTGCAGAAGACCTGGGTTCGATTCCCAACACCCACAAGGTGGCTCACAACCATCTATAACTCCAGTTCCAGGGGTATCTGACGTCCTCTTCTGAACTCCTCGGGTACCAGGCACACATACATAGCGCACAGACATACAGTCAGGCAAAACATTCATACGCATAAAATAAAATTACTAAGTCTAAAAGTAAGTAAATAAGCTGCAAGCTCGGCTTCCAGGTAGCCAGTGGGGGCTGCTGAGACCCCCGGCTCAGCTGTACTCTGAGCTGATGACTTAGGGTAGGTGGGGCTCAAGGCCATGGGGGCGGGGACTGCAGCTCACTTGAAACAGTTCTGTGTCCCCAAGCCTCAGTTTCCCCTTGACCCTAGGTTGTATGTCCCCCGCTTATCCCATGGGGATGGGGAGGTACACGCATCAGATCAGAAACACACAATGTGCTGATCAGGGAGGGGGGAACTTTGTGGGTTTGTTTGCTTGCTTGCTTGCTTTTGCTTTTTTTTTTTTTTTCTTTGTATGTATGCGTGCGTCTGTGTGAATGTAGGCCACATACACACAGGAACTGCAAAGGCTGGAAGAGAGTGTCAGGTCCTCTGGAAATAGAGTTACAGGCAGCTGGGACCCCCACCCAGTGTGGGTTCTGTGGACAAAACTTGGGTCTTCTAGAAAAGCAGCCACCGTTGGTAGCCACACAGCCGTCTCTCCAGCCGGGTTCCTGGTGGAGGAGGTAAATTCGGAGGTCAGGAAGCTGTGGTTTGGCAGCCCCTTCCTCTGCAGTGTGGTGCCAGGGTCCAGCAGTCGCTCTGTGTCGGCACCCGGAGATTTGGGGGGAGTTGGCTCTACTCAGGTTCTAGAGCATTCTAATCTGTCCAAGCGCGAGCCGTGTCAGAGCAGTGAATTATCCCCCTGCCCAGCCTCCCATGGTCTGTCTGCTGTGGTGTGGTCCACGGGCTCTGTCAGGCAGATGGGTGTGTGTGGAAGTTTGGGGGAATTGTAAAAGCTCTGCTGCCCATTGACCGGGACCTGGAACAAGGCCTCTCCAGTCCAGGCCAAGCCTCGCTGACCAAACCAGATGAGTTCTCAACCAAGGAGGCCTTACCGGAGCCTGGGGAGACTTGCATGGTTCCTTTATCTTCTGTAAACCATCCCATGATTAAAAAAAACGTACATCCTCAAAGCACACTGCCTGAGCATGTCTTTCTTGGGAAGCCAGGCAGGGACAGAGGGGTCCTGTGGCCTGAGCTGGTGACAGAGGTGGGTTATCAGGGCCAATGAGAACTGGATCCTAGGCTACCTGTCTAGGTCCTCCTGACATGGTTTGTTCAGCTCCAGGGCCACTCTGAGGTCCCCTGGAGAGGGTAGAGCAGCCAGGAGAGTGGCCAGGTGACATTACTGAAGACACAGGGAGAGTCCAGGAAGACCACAGCAGGCACACCTGTCACACAAAGGGTCCTGTGAGCACAGAGGACATACAGAGGACATGGACTGCAGAGCTGGAGGGTGCCCCTGTCAGTCCTGAGTCCCACAGGGCAGCTGAGGCCTGGGGAACGAGAGGGTGGTCCATCCAGGTCCCATTCTTGTGCTACAAAGAACAGGCCACTCAACCAACAGTGGCTGGCGGTGTTCACACCCCTCCCAATTTCCAGCTCGCAGCTGCAGCCTCAAGTTAATTAACCCTCCCAGCCCCTCTCCAGAGGAGCTAATTAGGACTCAGATCTCCTCTGTGGGTGGCTAAACCAAGGCCCACGGGGCAGAGTGAGGGAGAGAAGCAGAGTCTGGTCTCAGTGTCAACAAAGACTTGTGCTGAGAGGTCCTGGGGCCTCCAGCGTCTTTCAGAGAAACCGATTTTGCTGTCTTCTTCTTAAAAGTATACAAAGTGCTCTCCAAATGGGGAGTTTTAGGGATTCAGACTCCTGCAAGCTGGTGTCCATGGGCAGAGCCAAGGTGTGGGTGGCCCTGGTGGCAGGGAGGCCTGTAGTGACCAAACCCCTGGCAGGCTGAGAGATGTCCAGATTCCTGTTCATTTTGGACCACAATGCCAAGACATCTAGAAGGGAGTTCAGTGGAGCCCTGTTATGTGAACGGGCTGCTGTCACTGCGGTAGGTAAGGGTCGGTCTCCAGAAGCCCCAGGGTCTGGGGCTGCCACTCTCAGCAGGATGTTCACTCCTGTAGGCCTCGGGGCTGTGTGTGTTTGCTTTGGGACAGTGATGCTTCAGGAGGTTTGACTTGCAGGAGCCAGGCCTGCAGGATTGTCACGGTCACGGTCACGGTCACGTGCTTATTACTTGTGCTGTTTCTTCAGCCTCCTGTGGGGCTGGCTGACATCAAAGCCTATCTCTCCGAGGCTTGTGAAAGCTCTACCCACCCCAAGAGTTCTTGCTCGTTCTAGGGGCACAGGAGTCAGTGGTGGTAGGCAGCAAAGGTCCCGTGTCTGCTTGCTTTCGGATGCTGGAGGAAAGGGTGTGTGATCGTCAGAGGTACCCTGGAATTTTTAGTTTTCCGTGAGAGTTTATCATGAAGGATATATTTCCCCCTTTTTGTCTATTCTGCTGTTCTTTTTTTATATTTATTTATTATGTACAGCCTTCTGCCTGTGTGTACGCCTGCAGGACAGAAGAGGGCATCGGATCCCATTACAGATGGTTATGAGCCACCATGTGGTTGCCGGGAATTGAACTCAGGACCTCTGGAAGAGCAGTCAGTGCTCTTAACCACTGAGCCATCTCTCCAGCCCCTTGCCATTCTTTTTCTTAATACTAAAGACAGAACCCGGGGCCTCATGCATGCTGGGCAAGTGTTCTACCAGGAGCCATGTTCCCAACCCTTTTTCTATTTTTATTTTAAAACAGAGTATCACTGAGTAGTTCAGGCTGCTGTCAAACACACACACACACACACTGTAGCCTGGGATAGCCCTGAACTCACTTTGTAGCCTAGGCTAGCTTTGAACTCCATAGCCCAGGCTAGCCTTGAACTCACTCTGTAGCCCAGGTTAGCCTTGAATTTACTCTGTAGCCCAGGCTAGCCTTAAACATGTGGTCCTTTTTTCCTCAGCTTCTGAGTAGGTATGCCCACAAGTCTGCCACCATGCTTATCTCTCCATCCAGAATCTTACACATTTTCTGTCTCGGGGGTTTCCTAAGCCCACGCACATGGCTCCACCCACCTTGAGGGTGGATCTCTGGTTTAAAGCCACGGTATAAGGTCACTGTAATTCTGTAGTGTTATTGTACGGCTCATTAGCTCCACACCAGGTGGCTTCATCCACATCCAGTCCTGATGAAAGGAGCCGTGGGTTAGACCCAGCCATGGCCCCTTTGTTACTTGAACTGGGTTTTTCTGGGTGGTGGCCATTAGGGGCCCTAGCCTTGTGCACATCCCCATGGCTGACTGGGAAAGGCTGTTCTCAGGGGTCCTCTCACATGGTCCATAAGTCTACTCCTGGCCATGAACTGCCTGACAGGTCAGACCTGCAGGTCTAAGACCCAACCCCAGAGCAGTCAGACCTTCCGTCTATCTCAGTCCAGATCCCCTGCCACCAAGCCCTACCCCATCCCACAATGCTCTCTGCTGGCCCCATACCCTACACACACACACACACACACACACACACACACACACTGGTCCTAACCCCATGCAGAGAGCAGGCATGGCTGCAGGGAGTGGCTACGGCTTAGGCCCCAGCCTTGCCCTCCTTCTACTTCTTGGTGGGTCTCTGTCAGCCTGGGCTGTGAATGACTATGAAATACTGCTGGACTATGGGCTCAGTGTACCGGGCCAAGGTACACTTTGATATGACCAGAATGGCTGTCTGAGGGCTCTACGGGAAGTCCTTAGACACCTTTGCTAGGGTGGCTGCAGAGGACCTGAAGGCAGGGTCACCACATCAGGCTGTGGACTCGGGGAGGGCCCCGGCTGAACTGCAGAAACAGGAGTTCTGCTTCCAAATCATTCTTGATGTGTTGACTCCAGTCAGCTCACATAACGAGCAAAGAAGCCTGCAGAAAAGATGTTTCCGCATTTCATAAACCCATTTCACAGACTAGGAAACTGAGGCCCGGAGATGCCAGCCATTGCCTGAGGACACACAGCTAGGGGATAGTGCAACTATATTCACACCTGGGCACAGACAAGTGTGAGTGGCACACACTTATGATCCTAACACTTGAGAGGCTGAGGCAAGAGAACTGAGAAGTCTGGGCTAGCCTGGGTTACATAGCTAAGCCCTGCCTCCAAAAAGAGAAAAGAAAGAAAGAAAAGAAGGAAAGGTCGTGCTTGCTCCAGCCCACACTCAGCCCTCTCTGCTATGCTTTCTCTCTGCCCAGGTCCTGTTGGGCCCGTCTTCCCATTCTTGAATCTCGGTTCTGCCCTGCGAATAAAGGGGGAGGCACCCTGTCTCACTGACAACCAACGGTGTAGCTTCCAGATGCCTGGCTCAGGTGACAGCCCTGCAGGTCGGAGGCCTGGAGATCTGAGAGACAGCGGCTGAGCGTGCGCTGGCTGTCGCCACGGGATGGCTCTTGGTGTATAATCACTTCTTACAGCGCAGGGACAAAGAGCGTGGTGACAGGCAGAAGGCTCTGACAGAGGAGGCAAGGCTCTGACAGAGGAGGCGGGAGAGGTCTCACTGCGGGGCGCATGGCCTCTGCTCACATCTGCGTGGCAGGTGGCAGGTGCAAGCTGCTGGCAGGACACCTGAGCTCTGCAAGTCCGCGTGCCCCAGGCCCCAGGGCTCTGTCGTCACAGCATAAAACACAGGTTTCTCCTGGCCACCAATTAAGGGTTGTGCTGATGGATCTAGTGTGAACAGTGAGAAGCTTTTGCCTGGATTCTCCATGGTGGGGGAATCATGGGATGTGCTTGTAGAGGGTGACAGGGAGCGAGGCCCTGGATGATGGCCCAGAGCTGGCAGGGTTGGCCCCGCCTCTGCCCCACACATGGCTGTCACCTTGTTACTGCCCAGTGCCAGAGACTCACTCTCCAGTGCAGGGGCCGGTGCAGAGGCACCTGGCTCACTTTTGCTTACTGGGGAGATCTCTTGAGTACAGGCCAGGATCCGAGACAGATTTTAAGCTCAGAAATAGAAAACCATTTGCAAACAGCCCATAACTGGTAGCTCCAGGAAGGAGTCCTCACAATGGCCGAACCTGGGGAGGTGGAGGGTATGAGGCAAGAGTAACCTTGTATCATCTTGAGGTGTCTCTAAATTCTGGTTAATATTTTATGTATGGCTTGTGGGTTTGTTGTGTTTGTGTTTGAGACATGGTCTTACTGGGTAACCCCGGCTTGGCTGGAACTCAGTATCCTCCTGCCTCAGTCTCCTGAGTGCTGTTAAGCTCGCTCATTTCAAGGGAGAAATTAGTCACTTTAAACCTGGCAGATGCCACAGGCATGTGATTGATATCACTAAGTTTGTCAGATGTCTCCATGGGTCCCCAGTGTGAGGCTCTGAGGTGGTGTGGCATCACCTCTGGGGGGCGCTGTGCACTAAATGGACACTTGATGAGTGTGAAAGTCAGGGTGTTGTCCTGGGTGTGTGATTAGCTTCTCACTACCTACAGAAGTGCACCAGCGATGACAGCAACAGCCCAGCTTGAGAACTAAGAGGCTCGCTCTGGTCCTGAGGCTGAGAACGTGGCTATAAAATCCCTCTAGCTCCCAGCATGGGGCTGATCCATGCGCTCCTGCCATGAGGACCCACACAGGGCGTTCACAGTAGCCAGGTGAGCTATTGCGTTCACAGACAGTGTGAGCTGCTGAGAGGCCTGTCTTCTGAGGGTCCAGGGTGGGAGACAGGAGCTCAGGCTGTCCTGCAAACTCTCCAATGAAGCCTCCTTCTCCTCAGTGTATACCCTGGGGTGAACGTGTGAGCCTTGCTCACCAGACCAGAGGACGGTGCACGTCATGGGATGGAGTGGATGTCAGCCGTAGCCTGTTATCAGAGACATGGGGGACTTCTTTCCGTTCCTCTCCTCGTGAGTTCAGGAGGGTTAGTTAGTTAGCCCACGGGTTGGCAACAGCCTGCTCTATCCCTGCCAAGTGACTCACAGGAGACAGGAATGTTTATTTATTTGAAGGAACATGATATTTGGCTCTGGAAAATCAAGAGAAGCATCCACCATGCCTACAGGTTCAGCTTGCTCACTGTGTCCCAAAAGTCACAGCCGGTGTCACCCTCACTGAGCTGGAGACCTGGTAGCTGGGAGATGTAACCCAGAGGCAGTCTTTCAGGGGAGATGTTCTCCCAAGATCATTTTGAAGGACCATTCTAGGAAGCCAGGGCCTGCTAATGAGTTCGGCATGACACTGGGAGCCCTGCTTGTCAGCAGCTCAGCTTGTTGGCACTTCTTGGGCACGGTGGCTCATTTATTGATTAGTCTAGTGGCCCAAAACTGAATTTTTTTTGTTTGTTTGTTTGTTTGGGCTTTTTTAGATGAAGGATTTGGGCTGTTTGAGCGTCTGTTCTGATGTCACAGGGAGGTGTAAGTCAGGTGCTTTGGAAAGACAGATTTGAATCCCCATGCAGGGAGGTGGATCTAAGGAAAGGGTGAGTGTTTGCCCAAATATCTCCCAGAGCACACCAGCCATTTTGAGGCACCTGCATTGGTGCTGCCACAGAAGGCCTGCGAGCATCCCTTGCCTGCGTGCCTCTCCAGCCTCAACCCTGTCTGCCCTGTGTCATGAGATGAGGATTAGCCGGCGGCAGCAGATGCGTGTTCCACGGCGGCTCAGAGAGCTGGCTCGTGCGAGGGACCAGCTGGAGGCTGAGCACTGGGGTCTGTGTGAGGCAGATGGCTGTGTCGGATTTGGCTCTCAGAAATTGTGCAAGACACGCTTGGCGGGACTCGGTGGCCTGGTCCCCCGGGTGGGCCGAGTTGCTGGGTCTGTGCTGCCTGCCTGGCCTGTATTGCCTGTGTATGGCCTTATGGGTCTTTCTGGAAGCCCTAGAAGCTGAGTGGCACTTAGGTCCTTCCGATGACCACAGTCCATTCAGGACAAGCCTGCCCCCACCTCAGGCTTCACCAACCTATGTTTGCTTTTATCCCAGATGCTTGTGTGGCCGTTCAATGGACAAACAAGTCACTACCCCAGGGCCTTTGTACCTACTGTGCTCTGCCAAGTGTCTCACATTGCCCTGCTGCCCTTAGGCCTCTGTGAGTCCATTCCTGTCCACACTATTGGAGATCCTCACCTTGGGCCACCACATTCCTCAGTGTGTGTGGCTGACCTGCTCCATGTCACCTGAGGACCTTACCTGCCCTTCTGACCCCTGCTGAGTTCTGTGAGTTCTGTGGGCCCTGGGTTGGCCTAGAGTAATGGCTGTATACAGCAGGCACTCAATAAATGTGTGTGGGAGGGGAAAATGGAGGTGACAAAGACCCAGGTACCACCAGGCCCTTGGTGTATTATAAAGAAACAGAGAGGTCCTGCCCTGTTATTTGCTCTAAAACCTTGGAGTTAGAATTCTCAGGATGGACAGACAGACAAATAGGTGGGTGTGTGGGCCGAGACCCAGCTGAGGCCCCACGCTTCACCCTGCCAATGTCCCCGCTGGGCTGAAGGGACGTTAGGAAGATGTCTTTAGCTACAGGCCAAAGACTGTCCTGCTTGGGTTAGGGAGAAATAGTCACAATAGCTTCTGGCCTGGGGTGCTCTCATTTGGGGTTGGGGCGACTTTATTCATTTAGGACAGCAGAAGTCAGGGTACTGCCTACTCTGTAGCATTAGTAGGGGGTTCAAGGAAGGGTGAGGATGGGTCTGGGATGGCTGCCTAGAGGAGTTGGTGGCATTTGGGTGAAGTGACAGACAAGTAGCTAGTGCTTTTCTGCTTGATAGTTCCTGGGACCTTGCCGTCAGCTCCCCACTCCCATCTTGTATGGAGGCCCAGAGTGGGCAGGTGACTGGCCCAAAGCGGCTCAGCAGAGATATGAGGAAGTAGAACTCAGTAGGACAGTGAGTGGGCACATACCCACTCTGTAGAGCAGTGCCATCAGGGACTGGGTGGGTTAGTCACTGCTCCCTCGAGGACTGGCCTGCACTTCTTTGAAATTGGCCCTTGGATGGCCCTAAGGTCCCCTGAGACAGTGTCAAGAGAGATAGGGGAGGCTGAGAAGTGGACACTGTCCCTACAGCTCGCTGGGCTATGGGGAGGCTGAGCCGGCTTCTGGGGGCTTGTGGGTGAGACCTGCTGAGGACTGAGACAGGGCAAGCACACAACTGTGCACCCACACACAGGTACGCATGTACCAAGCATGTGCATGTGCTAAGCCCCAGACGAGCCTAGCTGGCCCTTGGTGTGTCTGCCCTAGGTTCTCCTACAGAAATGACAGCTGTCTCAGTAGTAACAGCAGAGCTTTGACCGTAAGGGCTTCCTGTCAAACATAGCTAACACAACCTCACCCAGCACAGGACCACAAAGGTGGGCTGCTGAGATTACCAGGGACTGAGGTACAGGAGGCCCAGCCTGCCATCAGGAACTGAAACAAGAAACCAGAGAGTCGTGGCATGGGGCAGGTGAGAGGCAGACAGGATCCAGCATGCTTTTTTTTGGTCATCTTTCTCAGGTACCAGCCAGTACCAGCACACCACAACATGGGCCTCCAGTGCAAGAACAGAGGCTGTGTGTTACCTAAGCCAACCTGGGCACTGTCAGCAGGACCCAGAAGATAAAACCCAGGTCTGACCCGGCCACCAGGTCTCTGTGACACTTGGACAAGCCTCAGTTTCTTTGTCTGTGGAATGGGAGTGCTGCAGGGTTCTTTTGGAGGTGCCTAGCACTTGAATGGTGCTCTCACAATATCACCATGATCAGATCAACACCCTGAGGGGTTGTATGTGTGTATGTGTGTGTGTGTGTGTGTGTGTGTGTGTGTGTGTGTGTGTGAGAAGGACTGAGGAAGGTTCTAGAAACCTGGTGAGCATCAAAGAGGTGGTCAACATGACTTCTGGTCTAGCATGGTGTTACTGTCCTAGGCAGGAGGTGCTCTCTAAGCAGGACGTGTCCCTGTTGGCCAGACCTGTAGCCCCTAAAGCCTGGAGAGTGCTAAGCCTTGGCTTTATTCTGGACCATTGGGCCTGCCTGGGCTACTCAGGGATGGGAAAGAGGCATAAGCTTGTGGCTCTGAAGGAAAGAGGACCGGACAAGGACAGACCTAAAGGCCAGGTGAGGAATGTAGGGGAGAGAATCTCTCTCAGGGTGGGCTGGGGAGAAGGGCAGTGTCTCGCTGCTGGGTAGAGAGTGTTGTGGGCAGTGGGGATCCATGGAGGGTGCGAGGTAAGGAACAGCCTAAGCCAGGGCCTATTCCCCATGGGGAGAGGGGGTTCTCCACCATAGCATGTAGCTTGGCTTGGTGTGACCAAGGAGAGTAGAGTGAGCGCAGACCTCCATGGGTGGTGGCATTGGACCCTCCCTTCCTTGTGTAGCTGAGGGCTCCAGAACTGACCGAGCAGGGAGATTGAAATAAAGCCACTCAGCCCTTGATCAAGGGCCCGGTGAGGGATAATAGCCAGGGTGATCCAAACAGCCACCCTTGGCTTGGGAGGGGCCTTTGCTGTGCAGCTATGGGCAAATCACGTAACCTCTCTGGTCTTCAGCTTCTCATCTGTGGAACAGGGTAACACTTATCCAGCTGCTGTCATGGATAAGCACGTGTTCTAGGTTTCTTCTAGGTTCTCTGCTTGGCTCTGTTTAGGAGTGGAGGGTCAGATCTGATGGGCTGTCACAAGTGTGCATGGTCCTGTAACCAGGAGCCTCGCCTCAACACTGAGTTCTTTCTGGATGATTCTCTTCATCTTGGCTCTGGCTGATAGCTCACCCAGACTCACACTGCAAACAGCCCAGGGCTGCCGGCCCCAGGAAGTAAGCAGGGAGACAGACCCAGGCTCCTCAAGGATCCAGGGACAACCCACCTGCCTCTTTTCCTTCTTAGTTTATGGTTCTATGAATTGAACACATTGTACATTTTCAGCAATCCCCCTGCCTCTGAGTTCCATCCCCATCCCTGGCCCATTCTTTTTTTTTAAATAATTATTTATTTATTTATTTATTTATTTGGTTTTTTCCGAGACAGGGTTTCTCTGTGTAGCCCTGGCTGTCCTGGAACTAACTCACTCGGTAGACCAGGCTGGCCTCAAACTCATAAATCCGCCTGCCTCTGCCTCCCAAGTGCTGGGATTAAAGGCATGCGCCACCATTGCCCGGCCTATTTATTTATTTTATGTGAGTACACCATTGCTATCTTCAGACACATCAGAAGAGGGCATCAGATCCCATGACAGATGGTTGTGAGCCACCATGTGGTTGCTGGGAATTGAACTCAGGACCTCTGGAAGAGCAACCAGTGCTCTTAACCGCTGAACCATCTCTCCAGCCCCCTGGCTTACTCTTTACCTTATATTTTGAGACAGGGTTTTGTTAGGTTGCCCATGCTGGCCTTGAATTTGCTGTCGCCCAGGCTGGTCTCAAAATTATGATTCTCCTGAAGAGCTGGAGGAGCGACTGTGCCTAGTATCTCATTTCTTCCTCCTGCCTGGTGCTGCCGGCCACTCACGACTCCAACCCTCCCTCTAACCTTTGCCTCTGCACCTGTGCACCCTCCCTCCCTGTCTTCAGGAGGCCGTCTTCTCTCTCTCTCTTAAATATATGCATGTGCTTTCCACAGCCTGGGGTCTCGGAGTGGCCAGACCCTTGTTTACAAGATCAAGAGTCCCAAGGACATGTCCGGTGGTGGCGGTAGACAGAACTGACTGGTCTTGGTTGGTAGCTGAAGTGAAATTCAGAAAACAAAACCAACTGTCTGTGTCCCATGTACTGCTTAGGGGTCATCAGATGTCACGGTGTGTGTCTGTCCGTGTGTGTCCGTGTCCTATGTCCTCTGTCTCACTCTCAAACACATACATCACCACCTCCTTACTCAGGTCCCCCACCCCCACCCCGCCTGCTTTGAGCAGCGTGCTGGAGGCTGCTGGCTGACATGCCTCAGTCCTCGTGGGGATGCTGGTGATGTAGAAATGGAAGCCAAGGTAAGGCCAGGAGCAGCTCTGGGTTTTCAGAATCCTCAATGCCAGTGTGGGGAGGGGAATCCCTCATGCCCTCTCTCTCTTCTTAAACCTTCCTGAACACCAGCCTCCCACCCCCGACACCTACACAGAGCCTCCCTGACCCCCTTCTGACCCAGCGAGTCCCCAGAGCAGCAGTGTCAGCGGGGAAGAGAGTGTCTGTATTGGGATGATGGAGCCATTTCTGAGCTGGCACATGGAAACCAGTGCCCTGTCCTTCCTGGCTGTTCTTCTACCCACAAGATCCATTCCAGGGTCCTATGTGTGATGCCTAGATGCTGGCTGGACTATGGTAGTGTTTCCTGAAAACAGAAAATGAAGAAATATGGCTGTCACCATCCCTGTGTGCCCCTCACCCCTCTGTGCCCGTGGTCCCCACACTACACCCAGTGCAGTGACTCGGGGAGGCTGCTCTGTTACTGGAGTTACCAGGGACAGAGTCTGGGTTCTAGTGGCCCTAATCAGACAGGTGTGGCCGCCGTCCCTGACACACCAGTTAAAGAAATACATGATAGTGAAAAACAAAGATTCATCTCAGGAAGCCACACTGGGAAAGGCCAGTGACACCCGCCACACCCCCTAAGTCCATCTTGGAGTCTTGACATGTGGCTTAGGTTTACTTAAAGGATAAGCATCCGGTAAGCGGATCTGTGAGGATGTGGCCTCACCCATCACTGGCTGCTGGTGTCTTAGCCCCAGTTGCTCCCATAAGGTGGTCTGGCAAGCTGTCAGAACTGTGTGAAATCTCTTCCTGGGAGACAACCTCCCTCTCTGCCTGGTACTGGGCCTCAGCCTTCTTCATTCCCCACTGTAAAAGGCCTGGGACATTCTGATTCTTGGAGTCCATTGTTTCTATAGCCTGATATCCATAGGTGGGGGAGAAGTGGGGGTAATAGGTGTCTCTTTAAAATACTTCCCTTTCTACCTAGAGAGGCATATTTCTCTACTTTCCATTTCACTCCCTTGAGGCTTACAGAGACCTGGCATAAAGGGAAAGTCATTCGCCCCACTTGACAGTTGGGGAAACTGAGGCAAAAGGTCATTAAACCACTTGCCTGGGGTCTTACAGTTGAAGGACAGCAGGTGTCCCTGCCCCAGGATGTCTGGTGGTACACACACACAATGTCCTTGCCTCCTGCCTTTGCCTAGGCTCTCTTCTTTCAGCTCACTAATACCTCCGAGACATGAACTGTGACTCTCATGAGACCAGGGGGTTCAGGAGGCCCCTGGCTAGCACAGCATGGTGACAGGGATCTTATCTCAGGATGGTCTACTGGAATGGTATGAACCTGCAATTTTGACCATTTCCTCTAGGGGGAGCTGAAGTTGCAGGAGTGTCTGCAGACAAATGCTGGACACCCAGGGCCAGAGGCCTCCATGCTTTGCAGAATGATCTTTGGAGGGGCAGGACACCTGGAGATAGGGAGGGTTATGCCAAGCTGAGGGTGGGGTTGGGGTGGGGTGAGGCATTTGCAAAATGCTGTTGGACTTTGATGTCTCTGTCCCCAGTGCTGACACTAGTGTAGACGCAGCTGGGCTGTGTAGATGTCCTCTTGGGTTTGTCTTTCCTCTGTCTCTGGGGGTTGTGGATTACTGCCTTCTAGGTGAGGTCTGTGTTGGAACAGGAGGGTGGTAGGCCAGGGAGGAGAGGAAATGAGCTTTTTTCATTTGCTCTTCAGAGCTGCCGAGCCACAAGTTTCTTCCAGGGAAACTTGACGTGTGTGTGCTGACTGGTTTTTATGTCAACTTGACACGAGCTATAGTCATCTGAGAGGAGGGGACCACCATAAAGTAAGGCTGCAGGCAAGCCTGTAGGGCATTTTATTAATTAGTGACTGATGTGCCACCCGTGGGCTGGTGGTGGTCCTGGGTTCTATAAGAAAGCAGGCTGAGCAAGTCAAGTCGTGGGATGCAAGCCAGGAAGCAGCACCCCTCTGTGGCTTCTGCATCAGCTCCTGCTCCAGGTTCCTGTCCTGCCTTCCCTCAGCGATGGTGTTTCCTGGAAGTGTGAGCAGAATAAACCCTTTCCTCCTGAAGTTGCTTTTGGTCATGATGTTTCATCACAGCGACAGAAATTCTGACTAAGTGCGTTGCCCGGTCGTGCTACAATTGCAGGTCTGAGCAGGCCTGGGACTCTGCATTCTTGACATCCCTTCCTTCAGCTTGCCACACCCCAAACTCTGGGAGGCCTGGGTAATGCTCCTACTCCTAGAATACCTTCTTATCTACGCCCTTGCTTGGCCAAGAGGCAGCCAGTTGCCCACACACCCCCCTCTTCCTTAACAGAGCAGGAAGCCACATGAGTCCCCGTCAGCAGAGTCTGTGTCTGTAGTCGCCTGGCCCTGGGAACCTGTCAGTTGCCCTTGCTTTAGGGTTCAAATGGGGCTCGTAGCATGGCATGGCCCATTCTGCCCTGCAGAAATTAAAGTTTAAATACTGTACCCAGTTTTACTCTTGCTTACTCTATGAAGATAAATAACATACAATTTACCCTTCTGGTCATGTGTACAACCCAGGAACAGAAATACATGTGCCAAGGGAACCCACACCTCTGTCTGGTTCTCAGACACCTTCCTCTTCTCAAGCATCATCCTGTCCCCTGCCTAATAAGCAAATGTATTGTCTAAGTCAGTGTCCCATTGCTGTGAAGAGTCACCATGACCACAGCAACTCTTGAAAGCATTTAATGGAGGCTGAGGATTTCAGACGTTCAGTCCATTACCATCGTGGTAAGAAGTATGGCGGCACACAGGCAGGCGTGGTGCTGGAGGAGCTGAGAGAGCTACATCTGGATCACCAGCAGGTAGCAAAAAGAGCCTGACACTGGGCCTGGCTTGAGTATCTAAAACCTCAAAGTCCACCCCAGTGACACATTTCCCCCAACAAGGCCACACCCCCTCCAACAAGGCCACACCCCCTCCAACAAGGCCACACCTCCTAATACTGCCACTCGCTATGGGCGTGTGGGGGCCATTTTTATTCAAACAGCCACACTTACTTTCTCTTTTAAAACATTGTTTTATTTTTTTGAGGCTTCATGGCACATAGCCCAGGCTGGCCCCAAACTCACCACATAGTTAAGGATGACTTTGAACTCCTGATCCTCTTGCCTCTGCCTCCTGAATGGTGGGATGACAGGCATGAGCTACCGAACCTGGTTTATACAGTAATGGGGATGGAACCCAGGGCTTCTCCACGCATGTAGATGAACACTCTACCAAATGAGCCTCAGCCTCTGTTGCTGCAAAGCCCTGGCCTCCAGGGCTCACAAGCTTTGGGTTTAGGGTCCTTCTACTGAGCCCGGCAGGCACTGGAGTGACAGACCCATGCCACCCACAACCTCATCCAATTTGCTTTCTGTCTCAGCGTTTGGCTTCTTATGGTCGTTTCCCATAGAGAACATCACACACCTCTCTGGTCTTTTTATATCTGATTTCTTTCACGTAGCATCCTGTGTTCTGGGTTCATCCATGTTGGATATGGTCAGCTTTTCCTCTTTTCATGGCCAAGCGATACAGACACAGCTGCCTTGCCATCTTGCAAGCTGCGTTCTCTGAGCCGGGCTGTAGACCAAGCCTTCCCACCGCATCTCTTGTGCTGACACCAGCCCCCACCACGCCGTGTGACATCTCTGGGATTTTACACAGTTAAGCGTCTTGGCTATGGCCCCCCACATAGTGTGTGGCCAAGCTGGGCTTCGCCCAGGCACTTGGGCAGGGCCTCACAGAATTTGGGATATGGCAAGCTGAAGGAGAAGATGACACAGCCAGCTACAGCAGGGAGCCAGCTCTAACATGTCTTTAAGCCTCTGCCTTGAGCATGGGGTGGAAACAGTAGGCCCAGGGCGGGGGAGATGGGTGCTGCCTCCCCATCATGGCTCCATCTAGGAGCTACACAGTAGCCCATACCCTCTGTAATGCCCCAAGGCCTGGCTAGGTGCCCTCTCCTCTCCTTGTGGTATTTGGTTATGGAGTAGATGCCAAGCTTGCTACAGGAATGTTCATGGTTAAACCTCCCAGGTCTAACCTAAGCTTTGTTTTATGGGCCATTTGGGTCCAGCAAAGTGGTACCCTCCACAGAGAGTGTTTATTCATAATCTGGACAGCTGGCTGAAAGCAGTCTTTACTCTGCCCAGAGGGCTTCAGTGAATTCCTGGGGGCAGCTGAAGGCTTCAGAATGGGCCCTGGGCTACCCACAGCTCCTGGAAGGCATGCTCACCTGATAGCCACAGATGTGCACACACTTCTCCCTGCAATGGGGACATGCACCCAGATGTCATAGCGAGGATGGCTTAGAGGGCGATCTGTTGATGAGAAGAATATGGGGGAGACACTCCACAGGAGGTGCTGAGGCACACCCATCTTCTCTACTGCCCTGTTGGTTCTTATGGGGACAGTGATGTCTGAGTGAAATCACTCTCTACCTCTCTGTTACCACTGATGGCATAAGGACCCACTCAGCTGGACTCTCTCCCCAGAGCCCCTCCTAGGTCAGGACAGAGAGTCCGTAGGAATGTGATTTCCCTTTTATCCTGTGACCTAGACACACAAACCTAAGACCAGGATGCAGGACCATTTGTTCTCTGCCTGCCTCCCCATCTGGTCTGTGGGGCTAAGCTTGCCAGGACCCTGTGCAGACCCAATGCTCTATGACTCCCAGCCTGGGGAGGCGGGAGGGGGAGGCAGCTGCCCAGCCAGTTCTCCAGAGGAAAGACCTATAGAGCCGGGATTTCTCTGAGGCACTGCCCATGTGCCTGCTCAGCCCCTGGCAAGGCTGCTATATTATACCTCAGCTTTACTCTTCCAGTTTCCGATCTGAGTGTCATGTGTTAGGAGTGGGCCGGGGAGGGAAAGGAGAAATAGAAGAGGAGGAGGAGAAAGGAGGAGGGGAAAGACACAGTCTTGAGCACACAGTCTAATCTTCTCCCCGGCGGCTCAGCCTTCAGGAGCCTCCAAGAGCCTCCAATTAATCACTATTAATTTAATCCCGGATGACTCAGCCAAGTTCTGACAGAGGACCAGCCAAGATTTATCCCACCTGTTTAGGGGACGACCCTATCAGAATTCAATGGGTCGTCATTGCCTGAGCCAGGCCCCTCATGGATCCGTCTGTGGGGATTTACCGAGGCCCACGGCTTTCAGGGCATCAATGTGTCATCTCCAGGGGCAGAGTCAGAATGTGGCTGGCTGGGTTGCAGGGCTTGCCTGACCAGATCTTCCCACTGGAGGGTCTGGAGTAGGGTCCAGGAATCTGCAGTTTTTCAGAGGCGCCCCTAGCCAGTAATACAGAATGGGGGTGAGGCTCCTCTGAAACCAAACGCGTGAGCTCCCCAAGATCAGTTTCTTGGCTTTCTCTAGTAGGCGGGCAAGTAGTGTTAGCTGCTTTAACAAATAATGCCCCCACCCCTGTGAGCAGTTGTTTGTGCAGTAAAAATGTTTATATTTTCCAGCCAGGCATGGTGATGCAGGCCTGTGACCCTAGACCTTGGGAAGCTGTAGCAGGAGGGTCACAAGTTTGAGGTCAGCTTGCGCTACAGAGACCCTGTCATGAAAACTTCCGGCCCTGAATTTAATTCCCAGAGCCTACATAGGGAGATTGCTCGTGTGCTATGTGTGTATGTGCCGGGCAGTAGCAAGGGAGACAGGAGGATTCCTGGGGCTTGATGACTACCCAGGCTAGTGTCTACTTAGCAAGTTCTAGGCCACTGAGAGACCTTGTCTCAAAACATAAGGCAGATGGTTGGCTCCTGAGGAAGATTCCCAGAATGGAGTCTCTAGACTCCATCTGTGTATGTGCATGCATTTACACACACACACACACACACACACACACACACACACACACACCTACCTCTAACAAAAAAAAAAAAAAGCATGTTTTTGCTGACATTGCAGCCCAGGTGAGTGTCCAGGAAGTGGCCCTGGGGCCCTAGCACTGTCTCTCTCTCCTGTGTCCCAGCTGGCCAGTGGTGCCGGAAAACAGTCAGAAGTGATCACTTCTGTGTGGTGCTGTGTGGCCACGTCAGAAAAAGAAAAGGGATGTGGCAAACACCAGCTGTCTGAGCCCAGCAAGTGCCTGGCAATCAGGACAGGTAGCCAAGTGACCGGAGGCCTGCCCTGTGGCCCATAGCCTGTGGCCTTGCCCCTGGCTGTCACCCTGTTGGAGCATCTGTGTCTCCAGCCCCAGGTCCAGTCACACAGAGGTCAGGCCATGGCCAGGAAGTGAGTGGATCCATCTTTGAGTTTCTCTGCTGAGTCACACCCTATGGGTTCTGCCTGGGCGTGGCTGCCCTCCGGTGGTCAACCGAGGTGCTGCTCCTTCCTGTCTCTTGCATGAAGCCCTCCCTGCCACCAGAGGGCCCAGGAGTGCCTCTCCTCTGCTGCGCTGACCCTGTAGTTTCAAAGGTCTGTCTACATGGACCCCAGGCATGAAGTGGCCGTCACTTGACTAGAGCCTGCCGTGTACCTTTGATGGCACCTGGACTCATTCCTTGGACGTTCACAGCACCCTCTGGGTGTCACATTCAGGTTAATCCCATTTTACAGTTAAGGAAACTGAGGCATGAGGAGGAGCTGGTGCCTTCCAGGCAAGGGCCATAGGACATGTGTGGGAGGAGCTGGCGGGATGATATACACACCTGCAGCTTGCTGCCTTCTGAGGTGCCTGGATGTTGGTCTGGCTGGCTGGAGGTAGGAACTCCCATGATGTCAGGAAGCCTTCCGGGATACGTGGGCATCTTCTTTAGCCTACTGCTAAGGGAAGTTTTCTTACGCATTTATTAAGAGTTGTGCCGCCGGGCGGTGGTGGCGCACGCCTTTAATCCCAGCACTTGGGAGGCAGAGTTCGAGGTCAGCCTGGTCTACAGAGTGAGTTCTAGGACAGCCATGGCTACACAGCGAAACCCTGTCTCGAAAAACCAAAAAAAAAAAAAAAAAAAGAGTTGAGTCCCAGGCTGAGTGATGGCTCAGCAGTTAAGAGCACTGGGTGCTCTTCCAGAGGACCAGGGTTCAATTTCCCAGCAACCACATGGCAGTTCACAACCGTCTGTAGCTCCAGTTCCAGGAGATCTGACACCTTCTCAGACATACATGCAGGCAAACCACCGATGCACATAAAATAAAAATAAATAAAATTAAAAAAGAAAAAGACTTGACCCCCCCCCCCCGACCCCCAATGCTGGCTGTGGTGGGATATAGAAAGGGAAAAGAAACCAAACCCAGACTGTAGTGGGTACCTTTCTCTCTGTTTTGATAAAATGTCTGGCAAAAGTAACAGAAGGAAGAAGAGAGGAGGGAGAGGGGAGGGAGGGAAGGAAGGAAGGAAGGAAGGAAGGAAGGAAGGAAGGAAGGAAGGAAGGAAGGAAGCAAGCCAGGCAGGCAAGAAGGAGGGAAGGATGGATGGATTTATTTTTATTCACAGTTTGATGGCACAGTTCAGCATGGAGGTGGGGACATGAGGCCACTGGTCACAGGGCATCCACAGTCAGGAAGCAGACAGACGGATGCTGGTGCTCGTCCCGCCAGCCTGTGGCGTGTGCGGCCCTCATTCAGAGTGAGTCTTTCCTCTTCAATAACTCTGTCTAGAAATTTCCTCACAAATGTGCTCGGAGACTTGTTTCTTAGAGGTGGTTGTGATCCTGCCAAGTGACAGTCGATAGTAACCGTTGTGAACATTGACCTCAGAAATGGTCTTTGAGGGTGGGAAGCTCCCACCTTGCGTTCAATGAGCATCAAAAAAAAAGAATACATACTTTGCTGAATTTTTTTACACAAATTCTAATCCAGCTACTTGGGAGGCAGAGGTGAGGGATCGCGAGTTTAGGGCCTGTCTGGACAACTTGGATAGTTTACTGAAACTGTCTCAAAAAACATTTTTTTTTGAAAGGACTAGTGATGTAGCCCAGGATAATGTGGTTGCCGAGTATGTACAAGGCTCTGAGTTTAATCCCCAGGACGGTAGCAACCCCTCCCCCGAAAAGGACTGGCAAGATAGATCAGTGGATTAGGAAGCAGGAGTGTGCACCGCACCACCACAGGCCCCACTTAGCAGCTTAGGCTTCCCGCTAAGACTGATGGTCTGAGTTCAATCCCCGGGACCCAGGTGGAAAGTGGATCTGACTCTCTGAGCTGCCTGCTAACCCTCACACGTACGCAGTGGCACAGGCACGCCCAAACACACCACACGATCGAGGAAGTGGATGAATGAATAGGGAAATGCAATTTTTAAAAATGACTATGTTTGGCCAGAGACATGATGGCTCAGAGGTTAAGAGCACTGGCTGCTCTTCCAGAGGTCCTGAGTTCAATTCCCAGCAACCACTTGGTGGCTCACCACCATCTGTCATGGGATCTGGTGCCCTCTTCTGGCCCTGCAGGCAGAATGCCGTGTACATAATAAAATCCTTTTTAGAAAAATGGCCATGTATGGCCAGTCAGTGGTGGCGCACGCCTTTAATCCCAGCACTTGGGAGGCAGAGGCAGGCGGATTTCTGAGTTTGAGGCCAGCCTGGTCTACAGAGTGAGTTCCAGGACAGCCAGAGATACACAGAGAAACCCTGTCTCGAAAAAGCAACAACAAAAATGACCATGAATTTTTATTAACACCAAGGCTGTCTGGTCTGAGTATGGCCTTGAATTCTGTCTACTTCTATTTAGCCTGAAGCAGAAGATTTAGACCAGAAGCCATTCTGGAGTTACCAGATCAAGGCCAGCTTCTTGGATCATATGTTGCTGCTATAGTGACCCATAGAAGAGGCTGCCAGCTAGGCCTGCAAGGTCACAGGGCAAAGTACAAGCCCCTGGGGGTATTTAGGCTTTTCCCTGCTCCCTTGGGCCTGTGGTGGTGGTGTGCACACTCTGGGTCTGTTTGGTGACAGGTCACAAGTACAGCTTCAGGTGACTTCAAAGCTGACCTGGGATCAGCATTTGATGACAGGTCAGGAGACTGCATTTGTGGCCTGCCCTGGACTTGGGTGCCTGTGGTTTGATGAGACTCTAAAGATGTAATGGTGGCCAGGTGGGCAAATTCAAGTAGATACATAGTTTCATTCATTCATTCAGTCAGTCAAGTAGATACATAGTTTCATTCATTCATTAAGTTCAAGTAGACACATAGTTTCATTTCATTTATTCATTCATCTTTTAGTCTTGAGGTTGATGCAGGGCACAAGCTCAGCACCAGCCTTTAGCTAGCTATAACGCAAACGTAGAAAGGAGGCTGTGGCTTAGCTCGACCGCAGAGTGCTCACCTGGCACACACAAAGCTCTTGGTCTGATCCCCAGCATCCCAGGAACTGAGTATGGTGGTGCATGCCTGTGATCCTATTACTGGGAAGGTGGAGGCAGGAGGATGAGAAATCCAAGGTCATCCTCAGCCACATAGCAAATTCCAGGCTACCTGGACTGTCTCAAAAACGTGAGAGCCTGTCTCAAAACCAAACAAAATAAGTAAATGGTGTATGAACGTTAACTCCACTGCGGTATGTCCTGTGAGCTGCCCGGAAGTGGTATTCCTACTGTCAGGGTCTGTCCCCCTGCATCCCTCTGCAGACATCGTTAAAGATGAGTGTTCTGATGCTCATTCCTGTATCCAGGCTGGCTCTCAAGGTCATGTGTGGCAGCACCGACCAGCAGTTGGCCCATGATGGGCAGCGGACGGGGACGGGTGGCTGGCAGCCTGGGGTGGGAGCCTCCTCAGGCTGGGTGACACACCATTGTGTGTCCATTGTGCCCGGCAGCTGATGTGGCTACAGCTGGCTGAGTAGCAGCTACCCCTCCCTCGCCCACCCCGGGGGCTCAGGAACAAACATCTCGTCTTACAAAAAAATTAAAAAGAAGACGTGAGGAGGTCACGGCCGAGCTTTCCACATGACCTGCCTGGGAACAGAGCGCGTCTTTGTTAATCCAGCCGCCTGTCAGTCGTCTCCCAAGCTGCATAAGCCACTTAGCACAGCCTCACCCCTGACCCGCCCCTCTGTCCCTGCTGGCTTGGCTCTCCAAAGCTCTGCAGCGCCTGGCCTCCTGCCGGCTGCCCCGCAGCTGCTCCCGAGGCCCCCATGCCTCCCTGGCCTGCTGTATAAGAGGGGAACCCAGAGGGCTCCCCTGGAGCAGCGATGTCACGGCTGAGGGCCTCACTGTCTCCAAGATGGCAATAGCACCCAACAGTCCCCTTAGGTTGTAGGATGAAACTGTCCTCAGGGGTCAAGCAGCTACTGTGCCTGAAAGCTGTATTACACTGTCCACCCAGGCATGAGATTGCTCTCTCTACTCCAATGCTGGGCCTCCTGTCTCCCCAGACCCTTGTTCTGACCTGATGTTAGCTTCCTCCTTGCTTGCTGTCTTTCCTCCCAAGGCACCTAGACTCTGTTTGTCTCTTCTGATTGAGGGGTTCAGGCTGTTCATTTTGGGGGGTTCTCCAGTGCAGGAGCCCTGAGAGATTTTCAGAAAGTACAGTTAGACTCAGTGGGGCTGGCCCTGTCTCCCCTCAGTCTCTAAAGTGCTTCCCATTCTGCCTCTGGCTCTGAGAGATAGCCAGGGGGCTGCGAGGCTCCTGGGCAGAAGGCTCCCCAACTCCATCTACTCCTGTTTGCTTGGCAACAGCAAGGGATTCTCCTTCCAGACCTGAGGGCATGAAGTGTGGCCAGTGTATCCCAGGAAGTTTTGTAGACTCCGGTTCACAGTAGCCATCCAAGCAGCCGTAGCTGAATCCTCCAGTCCCCTCACAGTCTGGGGCTGTCTAGGCTAAGGCATTTCCTTCATAAGACTCTGAGCCGGTATGCCCAAGGTGTCCTGGACTAAAATGGAAGCAGATTTCAGACTGTGAGGTCCACGGGTCTGTGGAGCAGTGGTCTCCCTGAAACAGAAATCATGTCCATGGTAGCCTCAGGGTCACCTGAGCATACAGTCAGCACTACGTCCCAATCTGCTGTTTAGGCCTGAGACAAAGCCAGAGGTCTCTCACAGGAGGGATGAGGCAAGGTCTGGCCTTTCAGTGGGTAAAGGGATCCCCAGATTCTGCTGCCATGGCTAGACATTCATGAGAGAATGAGGTTCTTACCCCATGTCTACTACCCTGCACCCCCACTCCCCTGCAAAACCCCATCTTCCCTAATTTGGCCCTGTGCAGACTGAGTTCATGGGATAAGTCCTTCTATGGCCTACAAGGAGGTAAGATTCAGGGTGCCCCTGGGGCTGCATGACCCTCCTGGGGTTCACTTACTGTGGTATAGCCTCCTCAAAGCCTGAGGCGCCTGGCCTAATCCTTAGCCCACTGTTTGGGCAGGACTGTTACTGCCCAGAGACCACCCTGGTGGAAGTCCCAGCATGGCCTGCTCCATTGGTTGGCAGCCAGGCCACCTTGGCCTTCTCCCTCCTGGACAACGAATCCTTTCATGTTGCCTGCCCCAGGAAGCCAGCAGAGTCATCCCCCTCCCACTTCCTCTTCCTGCACCCTGCCCTTTCCAAGAGGTCTTCCTGCCCGGCTGGTCACTCTGGGACAGCTGGAGGAGGGACATCAGGCAGGGGAGACAGGGAAGCAAGGATTCTGGGGCCAGCTGAGAACTGCACCATCAGGCCATGTTGGTAGAATGGATCAGGGCAACTCAAGGCCAAGGCCTGGCTTCTGATTCCTTCCTGTTGAAGCTGAGCTGTCAATATGCAGCTGGGGCCTGCAGGACCCTCAGTCACACACACCTGGGGGACAGAGAGCCTAAGGGACCCGATATGAACAGTACCTGGGATATTGTAATACTGTGCCAGTCTCAGCACACTCATTCTCTCTCTCTCTCTCTCTCTCTCTCTCTCTCTCTCTCTCTCTCTCTCTCTCTTCCTTTCCATCTGGGTGTGTGTGTGTGTGTCTGTCTCTGTCTCTCTATGTATGTGTCTATATGAGAGAGACAGTGATTCTTGAGGCTTCCCACACATGTACACACATGCACACACATGAGGTACATGTGGTACAAACATGAGCTCCTTCCTTCTCTCACCCCCTAGCTAACATTGCCTCTAGGACTCTTCAGCAATCAGGGAGCTTGCTGGCCATCTGTCCCACCCTCGGCTTCCGGCTGGCACTCTCTTCTGGCTGTATCTCAGCTTACCCCCCAGGCAGCTCCCCTGAGGGCCAGCCGGCCTCTATCTTCTGGGGCATCTATAAGAGACTCGGCTGCCTGGGGGACTCATTCTTCCTGGCTCCAAAGTCTCCCTATCTTGATCAAGCCACAAACTGTCTCAGCCCTGGCATCTGCTGTTGCTGGTGAAGGAAGACACTTAGGGAGGTATAGCACACCGGCCACATGTCCAAGGCACAGCAGGAGCCAGGCTAAGATCCTTATTTGGTTTAGACTACTCAGGAGGGCCTGGCTGTGCCCTCTATAGAGACACGAGGTGCCAAAGTGCTGGTGACCTGTCTCCGGCTTCAGGCTTTTACTGGAGGGTGCTCTAGGCAGCCACTGTGGGATGAGCTGAGACGGTGGAAAAAGAGTCAGATGGCTGAGGAATGGGTGGGAATCCGTTTTTAATGTGTTTGTCCCTTGCTCATTTGTCCTTTTTTATTATTATTAGATACTGAACCCCCAACGCAAAAACTACCACTGAGCCACACCCCAGCCCTCTTTTTAATTTTCATTTTGAGACAGGGTCTCATTAAATATTTGAGGCAGACCTTGGATATTTCTCTTGTCTTCTCTGCCCCTCCCCTCTCCCTCCAATGATCTGAGGTAATATAGCTTGCCACCAGCCCCGGCTTCTCCAGTACTGAATTGGGAATTGGATACACTTACTTTGAAAAGATTAGTGGGTTTTTTTTTGTTTGTTTGTTTGGTTGGTTGGTTGGTTTGGTTTGGTTTGGTTTGGTTTGGTTTGGTTTGGTTTGGTTTTTCTTGGAGCTGGAGCTTGAACCCAGGGCCTCAGCCCTTCTCTGCAGGTGTTGATCTCCAGGCTCTGTCCCCTGCCCCCTGCCTGTGCTTCTCTGAAATGGAGCTGGCACATGAGCTACAGATTCCTTTCCATGGCTGTGTGAGGAATCCCCCACGCGCTCAGAGCGGAGCTGCTGGGGTGGTGAAGACCACCATGTCAGGGAGGAAGGCTGTTGGAGAGGGTGCCCGGAGGGGAGAGAATTGACCCATCATGGGCCAGAACATACCCCAGGTGGCGGCAGGTGTGCAAGCCAGGTAGAAGAGAGCAGGAGGCAGGGTCCGGCCTGAGAGGCAGCTGTGGAGGGACAAACCAGTGTGCAGAGCCACGCAGGGTCCCTGCTGCGGGGACTGTGATAGCTTTTGACCTGACCATTCTCTACAGGGCAAAAGAACCGGCTAGAGATTCTATAGTGACTCTTGTGTCTCAAGCAGTGTGGCCAGGAGGCTAGTGACCTGGGCCACCTTATGTTACCTTAAGACACGATCCGTCTGCCGACACGTCCTTTGACCAAAGACTGTGTCTCCAGCAGGTCACCTGCATGGGGACTTAATACAGAGCTGTTTGTTCCTCAAGTAATATCTTCTGAGTCTCTGTCTACTTTAACACACATAACAGCTGCTCCAATGTCACAGGGTCAGAGAGCCAGCAACCCCTGTAGGTCAAGCAGTCATGGATGATTCTTTCAGCATGGTCCAGGATGATCCCTCTCTGGACGTCCAGCTGGCTATTTGGCACAGTCCTGCTGGGGTCAGGAAGAAAGGACTGCTAGCCAGGAAGCCAGCAGGGGGCAACAGAGTCAGTGCTGGGTTCCTTCCATAGGTCAGCAGGTGTCCTCCAGGGAGACTTTCTGCCTCTGAGGCCAGAGATACTAGTCAGCAAGCTTAGCAGGTTTTGAGAGTTAAGACCACTGAGGTAGACTCCATCCCACCCCCACAGGGCTGCAAAGGGTCCACCCAAGGTGAGCCAGGCTAGTCCCTGCATGTGGTAGGAAGAGCTAGCAGAACCTGGCACAAGTAACTCTGTCTGGCTTGGCTTCTACCTAATGTGGTACAGAAGGCATCATGTCATTTATATGGGGAAATCAGCCATCAGATAGTAGGGATATAAGAGACCCTAGGAAACATTATCCTGTAGGGCGCCGCCTCTGGGTTGGGGATAGGCCATGTGTTATCCATCTCTGGCTCTTGTTTTGTTTTTATTTCAAGTTTTTTTAATTGTGTTTATTTTTTTAGCATGCCAATTGTTTTGGTTTTTTTTTTTTTTAAGATTTATTTATTATGTACAGTTTTGTGCCTGCATATATGCCTGCTCGCCAGAAGAGGGTGCCAGATATCATTATAGATGGTTGTGAGCCACCATGTGGTTGCTGGGAATTGAACTCAGGACCTCTGGAAGAGTAGTCAGTGCTCTCAATTGCTGAGCCATCTCTCCAGCCTCCCCATGTTTTTAAATTTTATTTAATGTCTTTTATTGTGTTTTGTATTTTATTATGATTGCTCTTGTACTTTAATTTTCATACGCCTATGTACATGAGTGCAGGTGCTCACAGAGGCCAGAAGCAGCTCTCAGACTCCTCTGGAGTAGAGTCATGGGTGGTTTAGAGCTGGCAATCTCAGGTCCTCTGCAGAAGCAGTGAGTGTTCTGAGGTGTGGCATTGTCTCTCTAGCTCTCAGTTTCTGATGCTAGGACCTGCAGAGGTACACACCCAACCTGGGCACAGGGCAGAGTCCCTGTAGTGTGCAGAGTGGGCACAATACCAATGAAGTCAGGCTCCCCTGGGCATCACTGGACTGGGGACAGCTGGGATGGTCCTGCTTAGTCAGCATCCTCACCACCCTGCTGCCTGTAACATGAGCATGGATTCATCCAGTCCTGGCTCCTTCACTTGCCTGCCTCACTAATATCCCTTCTAATAAATAGACGATTGGTGCTAGAGCCTTCTCTAGTCTTCCAGCCTTACAAATGACTAGGAAGGTTCTGGAAAACTGAGAAAATGGGGAGGGAGGGAAGGAAGAACCACATTGGCAAAGGTCTGACAATGACCAGAGCAGGGAGGGGTCTGACGGTGTTGTGTTGGGATCAGAGTCATAGACATGGGCACTGCTATTTAATTAATAAACTAATTAATTAATTCATACTAATACCATGGAAGGGAAAAGCAAGGGCCAGGAACCCAGTTGCCAGATCTCACACTGGCCAAGGCTGGCTAACTGTATTCCAGCTTAGCTGCCTCCCTACACAGTGACTCTCATCTGGAACCTTCTGTAACAAGTTGTCCTATACCATCCTACCCAGGCCACTGTGTCCTGGCATTGTCATTGGCTTGGAAACTATGACCCAGCCTCTGGGGAGGAGGGAAGGGGAAAGGGTGAGGGGCATTGGGACAAGTTCAAATCAAGGTCACCAACCCTACTTTCTCAGCCACAGGAGGCTGCTTTCAAAGAAGGATCAACCCAGAACTAGAAAGCAGCGCCTGTGCCTGCCTGGACCTGACTTATAAACTGGTCAGCAAGCTGGGAGCATTCAGGAACAGGGTGGCTGTGGCCAGTGGCAGTGAGATGCCACAGGCTTTAATAGGAGTCCATTGGGTCTGGGGCCACTGAAGGTCAGTTCATCCTACAAGCTGAGCTGATGGCTAAGGTGACCCCGTTCATAGGAGGCACAGCCAGGGTGTGGTAGAGAAGGCCACTGAGTGACTTAGCAGGTAAGGTGCTTTCAGGACAAGCTCGGTGACCTGTGCCCCATGTAAAGGCGGAAGGATCCACGAAGTTGTCCTCTGGCCTCCACATGCACACCGTGGTTTACGTTTTCCCAGTTCTTCAAACTATGGATATGATCTTGTCCCAGTGCCCCTCACCCTTTCCCCTTCCCTCCTCCCCAGAGGCTGGGCCACAGTTTCCAAGCCAATGACAATGCCAGGACACAGTGGCCTGGGTAGGACGGTATAGGACAAGCTGTTACAGAAGGTTCCAGATAAGAGTCACTGTGTAGGGAGGCAGCTAAGCTGGAATACAGTCAGTTCCGAGGCTTGGCCAGTGTGCATGACCAGGTGACTGGGTCTTTGGCCCTCACCCTTCCCTGCAGCATTGGGAAGAGCAGGTAGCCAAAAGAACCTACTGTGTTGAAGACCCTGCACAGTACGTAGAGTCTTCTTCAGGTTCCCTGCATGGGTCACACCCATACCACAGATGAGTAAGCTGAGGCTCTGCCCAGAACATGGGGTTTCTGGAGGCCTCTGATGCCATGTGACCCTCTGCCTCACTCTTTCTGGCAGCCCCAGGTCTGTGGAGGCTGTCAGGGCTTGGCTCTTCTTACCTACCCCTCCCTGGCACTCTGTTACAACATCCAACCATATGATGTAGCACTGAGCTGAGATGTTGCTATAGCAACACTAGGTATGGTATTGGTAAAGGAAAGGTGCTCAATACAAACTTTCAAGACATTGGGTGCTGAGTCCCCTACTTCCCAGACCAGGGCCAGTGCTCGCTGCCCACCAGACCATCTCCACCCCTTTGTTGGATGCCAGGCTCCTAGGATGGACACATCTGGGGAGGGGAAGTTTTATTTAGGGAAACAGAGGTGACGGCGGGGGGCGGTTAGGATGGTGATGCAGTTGGTTGTGCTGGGCTGAGTGGTCCATGGGCCTGGTCACTGTGTCACAGAGGGACAGGCTCCCGAGACCCATGTGACTTACCTGCCAGGCAGCACTTGACTCTGGGGACCCCAGGCCTCCAGTGACACATCTTTGCCCTTGTGCCCTGGGGAGATTCGGAGCCTAGTGCAGCTGCCCACACACATCTGTCGATCTGGGAGCTTTCCAACCAGATGTCAGGAGGCACAGCTGTGTGCAGGGCTCACCGGAACAAACGGTAGAGCACACGGTGAGTGTCTGAAAGACCACAGAGATATGTGCTCTATGCCACTCCTAAAGGCCAGAGGGACAGGGCAGGTGTGGACAGAGTGCTGTCTCCTCGGAGAACTCCCAAGTGTGTCCTCCTGTTCTCTCTACGCTCACAGGGGCTGCAGGACTCCTTGGCTTGAGGACTTGTCACTCCTTGTGGCCTCCCTGCCCCTTCCTATCTCAGAGATACTTCCATTGGACAGCCGCCCCTCCCCCATTGGACAGCCGCCCCTCCCCCATGCCATTATGACTCCATCCTTATCTCTATGTCTACATGGGATTCTGGATAACATGATGTTAGGGGACACTTACGGCAATACACTTGTCCCCCTACCAGATGTGATCACACTGGCTAGATGGCTCTTCCTCCTCCCTCTCTGCTGCTCTGACCCATGAGCCTCTTGGCTGCCTTCCCAGCACCAAGCATGCCTCTGCCCCAGGGCCTTTGCACCTGCTGTCTGTCCCACCCAGACCACACTTGAACAATCCCTGCTTGTGGCCTGTGCTCTGCGGATTATTCATTCAGCCTCTGCCGTGCTGTGACTTTTTGTCCCTATTTCTTAACATGGCTCCTGGCATCTAGAATCTTCTCAGATCAATCTGTAGGCTGAACACATGTTCTTGGGGCTTGCACTTCCAGGTGGTGGTGTCCAGGAGCCTCCTCAGGGGCCAGGGAGGGGACAAGGGTCAATAGCATGCTCCTTTCTCTTCAGTCCTGTCTGCTTGGCCCTTTGTCCTTTTATGCATGCCTATGTGTTTGAAGAGAGAAGGGGATGCTGGAGAGATTGGCTTGGCAGTTAAAAGCACTGGCTGTTCTTCTAGAGGACCCAGGTTCAATTCCCAGCGCCCACATGGAGGCACACCATTCATCTGTAACATCAGGGCCTAGAGTTTCTGAGGCTCTCTTGTGATGTCTAGGCAAGCAAATCACTCACGCACAGAAAATAAAGATAAATAAATCTAAGAAAAGAGGAAGAAAGGAGAAGAGGGTAAAAAAATCACACTGAGAGTCACACCTTCCACAGAGACTCACTGCCCCACTGGACAGACAGACACTTGAGTTCAGAGGTCAGGGTGGGACTGAGTGCCTGCTCCATTGATCTAAATTCTGCTCTAACTACCAGGGCCACAATACCCACTCCTGGCCTGCCACTTGCTCCTCCCTCTCCTAGGTGTGGGGACAGCTTTTTGGCTCAGAGCCTGCCTTGGTAGGAGGGGCCTGGACTCTGCACCCTGAGGCAGTCAGGATCCCAGGGGTTAGGACTGGGTGGGCCTCTGCAGCTTCCCACAGCCAGTGACCATTTCCAAATTCAACATCACCCTTTGCCAGCTGCCAGCCCCGTATCATATGACACTCACTCCAGAAACACACATTGCCCTCTGCCATGGTGGTGGCCAGTCTGGGTCTGGTGGGGCCTGGTGGGTCAGTAGGAGAGGAGCCAGCCACCCAGGGTGGCCCTGAGCTTGAGGAGCCTTCTGGAAACATTGTAACCAGCCACACTGCCTGTACTTGCAAACTTTGTTGCAAAGAAAAATAAACAGGTGACTTAATCAGAGTGGTTTGCAGCCGAGCTGAGTAGATCGCTCCCAGCTACCTTCAGGAGGCTGGCTCAGTCTTACACAACTTCATGTTGCTCTGGGGCCTTGCTCTCTCCATCAGCAACGTGGTGACTGGAGAGTTGTTTCCGCTTTACATCTGAGGAAACCAAGGCTGAGATGACTTCAGAGTGTCTGTACATCAGGAAAGCAAGATCTGTCACCTTGCTCTAAAAATAGCCCCTGGTAGTCAGAAGCACAGGGAGCCCTTGTCTGCAGCTCCTGGGCGATTGTGGCTTGTGGCAGAGACAGACAGACTCAGAAGTGCTTGGAGCAGGCCTCAGGTGAGCCGGAGCCCCTCTGATCCAGATCCAAACCCCAAGCCCGGCCTTGGAACAGATACAGAGGGAGATGTGGTCTGGAGATAAATGCTTCTGATGCCAAAGGCTGGGCATCCCTGCTACCTCCCGGTGCTTGAAGAGACCATGAGATGGTGGGACAGGACCCCTGCCCATGTGGGTCATCCTTTGGTGGGGTGAAAGGTAAAATGTTAGAGGTTGGTTGCAGGTGGGTTAAAGCCTTCTACTCAGGTACCGAGGAGTAAGCTAGATGCTGGAAGAGAGCAGGGGTGTTTCCAGAGGGTTCTAAAGGGAAGCTGTGGGTGGGTGGCTGGTCCACGGCAGGGTCTGAAGTGTGAACCCAGTCTGAGGATCTTGCTGTGAGACCCTACCAGTTCTGGAGGCACAACCCGTGACTGAGTGCGACAATCCCTGAGAGAAGCCTGGCCTCCGGGCTGTGTCCAGGTGTCCTCCTTTTTCATGCGGCATGTGGCAGTCTCATGCCTGCCTTTCCTCCACAGTGTCAATGGACAACGGAGGGACTGGCCATTCTGCTACATGGCCAAGCACTGCTCAGCTTCCAAGGCTAGTGAAGCTGGGACCTCACATCCAACCAGGAACATTCTGTTACCTAGTTCCTTTGCGTAGGAAAATGAAACCACACGGAGGCGCCACTGTGCACACAGAGGGCTGTTAAAGCAATGACGGGCAATTGCTAAATTGTGACAAGGACTTGGAGAAACCCAAGTCCTCGCCTACTCCTGGGGGTGGGGGGTGGGAGCGACGGTATTAGGGGGCAAGGGAGAATCCCAGGGCAGCTGCCTTCAAAGAGTCCCAGATCCAAAAGCCACCATGTGACCTACAAAGTCCTGGGGTGTTCCCAAGAGAGTGGAAATTCTCAGGCAGCAAAGCAGGTCACTACAGCAAAATATCACAGAAGTCCAGCAGTGGAGGCTGGCCCAGTGTGACACACAGGACTCAGAAACAGGGAGGGAGACACAGGAGGGACTCTTACCAGTCTGAAATGACCAGAACCGAAACCCAAAGACAGACGGCAGATGGGAAGGGTCTGCTGAATTGTCACTACTGTGGGTTTTGTTTTTGGAGATGATGAAGAGTCTTCAGATGGAGGTGATGGCTATATGGCACTGAGCATGTGCCATTCCTCTGAGGGGGAGTCAGTGTTTTCTATATGCAAATTCTGAATTCTGTCTGAGCCATGCCCCTGGGTCCTTAACCGGAGGATTCTAGGCAGGAACTCTACCTGTGAAGCAGTCTCCACTTTTTTTTTTCTGAGATAGGGTCTTGCTAAGTTTCTCAGGCTGGCCTTGAGTTTGTTCCATAGCCCAGGTTGGCCTTGAACTTGTGCCTCCTCAGCCCCCTGACTAGCTGCGTTGACAGGCCTGTGCTACCAGGCTGGATCAGGGAGCACTAGACACTGGTTCCCGTGTCTGATTTGCATTTGACTTCAGCCTTCTTTTGTGTCCAGGTCCTCAAGGGGTTGTGATCATGGATGCCTTTTTGGTGAGAAACTGGGTGAGCAAGTAAGTTACTTACCCAGGAGGCCACGGCGCTCCATCAGGAATCAAATACTACGCTCCAATGGGGGATATTTTTAAGTCTACTTAAAAAAAAAGTCTTATCAGTTTTTACAGGAGTAGAAAAAAATGGGCTGACTGTTCTACATAACATCTTTTATTCAAAGAATGCTGTCCTAGAAATCAAGACTGTCCCGGCTTGTGTGGCAAAAGGCTGTCATTGGCCTATCTTTCCCACGGGGGAGAGGCTGGAAGTCCCCAGCAAGTGATCTAACATCTCTGTTTCTCAGTCGCCCTGTGCATGCAACAGAGGTCACTTTTAGAATTGAATGAGGGTGTGGTACCCCAATGTGAGTGTGGCACCTGGCTTAGGAGGTGACATCTGTCCTCAGAGTGAGTATTCGTGAAGGGCATCTCTCTTGTGCTAAATACTGTGGGGGTCCAATCATCTGAAGCTGATCTTGCCTGGCTGGCCATATTGCCTCCAGCCTCCTGTGCCCAGCTAACAGAACATCCCAAGCATGGCAGCTGACATGGTAGCCATTGTTCTGTTCATAGACCTGCCGTGGTTGAGGCTAGGGGGGACCAGCCACTGGTGGAGGCGTCTGCCTGGGGCTGGAGGAACTGCTTCCAAGATGGTGGGGTGACTTACAACAGGGTGGGGCAGCTTGCCAACTTGGTCTGTGGCTGGTGGGTCTTGTTTGTTCCTCTTACTCCCTCCCTATAGGCAGTTGGGGTTCCTGGTTTGTGGAACCCCCAAACCAAAGCCTGAGGAGGATGGGTAGGAGCTAAATCACCGTCAGGGGCAGACACTGAAGTCACAATATTGGCCCCTTCCTCCTCCAGTCACTGTGCTCTCCTCTTGCCCTAGAAAGTTCTGGAAGAGTACGTGGGATGGGAATTTCTGGCCAGCTTGGTCTGGTTCACATTTAGTTCTTTTCTCGTGACCCCAGGCTCAGGGTTGGATGACTACATGCATTCGGGTTTTCTGGCCCTGGCCATTCTCCCTGTTCTACTGATTGACAGGATGTGGGCCACTCGCTCACCTGCTGGGTTGACACTGGGGAAGGATGGCATCCTGAGAAGGTGCCTAAGTGTTTGCTGTTACCTAACCGGGGTCATTGGCCACACTTGGGTCCAGTGGCCATGGTTACAGGAATCTGCAGATCTTCAGTTTCCCTTTTATGATGGCCACACGGGGTGACACTCAGCAAGGGCTCAGTTTGTGCTTGACTGTTCATGGCTGAGTGGCCTGGGTCCTGTTTGCCAGAGCAGGAGGCACTAGAATGCTCCTGCCCAGGAAGGGAAAGGCCTGGGTGAACCTTGTGGCCTGGGAAGGGAGAGGGAGGCTAGGGGAGAGGACTGGGAGGGGGAGGACTGCAGGAAGGGAGGCCTCCCTTCCACCCACCTTCCTGAGGTACCTCCACTGCAGGAAGAGCCAGTGGAGCCAGATAAAGGCCCAGCAGGGTCCAGAGGAGGCTTTCCCACAAAGGAAGCTGAGAGGAGGCCTTTCTCTCTTGCCTCCGCTCGCACTCGGGGCCTTTCAAGCTATTCAATGCCTCCAAATGGGTGGGCGGAGCCTCTGCCTCCCAAGCAGCCCCTAGGCACATCTATTTATTTAAAAGGAGGAAAAAAAAAAAAAAAAGAACCCACACACATCATGTTCTAGAATATTCTGCCACAGAGTGCAGTTTTCTCTCTGCGTCCTGCTGTGTCTGGGAGAAGGGGAGCTTGAGACCTTCAAGCTGCCCTGTGGTAGCTGTCTCTTGTTGGAGTCAACCGCTCCCTCCAGGGACCTCTTGTAGCTGATTGGATGAGTTCTGTCCCAGACTGCCCAGTGCTCCTAGCTGTTGCCACCGCCAGCTGGTGGAGGAGGAAGCCTTGGTCCAGGCTGTAGAATTAGCTGGTGCCCTCTGGTCTGCAGCCCCTTAGTGTCTTCTGTCCCCTGCCTGCCTCCAGATCCCTGATTCCCGAGGGACAGCTCCCCCTTAAGTGCTGAGATGTTACCAGCTCTGAAATTGGTCAGCCCACCCTCTGGCTTCATTTCCCCAGACATGGAGCTGGTGGATGCCGGCAGGCTGGGGTGACGTATCTGGACACTTGACCCAGGCCCGGAGTCTGTGGGCTCCAGGGTCTTGGCAGGGCTCAGTAAGGAGCCCTGGGGGCATGGCTAGCCTGGTGAGGCAGGAGTGGCTGGCAGTGCCAGGCTCATTAGCCCGCCTGCAGAGGGGATTAGGGAGCCAGCCCGCCGGGCTGCAGTTATTAAAGGCTCCGCGCTAGGTAAACACCAGGCGCTTCCTTTCAGAGCCGCACCTGCTAATTAGAAGGCAAGAAGCTCATTAAAACAGTAACTCTGGGGAATGCCGAGCAAGGAGGAGGGTGGAGTGACGTTTGGGGACAGAGGGCAGGAGGCTGGGGCAGAGGGGGTAGGAGGTGGGAGGGAGACCCTCCCTCTCCGGAGGCTGAAGCTCTCTAGAAGCCCCTGCTTCCTCTGTCTCTCCCCAGGCTGGTTCTTCCAGCTGCCTGTTGGCTTTTGGGACCCATGTGTCCTTCCTGGTGACAGTGATTATGGGGTACACACACTGTCCAAAGGCCATCTGTGCAAGGTGGGGCAGGGCCCCTGCATCCATGTCCGGATCCCCAGGGCCCTGAGACGGACAGTGTGCAGATGGTCCGTAAGATTGCACTGGGCTGGTGCGGTGGGGGGAGGGGCAGAGACAAAGGGGATGCGGCAGGCGTGGAAGGGAGCCTCCGATCTGTGATAATGGACTTGCGGGGTGGGAGGGGCAGCCGCTGCCAACAACCGTCTCTGGAAGCCGAGACGATAAAGCTGATGACCCCAGGGCAGTGGGGAGGGCCAGCCCTGCCCAGCCTGAGATTCCAGCCCCTAAGATCCAGTCAGACTGGAGAGAGGACGGGTGTGTGTTTCTGAGCCTCTAGGTTTGGGGTCACTTATTACAGCAGCCTTGGGCTGCTAGTGCCTCGGAAAGCTACCTACTTGCTTCTGGGGCCTTAAGAGTCCTACCCTCCACCTGTGAACCCTGTGCCCCTCCTCAGAGCCCCCCCCCCATCCTCGAGGCTCCTGACTCACACTCAGAGCCCCCCACCCACATGCAGAGCCCCTCACTCACACCCAGACCCCCTCACCGACACTCAGCCCCCCACCCACACGCAGAGCCCTGCCTTCTCTTTGGGTACCCCAGCCAAGTTCTTGCCATTCTTCTGCATTTTCTCTCCACCCTTCCCTTTCCCTTGCTTGGTGTCTGAGAGGTTTCCGGAAGCCTGCTCACAAGTGAGAATTTCATTGCATAGCCCCAGGCGTGTAGAACTCTTGGTGGCTCACATTCAGAGCCTGGCCTTGGGGCTAGATGTAATCCAAACCAGCCAGTTGGGAGTTAGAGAGACTTAAGTTCATCCCTTGCTGTGTGGCCTTAGGCAAGATTCCTAACCTCTCTGAGCTCACGCTCTCTCATCTGGAGAAGTCTTTGTGGCTCTGGTAAAGGAAGTGTGTGTGTGTGTGTGTGTGTGTGTGTGTGTGTGTGTGTGTGTGCTTAGGGGGTGAGGATCTAAGATGTCAAAAAGATTGTCAGGTCCTGGGACCTCTGAAAAGCCAGGTACACCTGAGTGCCATTGGCCAGGCCCCAGCCATTTTGTACTTCTTAATTCAAGCTCCTCCCACCCTATAAATCGTAAAGGAGTCTCTTGTCTCTCCAGATGTGGCAGTAGAAGCACAGAGAGGGAAGTCACTTGCCCTAAGTCACACAGCAGGGTCCACAGCTAGCTCCAGGTCTCAACCTGTTGCACTGGATTAAGATTTACTGGGCATGCGCAGAGCCTCTCCCCTCTTCCGTCCTTACTCTCCCTGGTCCACTGGTTCTAATCCTTCCCCGTGCTGACCCTTCAATGCAACTCCTCAAAGGTTATTTCTACTCTTTAATGTAACATACAGTTATTTCCGTTGCTACTTCATAACTGTAATTTTGCTGCTGTCATGAATCCTAATATAAATATCTGTGTTTCCCGGTGGTCTTGGGACATTTGACCCCCGAAGGGGTCTCCACCCACCTGTTGAGTACTGTTGCCGACAGGGCACCAGTCTTACGCCTCGCCTCTTCCTCCACAGGGTCGTTGTCTTGGCAACTGTCCACTGTGGGCGGCCATGCTGGGTGCCAGGAACCCTAATGGATGCCGTGACCCTCGGCCCCACCCTTCTGTGCACCCTGCCCTCTGCTGCTGTGAAGCCGCAGGCTGCCTCCCTGCCCGATACCTTGCAAGCCTGTTTCTGACACAGATATACTAATGTCCCGGCCTGGGGATTCCCATGTCCAGCAAGCTCCCACAGATGCCCTGAAGGAGGCCCTGGCTCCCCCTCTTAACCCTTTTCTCTCCCAGGAAGAGAAGAAACATCACTGCATCCCAGACAAGGGTGCTGGGTCAGTGTCCACTTACACTCCAGCCGCCACAGAGCCCAACATGGCACAGTGGTCCTCAGGCGTCACCATGACACTCACGGGCTTCTCTCCGTCTCTCAGGGTCACGGTAGATGTCAGCCGGTTCATCTCATCTCTCTAGCTGCCCCTCCCCATGTGTGGCACCTCCATGACTTGCCTCTTAAGTCTTCCTCATTTCTGTACATCAGACGAGCCTCACAGGAGTCTGGTGCAAGCGTCAAGATGTGGAGCTGGATGTCACAGCTTGACACCTGATAACCCTGACTCTCACTAGAGGGTCAAATTGGGTAACTACAGAACAGATCGGGGGATACACAGGAAGGTCTCCGTGGCTTCCTTTACTGCCACTATCCTGCCCTCACCAGCCAGTGGCTCCTTGGTGTGATAGCCTCAGTGTTCCCCTTTTTAGCAACTGCCTTTTTTTTTTAGCTCTGCCTCCTCTGCTTCTCACTGTCCTGTGGGGGGTCTGCTAAACTCCCCTAGCACCCTGACACAAGAATAGATGGCAGTCTCTGAGCTGCAGGGGAACTCCTGGCCCCCCTGGGGTATGCAACATAGGGTATCTCACTGTTACAAGCATCATTTATCCGTGCTGGTAGCCAGCCTACTAGATCCCCACCTGACCTTGTCCTCTGACTAACACCTGAGTGACTTGGGGTATAAAGGCAGTGAAGGCAGGGGGCCATGCAGACTTAGCAGGAGGGCTTACACGGCTACTTCAGAGCAGACCTTCAGTCAGCTAGATGAATAACCAACGAAGTCTAGCAATGGTGATGTATACCTGTCTTTCTAGAACTTGGGAAGCTGAGGCTGGAGGACCTCCATGAGTCTGGGGTGAGGCCGAGTTCCACAGCAACAGTGGTACTCATGGGCCGATGAGTCAGAGGCTGTGCTGGCCCCCACAGACACATATCTTTGGATACTTGGGCTGCAGTTGCTGGAACTGTTTGGGAAGGATTAGGAGGTGTGGCCTTGCTGGAGGAGGTGTGTCACTGGGGATGGGCTTTGAGGTTTCATAAGCCTCACACCATTACCAGTGTGTACCCTCCACCTCCTACTTGTGAATCGAGAGGTGAGCTCTCAGCTGATACTGCCAGCATTCCCCTGTTCCACCATCATGGGCTCTAACCCCCTAGAACCGGAAGCCCAATGATAGGCGCTTTTTTTTTTTTTTTTGTAAGTTGCCTTAGTGATGATGTTCAAGGAAGTAACTAATACTACAGCCCTCAGACAGCAGGAAGTGTTGGCCTCTTTAGTGGCGGCTGGTGGCTGTAACTCTGGGACATCTACTGCTGGGGGTATATAGGCAGAGTCCCATTCAGACTCCACGGGCGGAGTCTCCATCACTGCTGGCGGTCATCCTATGACCTGATCTCCACCCCAGTAATAAAGACAACCAGAGGAAAGGAGAGAACTAGATTTGTGGCCACCCAGAGAGGGAGATCCAGAGCTTAAAGAAGTGCTGTGTTACCCAGGGCTTCGAGCAGCTGGATGCTCTAAGACCCCAGTGGAGTTAATTGCCTTGCTTGTATAGGGCATAAGGGCTCCCAAAGGTGGCAGCTGGCTGACTTGAGAATGTACATTCACTATGCCAGGGCCCTGGGGCCACTTTGTCTCCCTGAGTTATAAGAGGAGTGAAGATCTGGGCAGTCCTTGTGTCCTGGATATGGTAGGACTCTGGCCCTCCTGGCAGTCTGACATCTGTCCACGGCTAGTATGCTATGGGGAGCCTGCTCTGCCTGTACAGGCTGTTCTCCTTGGGTCCCCAAGCTGCGTGGCTTCTTCTTTGGTGCCCAGGGTCGGCAGGATCTGGCGGTACCAGGTTTCCACGGCGCTGTCCCACCAGCCCTTTGACAGGAGCTATTCCAGCAGTGTTGGGGACGGCTGTTTGTCTTGAGACCTTTGTTCTCCCGTGGCTGCTTCACCCAGCAAACCTCTGTGAGTCTGGCACTAAGCCAGAGGGCAGGCTTTGCTCTAGAAGACTGTGAATGCTGGTCTTCAGAGGCCCTGCGAGAGCACACTCATTGTAGGTGTGCAAGACACACAGCAGAGTGGATCATTGGACCTTAGGGTGTATTGGACCGAGCAGACTGGTAGGCTGTGAGCTACTAAGCCAGCTAACACAGACACACACACACACACCCTCTCCTGCACATCCTATGTGCATACAGTTTTCCCAGAGCACACATATACACTCACACACTCATATGTTCACACGTGCATGTATAGATATGCGTGATGTATACATTTTTGTGTATATGCTGGCCCATACCTTCCACATGTAGGCATGTATGTTGTCTGCATACTTTGGTAGATACTCACACGTGTATACACACTACAAAGGGTTAGGACACACACAATACCTAGCCTGTTCCCTTCTGCCCTGTGACTGTCCCCACCTCTTGTAGGGTGGGGGAGTTACCCCTCCTCACTCCTGTGGAAAGCTGCCTGGTGCTGACAGCATGTGCCTCCCTTTGGACATCTAAACAGTGGACCAGGGTTGGTGCAGGGCTGACACACTGGTGTCTAAACAGAATTGTCACTAAATTTTCCCTGAGTGTTTTGGGACCAGTATCTTTCATTCTATATTTTAACGTGTGTGTGTATGTGTGTGTGTGTGTGTGTGTGTGTGTGTGTGTGTGTGTGTGCATGATGACCATGCCTTTAAACTGAGCACTTGGGAGGAGGTGGGTAGATCTCTGTGAGTTTGAGTCTAGCCTGATCTACATAGAAAGTTCCAGAACAGCCAGGGCTACATAATGAGATCTTGTCTCAAAAACAAAAAACAAACAAACAAACAAACAAAACCCAAAACAACAACAAAGCACTCTAAAGCACTCTCTCTCTCATACACACACACACACAGAGAGAGAGAGAGAGAGAGAGAGAGAGAGAGAGAGAGAGAGAGAGAAGGGGCAGGGGTAGGAGGAGAAGAAGAAAAAGCAAACAGAAAAGATTTTAGGTTCAGAAAAGATTGTGGCCTGGCAGCGCACTTGTGTCACTGTATGAGACCCTGGGCTCTTTCCTTAAACCAGAGAATAAGAAAAAGGACACGTCCCCAGAATAAGAGGCCAGGGTAGGAGGCCCTTAGAGCCTCAAGCCTCCTACTTCCTGCCTGGCACTGACACCCTGGTCCTGTGTGGCCCATAAGCCCTGCAGAGCTGGCTCTCTCTTTGTCCCTTCCCGGGCCATGTTTCCCTTCCTTTTTCTATCCCTACCCTGAGATTTGCCCCCCCCCCCCGGGCTACCTGTCTCCAGCCCACCACAAGTTGTTGTGAGCTGCTGAGCCACCAACTTGTATACATACATGTGCACACACATGCGCAATTGACCAGTGATGGAAACATACATGGCACACGCATGCGCAGTTGACCATTGACAACTCCAGAGCCACCTCCTGGCTTTTTGGACTTTTCCGAGTGGCATTATGCCAAGATGCTAAAGCACGGGCCAAAGATAGCAGGTAGCACGGAGCAAGTAGCTTCGGTGACATGAGGCAGCTGAAATTTTATCTCCGTGCTTCAGTTTACTCTTCCACAAAATGGACGCCTATCTCATAAACAGGTTGGCAGACCTAAGAGTAACAGGGCACTTGAATGGTTTGATGCGTGATGACCAAGAACTTTAAACAAATGTAAACATCTCCAGGGGCTGGGGGCAGATTTCATGTTTCCCCCACTGGAAGGCAGAAACTATTGTTCATTTTACAGAGGAAGCCAGAGCTCAGAGGCTGAATAACCTTCGCACTCACGACCACACAGCCATGTTTACCTGCAAGCTTAGAAGGCAGGAGATAACGCTGTTTCCATATCTTGTATGGTTGGATTGCTCGTGGGGCAAAGCGCTGCCTGGCACAGGAAACCTTATCATGGCACATTCTCCGTCACGTTTCTGTTTGGTATTGGGTGGGCATGCAGTGGCATCACATCTGGGCTTCAGTGGCTGCCATAGGTCATGAACTGCCAGCCAGGTCCACCACCCTGCTGTCCCCTGGCCTTTACTGTCAGAGGAGAGTGGGCTGGCTGATGGGCATCCTACTATGTGCACTGGGTCAGGAGCCTGTGACACTTGGCTAAGCGCTTGCTAACCTCGCAGTGGTCTGTTCTGGGGCCACCCAGGGGCTTACTCATCTGAGTTTCCAGCGTGGTATATAGTCTTCCTCCTTCCTGAGGGTTTTGCTGACCTTGCCCAGGTGGAGCCAAGGCTGGCCCCCACGACACACATCAGAGTGCACAACAGATCCAACCCGACACTTCCTACTGTGTGCATCAGAGAAAAGCTTGCTCCCACTCCTTGGCCTTTTTTGTTCAGCCCGGACTCACGCCAGCCAATCATTCCCTCAGATCTTTTCAAGAAAGACGACAGTGAATGGGGACAAAAATTGCTGTCGTCTGGATGCGTCTCTAGTGTTAGCTGCTTCCCTGGAATGGGAGGGAGTGAGGGTGTGGGTTCCTTCCAATCTTTTCTTTCTTCTAAAAAAAAAAAAAAGTCTGGCTGGGTTGGGACTCAGACTCAGTGATGGATCTCTTGTGTAGCCCACAGGAAGCCCTGGCTTCTGTATTCCCAGCACAAAGGAAAGAAAGAAAAGCCTCCCCCTCCCATGCTGTTTGCTGGTCACTACTCAGCGCCTCTCTTTGTCTTTGTTCTGCTTTGAGTCAGGGTCTGTCTGTGAAGCCCCGGCTGACCTGGGATTCATGATCCTCCTGCCTCAGCCTCTCAATTAGATTCATCCATTGTCTTGAGACAACTGTGTCAAGAGACCAGCCAGCCTTGAACCTGTCATTCTGGTACTCTGAAACAAAGGAGAACTAGAGGTTGAGGGTGAGCCTTCTGTACTGAGTGTGAGACTCCATCCCAGCACCACAGAGAAAGACTGTGCCAGCCGCCTCCCCCTGGGGATGCTTTGCTTTAAAACCTTTTAAAAATGACATTTCTATCTCTTACTTTCTATGTGTTCATGTATGCCATGGAGCACATGTGGAGGCCAGGGGGCAATTGTGGAACTCAGTTCTCTTCTACCAAGTGGGTTCTAGGAATCGAACTCAGACCATCAGGCTTGGCAGCAAGCTCCTTCATCACTGAGCCCACATGTCTCCGTCAGATGCCTTTTATTTTGTGCCCTCAGAAAAACAGAGTCTATGGTCTGTCTGTCTTCCCATTTGGGGTAACAGGCACCTGAAACAGAGCATGGCATGGTTGGCAGGATCTGACCAGCAAATTCAGGTTTATCTCCAGGCTCTGACCAAGGGAGAGCCGAAAAGTCTTTTTTTATGTCATGAGGTGGGACATAGTGTCCCTACTCCTGGAGGTGACTGGGTGAGTTCAGAACTGCTGTTTCTCATTCTGAGGACAGGCATTCCAGGCCAGGAGTTTCCTGGGCAGGGTAACAATGAAAGGTGAGGGCCCAGAGATCGTGGGAAGTAAGGCCATAAGGGTAGGCAGTGAGCAGATGCCACACCTCAGGTAATAGTCATTTCTTTGTCATGAAGTTTATAAACATGTGTGTGTGTGTGTGTGTGCGCGCGCGCGCACACGCGCGCACACACACACACACACACACACACACACACACACACACACACACATTTGGTTTTAGACCCTGGGACAAGGGACTGAGGTATATTTTATGTACCAAAGCAGATCTGGCCTCTAGGTTCTCCCAGCATCCCTCAGTCCCTACCTGGCATATTCTGCCCCTTACCTTGAACTTTCCAGCCCAGAGGCTAGGCTGCCCTTCCTCTTCCCTTATATAATCCAGACATTTTGGTCTCAGTCTCCGTATCTTTCTCCTCCTCCCTCCTCCTCCTCATCTTCCTCCTCCTTCTTCTTCTTTGCTCTCTGTGCATGTGCCCCTTTCTCTTTTTCTCTCTCTCTCCCCTACGCCCTGCTCCCTTCCTCATGGTAACTTCTCTGGCCTTGGTCCTTGGGGCCAGGGAACTCACCCAACTGAGAACAGCTTCCTAGTAAACCTGCCTTTAATATAATCTAATCTGGTTTAAATTGGTTCAATTCACCAGCAGTGAAGAAATAACCTATCAACACACACACATGCAGGCCAAGCCTACAGGCTTCAGACCATGATCCTTTATGGGCAGAATGCGTGATCAGCCCAGGGTCCTCTGTGCCTCCCATCCTTCACATGGACATTGGGTTTCAGGAGCCAAGACCTCATGGTGGATGTTGGTAATCGGGTCATTAGCCTGACTGCAATGGTGGTGTTCCCTGGACCACCCAGAACCCAGGACACATCTTGGCCTCTCATGGCAGTGACTTTCTGTGCCCCCTGTGATGATAGGCAGCTGGGCAGGTGACATGGATGGATGCCCAGGACAGCTTTCCACTGCCATCTCCCCCGGCACTGCAGGATCTCCCAGCAGCCACCGGGTGGATGCCATGATGCCCTGTGGGGCTGTTTGCTGTGACTGTCACCCTGTTTCCATGAGCCTGTGACAGGCGCCCTGCCCCGGCGTGCATCCCGACGTGTTTTCAAAGGGTGTAATTTCTATCAGCTTCAATTAGAGCTATTTTTATTTTTTGTCACCCTGAGGAACCTCCCTGTGGTTCAACTGCCATTTCTCACCGTTACATTCCTGGCAAGGGAAAGGAGAAAAATTAATAGTCTCCCGATCACTCTGCTGATGGCTGTCAGCGCTTGATGAACTGTCTGCCCTGGGTGGCGCCTTGCGTGTTCTACAGCAATTATGTCGTGGGTATGGGGGACCCCAGATGGGGGCTTTGGCAAGCCACCAAGCCCGCTCTCCCTTCTTCTTAGCACCTGCCAGGTGAGTCCCCAGTCCCTGGTCTCTGTAGAACCCTGGGTGTGCTAAGGTTGGCATCTGTAGTCTTTCTGCTGTGTATATTTTTATGGATTGCTAACCGTCTCTGAACCATCACGTCTGAATGGGAAACACTTTCCAAGATTCCGCTCTTAGTAAACAACTCTGAAGCTGGCCTGGGAAACAGAGATAATAATCCAGGCAGGGGATCCCAGAAGTGGGGTGCAGCCTGGCTGAGGGCCAGCAGAAAAGACAAGGTACAAGCCCTAGCGACAGGAGGGGATGCCTCCCCTTGGCCTGGAGGGAGAGAGATAGGGAAGGAAGCCTAGGGCCAGCAAGCAACTGAGTTTAGGAACAGTACCCCCACCTCTTGCTGGGCTTCTAGAGTGCTGAGTCTAAGGACTGGAAGCTAACAGCTTAGACTCCCTGAGGAGCCCAGCAGTGCCAGCTGCAGACCTCTGATATCAAGAGGCCTTGAGTTCTGTCTGGTAAGAAAAGCAAGACCCCAGAGGGCACGTCCTGGAGGTTCTCGTTTGCACAGCCTGCTGGGAATGAAGAGCCGGAATAGAAGGAACCCTGTGACGGTGGGGGTGCTCTGTGTTTTAACTGGGGCTGGGGATAGGAGTAGGAGTCCACGCAAGGGATGAAACCATGGAGAGTTAAGCAAGCACACACATTCAGAGCCGGACCTGAAGGTCTGAGCAGAATCAGATGCCACTGTCATACCCAGCGTGACAGGCGCTGTAGACAGCGTGATGTGACCGTGGGGACTGAAGGGCGCGTGGTGGATCTGCCTCATTGCTCACACCTGAAACGCACTCAGCAGTGATCCTTAGGTCTCAAAAAAAAAAAAAAAAAAAAAGAAAAAGGCAAAAGCTGGGCGGGGGGGGGGGGTGGGAGACAGCGGCGCAGCAGGCAAGAACACTTGCTGTGCAAACATGGGAGTCTGAATTGCGATTAAAAAAGTAATAAAGCACTCACCCGCAACCTCTGTGGTGGCGGTGGGGAGGACGACTGGGGCTTGCTGGCTGTCAGCTGAGCTCCAGGTTCAGTGAGAGACCCTGTCTCAAAGGGATAAGGTAGAGGGGGATAGAGCAGAATGGCTGGTGTCCCATGATGCCCGCGCATACATGCATGCACCAGTGCACACATGGACACACATGCAAAGCAAGCACACATGCATGCATTTGTACATACATGTGCACAAGCACACA
>JANHMN010000018.1:43999849-44043455 GCA_030674055.1 Rhabdomys pumilio
TACCACATACACACACAAACACATACAAACATAAACACATACACACATACATACACACACAGACACACATGCACACACACACAAACACATATATAAACACACATACATAAACATATACACACATGTACACACACATACACACACCACACATACACACACACACACACACGCAAGCACACACATATATACCATATACACACATAAACACATACAAATATATACACATACACACACATGCACACACAAACACATATATACACACACATAAACATATACACACACGCACGCAAGCGCACACATGCATATACTGCATACACACAAACAAACATACACAAACATACATACACACACAAACACACACATGCACACACACAAACACACATATATATATAGATAAACATATACACACATACATACCACACACACACACATAAACACACAGACACACACCACACACAGTCACACATATGCATACACATATACATATATACACATACACATATACATATACACCACACACACATATACACATGGGGGTGTTAATTAGAGTGGCTTACAGGCTATGGTCCAATTAGTCCAACAATGGTCACCCACCAACAGAAAGCACAAGAACCCTGTAATTGTTCAGTTCGCAAGGTTGGATGTCTCAGCTGGTCTTCAGTCTGTGTTGGAATCCTGAAGTCGTAGGCTCTAATGGCCGTGAAACGGGAGCGAGGGCAAGCGGGCAAAAAGCAAATGCTTCCTTCTTCCATGTCCTTTATATGGGGCCGCCATTGGAGAGTGTGGTGCAGATTGAAGGTCGATTTTTCCCACTTCAAATAATTCAGTCAAGACCAGTCCCTTAGAGGTGTACTTAGCCTCTGGGTCTTAGTTAATTCCACGTGTAGTCAGGCTGACAACCAAGAACAGTCATCACGATGGGTAGATGGAGGATAATGGATGGATGGATGGATGGATGGATGGATGGATGGATGGATGGATGGACAGACGGACGGATAGACGGATGGACAGGTGGGTGGATGGATGGACAGATGGATAGATGGGTGGATGGATGGATGAGTGAATGGGTGGATGATTAGATGTATGTATGTATGTATGTATGTGTGGGTAGATGGATGGATGGATGGAAGGATGATGGATGGATGGATGGATGATGGATGGATGGATGGATGGATGATGGATGGATGGATGGATGGATGGATGATGGATGGATGAATAAATGGGATGGGTGAATGGGTGGACAGATGGACTTGTGGCTGGGTGGCTGGGTGGGTGAGCGGGTAGGGGAACAGCTAAGGGAATGGTGCAGAGGTGTGGATTAAGAGCTACACTAGGCCCAGTCACGTGGCTCTTGATGTGACATCTCCCACACCCAATTTACTGTCCTTCCCTGCCAAACCCTACTCCCCTTAAAGGCCAAGTTCAGAGCCCACCTGCTCCAGGAAGCCCTTCTGGATCTCCCAGCTCTCAGGGAGCTTCCTCCACAGTCTCTGCAGCACCGACCCTATACTCTGTCCCTGCCCGTGACTTTCGCCTCTCGTCTGCTGCTCTCTGTTTAAAAGCTCCATCTTCCTGTTGCTTCACAGCTGACTGAGGTCACAGACAAGCACTTCAAAGTTCAAAGCCCCAATTACCGTACAAGTTCAGACAGTTCAGGTTGCTGTGCCAGCTCCCTAGAAGAACTGTGTAATTCTGTGTAAAGGCTTGGGCTGGTGCCAGCACATAGTAGGTATTCAGCAAAGAACATTTCTTTTTTTTTTTTTTTGCTTTTGTTCTCTGCTAGACCTGGTACCAATGGCCACTTTTACATGTACAGTCCCGTCCTAGGGGTACCAAGGGTTACCCAGCTACTTTGCCCCAGCAGAACCCTGCTGGTTCCTCCAGGAGAAAAAGTAGGTCACAGGTATGGAACAAGAAGTACAGGGCATTCACAATCCTCTGCTCCCCTCCAGCCCATCACCAGGGGCTACCATAAGGATGCTGCCCGATTTGACCCATAAAGCCTTCCTTGGCAGCAGGAGTCCCTGGCTGGCAGTATAGCATTCTGTGCCCCCCCTACACACCCATGGATGTGGCAACCCTGTGTCTGTCTTTCTTTAGTTTCACCCTGATAGAATTTTCCATGGTGATTTAGGACAAGATTGTAAAGCAGTCAAAGCTCATGCAGGGTAGGGCCACAATCTGTGCCCAGGGATCCCTGCCACTGTGACAGACTCACCCCAAGTCCTAAGGAATGAAGAAATGATGTGTGGCCCGACGTGGTGCCTCCTGGCTCCAGCCTGCATGCCTGCTGTGGAGTTTGTGGGGGCTGCGGCTGGGCACCGTCTCCATATGGATGCTATAAATTAAAGCGTTCCAGGAAACAGCACAGTAAATTCATCTGCCTCTTGCCTGCAGGGCTGGTGGGGGCTGTGCTCGCCTCAGGAACTCTGAACATCCGTCTCACTTAGGGTGCTACTCCCACGGAACTGAGCCCTGGGAGAAAAAAAAAAAAAACTTGAAAAAAAAATTAAAAATAACTGGATGAACAGAAAATGACTTCTTACCAGCCCTGCACTCTCAGTGGGGAAGAGGGAAAGCTACCAGCCTGGGTATGGCTCCCTGTGGTCCAAATGGCCTAGCAGAGGCTGAGCTGGCCCCAGCCGCCCATCTAGACCTGAGAATCCCGCTGGCCTAGGCTGACCCTGCTTGTGACATGTCTCCTTTACTGAGGCCACTTCTGAAACTTCAGTTTTCCCAGCCTTGAAGGGGGGGGGGGGGGGAAGGCAATAGAATAGTCAGAGTCACAGGGCAGAAAGAGGTGTGGTGGTAGGGGGGTTTAGAAGGGTGGTAGCCAGGTACTGGGATGTGGAGGTTGGGACCATTTGTATTTGGGAGGGGAGAAGGTCCTAGGATGGATTGGGGGGGGGGGGGGGGGGGGGTGGGCTGGCTCTGTGGTAACTGGTGAATTCTTTGTCGAGTACATGTGTCCACAAGTTAAACATGCGTGGGAAAGGGCCAGTGAGATAGCTCCTCGATGGAACGTGTGTGAGATAGCCCAGCTAGGGAACATGCCTGCTGGCAAGCATCAGGACGTGCATGCGTTTGGTCCCTGGTACCTACATGATTGTGTTCTCGTTTTCGAGCCTAACTCAACCAAGTTGGGTGTCCTGGTGGGGGTTGGTTGCCTGCGTGCAGACGGATGTCTCTGTAGAGACTGGATGGCGTGGCAGTCTCTGTGCCCAGCAGGCTGGAGTGAGAGATGGGAATTCCACAGAGGTGTGCTGACACCGAGGGTGTCTGGTTTCAAAGGGTACCTACCATGCAAATGTTCTCTTTGACTCCATGATGTAAGGACTTAGAAATATATAGAGCCCGTTGAGGAGGAAGTGAACCCAGGCAAATGCATATGATAAAGGGGAAGAAACTACGCAGCAGCTCCCCGCCCCCGCCCCTAGAGACACTAAGGATGGTGTCCCTGGTTTCTTGAACCCTCTCCAGTCACTCTGTTCTGTGGAGAACCTCACCCATGCTTGGCATTCACAACAGGATTGCATGTATGCCTCCTGGTCTCGAAGAGATTGTTGCCCGAAGGACTTGGAGAAATGATATCCTCTCCCCAATCTGTGGAGTGCAGCTGAGATGGCCATCCCAGCTTCCCAATTGAACACAACTGTCCTGTGGTACAGTGCACGGTGGCATACAGACATCCCCGGGGACAGGCTGTATAAGGCTGAACCTTGGTGTATCTCTCCCAGGTCCCTCTTAAACCCTCACCAGGTTGGCTGTCAGAAGTTAGGGACTTCTGTGTCAAGATGTCAGGAGATGGACACACATAGTTTTACAGTGTCCGGTGTCAGCCTGAGGTTCCTGGCCAGACAATGAGATTCCATAGTCTTCAGTGTCATGCCAGCTCAGCTGAACTGCTGGCTGGAAAGGTCAGGCCACTGTGAGGAGGAAACAAAAAGATAGCCCAAGGCCCCTCTCCTTCCTGATTCGTTTGCCTTCTTCTTTCCTTACAGGTCACCTCAGCTCCTCTGGAGGCACCTGCAATTGTCCATGCTCCTGCACCGGAGCCCGAGCTACAGCCAATGCCCCCCACAGACAGTCTATCCAGGGGCACCAGGACCATCCAGGAGCCGCTGCCAATGCCAAGCCAGCAGAGTAGCCGGGACAGCTGGGATGGGGACGGAGTAGACCTCACAGTCACAGGTAGAGGAGTGTTTTGCGTCTCTCCACATGGGCTGGGCCTGAGCCAGCCCGTGGGCTGTGGCTCTGGAGGCTGAGTTGGGACAATGAGTTCAGAGCTCGGCTCCACCTCATGTCCTTGGCGTTACAGGGCTGGAGTCCGCTTCCTGGGGTTTGTAGAATTCATGCTCTGTGATGAATTTGCCTGTGCAGTGACTATTCATTCATACTCATAAATGTTACCGCAGCAAATGCGAGCCTGCAGGTAGTTTCTGGGTAAAGTGGGTATGAGGACCAACTGACCTAGTCACCTGTGAAGGCTTCCGTAAGTGCTGGGCCAGAAGTCATGAGGACGTCCGAGTTGAGGATTCCCCGGTGATGGCCTCATATCTTCTGTTGCTGTTCGGTGGCTTTTGAGGGAGCTATGGCCAAGGTGGCCCTCCCGAGCCCCTCAGCCACTGTGTGCTCCTGAGGCCTTCACTGTAGGTTCTGAAGATGCAGTGGACATTTGTATCTTAGAGTCTCTTCTCAAGGTCCTGGTGATTCTCACGGGGCCATCGCAGGCCATGCAAGACTCCCTGGAGGAGGCTGTACTAGGGAGGACCTGTGGGAACCTGGTCCATGCAGTCCCTGGGGAGGAGTGGAGACTCAGGGGCCCGCCGAAGTGATGGAGGCCTGCAGCATAGCCTGTTAGAGAGCAGCAGGAGTTGGGGCTGAAGGAGGTGACATGCAGGCCAGAGAATGTGTGGCACAGTGGGTTGTTGGCCCACCATGGGCCCAGGCTTGGATCTGGGGCGTTCATCTTTCAGCACTGGTCTCTTTCCCTCTGTGAGATGGACTCAGTCCACAGGTGAACCCAACAGACCAAGTACTTATGCCTTGGGGGCCTGAGGGGCTTCAGGTGTGGATAGGGTGGCCATACAGAAAAGGGGGGTGCAAGGCAGATGCTGCCAGAGACTGGTACCCCTTTCCCCCCACATTCATCCAACATGGTCAGAACTTTACATCTGTGAACTGCCATGGTAGTGGGTGGGCCTGGCTTCCACAGCCTGTGGCATCTGGTACCAAGGGAAGTGTGTGTGAGCCTCAGCGCTTAGCCCTGCTGGCTTCCCGGGGTCACTAGGCAGCATGCTAGACTTGGGTGGGAGCACTTCCCTTAGCCCCCCTGTTAGTTCCACAGGCATGCCCTGTGGAAACCAGGGTGCTCTGAACTGACATGGGCTCTCCAAGGTCCAGGATATACATGCCGTTCTGGATTGGGTCCTGAAGGCACACTTGTCTCTGCATTTCCTACCCAACCCTCCAGGGAAAGTTTACCCTGAGATGTGTCTGCAGAGGTCCCAAGAATGTTCCTGGTGGCTACGTTCCCCAAGGCAGGCCAGCCCCTCATGGAGTTCTACAGGAGAGCCAGCCAGTGTGTGGGGAGAGGTGCCCCTGAGGCTTTGAGCTAAGGGACCTTCAGCAATCCTCTGTCTCCCAAACTAAGTCCATGAGATGTCCATGGTCTTCTGTGGCATCCAGGCAAGCGAAGGCTTGTGTTCGTGCTGCTTTACATCAGCAGAACATTGGTGCAGTGGGCTCAGAGAGCCTGAGGCACCCACCCCTGCCACACAGCAGTAGTGGGGTACTAGAGTTTGAACCCTGGCTTCTACAACCTGCTTTAACTCTGATCTAGAAAGTTCCAGGTCATAAGTTTCGGGGGTGACATTTCAATTTCCAGTAAGGAACCCTGTTTGGAGTGTTTGGGGATAGATATTGTCACTTCTGTGTCCCCTGAAGGTGACTCCTGGGTGGCTACCACCCGACTAGCTCTGGAGGCTGCACTGGGTAGGGGAGGGGGAGAGGAGGTGCAGGGAGTGCTCCCTGAGAGTCAGAAAGCCAAGATACAAGGTCAGGGGACAGCCCTGATGTTTAAGCAAGGCAGAGCTGGGGCGAGGAGAGCAGGTCAGTAGACAAAGAAGACTGGCTGGCAATCCTGCCCTACAGTGACAGCTTGGGCAGGGCACCGGACCCCCGTCTGCCAGCTGCTCCCACCAGGATGGATGGCCCAGGGCAGCTTCTAGCCAAGAAGGCCAGGAGCATGGCCTACAGTCAGGTCCCACGGGGGCAGCTGCACTGCTCAGGATCTGACGGTGACTGATGGATCATCAGACACCTGCCACCTCTCATCCAGCAGCGTGCGGGCGGCGTGGCTCACACCAGCTGTGCACTGTCTGCCTGCGGCAGGACCGGTCACATGGGGTGTGGAGATGGGTTACACGTGGCGTGCGTGCATAGATACACGCAGAGACTATGGATCAGAACTGCCCCACCACAGACAAACATATATAGCACCGATGGGTATAGATGTAAATACAGGTGCACAAACATATGGAACAGACATGGACATGCATACACACACACACACACACACGTGGCTTCGTGCCAACGCACGTGGATACATCAGCACAGGTGCATATGCAAATACCAAGATGTGAGGACTACAGACACTAACACCCACAGCGTGCATGGTACGTGGATGGAGATAGTCCTCCTAGCAGGTATACGGCCAGGCCTTATGACTGTATCACGTGTGTTAGACCCTGTACTCCATGGTAGTCACAGAAGCCAATATTCGTTCATGCCCACAGGGGATACACAGCAGCCCTGGACACATCTGCAGCACACAGGGATGTAGACATAGACTCCCCACAGGCATGCGTGCTGTGCTAGCCGCTTGTCTCATGGCTGTGCCAAATGCCTGGCAAAAGCAACTTCATGAAGGGTTTATTTGGGCTCACGGTTTAAGGGTGCAGTCCTTCATGTCGAAGAAGGTGTGGCGACAGGAGGAGGGGTATCTGGTCACACTGGGGCCACAGTCAGACATGAACCTGCACAGGACACACTGTCATGCACACAGCTATCACACACACACACACACACACACACACACACACACACACACAGACATCCATCTCATGTGCATACACAAACACACACACACACACACACACACACACACACACGGACATCCATCTCATGTGCATACACACACACACACACACACACACACATGGACTTCCATCTCATGTGCATACACAAACACATACACACAGACATCCATCTCATCCGCATACAAACACACACACGTTCCCCATCTTTTTAGAGTTTAGCTATAGGGAAGCCTCTCGAGGGCCTAGCTGTGGTGACTTCAGCCAGTTCTGACTTGCACAGTCCTCTCTGGGGGGTGTTTGGTCACAGTGGGAAGGGGACATCTACTTTTTGGCAGGGCAGTAGACACCTCAGCCAGCTGTTCCTCAACTCTGCTTCCTTGCAAGTACTCTATATATGGAGCTAGTTGGGGAAATGCCTGGGCCAGACCAGGAATCCCAGGGTTCATAGGATTTAGTGTCACTTAGGGACCAGGGCCACCTCTACGTCAAGGATGGAATTGTCTGTGGTGAAGCTTCCTGGTGGCTAACCAGACAAACTTTGTGTGGGCAGTGTCAACTCAGAGGCACTTCATTAAGAGAGCCACCACTGGTTGTAGGTCCAGTTCTAGGCTGTGGGGGGACGGACCAGCAACCTGCTGGGCACCTTGGGCCCACTTCTTCATCCTGTGAGGACCATGGTGAGCCAATCACAGTTCCTCTAGCAAACAAGGCCCAAAGGAACCTTAGCCTGGTGTGCAGTCCCCCGTGCAGAGAAGGATGTCTTTTGGAGTCTTGGGTGGGCATCCTTCCCAGCAATGTGAGGGCATTTGGCTCTGTCAATAGCCTTGAGCCTCTAACTGAAACAAGAGCCATCTTAACGTGCATATGGAGGAAGCCGGCTAGGTGGGAGAGGGCTCTCACAGCAGTTGTCTTTGTGCTGAGTACCGGCTTCTTGGAGTGGAAATGATTCTACACACTCCAGAATGACAGGAGGGAGACGGCCTTAGTATCACGGTGGGTCCATGCGCTAGCCTTAAGTTGCAAACTTCAGGATCTCCCGAAGCCTCAGCTGCTCCGACTGCAGAATAGCCACCGCAAAATGAGGCCATCCAACTGAGTCAGCGTCAGGGGCATGACACAAACGCTAAGACGCGGTGATAGCTGCCAGGCAAGGTTGCGTAGGTCACACACTCTACAACAGCAGTGTGTGTTATTCTCATCTCTGAATGTCCTTCCTGCATGGCTGTGGGGGTGGCCACCTGCCCTGTAAGACAGATGATGGCTTTGTATGTCTTTTCTGGGTTGTGTAGCAGTGTCTCCTATGGCGAGTTTCTCATATCAGCAGAGATAGTAGAAGCCGAAGTTCCCACTGGTGAGCTGAGCTGTGTGTGTGCCAAAAGCCATGGCCAGCCACTCTGGTCCCAGCCCCTCCCTTTCTCAACTGCATGTCAGCATCATTACCAGTGGTCAGGCCAGATATGTGTGCCCCCCATGGGGCTTCCTGAGCCCTAACCCGAGAGAACTGGGGCCTTACTGTGTGCACAAATGGCTACCAGGGGTTGTGGTCACATTCCCACCCTTTCCAGATGCCGGCATTCACACACTGCTGTGGAGAGTCCGGGAATCCCACGTTCTCACCAGCACACAGGTACAGCAGCCTGGCTGTCACACACTAGTACCATGGGTACCGTTATTGCCTGTGTTACTCCCTTTTCTTGTGTGATCCAACATTTGATAAAAGCCTGCTTGTAAGCAGGGGAAGGGTTTCCTCAATTCACAGTTCCGGGTAACAGTGGTGGGGGAGGCTTAGAGGGAGGAGCAGCCTGCATCCACAGTCAGGAAGCAGAGAGGAGAAGGCTTCTGCGTGGCTCACCTTCCCCCTTGTATCCAGTCCAGGACCTCAAATTCAGGCAGGATCTCCCTTGCTTACTTAGCCCAACCTAGAAAATCCCTCGCAGCTACACCCAGAGATTTGTTGAGTAGGTGATTCAAGATCCAGTCAAGCTGACAGTCAGTATTAACCATAACATCACGCGCCATTGGGAAGGAAAGCGGCTTCCTCTTGGATGGATCGGTGAGGGCAGATGCTGTGTATAGGCACTGCGGTGGGAGAGCCATAGTGCTGTCTTTCACTGCACAGCTTTTGTTGCTTAAAGACTCCTCCCATCTCTCATCTTGTAGGCTAGCACCTGGCCTGCCCCACCCAGAGATGTCAGTTTACTATGGCTGCTGGGTCTATTACACACACACACACACACACACACACACACACACACACGCACGCACGCACGCACGCACGCACGCACCTACCTGTGATTCCCCTTACCAGCTAGCCTGGACTATATAATCTCATCCAGGTCTCACTGAGGGAATCCAGGACAGACAGGGTCAGTTTCTGAGAGGCTATAGGGAAAGCCTCATCCTCCTTCTGGTCCTTCTAGAACATTCTTTGGCTTTCAACCCCCCATCCCATGCCTGTCTTCAGGGCCTGCAATGCAGAACAACCATCATCATGGTCTTTGCTGACCCTCTCCTACCTGACTTATCTACCATAATCTCCCTGTGGCTGTCCTGGGACAACCTTGCTGTTAACCTGTCTCTCGGCACCTGCACAGTAGCGACTGCTGTAGCCTGCACCCGGTGGGCTCTGTGATCAGAACTGGGAAGCCTTACGGGGTTTGTTATTCCGCTGCCCCTGACACTGCGTCAAAATCACTGGGCTGTTCAGGGCAGGAGCTGACAGATGCTGTGAGGAATGAATGCTCTGCTGTGGAGGTCCTGCTTGGGTGACAGGGTTCTGCAGGTCCCTACGCTCCAGGCTTTGCCTTCAAGGTTCCTGGCGGCCTTTGTGTTCCCTCCCTAGCAGCCCCCTTGGAAGGACCTGGAAAGTGGGAGGACCCTTGCCACCACAGCTATGACACTGTTGACTGTCTGAGGAGAAGAGAGACGACTGGGTGGAGTTCTGTCTCCATCTCTGTCTCTGCACCAGGTAGCTACTCTCCTTGGCGGTGTGTCTTGGGCTATGGAGCCTTGAGCCTTGAGCCTATGTCCTGCCTAGGCTACTAAGGCCCCATTTCCTGGTTCTGAGGCTACCCTTGGGACTCCCACTGTTCTCAGGCCCTGAGCTCCTCTGCAGCAAGGAATGGCATCTGCCCTTGCATCACTTTGTAGCTGGCACCTGGCCTCTTTGGGGACACTGTTGTCAGGCCTCTGGCGGGGGTGGGGGGCATCCCTTGTCAGGACCCTGTGGAGGACACTCCTTACCTGGCCCCTGTGGGCACATTCCTTAACAGACCTCTGTGAGGGATACCCCTTGCCTACCCCCTTCATACCTTCCAGGTACAGGCTGGGTTTGAAGTTCCTCAGGACTTCCTCTTACTTTTGCTGCCTGCCTGTCTGTCTGTCTGTCTGTCTGTCTGTCTGTCTGTCTGTCTTTCTATCTCCTGCCTACTTCCCAGAGCCCTCTGGGAATGGCACTGTGCCAGGCCTTCTTTGTGCCATCTGCCTACCTCAAGACTGGCTCCATATCTTCTTTGTCCCTGAGGGGTGGAGATGGCTCTGGGTTCAGGGGCTCGTTCTGAGAAACAGGGTCCCTGGGCTGAGCTGCAGCCCAGGAGAGGGTTTCTGGGTGCTGGGGCTGCATCTAGTAGACATGACTGTGGGACCATGAGGTATTAGAAGTACACATCCACAAGGGGGATGCTTGTTGCAACTGCCGTTCTCACTCACCCCACCTTTTATTCCTGTCATGTGTTAAAATACGCTGTGTGCCGTGCAGCTGGGATGTGAGCATCTTCACACGCATGGATATAGGCTTGCTGTGTTCTAAGACCTGGCTCTACTGAGATCCTGGAATAAGCCGGATGTTGTCTTGTGTTTTGGTTTCCCCGTCTGTGACACAAGGATGCTGCCTGGCCTTAGTTAAGATTTCTATCCCTGGAAGAGATGGAATAAGGAGAGGAGAAGATGAAGGGGAGGAGAAGCAAGGTGATGGGGGGGGGGTCATGGAGGCAGATGTTCACGTGTCTCCACCAGTCAAAGACAGTTTATATATCTAGGTTGGGTATTGGGTTACACTTCTGATTGAGCATTACCAAACTTATAAAGCCTTTGACTAACATTAAAAAAAAAATGTATAGGCCGGGCAGTGGTAGCCTTTAATCCCAGCACTTGGGAGGCAGAGGCAGGTGGATTTCTGAGTTCGAGGCCAGCCTGGTCTACAGAGTGAGTTCCAGGACAGCCAAGGCTATACACAGAAACCTTGTCTTGAAAAACCAAAAAAAAAAAAAAAAAAAATTTGTATAAAAACAAAAAGGAAAGGGGGGCATGGAATAGGGGTTTTCTAGGGAGGGGAAATGGGGAAAGGGGATGGCATCGGAAATGTAAATAAAACATATATATATATGCATATATATATAAGATTTCTATCCCTGTGATAAAACACTGACCAAAAGCAACTTGAGAGAGGACAGGGTTTACAGATCCAGTAATAATCCGTTGAATGAAGCCAAGGCAGGAACCTGAAGGCAGGACATAAGGGAGAAGCCACAGAGCACTGTTTACTGGTTTGCTCCCTGTGGCTTTCTCAGTCTGATTTCTTAGAGAATCCAGAACCATCTGCCTAGGGGCGGTACCACCCACAGTGGGCTGGATTCTTCCACATTAGTTATTAATCAAAAAGATGCCCCACAAACTTGCCCATGGCCCAGTCTGATGGAGGGGCTTTCTCAGTTCCCCTTCCGAGATATCTGGATCTTGTGTCAAGTTGACCAAAAATTACCTAGCACACTGACCATTGGAGGGGTAAGAGGCAGCCATGTCTGATGGGTAGCGTGACCTCCAGCACACAGAACGGGCCTTCTGGCTTGTTACCAGCAACTCTGCCTCTTCCTATTCTTTGTCAGAAAAAAAACGGGCTCTGGCGGAGGCTGCCGCTGTCACCAGGAAGGCCGGAAGGGTACTCAGCTGGCAGAATGCCCATGACAGCATGTGAAGAGCCGAGCCTGGTGACACCAGGCACAGACAGGTTCTGCCTATGGTTGGGACGCCACAGCTGCTCCAGGGGGTTCAGAGTGGGATGCAGCTCCCTGCACATCGCCCCAGTGCACTCCCCTGAAGCAGGACCTCCTGGGTACCTGTCATATACCTCACTGTGCCGTCCTGTCTCTTGGGTGCTACCAGGGGAGCTGGGATCCAATGCCTGACTCCCACTAGCACTTATTTTTATCTTCTTGGGAACGTCTCATAATGCTGGAAACATGGCTTGCAAGTCAGGGCAGGAAGTCTAGAGGCCTCTGAAGGCACAGGCGGTAAAAAGGCCTTTTATCCAGAGAGAGAAGGCCTGGAGTTTCCCTGAGCACAGTGGGGCTCACAGGACATAGGCAGAGACCAGCCCTCCCTCCCTCTTTGTCCTTCCCCCTTCCCATTTTAGTGGACATTTTGTTCTGACACAGGGTCTGCCCATGAAGCCCAGGCTAGCCTGGAACTCTCCACCCTCCTGCCTTACACTCTAGAGAATTAAGACAACAGGCATGTGCCACCATGCTCAGCTGGGCCTGTGTTCCAGTAAGCATATACTGACCTTGGGGTGTTCACTGAGGACTTTGGGAAATGTCCTTAGCACCAATGTCTGATGCCTTCTCCTGTGCCTTCTTCTTTTAAAAAATTGTTTTGTCGTTTTGAGTCAGGTCTCATGCTCAAGTCCAAGCTGGTCTTGAACTCATGGCCCTGCTGCGGCAGTCTAGAGCTGAGGCGGCAGGCCCATGTCCTCATCCCTGGCAGATCGGCCTTCCTTGTATGATGGCTCCTACCCACTGGACATACTGTCTTTTCTATACTTCCGTGGCTGATGTGTGGCTGTGCGTGCCTGCCACGAGTTTCAATTTTCATAAAACAAAGAGGAAAGGATATTTTGAGTGGGCATCAGAGAAGAATAACCCAAGTGTTGGCTCAGACTCAGTGTCTCCCTGATGGCTTGTGATCAGGGGAGATGCCTGTGCCTGGTGTGCTGTAGCAGAGTTACCACTGCCAACTGGAAATTCTACCCGAGAAGGTTAGAGATAGGAATTTTCAGTGAGAAAAAATGTATTGAGGAGCTTGGATGTGGGGTAGCTCAGTTAGCATGAGGGTCTGAGTTCTGTTTCCAGCACCCACGTAAAAGTGGTTCTCACATGTGATCCCTGAACTGGAGAAGAGAAAAAAGGATATGACCCCTGGGGCTTGTTGGCCAGCCAGCCTAGCTCAATTGGTGAGTTCCAGACCAGAAGAATACCTTGTCTTCAAAACCAAGATGGCAACTGAAGACATCTGACATCAGAGTCTGATACAAACACACACACACACACACACACACACACACACACACACACACACACGTGCACCTGCCCCTGCATCTCCACACACACAAAGATCATGCTCAGAGCCACTGAAGTGACTTTTGTGAGCCCTGTGGGTGAAGTGTCATTGGGCCCTAAGGAGACAATATTGTAATCAGCTTGGCTCCACCCTTCTGAAGGCCACATAGGTGTAATGCTTTCCCTGTGTCCTGGGGGTCGGGGGTTATTCCAACCATCCAGCTTTTAGCAGTTGCTGACGGGGTTGCAGCCTCTCTCTTCAGCTTCATTCCCATCTGGAGATGTTATTCCTTCCTGTTTGTGGGTCTCTTACCTTCACACTGTGTGTGTGTGTGTGTGTGTGTGCGCGCGCGCGCGCGCGCGCGCGTGCATGCACACACGGTTTCCTGGGTAGTTAGCATCTATTGTGTGCCTCAGATATTTTAGACCCAGAAGTACACAAAACAGACTTGTGGCCCAATACTCCAGAACTGTTTGATGTCAAGGAGGTGACTCCTGTGACTGGCACAGTCAGAAGGCCATGCTGAGAGAATGCCTCATGGCTTTCCAGTCATGAGGAGAAAGGTTCAGAGGTCTGAGGCATGCTGGCTGGCCTTCATGAAGCAGGGACCATGGGTCCCCGTGCCTGACATCACAAGGAGGGGGGACTCGCAAGCTTTCACTGAGTGACTGGGAGCTGGGATCTGTGCATTAGTGAAAGAAAGAAATTATATCTGGAGAGCCCAGGTATGTGCATCCAAGTGACTTCTTACCCATCTCCAGAACCTTCCTTCTCTCCTCAGGAGCTGGGTGGCCTCAGGACTGGTGGCCAAGGCCAGTCAGCCATGTTTGTGAAGGAGCTCTGAAGGCTGAGTGAATGTTTCAAACCCCTGGTGAGGGAGCTATAAGAAGAGCTGCCAAGGTGGCCAAGCATTTAAGGGAACTAGCTGCTTTTCTTGCAAAGGACCAGGGTTCAATTCCCAGCACCCACATTTAGATAGTGCCCAACCTCAAGTCACTTTAGCCCAGGGAATCTGGCGCCCCCTTCTGGCCTTCAGAGAGACTGCACAAAGGTGGTGCACTTAACACACAAGCAAAACACTCACACCTAAGAAATAAAAATAAACCTTAGAAGCAAAACAAAAACAGAAGAAGCAGTGCCTTCAGGAAACAGAGGACCCAGCAGTCAGAGCTCAGCCAGGAGCACCTCAAGGTCACAGCTGAGCTTGTGCCCTGGAGGATGTTCCTTCAAGCAAACACTTGTTGTGGAACACGTGTGAGCCTGGGAGCAGTCTTCTTCCTGTCACACTGGTTTCCTGTGTCACATGTCACCTGGAACTAAGTGGCTCCAAACATGCCTCTTCCCTTTAGGCTAGAAGTCAGCGCTCTCACCTGGGTTTCAGGTGAGACCTGACAGACCTCACAGGCTGCTTCTTCCTCATGTATAGGATCTGCCTTGCGCCTGCCCCAGCTTCTGAACGCCTCAGCCGCCCTTGGCTTGTGGCCCCCTCCTCACGTCTCTCCATTCTCTCCCACTGGACCCCTCCAAACTGTAGTAACTCCTAGAGCACACCCACCTGGCTAATCTGGCTGCTCCTTCTGCCTAAGGTTTGTGTCCCAGCTACAGCCGCGAGGTCCACTCTGTCCTGTGAGGTGGCACTCGGTTCACAGCTGCAGGACAAGGCGGTGTCTTGTAGAGCCTGCTGGTTGATGGTCTGCTCCAGTCAGCCTGGCTGCGCTATGTCTTTAGCTTACAGGGCCCCTGATGTCAGTGAAAAGGGCAGAGTGGACAGGAAGTGTGTCTCTATTCAGGCAGTTGCAGGATGGCGGGGGGTGGGGGGGAATGTCACTCCAGAACTCAGGGGTGGTAGACCAACACTGTGAGCTGCGGAGTAAGGCCAGCCTGCATTTGGACCCCAATCTAGACCACTTTGCTAACATCCCCGACAGAAGCTGTGGATGTAGTTTGTCACTGGTCCAGTAGGGGGCGCAACTCAGCACAGCCAAAAATCAAAGCTGAGGGCACCTGGAGTGGGTAGAGTTAGCCCCAGGAACCAGGTTCTGCCCCTCCCCTCACCAGGGTACCTTGGAGACAGCAGGCAGATCGCCCTAGTCCCCACCTCCAAATGCATCAAGATGGACTCCAAGAACATAGAGCTGCCAAGAACTTTTCCTTGGATCCCCCCCCCCCCAACCCTCTTTCCCCCAAATGCATCAAGATGGACTCCAAGAAGGAGCAAGCCACAGGGCTCTAGGAGAAGGGAGTTCAGAATGGGGCCCTGTCAGCTATAGAACAGAGAGGAAGTTCTCTGGGGAAGAACCCGAGACCCTAGACCCAGAAATGCTGGAGCGTCCTGTCCCTCCTCCCCCCTGGTGGACTGTGTCCCCTTGTCCCCCATGAACATCTACAACCCCCTCCCCTAAGCAGTGAGCATGGGCTAGGCCCTGCTACCCACAGCCCTTCAGCCTCCTAGAGTCCCTCTGAGCCCACTACTCCTCCAGCCTTCTGTGCCATGGAGCCACCTCCTCTCCAGTAAGCCTTTCTCTTCTGAGCCTCCTCCCTGTCTCCCACACATGTGCACATACTTCCCTAACACCCTGCCCTTGATGTTGTTTCTTTGACCTTTGACCTTTATGTTGACCTCCTGTGGTACCCAGTTCCTCAGCTCTCCAGAGCATAGCCTTCCTCCTGTGTGTGGTAAATGTCTTGGTCAGCCGAGCCTGCCAGGAGAACTCCAGAGGCAGAGTCATCAGGACTATGGGGAACTGGCTGTCACCTTCAAGGGCCTGGCCCCATGTAAGCCACAGGCGGTTGTGTCAGGTGGGATTCTGGGGAGGAGGAGGAGGCCTGCCTAGCCCTGCTGGACTGAAGCTTGTACCCAGCTCCAAGTGTGGACTTAGTAAAGGAGCTCAGGGAGTATTGAGGGAGACGGATGGAGAGGCAGAGAGGATGGAGCCTTCCCCCGGTCCATCTGTGTCTCCCATGAGTCAGTCCACTACTGTCCCCACAGGCAGCCACACCAGGTTGGGCCAATCACTTCTCATTGACCTCAGGAGCCCAGGAGTGAGTCCCAGGGAAAGCCTGCACCAGCTCGGAGGAGGGAGTGTGGGTCTTGGGACTGGTGCCCAGACATCAAGGCCTGTAGATGGATGTGGGGTGACAGAGGGCTGAGCCCTGACTCAATGGTGGCAGTGTCCTAGCTCAGGGACTCTATGACATATGTGGAGTATGAATGTTGGCCCAAGAAGCAGTGATTTGTGATCCCAAATCCAGCCTAGCAGACGCTGAGCAGGGTGGTGGGAGATTGAGCCACCCTCCTTTGACTTGTCCCAAGTCACCCTGTGCACTGTGGATAGAGGCTGACCCAGAGCTGACCCTGGCACCAAGCCTACCCTCAGGCTCCTCTGTGTGCTCTCAGCTCCTGAGGCCATTGAACTCCATATTCTCTGAGAGTGCCTAGCCTGGGATAGCCTAGGTGAAGAACCAACCAGTGCTGACCCATAGTCTTCCAGGCCACCTGCTGATCTAAAGACAAGACGGAAAAGACAAGAGTGAAGCCATGTGGACCTGGACTATAGAGCCCCTGGAGGGTCAGGGACATGTTCAGGGCCCAGGTGTCTGGCGCAGGTGACTGAGGTCCTGGTCCTTCTGGTCCCATGTCAGATGCAAGTGACATCTGACACTTCCTTTTTCACAGTGAGTTTCCCAGGCAGCATCGGTGAAGGCTGCATGGGACCTAGGCTGGGGGATGGTCCTGGGTGTGACCCTTCTTTCCTTGGTAAGAAGTGCAGTTTACAGATTATGAAGGGGACACACGATGTCTTACAGGGCTGTGTTTGAGGTAGTAAATGACCAGTCCCTGATAGTATCGGGGAGATTGGGTCTCACTGGGGAGTCTGTGGGGGTGGAGGTTGAACAACGGCAGAGACATCCGGGGCAATGTTTGGGGGCTCCAGGGGAAAGTTCTAAGTTCTTGTAGGACAAACGTGTGGTCCTCGGGGGCACTGGGACCTGATGGATCCTGTGATACTAGGTTGTTCCTTTGTGTAGCTGACCTCTGCCTGCTCTGTCCTTGGCCCTGTCCTGCCTGGGCTAACCTAGCTGGCTCCTGGAACTGTCCCCGGGCTCCAGGTGGCCATTGCTTGTGTGGTCCTAGATTGCCTCAGAAGGAAGGAAGGTGGTAAGCTCTGGCCTCCAGTAGGCAAGGGGTAGCCTCTCCCCAGCGCCTTCTAGGCCTTTTAATGGTTGCTATACACATACTCCTACACCCCTGAATTCCATGTTTCCTTCAGCTGCCAGGGCAAAGGGCACTTACCCAACTTCCTTGGTCTGAGCTGGGAGTGCCAGCAGAAAAAGCTACTAGTGAGAACTGTGGAGACTCTGGCACTTGTCAGCATGGTGGGTCTGACAGACTCTGGCACTTGTCAGCATGGTGGGTCTGTGAGCGTGTCGTCTGTGTGTCCTGCTAGCTGGGTGGCTACTCTGCTAAGCTGCAGGCAGTCTGATGGAGACAGTGGCTTCGGCAGGGGGATAAAGACAGAGGAGATCCTAATGAGGTTGTCACTTTGATAGCAGTGACAGCTCGATTTCCCTTATGGGGCCCAGAAGACCACGGAGGTCGTAGTGAAAAGCAGAACTCCTTACTGCTAGCCTAGGTGTACGCCCTGGGTTTACCACTTAAAGCTGTGTGACATGGGCTGGCTTCTTGACCTCTCTGGGTCTTTTCCCATCCTGACAGAGTTGGCAGTACCCCTGCAGGTTTGTAGATGGATGGGGCTAATGAGACCCCCCGACAGGTTCAGACATGTTAGCTGCCAGCTTCCTAAATTGTCCTTTTGTTGTTCTTACCCAGGGGCTCTTGTGCCCCACGGTCACCTCCTAAACTCCTTCCCTGTCCTTCTGATTTTGTCTCATCTTTCTCGAGTAAGAGGAAACACAGGGACAATACTGCCCTTGGAAGAAAGACACTCCTGAGTCTCACCTGGTAGAGACAGCCAGCCAGGGGAAACCTGGCCCTTTACAAAGAACACAGAGCAAGTGTCAGGACAGGCAGCTGGCATAACACCAGCCTCGCCCTCACCCGGGTCACATGGGCCTGAATGGGCCTCTCGGGACCAAGCATTGAGTGTGCTGGTGTTTGGCCAAGTCTTGACAGAAGGGGCCAGCCAGCTTGGAAGCTGGAGCCCCAAACCCTTCAGACATCGAAGCCTCTTGTCCCTGCACTCCCAGGACAAATCAGGATAGCAAGTTGTCATATAATGCCCCGCCTTCTCTCGAAAAGACAGCCCCAGCCCAGTCCTCTGTCCCCTTTCCAACATAGTCAGAGGAGAGAAATGATATTTATCAGGTACCTCTTGGTGCCTCTGCTCCACCATTATCTCCTTCTTGATGGAGGCAGAAATGGAGACGCAAACCTCAACTTTCCTTGAGGGCTAGTCCCCCACATGGTGGCCCACTCCAGGCCCCCATATTTCTCCTTTGGGCTTTAGCAGCAGTGACCCCAGATCATAGTGAAGTGTACCCTGCAACTCAGAATCCATGGGCCCTTCCTACAAGGAACTGCCTGCGGTCATATCTTCTCTCCTGGGAAATTCTTCAGGTGCTAACTTGGAACTACATCTGGGGACCCCAAGCCTCTGAGTTACTGATGTCGGGGCCCTTGGCTTCTGTGCCATGTTTAGGGGTGGTCACTAGGGTTGGACTGGGTGAGGGCGGAGGCTGGAAACTGCCTCTCATCTCCCTAATGGTAGGTTTGATTACAGACAGAGTCTGTGGCTGGGTGGTGTGGGCCACTTTGGGCTGGGGCTCCGGTTCCTGCCCGCCTGCCAAGGCGTGTGGTCCTGGCTGGGGACATAAGAACACAGTTCTGACTCTGTTCTCTGAACCACGGCAGGCAAGCTGTCACCACAGTGGGCTGGAGGCTGGAGGCAAGCCCAGAAGCAGAGAGAGAGTGCCATGACCCCTGGCACCCGGCCCTGCCAAGCCACAGGTGCCCCTGCCGTCGGGTGTGGGAGGAGGGCGGAGAGCAGAAGGTGGGAGGAGCGAGTGGGCGGAGACAGAGCAGCAGGGGAAGCTGGGACACGTGTCCCAGCGCCAGCCTGTGGGTGTTGCTCACTCTGTCTATGACTCTTTCACATTACAGAGGAGCAGGTTGCCCCCCCCCCTCCCGCACACCCTCAGGGGAGTGGGAAGCGCTCAGTAGGAACCCCGTCCTGCCTGCCATCTTTTTCGTTTTGATTTTTGGCTCTGGAATTCTAGTCTCTCTGGTTTTGGAATATTTGCCCCGGTGATGTGGGAATGGCCACAGGGCACTCCCTTAGGAGCCATACACAGCATGGGGACCTGGCGGGGGTGGGGTGGGTGGCAGGAGACCTGAGGGAACTGTGTCTCTCTGGTTGTCTAATGCAGAGTAGTTGGGCATGGCACCCGTGGTCTCTCGTGACTGGGGTTCCTAACCCAAGGGTTCAGGGTTAGGATTCTGGTTGCTGCAAAGCCTGGGAGAAAGAGGGTGACAATTAAAATTAAAAGCCAAACTTAGTGGCACACACCTTCTGTCCTAAGTCTGGGGAGGCAGGCAGATCACTGTGAGTTCCAGGCCAGCCTAGGCTACCTGGTGAAACTCTGTCTCAAAACAAACAAATCAAAAAATTTCTCTAGCCGGGCAGTGGTGGCGCACGCCTTTAATCCCAGCACTTGGGAGGCAGAGGCAGGAGGATTTCTGAGTTCGAGGCCAGCCTGGTCTACAGAGTGAGTTCCGGGACAGCCAGGACTACACAGAGAAACCCTGTCTCGAAAAAACCAAAAAAAAAAAAAAATTTTTTTTTTCTCTCGGCTGTGTGGCCTAGGACAAGTTATGTAATTTCCCTGTGACTCAGTTTCCCTTTCTGAAAAGTGGAGAGAGTCGTGAAACACGGTGGCAGGCGCATGAGACCTTGGCGGGCTCTTGGGCAGGAAGCGGCTGTTCCTTCTCAGTTGTTCTGCAGGCCCTGGGAAAGGACTCTGGCTTCATCTCTTCCTGCAGCACTGAGGAGGTTGTAGCTGGCAGAGGCTAGACCTCATGGCTTTGTTCTCAGATGACTGGTAGTCCTCCTGGCTCTGCCTAAGTCCTGACCAAGAGGACTTCAAGGAGCCGCCTGTCTTAAGGCCAGGGCTGCTAGCCAGTGGAGACTGGTGAGAGACCCAGGTTCCTCTAGCCACTCTGCCCCAGCCACATCGCCCCTGCAGGAAGTCTGTCATTCTGCTTTATCTCTGGCCCTTTGCCCACAGCCAAGTCCCCAGGAAGGGTTATCAGCTTGGACATCTGCACCCCCACAGGCCAGGGAACAGTTCGGTCAGTCAATCTCCTCAGGAACAGCAGATGTGTCCTGGTGACAGGACCCCTTGTAGTTGGTGCCAGGGATAGGGGAGGGTGGAGAGCTGAGGGCTGTGGGGCTTGGGGGCTGGGCTGCCTGAGCCTGCAGAACCAAGGCCTGGGAGAGCTACCTAAGAAACAGGATGGGGGCAAGAGGAGGGCCATCCCATGGGCGGTCCACCAGGGAGAGGTCTGCATAGACCAGTCCATCATTGGATTCACACACTCTCCTTGGGATATCCTGCACCCCAGAAGTGGGTGGTTATTGGTGTTTTTATTGGAGACCTGACTCTCCAGCAGTGTGGGAATTCCCCTAGATGCACAGAAGTCTTGATGATACTCGATGGCTACTTTTTCCTCTGTGTGTGTGTGTGTGTGTGTGTATTTAATTTTTACTTACTTATTTTATGTGTTTGGCTTACCGGCATGCATATCTGTCCTCTGTGGGGAACCACGTGTGTGCCTGGTTCCCCATAGAGGACAGAAGAGGGCGTCAGGTCCCTGGGACTGGAGTTGTGAGCTACCGTGTGGGTGCGCAAGAAGAACACCCAGTGCTCCTAGCCACCGAGCCCGGCGCCTCTGAGTTGTTTTTGTTTGTTTGTTTGTTTGTTTGTTTTTAACAGAGGTGAACTCAAGTTCAAATCCTCTACAAAGTAATAGTGTGGCAGCCTACATTAAGTCATGGTGTCATGATGCCATGCCTCCTACCCCCTTCCAGCTCACAAGTACCCATTATCCCCAAAAGGGACCTTGACCAACCAGATGTCACTTCTGCTCCCCCAACTCTTGATGGCTGCGTACTGACATACTCTTTTCAACTGACCTGGTGTAGACATTTGTTACCAGGGTCACTCAGCGCTCGGCTTCTTCCACGGTGAACAATACAGGCTCAGTGGCATGTCTCTCCTATGCACCGCCCTGCCACCTGCTGCCAGGCTGATCCCTGGTTAGTGGCCACCAGAGCCACCACCATTTGAGTATTGTGACCTATCTTCCCTTGAACACCATGTGTTTCTGTCTGGGAACCTGTGTTTGGCTTCTTGGGGATGTACCTGTGGGTGGGTCTGCATGTCATACTCTTTTCTTTTTTAAAGAATTATTTTGTGTATGTGACTACATTGTCTCTCTTCAGACACACCAGAAGAGGGCATCAGATCCCATTACAGATGGTTGTGAGCCACCATGTGGTTGCTGGGAATTGAACTCAGGACCTCTGGAAGAGCAGCCAGCGCTCTTACCCGCTGAGCCATCTCTCCAGCCTGCAAGTCATACTCTTAATGAACAAATTTTATTTAAGGGTGCCCATATACCTCTTGCTAAGGACAGATTTAATATCTGTGATGTCCATAGGATGTGGGAACACAGGAAACTAAGGCGGGGGATGGGGCTGACAGCCAGTAGGTAAATGAGGACAGCCACATCACGCTGGCTCTCTTTGGACAGCTCAGGAATTTGAAATCAAGTAGGCAGTCAGGCTGGCCCTTTTGGTCAGCATTGACTCTCCAAGATTGAGGGTCAGAGCCTGGCTGGTCCTGAAGGTTTGCCGTGTGCTAATGCTTCTATGGGGCCATGGGGCAAAGCTGAGGCCAGTGGTCCAGGCTGTGAACAGTTTCACAGGGAGCTGGGAGGCAGGTCTGAGCACCAGAGAGGCTGACTCCTCTGTGGTGACTGCAGGTACACTGTCATCCATCATAGACCCAGACCACAACTCTCTGGGCAGTGTGCTATCTGTTGTCCCCAGACAGACCATGAGGGCTGGGGTGGGCCCATGCTGCTCACAGCTTATCACTTCTGTCTGGTGCTTATTCCCGCCACTCTGCACCCCAGCCTTATCTGTGGCCCCAGGCCTTCCTTTGCCCACAGCTCTGACTGCCGTGGGGGCAGGGTTAACCCCAGAGATGTCTGCACCTCAGAGACAGGGCTCAGTCCCTACACAAAGCTCCTCAGATTCTATGATCTTCTGTCCAACCTTCAGGTGTAGTATTTTGAAAAACCACCTTGCTGTGCGTGGGAGGGACCCTGGAAAGGTAGCCAGCTTCCCTATGAGAAACCAGGCCATCTGTCCTCAGGTCTGTGGCAGTACCCAGGGAGATGATGTTTGGCACAGACAGACAGAGGAATCATGCACAGAGCTCCAAAGCACTCATATATAGCACAGACAGACAGACAGACAGACAGACAGACAGACAGTGTAACCATGCAGAGCTCCCAAGCACTCATATACAGCACAGGCACACAGACAGACAGTGGAATCCACCCCCACTGCTCCCCAAGGCCGGCCTGGCTGACCAGTAGTTTCCTCAGCGGCTGATCTCAGGGCTCCCACTTCTCCCTGATCATGTGTAGGAGAGTGGATGCTAAGGAGCATGGAGGACCTAGATGGCCGCTGGCCCTGGCAGGACAGAGTGGCCTGCCACTGAAGGGACCTGCAGAGCAGTGGGGCATCTGGCCAGGGTAGGAGGGCCTCACCTGCCTCTGTGCAGTATTAAGAGTGACAGTGGATCTGGGCTGGCGGTCGGGGGTCCACAAGTCTGTGCTCTTTTCTCTGGAGTGTTTTCATCCACCTGTCCCCTGCGGGACATAGCATCCCCTCTGAATCCAGTCAAGGCCAGCCATCCCCTCTGCATATATACAGCCTTTGTGGGAATGCCACCAAAGTGGGGGCCACAGACCCTCAGCCCCAGCATTTTAATGTCACACCCAACTGTGAGGGACGTGCAGGGGCTGTCACAGCTTCTGTGAATGCTGTGTGTGCTGGGGCAGCAGCTGCCTTCCCTTCCTGTGGAGCTGAGGAGAACACCAGGGCAATGCCATTGCTGTGTGACTTTAGACTACTCTCTCACCCTCTCTGAACTGAACTGGCGACACCAGTCCTAATGCATGATGCCCTCTGACTGGCTGTGTGCTCTCCTTGTCACGGTGGGCACAGACTTTCTTTTCTGCTCCAGCCCCTGGTCTCTCTTACTCTTCCTGTGCAAGCCAGGGCCTGTGCAGGTGACAGCTCAGCCCACGGGAGGCCAAAGGTTAGCAGCCAGGCTGTGAGCTGTGTTTTAGATGGTTGGAGCCTCCTCTGCAGAGGTCTCATGAGACAGTTTACTAAACCCAGCTCTCCCACGGGGACAGAACCAGTGGAAGTGCCCTGCACTGGGAACTGGTTTCAGGATGGATGCTAGGAGGGGTCAGGGCAGGTCTGCTTGACTCTTCTGATCTGTCCTATACACCAGAGCTCTCTGCTATGCATGGGGGAGACAGGAGGCATGTTTCATAGCAGTCTGTGGAGACCTATTGGGGTCAGGGCTCTGGGCATGCCCACCCTACCCGCCTCTCCTCAGCGCCGCTGGACACCGCTGCTTCTTGTCATAAAGTGTTGCTGGCTCTCTGTCACCTGCCCTAGGCTCTGTGTTCTCTGCCAGCTGGGGACAAGCCTGTTCTTGCTTCGTTAGTCCTTTGTACCTTCTTGGACCCAGCCACATAGCCCTAGGGACAGTTGCCAGGCAGGGAGGACCCAGCAGGTGTTTGCAGGTAACACCTGGGCCTGTGGCAGCTTGTGGCAGGCTAGAGGGAGAGGGGGCCCTGACATATGGCCCACATACAAGTAGGGCTTTGGTCACAGCGCTAGACATGTAGCCTGGGTCCTCAAGTGGGCATGGTGTTCACCTTACTCTGGGAAGCACTGTCTAGGGAAGTTAACGCCCAAATGGAGACCCACAGCCACAAGCTTAGGGCTGCCATCATTGACAGATGGCATTCTGGGGTCCCCGGAAGTGAAGCAAGAGGGGAGAGCAGGGTACACAGCCCCTGTGCCTGGTAGCTGTGTTGGCTTTCTCAGGGCCAGCTTCTGCTGATGGATGGTAGTGGAAACCGCCTCCCTGCTCCTCCGAGGCAGGCAGTAATCCATCCTGGAGCCCTTCAGAGGCCCGGATGGTAATGGGGCCATAGATCACTCCCTGCAGAGACAGGGCTGGACAGGGGAGGCAGCCATTAGGACTGACCGTGGGTGACCCCAGGCCAGGGTGGCTCCAGCTTTGGGTGGGGCCTCCCTCAACCCTGAATTTGATGAGGGTGCCCTTAGGGGTGGCAGGGGAGAGAGAGTAAAGAAGGAGTGGGGGAGGAGAGGACCTTGTCCCCCCCCAAGGACACAACCCAGAGAAGCCGCCAGTGTGCCTGGTGCCAACGGTCTGGGGCTCCCCTTTGCTCAAAGTCTCCTCAGGTTGAAGGAAAGTGGATTCAGAGATCACCTCCCACCCCCATTTAAACCAATGAGACTCAGGTGATGCTACCCAAGTTCCCTGCCATCCTAGAGCTCAGCCTGTAGTTGGGGGGCGGGAAGGGGCCTATGTGTATGAGCTGACTCCCCCTCCCCTCCAAACCAAACAAACAACATCAAAAAACCAGAGCCTGGCAGATTCAAAGAAAGCCTGGAACCCTTTCCTGCCAGGCAAGAATCTGGCCCCACCCCCTATTTATAATGCAAATGAACAAGTCTTGGGCCCACCCTCCTACTTGCTATGCAAATAGGCACACTAGGGTTGGGACTGGCTCCTGTACAGGGAGCCATCAGCAATGTGGTTGGTGACAACCGAGTGACTGCTGCACAGAGGTACCCACTGTTCTGTGGTCAATGTTTTTGAGCCTATCCACCGGCTGTGTGACCTTGGGGAGCGCTTGCCCTCTCTGGGCCTTGGTTTTTCTGCTTGTAAAATGGACAAAGCCTAAGAAAAGCCTCAAAGGGAACCTGACACAGTGGGTTCTCAGCTGGGTCTGCTGGGTGCTAGAAGCAGCTCTCTATCCTTGTAGAACTTCCTGCTGTGACACTGATTAGAGGCATTGGAGGCATGACACGGTGTCCCTACCACGCATGGCCTGACAGCTGCAGGTGCCTCCTTCAGTACCTGGTGACAGTCTGGGGGAGGCTGCTGTCTTAGTTACTGTTCTTGTTGCTATGACAAAGGGCTGGCAAGATGGCTCAGAGAGTAGAGGTGCTTGCTGCCAAGTCTAACATACTGAGTTCAATCCTCAGAACCCACATGGAGGAAGCTTCTCAAAAGCTGTCCTTTGATCTCCATACAGACACGTACTGTGACATTTACACACACCACTGAATAGATTATTGGTTTTTTTAAACTGACAAGAAGCTGACCCTGTGGTTCTTTCTCCTATGGTCCTGCCTAGGGGCCTTCATTCCTGAATATTATGGGATGGCACATAGTAGGTACTCAATAAATACAGGCTGAGCTGATATGGGAGGGAAAGAAAGGCGGGTATTCAGATGGGTAAGGGCATGAGTGGAGGGAGAGATGGGAGGAGAGAGGGATGCTGGGCGGAAGGTAGAGGGACAATCAGGGGTGGATCTTGGCTCCTCCAAAGCGGGGACTCATCCTCACTGCTCAGCCTGTGCAGACACTGTGGCCATCTAGCAGGATGCTGGGGAGAGAGGCTCTGGGGCCCAGCCTGGCAATTAGGTACAGGGGGTTGTAAAGCTTCCGGTGAGGGTGTATTTGCATCTCATTTGCATACAGGTGTGTCAATCTGCGGGTGACTATTCCTCCACCCACCACCTGTCACTCACTGTCCTGGCAAAGGCTCCTGTTTCTCCACATGAGCTTCCTGGGGAGTGACACTCCCAGCCCGAGAGCCTCCTGTGTGCCTCTTTCCTGCAGACTTCTACCCGCCCCACCCCCACCCCCAGTCCTCATGTACTATAACTGTCCCCTGTCACAGGGAGAGGCTTGAGAGCCGGGTTTTTTTACACACAGCTGCACGTCAGGCATTCTGAGCTCAGGCACAAAGACTTTCTTTGCTGTCTTTGACCCTAGGAGAAACTGAGGCATTGTTGAGCCCCCACTAGTGCTAGGGGAACAGAGCTAACTACAGTGGCTCAGGGATCAGCTGGTACCCGAGGTAGGTGGAGCCTGAGATGTGCACAGTCTTGTGTTTTGGGGACAGCTGCAGGCACGGAAGCAGGCGCTTGGTAAACACTGCCTGCCAGCAGCCCTGTGTAGGAGGGGACCAAGCACATGACCAGCAAAGAGGTGGGCGGGGGAGCCTCATTACTTTCTGGGTCAAAGTGGAACCAGCTTCCTGCTGGGGACCCCAGTGCCTGGCTGGGCAGGCAAAATGGCTCTGGTAAGGTCAGCTACTTCCCATTGGAGCCCGGTTCCAAGAACCAGCTTGGGTGCCCGCCCCCTGTGGCGGTGGCAGGCCAGGGTCAAGCTGTGAGCCTATAACTTGCTGGAAGACATTTCAGAACAATAAAGGTGTCTGGCTTTATAATCGCTCGTATTTCATCCCCGCCTTGGCCTCTTGCCTGGGATTTACTGTGGGGGTGTTTTCAGTGGGATGAAGCTGACGCCAGTGTCTCCTCCGCTGTCCTGTCCCCTGTGGGGGGCATCATGCCTGCCCTCCCTTCTGTCTCCTTTGTCGGCAGACTCACCTCCAGAAGCAAAGGTTATTGGATTCGGGGTAAAATGATGTTACCTTCTAGTATCTCCCTGGGTGTCCCAAGAGGCTGGCAGAAGCAGACTCCGATGCAGGGCCGGCCCCCTCGGGATTGATAGCGGTCTGCCTTACTGCAGCATCTGCCTAGCACGCCGGGAGTTGACAGAAAGAGGCGCCAGCCTCCCTGGTGGGCTGTCAGCCCAGCACACTGTGGGGGCAACTGGGGTCATGGGGGATGGCCAGGCCTCAAGGAGGATGGTCACTGTCAGCCGCATGCGCCCTCCGTTCAGGCTTCAGAATGAATAGGTTTGATTATCTGATGTGTCTAGCATGCCCACCCCTAGGGAATTGGTGCTCTGAACTTTTTGTCATTTGGAGAAACTGAGGCCTAGGGCAGGGGAGCAGTGACTTGCTGGGTTTATTTTCTGGAGTCACTGTCACTTGAGTACCACAACGGAAGCCTAAAATACCAGAAATGGGTTTTTCCACAGTTATTATAGGCTTAGGTGAGGTCAGGCTCCCTCTGATGGGGCTGGCGAAGTTCTCTCAGCTTCTGGTATGGATTTTGGGGTTTTGTTACAATTCTAGTGATTAGGCAAGCCCTCTATCACCAAGCTGAGTCCCTGGCTCTCAGAGGTTGTGGTTAAAACACAAACCATCTCCCTCAAAGCCTCATGGATTAGAACCGTGTTCCCCGATGCTGGCTTGGGACTAGGGGTAGTGTCAGCATTAGGAGGTGGTGCGGTGAGGGCATGGAGCCCAAGTGTGTGAGCGAGAGTACTCTAAGATTCCAATAAAGACACCTCGGCATTTCCCCAGCTCTTTGCTTCCTGGTGACCAGGAGGTAAGCAGGAATGCTCCTCCATGTCCTTCTGTGATAATGATAATGTCTTCCTACCATGATACTTCAAAGTCGCTCATGAGCAGAGACATGTGAGACATGAACCCGGCCAAACCCTTGCTCCTTTAAGTGCCTTGTGTCTAGCATCTTGTCCCATTTATGAGGAAATGCCTGACGTGGCTAGCTTCCAGCATTCCTTGGCTTGTGGCTGCATCGTTCAGGCTCTGACTCCAGGTTCACATGCAAGGCCCATCTGCGGGAACGCTAACCTACTCCAGAGAGACTTTATTCTGAGGACTACTGCAGAGACTCTACTGATAAAACAAGGTTACCAGGTGTCCACAGACATAGCTACAATGTTGCAGGCCTGTCTAGTCCTCCCCTCTAGCTTAAAGTCTCAGTGGTAGGTAGCAGCTACTGGCTTACAGGGCATCCCGCAGCACCTCCCTCACCTGACACTAAAGCTGCCTGTCGTTGGAGAATGTTCCCTGCCACACCCGCCTGTGTGGGCTGTGGCCTCAGCTCCGGGTAACTGACAAATCAGAACAGCCCCAGCCTGAAGAAATGTACAGGGCAGGGGCAAGTTGGGGGCAGCTGAGCTCCTGACCCTGCTTGGGCCTCCACAGGAACCCCGGAGCTCCTTCTTCTCACTTCCTGACAGCACCTTCTAAGTAAACCCACACTCTGTACCTGGCTCAGAGTCTCTGTGATGATACAAAAGCAAACAAAGAAGGCCTGTAAGCCCCAAAGCTTAAGATGCTGAGGCAGGAGGATCCCCTCAGTTGAAGGCCAACAAGACCCTGTCTCAAACAGTCACAAAAAGAACAGAGAAGTTGGCTTGGCGTTCAAGCCTGTGTGGCTGCTTCCAGACTCAAAACCTCTGACCCCAGTTTGAACTTCAACCTTAGGTCCACAGTAGGACAGGACAGACTTCACAGCAGGGCGAGCTCCACTGTTACTGTTGTGAAGCACTTGTTATCTGGGGCTGAGGGGCTATGTCTGGGGGACTGAGGGCTGGAGGGCTGGGGGCCTGGGAGGTTGGCGGGGGCTGTGGTCAGTAAGAGGGCTTTTTCTTCTGAGCAGTGAGGATATTCTTGGAATGGCTGTGGTATGGGCTGCCTGATTCTCTAGCCCTCAGAAAGCCATTTGCCTGCAGGATTTAACGGGGTTGCACTGTCTCTGTTAAATCTTTATTGCTGAAGATGACATTTTTGATGAAGGGTCTTACTATGTAGCTCTGATTAGCCTTGTGCTCCCCCTGTATGTAGTTCAGGTGACCTAGAACTTGGGGCAATTCCCCTGCCTCAGCCTCTAGAGTCCTGGGATTCTAAGTGTATGCTACTATGCCCAGAGATTTACACCCAAGATCATAGGTATGTACAACCACACTGGTTTTCATTCTGTCAAAGAATCACTGTCTGGAGCAGGGGGGGGGGGGGGGACACACGGCTCAGTGGGTTGAAGCAAGACAGGCCGGATGACCCAGGTTCCACCCCGCTCCCAGAACCTATGTGAAAAGCTGGATACGCTCACTGACCCTCCTGCAATCCTCGTGTTCCTAAAGCAAGATGGGCAGAGACAGAGTCACTCAGAAGCCAGGGCCAGCTAGCTCTGAGAACTGCATGGGACCAGGAGCTAGAGATCCTGCTTTTACAAGGCAGAAGGCACAAGAACTGACTCCCTAAAATTGTCTGCTGATCTCTGTATGCATACTTTGGCGTGTGCGCCATACACACGCATGCACACGCACACGCGCACACACACACTTCTAATATTGAAACGTTATTGTCTGGTGTTACTTATTTGATGACTTGAAATGGGGTCCCATGTATCCCAGGTTAGCTTCCTACTCACTACAAAGCTGTGCGTGGCTGTGAACTTCTTGATCCTCCTGCCTGCACCCCGCGTGCTAAGATCACAGGTGTGCACTGCCACACTGGCTTACGTGGTGTTGAAGCTGGAACTCAGGCTTGTGGAGGCAGAGAAAGCACCCTACTGTCAATGTTATCTGAGATTGTAGGAGTTCACAGGGTGTCCTGTGTTTTAGCGGCAGTCCTCTGAAGTACACTTACCTGCTGTGTGGATGAGAAAAAGAAGGCTCTGGGTAGATATCCCAGCCAGGCTATTGTGGAAGCAACTGGAATCAGGTAGCCAATCTGATTGGTTCCCGGGGACAGCGACTCTAGAAGCTGGAGTCTGAGCTGTAGGCCCAGAGCTCCCTTAGATAGTTCCACTTGGAGCAGAGTGGTCTCTGTCCCCTATCGCTGCTGCCGGGAGGTCAGAGAATAGTGACTGCTACAGTCTGTGCCCCCCTGTCTTACATCCTAACTGGGAGGAAAAGAAGAGAGGCTGGGGACCTATCTATGAGACAGGCTGCCTGCCCCCCTTGGACTCCTGCTTACAGTTTCATCTGGTGGCATTGCAGCTCTATCTGTACAGTACCCTAGCACACAGTAGGCACTTTTCAAATACCCCTCCCATATCCCCATCTAGAAGTGCCACAGGGGCAGCTGAAGGGGGTTTCCTGTTGCTGTCATTTCACAAAGAGCCATCACTTCCTGACTGACAAAAGTCTAGTGCCTTCTAGAACATTTCACGCTTCTATGCGATTGCTCACAGAAGGAGAGTCCCTATCTACAAGGTGGTGGCCAGCTCTGGGGCAATGAACAAGTCCAGCCTCCTTGTCTCTTACCCTCTACTCCCTGCTGAGGGCCCAGTCTGGGCCCCTGGCCCTGTGCTTAGCTCTGGCTTCAAGCACATGGCCCCTCTGACTGCCGGGGGGGGGGGGGGGGGGGGGGGGCAGCAGGGGCTTGGATGGTATTTGGTGACTTCTGGATTGATGGAGGTTGTGTCCACATAGAGCAAAGTGTGTCCCCTCTGGGGACTGCCTGGCCATGTCTGGTCAACCTGAGAGCCTGGAGTCACACTGGACAACAACGGATGGGAGCGGGGTGATTTCTGCTGGACTGTGAGCAGGATAGACAGCTTGCAGACACACCTTCAAGGGCAGGCCCAGTTGTGGGGTAGGAGCCGGTGGGGGGGGGGGGGTAGGGGGGGGGGGGGGCAGCAGGAGAGGAGGGAGTGGAGTCGGCCTGAAGAATTAAACATTAGTAAGTGGCCCTGTGCTGGTGATGTAGGCCAGGGCCATTAGTGCTCATTAAAGTTTAATACCTGTCGGGGGCTGTGCAGCCCGGTGGCCGCTGCTCTAATTTGATGGGCGTAGAGGGAGAATTCACGAATAATCGCGGAGGCTAGGGTATGACCGCTACTGTGCGAACAGAAAAGGGACCAGAGGAGCAATACGTCAAAGCCAGTGCTTTGCTCAGTCCCTGAGGGCAGAGGTGTGATGGCTACCCTCCAGACTCTCCCCTTGTCCTTAAAGTTCTAGGCCCCGCTAGAGAAAAAAAAAACCTTAGATATTTTGTTGATATATGAGTGTTTTGCCTGAATGTTTATATGTGTATCAGATAGTGACCAATCCCCAGGAACAGATCGCCACGTAGGTGCTGAGAACCAAGCTTTGTTTGACTCTCTGAAGAGCAAGCATCCAGTGCTCTTAACGGCCGAGCCTTCTCTCCAGCCCCTCCATCTTGTTCTTTGTAAGCCACAGGCACCTGGTATGAATTTACCTGCCCTGATTGGATGCTCAGTATCCCCCCAGAGCACGTCTCACAGCGGGACACACCTATCTCGTGGCCATTGCTTTGAAAGGGCCAGCCTTGGGCACCAAGCACTCCTCTATGACAGCCAGGCTGGCCCTGAAGGAAGTGGCTTCAGCCAGAATTAGGCCAGCAGAGATGTTCCTGATACTTTCCGTGGCAGAGCTAGGCTCCTGGGTCACGAGCAGGAGAGAGCAGGGCAGGCAGGCTAAGAATGTAGGCTTGGCTATAAACGTCAGAGTGAGACGGAAGTAGACAGGAGTTGTTCACGCCCACAAAATCTAGGCTGCAGAGCTGTAAGGCATAGGAGACAGCCAGGGCAAGCTGGAGTCTCTGCCCTACCCCATCCCATGGTTGGGCTCACTCACAGAGAAGGATCTTCCCATTGCACAGGTGGACAGACTGAGGCTGGAGAGCAGGTTCCAGTTATACAAGGGTGGAACAGCAATGAAAAGGGGCCTAGGAGTCTAGAGGCCTAGCCAGGATGGCCCCAGGCTGGCATGTGTCCTGGCTGGAGACACTGCCCCATGGCCGGCGCCCAGCTCCCCCTCTCTGGCTCGGCGGCCGGGCACCGTGCCCAGCCTTGCGGCAGGGCTCCGGGGCTCCCTTCTCGCCAGGGCTCCTGAGAAAATCCTTCTGGTCTTTGACTCATTCTTAATAAAGGTTCTTCCATCTGCCAGCCCTGTCCTCCCCTGCCCACGCTCTCCAGGGGCCTGCCCAGAACAGCTCCTGTCAACACCACCCCCTGCCACCTCCTCCCCAGCCTCGGCCCCTTTCCCAGCCTGGCCTGGAGCAGAGCCCAGAGCCCGCCCAGAATAGATCAGCAGTTGGAGGAAGAAGGGATGTCTTGGGAAGGCCTGGCCAGCTAGGTCCCCCAACCAGATCTGAAGACTTGGCGGCCCTGTCCCCTGGCTATATGCCTGTGGTTTCAAAATGCCCCCTCCCCACCCCAACCTCCTACTTCTAGCATGTTCCAGTCAGATACAAATAGAGCTTTGCTGAGTCTCAAGTCAGGCTGCCCATTTCTGGCCTCAGCCTGTCCTCACTCCCAGCTTGTGGTCCATCTGTGTTGGGAACCCACTGTGCCCTGTGAGGAGGAGGTGAGAAGCAGCCTCAGCGGCTCTGGGAGGCTCCTCTGAGCAGCTCCACAGGGAATGGGGAGCCAGCCAGTGAGAGGGGAGCCTCATTTGAAGAGCTGAAGCCTAGTGAACTAACTCCTCAGGCTTGGTCTCTAGACCCTCTCTCTCCCTGCCACTATGGTGCCAACACTCCCTTGTCTCCTCACTCCATGGCACCACCCTGAGCATTTGAGTGACATATAACAAGTGACCCTCTCCATCAGATGCTGGTGTCTTCCAACTGCTGGAACCATGGGAAAACTCCAGGCACAGCAACTTCCTCATCCCTAGAGTTGGGAATGGGCTATGCTGGATTCAGGACACCTAGGTCATTGCCAGGTCCCCTCCACAGTCATGATGGGCATCCAGGGACTGTTCAAACAGAACGGTGTTGTTGGGGACTTAAGTCTGCCACAGGCAAGGTTGGGATCAGGAAAGCTTCATCTGGGGGCTTCGAAGATTTCAGCTTCTTTTGTACGGGAGTCAGGGTGCCGTCTCCACAGAGCTCGCAAGGTCACAGACTGAGAAGGAGCAGAGATAGAGACACACGCACAGAAATGCAGAGGTGGTTGCCCAGAGAAGAAAGGGCAGAGGGCCTTAGAGTTACTGGGGCACAGCAGGATCCGAGGCAGTTGGGTTTGCTCCCAGTCAGGTGGAGGAAAAGGGCAGAGGCTTGAGGAGGGGAGAGGTAGGTCAGGCGACCTGTCCCAGAGGCTAGGACTAGCATTTCCCTGCTTGGCTCACGTGGTCTCCAGTAGCCCAGGGCTTGTCAGATAACTAACCCTAGAGGCAGTGCCCCCGTTTCCTGCTTCCGGAGGCTGTCATATCCAGGTCACAAGTTCCAAAGTCACCTTCCACGCAGGGAGCTGGGGTTTCTGACTCAGCCCTGAGCTTCCCAGAGCGCCTGACAAGGCAGGAGGCACCACCTGCCGCCAGTAGCCATCTGGCCCTCTCACATGGTTCCACTCCACACCTGGGCCTCCTCCCTCATCCTTCTCCAGGGACCAGGCCCCGGTTTTAGAACTGAGCTTTTGACCATCTTCCTGATGGTCTGCTTCCCCGTGCTGGGGTTACAGGCACGGTCCTGAGTACCCAGCCTTCTGTGCGGGTTCTGACATAAAACACTGCTTCGGTGGACTTCGCCAGCTGAGCCTTCTCGGCAGCCCCAATGTCTAGTTTGAATTGAGGCATCTTCCTGGGATGACCCTTTAAGCCTCTCTTAGAAGCATCCTCTTCTTTTTCTTAAAAAAATTTTTTTTTTTTCTGTTTCCAAGACAGGGTTTCTCTGTGTAGCCCTGGCTGTCCTGGAACTCACTCTGCTGACCAGGCTGGCCTCAAACCCTCAGAGATCTGCCTGCCTCTGTCTCCCACGTGCTGGGATTAAAGGCGTGCGCCACTACTGCCCATCAAGATTTATTCTTGGGCTGGAGAGATGGCTCAGAGGTCAAGAGCACTGACTGCTCTTCCAGAGGTCCCAAGTTCAATTCCCGGCATCCACATGGTGGCTCACAAACATCTGTAATGGGATCTGATGCTCCCTTTTGGTGTGTCTGAAGACAGCTACAGTGCACTCATATAAATAAAATAAATAAATCTTTTTTTTTTTTAAAGAAGATTTATTCTTAATCATATGTATTTGTGTGTTGGTTGGGAAGACGGGGTGTGCAGTACCCACAGAGGCCAACAGAGGGCACCAGATCCCCTGGAGCCGGAGTTACAGGTGCCTGAGTGAGGGATGTGGGTTCTGGGAACCCAACTGAGGTCTCTGGAAGAGCAGCCATCACTTTTAAATCCTAGGCCACCTCTCCAGCCCCAAAACTTATTTTTTTTAAAGGACCTGAGGCTCAGGCCTCATTAACAGATCAGTTGATTTTGATTCCCAAAGGGGAGGGATTGTCAGACTTCCGTGTATCCTCAGGGTTTACAAGCCAATTTGCTCTAACCAGGCTCATTGCCTGGGACCTCAGTTTGTCCAGCTGTAAAACGGGAGCACCTGGTTTGGTGTCGTTTGAGTGTATCCCCAAGGGGTCTGTACTAGCATTGAGGCCTATTCTCCTATCTTAGGTGAGTGGTGTTCATAGTTGGGGCTCGTGGGAAACGCTGGGATTTGTCAGGGACCTGTGACTAAAGGATCCTAGTGACTGTAAGAAAAAGGGCCAGAGGCTTGTCCCCTCTCCCACACAGCTATGCCACCTCTCCAGACAGTCTGCTGCAAGCTACCGAGACCTCTTTTCTTTATAAGATTAACCAGCTATGGGCATTTCATTACAGTAATGATGAAACATGCACAATACAGGCTGGAACTGGGGGCGGGGACCTACTCCAGATACTACAGCCAGGTTGAAGAGAGCGGAAACCTTCAAGGCCCGTTCTAGGTGTCTGTGGTAAACAACTAGCTTTCTCTGGGCATGCTGAGATTATATGTGCACTGTGAGGTTATGTGCATGTGACCTTTCATGGGGTGTTTGTGTGGGGAAACATGTAATATGTGCGCATATTCATGTGAGGGGTATATGTGTGTAGTATACCAGCTGCCGTGAGTGTGCATGGGTGTAAGTGAAATGTACATGCATGTGAATGCTCATACGTGTGTCCATTTGTCTGTGCGTGTGCTGAATCAGTTGCCTTTGCTGCCTACCTGTGTGTGTATGTACATGCGTGTGTACTATCTGCCATGTGCACATATGAGCATGTACTCTGTGTGTGTGTGTGTGTGTGTGTGTGATACTTTAGAGCCCTTTAGGGTTTTGCGCCCTTTAGAGCCCTTTAGGGTAAACCAGAGCTATGACCCGAAGTCCCTGGCCCTCCCACCCTGCTCAGAGACAGGGGACAGGGAAGGTATCTGTGATGTGTGTGTGTGTATCTGTGTCTTTCTCTCCATGTCCTTCGGAATCTGTAATTAAGTCCATGTTTGTGTGTGTGTGTGTGTGTGTGTGTGTGTGTGTGTGTCTATATCCGTGTATGTGTCTGTGTGTAGCAATGTGTCTCCTTGTACGTCTATGCATACATCTGCATCTATGTGTGTTTGGAAAGGGGTTCAGTGGTACTTGGCCTTGGGCCATGCAAACGTCTGTCCATCAGAGGAGGCCCCAGGTCCAGTTTGAATATTCAGATCAGACCTAGCTGACTGCGAGCCCCAGGTCCATACACAGAGACCCCTCTCAGCCCTTCCTGATGACAGGAAGCAGCCCCTGGTGATGGCACAGGGGTGGAAGGGGTGCCGAGGGTGGAGCCTGCCCATTCATTATTCAGTAGCCCCTCACCTCACATCATTCTCCCCGATACTTTTACGACCTGTCAGTAAATAAAAAGATTCTCCATTATTTATGGGAGTGGAGCTGAACGGTCCAGGAGAATTTAGTGTTTGTTCTCAGAAAGCCTCAGAAGGCTACAAGGAGAGCCAAGGCTGCTGCTGCATCAGCCGCACAGGACACTCAGGGACTTGGTTAGATTTTCTGACCCACAAAGATCTACTGACACCTTCCCAGAGTTCAGGCACCAGGCCCTAGGTGGGCAAGTGGCTAAGAGACTATAGAACCCAAGCTGATGGCAGAGGCCCTTCTGTTGGTAGCATTGGTGGCTACACAGGGCAAGATCACTAGCCAGTATGTGAAGACAGGTGTCGGGGCATTGGGTTCCGAGCTGAGAAGTGTATGAGGGCTTTATTGAGCACCCACTGTATACACATGACCCTACATACAAGCGGGGAGGGGTGTGCATGTCCTGTGCCCTGGGGGACTGTGATCCCCTGGTGCCAACTTTGTATAACCATCTCCTATGAATAGCAGGTCCCTCTCTGCCTCCTCTTGGGGTACTGCTTCATAGTCTGAGTCTACCCTGTCCCTGGGGTCATGCTTTCTGTCTTCCGTGTTTACAGCTGTCAGTATGGAGACAGCAAGATCAGACTCCCATCTCCAAATGTCTAGCCTTCGGTGAGTGCACCCTAGGAAACAGGGTCTGTGTTTGCGTGTCTAGTTGTAATAGCATGAGGCTCCCCCTCCCACCCCAAGGATGTTCTTTTGGGAGGTGAGAACAAGGAGGAGGCTGTTTAAGGGGGAGGCTCATGTAAGCCCTGGTTGTGGGTCATATGCAGAGGCCGGGGCCAGTCTGAATAGAGGCAGCAAGCCGGGCAGGTTGCCAGATGACACCAGCTTAGCTGGAGTCCAGGAAGGCTGGATCCCCACAACTGACAGTGAAATGGGCATAGACGTCAGTCCTCAGGACATGCGCCTGCTGTGTGCTACTGAGGGGAACATCCGTGGTCTCTGTGGAGTGGACTTTAGCTTCCTTTCAGAGCCCCTTGGGGCCACAGTCAAGATGCTACCTGACGCATCAGTCACGGAAGGTTTGACTGAGTCCTTCTGCCAATCTGCACCTTAGCTGGAGGTAAAACTCAAGTCCCTGGGAGTTGTCTTCTTTGCTGGACACTGGCTGGAGGCTCTACTCAGTTTCCTGCCTTTCGCATGGCTTCCCCACATGGTCACCCCTCACGGGGGCAGCTCCTTCTGTGGCAGGTTTTTTTTTATATATATAGTATTTGTGTGCGCTAGACCAATGCTCTTCTATTGAGCTACTCCTGGGACATCCTTTTACTTGAATACTGTTTTAAAATATTTACTTTTACTTTATGTATATGATGCTTACCTCTATATATGTAACGAGCCATGTGCACACCTATTGTCTGAGGCCTAAAAATGACATCAGGTCCTTTGGGACTAAAGTTAAAAGGTAATAATGAGCCACCATGTGGGTGCTAGGAAGGGAGCCCGGGTCCTCTCTAAGAGCGACAAGCACACTAACCACTGAGCTATCTTCCCAGCTCCCTTTTACCATTGTGAGATAGGGTCTAAGCTGCCCCTGTTGGCCTTAGCCATACTCTCTAGCCCAGGCTATCTATGAACTTGGAATTCTCCTGCCTCAGCTTCTTCAGACCTAGTCACTACATGGCACCATGACTAAGCAGGACATGAAGAGAGTCAGCCCAAAAGACAAAGCCACAATTCATGTTACCTGACCCTGGAGGCCTCAGTCCTCTGTGTCCACTGCCTCTGTCCACTGAGATTAGTCCACCCTCAAGAACAGATAACTCAAGGGCATGCACACATTGATGTGGGGGTCATAGTGGACCCCTGCCCTGACACTGGGGGTAGCAAGGATAGACCATGCCTGTGACTCTCCAATAGAAGGGTTAAATTAGAGGTGTTTTCATAGGAAAGCCTGCCCAGAGTCCTTAGAACCGGGGGTGTTAGAAGTGAATGACCCAGTGTCTCAGCACTGACAAGATCAGGGTGCCCCCAGATTCCACAGGAGGGGGTTCAGGAGCCAGCTGCTCTAGTCACCACGTGTGTGAGGGCTCATCCTAATTTTCAAAAAGCCTGTGCCTTACCTCGGTCCTGGCTCATCGAAGCACAGAGTGAAGCCATACCTCTGGTGTGTAGGAGCCCGGCAGGCTGCTGGCATCCTTGGCTTGTGTTTGTGTGGCTCCAGCCCTTAAGGTAGGATCATCACATGGGCTGCCCCTCTTATGCTAATGACGTGTAACTCTTCTTCCTGCTGATGGAGGTGGCCACCCCAATACTAATTGTTGATCACCATGTGAACTCACACACCCCTTTGCCACATCCGCAGGCTCTGGGGACTGGGATAAGGCCATTGTCCAGGCTTCTGTATCCTCAGTGACCATGTGTTCATGAGGCTAGCCCAGGCCACCCAGGTATAGGTTTCAAGCCAAACCTTTGGCCTCTGGTTAAGAATTCAGGGTTCTGAGCCAGGCACAGTGGCACAGGCCTTTAATCCTAGCATTTGGAAGGCAGAAACAGGTGGATCTCTGAGTTGGGGGCCAGCCTGGTCTACAGAGCGAGTTCCAGGATGGCCAGGGCTACTTGGAGAAACCCCGTCTCAAAAAAACAAAAACAAGGGCTGGAGATGGCTCAGAAGTTAAGAGCACTGACTGCTCTTCCAGAGGTCCTGAGTTCAATTCCTAGCAACCACATGATGGCTCACAACCATCTGTAATGGCATCCGATGCCCTCTTCTGGTGTGTCTGAAGACAGCTGCAGTGTACTCATATATATAAAATAAATAAATCTTTAAAAAGAAAGAAGAACAAAAGAAAACAAACAAAAAACCATGATTAAATAAATAAATAAATTTAGGGTTTTATGCAGGAGAGACCTGGCTGGGTTCTGGAAATTTCTATGCTAGGTTCACCTAGCACTTGTGTTGCTTTCTCATGGTACCTTTCCCACCTGGAAACCTGTGTGTTCTGCAGGCTCCCATGACAAATCCCACAGAAGGACAATGGATGCCCTGAACCGTGAGTATAGGCTGAAGTAGAACAGGGACTTTCCCAGGGGACAGTGCCCACACTCGAGGTGATTGACGTGCAGAAGTGAAGGGTTTGTGGGCAGCTTGGAAAGGTAGGGGTTTGGGTATGCAGATACGTTAAGGTGCTCCCAAGACCAAGTAGACTGGTGTCACCACCCTCCCTAGCTGTCATAGCCGTGAATGGCCGCTCACCCTCTCTGTGGAGTTTCTAGCACCATCTTTCTCATTACAGTCACTTGTATCTGAGAACAGCAAGGGTTGTTGGCACCTCACAGGTCCCAGTGGTCACCTAGCCTTCTCCCACTCACATGAGCCAATCACCTGAGCGCGCACAGACCTGCACAGGTTTATGGCAGCATGGGAAGGGGTGGGACATACAGAACAAATCCTGGCTGCTGTAACCAGGTCCCCAAAGGCCATGGATGAGTGTCACATGCTCTGAGTCCCCCACTCCTCAACTCCCTGTTCTATGTGTATACAGGGTGGGGAGGGGACACCCATGGGACTCAGGCCAGATGACGAGAACCACTTCTCTGTCCCAGGAACAACATCAGCCACCAAGCGGTGGCGGTGGCAAAACCTCTCTTTGGTTTGCATGGTTTGCCACATAGGGCCACGAAGTCCACATTTATATCAGGCTCTTGTGCCTGGGCTTGACATCTGACCCCGCCTGGGGCCTCCTTATTCACTCATTCTGTAGAAGGAAGTTCCAGAATGTTCCCTACCCTGTGGAATGACATCACTAGCTTTTCCTGGACTCAGCATCTAATTTGTGAAACAGGTGTGCAGGCAGATGCCCAAGGCTTCGGTGTAGGGAGAAGTTGCTGCAAATTAGACACGGAAATTCGTGCGACTCTGTGTGTGTTGAGACCTGCTCGGGCAATGTAGCACAGGCTAGCCTCAATCTCATTCCTCCTGCCTCGGCTTTTGTGTGTTGCGATGGCAGGTGGGTGCCGGCTCACATTTTTGTGAGCTTCTTGTTCTAGATTCTTAGTTATTAAGTTCCTCTAAGGAAAGAGTTTTCTCATGTATGTCCAGGACCTGTCAAGTGTCTGATATGACAAAAAACGTGAACTAACAAGGCTACAGGACCATTTATTAAGGTCCAGGTACTGAGAGTTGTCACCTCATCTCCCTTGTCATCCCAATCTGGGCAAACCAGCAAACCAGGGTCCTCCTGGATCCCTGGGACAGTCCCTTAGCATAGGCAGACAGCTACATGTTTAGCACCCATCTCCCAGGATCCTGTAAGCCGGATATGCCCTGTTGGGAAGAAGACCTGTTCCCTGCACAGCAGAGGGGCGGGGCCCAGCGCAGCCCCTGCTGGCCTCCAGACCTTAACAGCTTGTCCCCCCTGTCCTGAAGGTGCTTGCTGCCAGCCCGGCCGTGACAGTTTTATTGGCAGGCGGGCCTGCTGGAAGGATTGTGGGCTATTTACAGTGTTGAGGCCGCGGCTTTGCAAGGAGACAGTTCGTATAAATCCCCGTGATGGATCCGTTATCACTTCATTGAACTCGTGGTGGACCCGCGGAAGGCCGGGCAATAACACGCCGTTTCCTAGGTTTGCGCGGCCCTGGGATACATTAAATACACTTTATTTATGGCCAGCCCTCGCTCGCTGTGGGCAGGAGAATGCGGCTTCGGCAACTATCGTCTAATTTTATGATGAGTATTACAGCCGGGCCTATAATTTGCGCCTTTTTATTCATTAGACACTGGTGCAGCCATAAGTCAAAAAGGCCCAGGGATTTAGATGTGGATCCAGAAGATAAACTATTGACAAGCCAGATGTATTTTTACATTAGAGCGCCTTTACAATAGTTTATGTTGAGAGCGGAATATAAATTGCGTTATTAAATATGAGCCTCTCACGGAACTGGGGCTCCTGGGGAGCTGGAGGGGGAGGCCCTGGGGTGGGCGGTGGGGAGGCCAGCCTAATTTCTCAAGGTTGAACACAGTGCCACTCCAGGATGTGGTCTGCTCATCAAGAGCCTCAGATGAGAGCGTGTGTCTGTGACATGGAAGCGAGGTCTCAGTCTGGCCTGCTCTGGGCAGATAGTGAGTGTGGGAACACCTGCCAGACCGTTGGCTACAGTAAGCATGGTCACACTTGGTCCCTGCAGGGTGCTGGCTGAGGGTAGTGCTAGACACACCCTGTGGCAGGTGGGTGCCCATCAAGACTCTTCCCTGCCCTCCAGCGATAAAGCAAGCAGCAATACCAGAGCCCATGGCTTGCACCTCTGTGGAAGATCCCAGCTCTCAGGCCCTATGATAACTTGGAAACCAAGAAACTTACTTGTAGGACCTCAACACAATGGCCCCTGTGTCAGGACAAACTCTCTGGTGGGGAGTTAGCCTGTGCCCTGTAGAGGGTCAGGCAGAACCCCATCTTTATGCACTACACACTAATTACCACCCCCCATTTCTAGATATTGCCAAATATCAAATGTTCTCCCTGACAGGGACGTCTGGGTCCTATCAGCTCTAGCTTAGTTTCCTGCGACCCTGTAAGGGTGGCACACGTGTACTCAGGGGAGCTACAGGATTCACCCTTCACCTCAGTCTCCACAGGTCTCTCACGGGGCTCAAGGTGAGGTCGTCTCAGCAAACAGACTGTCTCTGACGTTCCTGGAGTTGTTGGTTCAATGGCTGTGGGTTCTTGATATTTTCAGAGCCAGAGCAGAGGTTGTCAGACAGCAGGAGCTTAGAACCACTGAACAACAGATCAGAGGCCCTGGAGATGTCCTTTCGATTCAGGGGTCAGCTGGCCCCTGCGTATTTAAAAGCTAGCAGGCCTTGCAAAGTCCAGGGACTCCCTGGAAAATTGATCTCCTGATGAAGGGTGACCTATAGAGCCAAAATTACTGGAACTGAACCCAGGAGCTTTTAGTGTGGGTGTGAGAGAGGCTGAGGAAGGCCAGAGCTAGCCAGGGTGTCACCAGAACACGCACATCTGTGTAGGTCTCGCCTATACCTGTGCACCTCCATCCTAACAGGCCATGTGCCTTAGAAACCAGACCTGAGACGGAAGGAGTACATCAAGTGTGACCTTTCTTGCTCTCCACACAGAAATGCAGCAGGCAAGTGCTCACACCAGCGATCTCAGCACATGGCTGAGGCTGAGGTAGAAGGATCGAGTTCAGGGCCAGGGTCACCTCTCCACAGCCAACATCACATGGCCCAGCCTAACTCACTCTCTTGGTCCACCTCAGTCTCCCTCCTGGCCACCCATCCTGACCAAGGCATATAGAAGCCCCGCCTCTTCCAGGAAGCCCTCCTGCCTGTGTAGAGACAGTGCTTACATACTCTGGCCTCTCTTGTCATCCTAGATATCAAGGAAGAACCACAGAAAGGATGTAGTCATTGGCCCTGAGGACAGACAGTCACCGTCCTTTGCAGGCTTTGTCCCAGCATCCCTTGCTGCCTGTAGGACAGGGGACAGTCTAGAAGCCTGTTGACGGCTGAGCAAAACTGCTGGCTCCTCAAAGCGGGCTGGCGGCACCGGAGGAGAGATTGGCGAGGGAGGACGGCAGAGCTTTCCAAGTTCTGGCGGGTCTACGGGAGGTCTGCTTGCCAGGAGAGAGCTTTGGGCGGGAATGGATTTGGCAGGCAAGGCTGGCCCCCAAGTGCTGATTGCCTGATCCCTGGTGGGATCCAGTTGGCTCTGGACACTCGAGTCTGGAGCTGAATGCTGTCCTGGCTGCACAGATGGTGGCAAGGCTGGGGACTGGGAGACGCCTTGCAACTGCGGCATTCTGGGATGATACCACTGCCTTGATCTCTACAGGGCCATCAGTGTGTGGGGGGCAAATAAAGGGTGGGGCCAGAGTGGGAAATACACCAGCCCCTCCTTGGCTAATCCAGGGCCGCTCTGCCCAAGCCTGGTTATAATCACTCAGGATCTTGAAAGATACCCACAGGGCTGTGTGTGATGGTACATGTTTGCAACCCAGACACTCACAAGTAAGGCAGGAGGCTTGCTAGCTCGAGGCCGTCCTAGGCTGCAGAGTAAATTCCAGGCCAACAGGGGCTACATACACTCTAGAGGCTCTGTCTACAAAAAAAACCCAGCTAAACAAACAAACAAAAAACCATGAACCAATGGACTGGGGCTCAGTTGACAGGACCTTGCCTAGAATGCACATGGCCCTGGGTTCCACCCCCCAGTGTCATGTAAACTAGATTTGGGGATACAGGCCTGTGATCCCAGCACTTGGAAAGTGGAGGCTGGAGGACCAATGAATAGAGGGCCATCCTGGGCTACATGAAACCCTGTCTCAAAAAAACAAAAATTCTGTGGAGTCCAGGGCTCATATCCAAAACTGGTAGGAATCCCTGACAGAACCCTGCAGGGCTCATGGAGCTGTTTGGGTCTGCTGTGGGTATATACTGTCCAGAGCAGAGAGAGCAGCAGGGTGAAGTGTGTGTGTGTGTGTGTGTGTGTGTGTGTGTGTGTGTGT
>JANHMN010000018.1:44047060-44075513 GCA_030674055.1 Rhabdomys pumilio
TGTCTGTCTGTCTGTGGACACATCAGCCCATCACCCACCCATGGCTCTTCTTGTGTCTTGGAGCTAGATCTCTCACCCCAAGGGACCTTCCTTGTACCTCGTCCCCTAGATGAAGTCTCTTGGCCCATCTTTAGGGCACATTTTGTAGCAGAGCCTGGCTATGTCCAGGAAGTCAGCCCTAGGCCATGTGGCTCATGTTGGGCTTAGTCTCAGGGTGCAGTCCAGTCTGGTGTCTAACTGTGATACCAGGTAAGGCAGGACCCACCCTGTCCACTCAGCACAAATGACAAAAGCTTCTCAGAGACACTGTTGGAACAAAATGAGATCCTATACTAAAGGACTATAGCGCCCATCCCCAGGGACAGCTGTCCACATCTGTCCTCTGTCCATCTATCCACTAGGGAGGCAGCAGAGCATCTGGTCCTCAGGCCCAGGTGACACAGTAGACAGAGGCTGTGCCCCTGACATGCCTAAAAAAGTGGTAGGTTACGATTCAAGGAACCGGAAGTTGTAATTCACAAGAGATTTAACAAGCTGGTCCTGACCTCTCCTGTGAAAGCAGCTCACCAGGCCGGGCTTCAGGATGGCTGGGTGTGGATGTGTGGACATGAGCCCACGGAGCATGCGGCATAGGCCACGTGTGAGCCCGCAGGTGGGTGGGATTCACCCGCTGGACCTTCCAGCCCCACCCCCTCCCTCCCTGCCAGCCCGCCAGGATCTTGCTCAAACACTTTAAAACAATCTAAAAGTAATTATTACGAACAGGCTGCTTGAAAACACCTGCTCCAGCCATCCCCCCGGAATCGCTGATGTGCCCATGCCGAGCCCTGACAGGCGCACGGCGCCCTGCCCCCCCTCCCCGGAGTCGCCAGATGCCGCGGTGCCCCCCTCGCCGCCCCACCACGCGCCTGTGATGCCAGCACGACCCGCGCAGCTGTCGCTCGCAGCCATCAGCCGCAAAATCATCCCCACGAAGTCATACATATGGAACATCGTCGCTGCAGAATATTTATTTAAACATGTGTCAGGGCCCCTTCGGGTAGCAGGCGGGCCTCCTCTCACCTGCCAGGCAGCTGGAGCCAGGCAGACAGAGGGATGCCCAGGGAGGGCGCGCTAGTGTTCAACTCTCCTGTGGCGCCCTGGGTGGGGCTTCATCCCTGTCTCATCCTGTGTCCCTGCCTCCTCCTTCACGGTCACAGCTGTAAAACAGCTGCCAGCCCTTCCCCCTTAATCAGGGGGCAAGAACCCATGCTGCGGCTACACAGAGTGGATTTATTACAGGGCACTGTCAGACAGTCGTGGGGGGGGGGGGTGTCATAGGTAACAGGAAACGTACAGAAGTGTGGAGAAAGTACCTGCAGGAGACAGCTTTACCTGCAGGCTGGGGAAGAAATAAGACCCACAAATTCAGGCCCAGCTTTGGAAGAGGGTTCTTTTGGGGTGGGTCTGCAAGGGTGACCTTGAGGGGAGGGACAGTCATCAGGGACACTTCTGACCTCCTGGAGTGTAGGACGCTGGGTCCTTCTTATGAGTGTGCCCTGGAAGCCAGCTGCAGGGCTGAGATAGTAAAAACGGTGTCATGTATACACCGATACCCCACCATCTCCATGCCACACCTGGTGAGCCAGCCACCCTCAACAGAGCCACACAAGGCCTGAGTGCTGAGCTGTGTGGAACAGCCTCTGCCTCTGCCCTCTTATATCAGGAAAGAGACATTTGGTTCCCATTGCCAAGAAGAGAAGACAGAGGCTGGTTGGGAACCCATAGCAAGTAAAGAAACAGGTGGGGACCCAAGTGAGCTGGGTCGAGGCCTTCTAGAGCGCATAGCTGTTCTCATCCTCAGAAGGGGAAACTAAGGCATGGAGGGGTGAGGTGATCTGGCGGATCAGCTTGTCATGACCAGGATTCATTCTTTAGGTAGACACAATTCATAACCCACTTTGACAACTGCTCTTTCCAAGAATGAGTGGGTAGATGATGGATGGATGGATGGGTAGATAGATGGATGGATGATGGAAGAATAGATGGATGGATGAATGGATAAGTAGGTAGATGATGGGTGGATAGATGGGTGGATAGATGGATGGATAGATGACATGATGGCTAGACAGATGGATGCTAGGAGAAATAAAGGAATAGAAAGGTGAAATAGCCGGGCGGTGGTGGCGCATGCCTTTAATCTAGCACTTGGGAGGCAGAGGCAGGCGGATTTCTGAGTTTGAGGCCAGCCTTGTTTACAGAGTGAGTTCCAGGATAGCCTGGGCTATACAGAGAAACCCTGTCTTGGAAAAAAAAAGAAAGAAAAGAAAAGAAGGAAAGAGAAAGAAAGAAAGAAAGAAAGAAAGGTGAAACATTGAATAGAGGATGAGTGGAGGAGGAGGGAGGAGTGGATGATTAACAGGTGTTAGACAGATGATGGATGGACAGTGGGTGAGGAACTGGGAAGGTGGATAGATGATGGGTGGGTGGGTGGAGGTTAGATGGGTGGGTGGTTAAAAGGCAAATGGGTAGATGGTTGGTTGGAAAACTGAGGAACGAACAAACGAATTGCTGAATGGATAGATGGATGGGAGGGTGGATGGTAGTGAGTACCGTTATCTGCCGAGCCATCTCATTGGCCCTGCATGGATGGAAGGATGGACTCATGGAAAGAAGGAAAGTGGGGCCGTGAGTCCCAGCAGGTTGGTAGGGCTCTGAGATCTGAGTGTCTGCAAGATCAAGCAGGTGGCCTCCAGGAAAAGTTCAGCCCTGGTTCAGCCTGGCTTTGCCCTCGGCACAGCCTGAGTTGGTGATGTCATCAAAGGATGATGCTGGCTGGGGCTGTGGAGGTCAGGCATCTGTTGTGTGGTCCAGGCTTTGTAGCCAGGCCACACAGATTCCAGGCTTGGCTCCACTGCTCAGTAGCTGGAGCTCTGGATAGTGGCTTCAGGCATCACGCTCACCTATGAGCTGGGTATCAATAGTGGCAGATGCCCTGTCCTCGCTTGTGGGATACCAGGATCCTCCCCTGGGAACCTTATGCTTGGTGCTAGCAACTGGAGTTGCTGGTCCTGACTCCCCAACCTCAGCAGAAAGGGGGACTTGGATCCCTGTGGGGGTTATTCTTCTTTTTGAGACAGAGTCTAAGGTAGCCCAGACTGGCCTTGAACTCGTAGTTAAGGGAAACCTTGAGCTTTTGATCCTCCCTCCTCCCCCCAATTGTAATGCTGGGACCACAGGTGTGCACCACTGTGCGCTATGCCTGGTTTATCAGGTGCCAGGCAAGCACTCCACCCACTGAGTTTCATCCCCAACTGCTGGGTGACAAGCAGGCTGTAAGGCCCACAGACCAGTCTCTGATCAAGTACCTGCCTGATGGGTAAGCTGCTACTTCAGGGTGCTCCATTTGAATTCACTCCTACTCCAGCTGTGGTAACCCAGGAACCATGCGGTAACTATGGTTACCCCCAGGGTGGTGCCATCTGAAGAAGGTTAGTGACCAGGAGCAAAGACTTCTGGCCCTGAAGATAAGACCTGTGAACCTGGGCACTAACAGCCACGGGGAAGCTGTCCTTGTCTTCTGGGTGTGTACTGAGGCTGCACCCTCTTCGGCTAGTGTGAGTAGAGGTTGGGTAGGGGATCCCAGTGTCAGTGAGAAGACTCAGTAGGTAAAGACACTTGCCACCCAGCCCCATAGCCTGAGTCTGATCCCCTGGCAACACAAGATAGAAAGAAAGAATGGATTCCTAAAACATTTTCTTCTGATCCACATGAGGGTTACGTGGCATGTGTGTGCGCATGTGTAGTGCGCGCATGCACCACACACACGCGCACACACACAGTGAATAAGTGTAAGGATTTGTTTTTAAAGAGCCCCTCCATCCAGCAACACATGGCAGACATACACAGTGTGACCCATGTGTTCAGGACACTCCCTCCCCAGCTCTGGAGTCCACACCTGCAAGCCACGTGAGTCACGTGGATTTCTAATCAGCAGATACCAGAGGGGCCCAAGTAAGCTCCTGCCCCTCCTCAGCTCACACGGCCCAAGGCTCACCTCCACTGGGCCAGATGTGCAAGGTCAAATTCTCTGTGTGGCATTACATCTTGTAAAGTCAGCTATCTTATACCTGGAGAGCAAGGAGCACCTTGGAAGGATCCAGGACAGGATCCACACGGTCACCCAGAAACATCCTCTAGGAGTCGGAGGGCAGAGTCTAGGATGGTTCTTCCCACAGAACTCTTGGGCAACACTCTATTTAGACGGTGCCCTCATCTCTGGGGACAAAGCCAGTGTCCTCACAGTGGCCCCTAGGCCTCATGTGACCAGCCCCACACCCTCCAAACCTCCCTGTGTGTCCCCTTACTCACATCTCAGCCCTACCCTGATCTATCCCCAGCCTGCTTGTTCCTCTGCAGCTCTCTGTACTGTCTTCAGTTTGGCTTCAACCAAGCCTCCTTCTTACCTCAGGAATCTCCATCTAGTGCCTCTCTCGCTCCATTTATTTTCTTTGCTTTGGGTCCCAGAGGCCATGGATGCCTGCACTCGCTCTCTGGCTCCTTGCTGGACTGTCCATCAGTGAGGTGTCCTGCTCAGTGCATATCCCTAGAACTGCCGACAGGGCTCAGCACAGAGCAGATAGAAGCAAAGCCAGATCAACATGGTGGCACACACTGCTAATCCCAGCACTCAGGAGGCAGAGGCAGGCAGATCGCTTGTGAGTTTGAGGCTAGCCTGGTCTACAAACCAAGTTCCAGGACAGCCAGGGTTACACAGAGAAACCCTGTCTCAAAAAACCAGAAGAAGAGGAGGAGGAAGGGGGGAGGGGAAGGGGGAGGGGGAGGGAGAATAAGAAGCAAAGATAAAGACAAAAGGACAAGATGATATGGGGGCTATCTCAGTCAGTTTGCTTCCTGGGTACCACAGTATGTCAAGTCTAGCACTGCCCCACACTCCCAGCACAATAGGTGCCAAATGCAAGCTTGATACATTGTTACAGCCCCTACAACCTGTGCAAGAGCCTGTTGGGAAGCTGAGGGGACAGATGCAGGGCCACCATAGGGATGAAATCTGCATGCATATACAGTGAAGCAGTAAGCTACACACAGAGGGGCCTGGAGTTGTGGCTCGCTGGGTAAAGTGTTCACATAGCAAGCCCAAGGCCCAGGGTCTGTCCCCAGCTCTTCATAAACCAGACATGGTAGCCTGTCTGTCATCTCAACCCAAGAGAGGCAGGGATAGGGATGGAGAGGCAGAATCAGGATCAGCAGGTCAAGGTTATCCATAGCTAAGTAGCCTGTGCTATATGGAATTCTGAGAGAGAGAGAGAGAGAGAGAGAGAGAGAGAGCACAAAAGGGAGGGAGGGAGGGAGGGAGGGAGGGAGAGAAAAACACCATAGTGACCTATGTTAACAGCTAGAGGCAGACAGGAAAACACACACACACACACACACACACACACACACACACACACACACACACGAAGAAACCATCAGGGTAACAGTCAACCCCAGGTTACCCAGCACAGCTGGGCCAGAGCTCCCCTGACCTAGAGGAATGGCCAGGAGCAGTAAGTTTCTGTGGTGCATAAGTTGGAAGCCAAGGCTGCCTCCCTCCACCCAGGCTTCTGTGCCTTGCTTGAGAACCAGGATACCTTAGGACAGTGGCTCTCAACCTTCCTAGTGCTGCGACCCTCTAATACAGTTCCTCAGGCTGTGGTGACCCCCAGCCATAGAATTATTTTTGTTGCTACTTCATAACTATAATTTTGCTACTGTTATGAGTCGTAATATAAATATCTGATATGCTACCCCAAAGGAGTTGTGACACCCGCCCCCTAGGTTGAGAACTATTGATCCAGAACCAGCAGACGGTCTCTGACATAGTCCAGTGCCTAGCCTGGTGTGTCGGCCCCAGGCCATGGCTGTTAGCCAATGCTATCTCTGTACTTTCCAAAGAGAATACTGGAATCCAGATTCTTCTGTTAAATCTGATTTTGTTTAAGACGGGGGTGGGGGGGGGGCTACAGCATTGTCCAGGCTAGTTTGGAACCTGAAATCCTCCTGCCTCAGCTTCCCAACATCTCAGATCGGATCTCTGATGTTGACATACTCTGAAAGCACAATTCTTGGGTGAGAGACACAGCCCAAGTCTGTTTGGCTGGCCTCATGCTGATTCTAAGCTTTTTCCCTTCTGGGGGTGGAGGGCTCTGACCTCTAGGGGGCGATGTGGAGCCCTTAGCATCTGGCTGTCTCCCCTCTGACCCAAGACCTAGCTTGACTTGGTGGCTTCTGTTCTCTCAGAACTGTCCCAGCCTCTGTGCAGGCTCCCAGCCCACCTGGGCAGGCAAGGGTAGCACCCAGCGCCCAGCCACCCACACACCCTCTCCTGACAGCTTCATCAAGCCCCCACCATCCCGTCCTATTGTTCCTGACATCTGTTTCAGTAAGTGATTAATTGCAATTAGTGAGCGATTTGAAAGCCCTGGAAAAATACTCAGCAGAAAACTCATCAAGATTAATGAGAGGCAGGCTTTCAGGGAGGGGCGTAGAACTCACTGCACAGCAGGGAACCGGCAGGAGCATCCCACCTGGGCAGATGTTGAGAGACACTCTCTGAGGAGACAACACCCACCCCATGCCTCAGCTCACCCCTCCTCCCCCATCAACCACCCTTGGGTGATTTCTTATCCAAATGCATTTATTTATTACCCACTAATAGGCTATTAATAAAGTCCTGTGAGTGTGGTAAGATAAGGCACCGAGGGCAGAGTGGATTGCAAAGCTTCCAGAACATTCTATCATTGACTAACATGGGACCCCAGGAGGAGGGCCTGGGCAGGGAGATTTCTGGGAACCAAGGATGAGCAAAAGGCTAAGAGTCAAGTCCTGGCTGGGTGCCCTGACACATGCCTGTCATTCAAGTGTTCAGGAGGCAGAGGCAGGAGGATTGCTGCAGGTTTAAAGCTGGGCTGCTCTTTGTAGTGTGAGTTCCAGGACAGCCAGGGCCACTAAGAGTGAAACCTTGTATCAAAAAATAATAACAAAGAGAAACAAATGACACCTGAGAGAAATGCCAATGACTGAGGTCTGGCCCCACCACTTCCCTGGGAAGTCTCCTAGGTGCCTGGGGTCATATGTCTAGAAGGAAGTAGATTTGAGGGTGGTGATGGTGGGTGGGTTTTGAATAAATGGATGTGTGGATGGATGATGGATAGATGGATGGATGGATGTTGGATGGATGGATGGATAGATGGATGGATAGATGGATGGATGGTGGATAGATAGATGGGTGGATGGATGGTGGATGGATGGATGTTTGGTGGATGGGTATATGGATAGATGGATGGTAGATAGATGGGTGGGTGGATGGTGGATGGATGGATGGGTGGATGGATGGATGGATGGATGGATAGAAATGAATTGGATGAGGGATTCTAGCTGGATTCTAGCTGGACTTTGGGTAGATGGAGGGAGAGAAGGTTTGGGTGGGAGTCAGTGCATAAAGGTTGCTTGGGTTATGATAACTAGCAGACAGTGATGGTGGACTTCTTGTGGATGTGGGGACATTAGGTGAGTAGACAGATACACAGACATGGTTGGGTGGGAGGGAAGGCACTTGTTAGATGTCTCAGTAGTATAAGAAAGGAGTTCTACAGCCCTTCGAGGGAAAGTACCCTCAAGCTTGTATCTCTGGTGCCAAAGGATTGAGCCTGAGAAGAAACGGTAGCACCTGGGTGTGACCGGCTGTGGCCCAACCCCTGGCCAGGGGACGCTGAGGCTGGGGATGGGAAGGACTTTGTACAATCACAAGACGCGCTATGATAGGGTTGGATACAGTGCTTTGTTTCTGCAGCCTGTGAGACTCCTAGAGAAGCCGGGGTTCCCCCTTCTCTGTATATGGTCCAGGTGGTTCTTGGGTGCTTGGACGAGCGAGGACAACTACCTACATGGCTCACTCTGTGCTTTACATGGAACCCTTGAAAATGTCCCACATCCTAGACAGGAAGGGACTGAGATCAAGCTTGGGTGTTGTTCTTCGAAACCTGCGTGCGACTCACTCACAGGCTTGACTGGCTGGCCAGCAAGCCACACAGATCTTCCATCTCCGGTCTTCCCAGGGTTGGGATTAAAAGCACACACCAGCACACCTGACTCTGGGGATTCAGCTCAAGTTGTCTTGCTTCTGTGGCAAGCAGTTTACTGATTGAATCTCTCCCCAGCCCAATGGGAAGGGACTCTTACCCACATTTATACATCAGGGGGTTGAACGGCTCTAACAACCCCACAGCTCCAGGCAGAAAGTGTCTGAGCCAGGAGGTACCTTTCATACTGGCAGCCTTGGCCTGTCTTGTGTGGTTGTCCTGTTCTCTTGAGGCACCAATGCAGTTCCAGCAGCTCTCCGTTCCCCTGTCTGAACTCCCAGAAAGAGCCATCGTGGTCACGTGAGCCCCTGAGGTATCACAGGTGCTCACAATAGAGATGTTGGCATTTGACGGTTTCAGTGGACTGACCATAAAGCCTCTCGTCTCTCTGCATACCCGAATCCCTTGCAGGTCAGGCAAGGTCCCAGCAGGCTGAGGGCAGCAGGCTGCAGACCGGCCTGGACTAGCTTCTCTGCTTCCCCTGTACAGATCTAAAGATCGTGCCCTGCACTGCCTGCTGCCACCCTGTCTCTGGGACTCTGAATTTGTCACAGGTCTGTAACTGTGTGCTTTCACCTGACATCTGGTGTTGTGGGAGGGATGGGGCCTGCTTGCTTTCCTGTTGTATCCTTCTGTGGGCTTGTGGGCGTCACCTGAGAGAGAAGACTGTGTGGGATCCTCTAATACCTCACAGTCCTCCCAAGTGTTGGCTCAGCTCTCTTGCTTTGCCCGCACATACCTCTCCCCTCCTCTCTGGTGGGCCAGGTCAGTGCAGACCTGTGTCCTGGCCTTGTAGAATTGGCTACACAAATGTGGCCAGTGTCCCACACAGGAAACCAGGCAGAGGAGTTCCTGTATTGTAGTGGATGAGAGAGGGTGGCTCCACTGCCCTGGGCCCTTTCTGTCCTGCCTGTGAGGGCATGTGCTGTAGCTACTGTGTCCCCTGTGGAGGCTCTGCTGGGCCTGTGAAACCTCTCTACCTCCAGAAGCCTTTCAGAAGTCAGGAGTAAGGTGGCTAGTTGCCTACCTCAGCCCAGGGTTAATAGAGTCTGTTCAAATCTCCTCTTCCTCCAACCCCATCACCAAGACACTATCCTTAATGCTAGCTACAAACTGCCCAGAGGTCTCAAGACCTGAGCCTCAGGCCACACAGCAGACACTGGCTCAGCCCTATTCTAACCCTAAATTCCGGCTCTCGTATGTAAGCCTATCATTCATCCATCCACACCCTAGTATGAATTTGTCAACCTGCAGTCTGAGGCACGTGGCTTGAGTAACTCCTAGTCTACCGCCTCAAGGAAGCACCATTTGGTACCCCCTCCCCATGATCCAAAGATGAAACTCTGGGGTAGGATGTGCCCTCCCAGATCCCCCTCCCATCCCCCGGAGGCCTGACCAGATTCACACAGCCCAAACTGCAAACCCCAGGGAGAACAGACCTAGAAAGTTCTCCCACCAGTGACAGGTAGGCTACCCGGAGGTGCTAAGCCATCAACTCCAGTGAGGCCTCAGCAGTGCTAGGCTGTGCCGTGACTGCAGAGGGAGCCACAGGCCTGGCCCAGCCAGAACTAGCCCCGTCCACCTCGGTGGGCTCCTGGCAGCAGGGTGGGCTGGAGACATCTGGTGTGAGAGAGTGGGACAGGAGGGGGTCAGGCCACTGAGTGTCCCTCCCCTCCCCATTCGCCCCTTCCCTGTGACTTTTGGCCTTGAACAGATGGCAGAGGTGGGCGGGGTACAGCTTGTCTCACAGGCTACCACACCCATGAAATTCTCCATTAAGCAAGGGGGGAGGAGGGTGAGCTAAGACGTGGCCCGTTCAAGGGCCTGTCCGCATCACGGCCTCGTCCTACCATCTGATCACCTCATTAGAGCCCCCTGAGGGGACTCCTGGGGTCACAGGACCCCTCTGTTCCCCTCCTCTAAACAGCCCCCATCCCTGGAGGAAGTGGGGGCCTTTCATATGTAAACAGCTGACCTCAAGGAAGTCGCTCTCCCTTCCTTGATCTCATTTCTAGAAAGCCTGCGGAGGCCAAATGCCAGGTCCCCTGCTGTCTCCGAGGAGGCCATATGACGCCTGGGAGGGAAATGGTAACAGGGAGAGCGGAAACCAGCTCCCACACCACCCTGCACTTGGGAGGGATCAGAGCCCAGGAAGGAGCAGCCCACGGATGCCCGGATACCCATCAGTCATTACTTGGGCCCTGTCCCTTGCCCTGCCTGGGCCTGTGCCTCCTGTAGAGAATGCAGGCATGCATGCCTTTCTCCTGCTCTTTCCTTCCAGGCCTAGGGCTAGCAGCAAGGTGGTGCGCAGGGACTCAGCTTCCCTTTGACCTTTTAGCTGTTAACATCTTTGTACAAGAGCCTGGAACTTTCTGAGCCTGCTCCTGGGAGAAAGGGTTCTGTGTGAGGATCAGTGAGTCCTGGAGGGAGAGTGCTTGGCACTGCTGGGTACAGGGCATACATTACAAAGAGCCATCAGGAGCCCAGGCCTGGGCCACCATCCTTCAGCCTGCTCAGGAAGACAGAAGATTCTCTTGCCTCCTTATGTTTCCCGCCCCTCTCCCTCACCTGTGGCTGGAATAAACAACACACCTGACATCAGGACTTCTGCCACCCCCAGGGTCCTGCAGCTTTGTGCCTGTTCTTTTGGGTTCCATCCTCCAGAGATGTAGAAAGGAAATGGGGTACCCTGGCAGGAGCTTCTGCTGATGCCTGGGCCCCTCCCCTCTTGGCACATCCCTTATTGAATGTGGTATCTATGCGCTGGAAGCCTGCAGGGCTCTCCCTGTTCACAGGAGCAGCCTGGAATGTGGGTGTGATTGGGGGAAACTGAGGCCCAGTTACTGTTGATGCCCCTTGCCAAGGCTCTGTGGTTAGGCAGTGAGATGCCAGAATTCGGGGCATGCAGTTGGTCCGGGAACCCTGTGCCCTGTGAGGTCACAGCAGCTTATCTATTGAATAACTACACAGGTGATTGACAGCTGCCTCGAGAGTCCCCGGGGAGCCTGGAACAGGCAGTGAAGAGGCCCTGTGCGGCTCAGGGCCACTGTGTGACCTGCTTGAGAGACAACCAGTTGACCTGCAGCGGTGACCTGCTGGGGTCAAGGCAGCCTCCCCCTCCAGATCCCTGAAGGTCCAGAGACACATGGGAGCTCACCCCTCTGCCCTCCGCCCTCTGCCCTCTGGTGCCCTGGGCCAGGACTGTTGGGAGTCACTCGACAGCCACTCTGTCTGCACGCCCTGGGGATTTGCCCTGTTTGCCCTCCTGCCTCAGCCAACTGACCTGGACAGAGATTAATGTGGCCAGGGCAAAAGGCCACTTGTGGCGAAGCTGGGGCCAGGGGGTCAGGGCAGCCTTGAGGCACTAGGGCTGGGGGTGGCGCCCTGTCATGCCCCAGGTGGCCTGGAGGCCAGGGTGGGCCACAGAGAGGGTCAGTAGGGAAAGGCTCCACTCCACCATCTGGTCCTCTCTGCAGGGAGGTCTCCACCCCCCAAGCCCCTAAAACAACAGCTCAAATGGCCAAGCGGCAGGGAGACAGATGGTGACTGCTTGCAGGGTAGAGGGTGTACTTTGTTCAGAGGCACTACTGGCAGAAGAGCACACAGGCACACACGTACACGCACACGCACACGCACACACACACACATATGAGGTTGTGGAGGAGGGTGGGTTTCTGGAGAGCCTGTGGTCCATACTCTCTCTAATATATGTAACACATACATATGTAACATGGTCGCATGTGCACAAGCATGGACCCCCACAGGCAAGTGCACAGATGCACATTCACAGGGGGTACACACACACACACACACACACACACACACACACACGAGTGGGCAGTGTGCACATGTACGCACATAGGTTCACACTGTCGTGTATACAGCAGGTGACTCAACACAGAACTGTGGTGGCCATAGCCGTATGACTGCAAACACGTGTGCACAGTGACATGCGTACACCCGCCATCCTTGCCCTTCAGAGCTCTGTCACCCCCACTGAAGAGTGACTCCACCCATTCCCCATCCACACTCCTGGCGCCCATTCTGGACCTGTCCTGGAGTGACCAGCCAGCTGCTGTCACCTGACATTTGTCTTCCTGCTGGTACACTGTGGGACCTCAGTCTTGCCTTGTCCCTGCCCAATTCTGGACTGAGAACCTTATTTGTCTAATGAAGGAGAGATGGGCAGTCACAGCTTTCTCAAGCTTACTGTGAGCCACATGGGACCCCCTGGCTGCCACTGCATAGCCCTCCTGCCTGCCCAGCAGTGTTCTCTAGACTAGGTCCAGCAGCCTAGGACAGCATCCCCTTGGCTTCCAGAAGATTCACGCATGTCTTTCAGAGAGAGCTAGAGGTAGGCTAGCAATCCAAACCCAAGTCTCTTTATGACAGCCACAGGACCCTTACTGGCCGTCATGTACTCTGAGAGAGCCTCAGATCGATATTGCCAAGAACATGCTATAACTCCTTGGCTGCTGGGGTCAAAGGTCTCTGGTGTGGCCTTTTTTTAAAGATCAGGTCTGACTGAAAGCTCCCACACATGTTAAAATCCATCAGGAAATAGCCATGGAGTCTATCAAGGCCCTGAGTAGAGGGCAGAGCAGTTGGGCACAGGGAGTTGATGGACACAGCGTCTATTGGGATGTGACTCCGGCTCTCCTTACGGCTTACAGTCTGCTGTTCCTAACTCACTCCTAAAGCTCCATGAGTGTCCAGCTCTGACCACTGCTCTTTGGGTCCCACATCCAGCCTGTGCTGTTGCATAGCTCTGGATGGGTTGTGATTTTCCCCATGGGGCACTTATGTCCTTCCTGGGTCCCCCTCATCTCTCAGTCATGCTCCATCTTAGGCTCTGCCCGGCTGAGGCTGGTCTTCCTAGAAGCCTGCAGTCCCTCAGGCCTCTGCGGGCTGCACCCGCACAAAGCACACAGTCTGTGTGCAGTTGGAACTGCGTATCTGTGATGGTCGCTCCCATGAGCTTTTTATCCTACCCTCGCAGGGAGAGATCCTGCTTGCTCAAGGGGGCAGTTGGCAATGTCTGAACATTCAGTTGTCACGCTGCGGCTGGGTCACCGCCACTTTGTAGGCGGCAACCATGCCTGCTGTGGACACCCCCGTGGTGCTATAGATGGTCTGATGTCCCTCAGGGGGCCTTCTTTGCTTTACTGTTTTATTTTGTTTGTGTTAAACGGGGTCTCCTGTGGCCCAGGCAGGCCTTATACCGCTATGTAGCCAAGGATGACCTTGAATTTCTGATCCTCCTGCCTCTACATCTGAGCTTAGAAGCACAGACAACTGGAGCAGACTTATATAGTACTAGGAATGGAACCAAGGGCTTTGTGCCCGCTTGGCATGTCCCACAACAGCTGGGCTTCATTCCCATTCCTCAGGTGACTTCTTAACTGAGGGCAGAGCCATCCCTTTCATCTCTGGGGACTGGAGACAGACATCATCCTGCAGTGAACGTGGTCCAACCTCTTAGGTGACAAGTAGCCCGACGAACCCTTTTCCACCATGGAAAACCTGCCTCCCAGACTTGAACATCTGAGTCTTCCTTCCCCAGGAGATGGCTGAGTCATTGTTCACACCTTTCAGGGTGAACAGGGTTCTCCCAGAGAGGGTGACCACCTCAGAAGCACACAGGGACCCTGCTAGGCCTGCACAGAGGTGAACATCTTAGCACTCTGACTCCCACTGCACAAGAAGCAGTGAGGTGACTGCTTCTCCAGCTGAGAAGCTGCTCCTGATACCTGTGGGCTGCTGGCAGTGCTGAGAAGGGGGTGGGGTAAGAACTGAGTGCTCAGATCCCTGCCCGGCCTCAGTGGCATCTATATAAGCTCTTTCCTGGGCAAAAAACCTTTAGTATTAGCACAGAGAGAGGGCCTGCCGGAAAAGGTGGATTAACATACTTACAGCTGAGGTCGGGAGGTACATGCTAATACGTCATTGAGACCACTGACCAGATCGTGATGAGCTACTCCGGGTGCAGTTCCACAGCCCAAACCACCCGCCCTTCCTGTCATGGGGAGTCCTTGCATGGTAGCAGTGTCGCCCTGACCAAGCAGTACCTTCTGGGTGGGTCCCCAACCTTTAGCTCTAGTTTCATTCCCGAGGCAGAGATGGAGCCCGTGGGAGACACTAGCAGCCACAGGAACTGAAGAAGCCAAAGTCCTCCTTGGTGGTCACTAGCAAGGGGTGCTAAAGGAGGGTCTGGGGTAAGAACCACGGTGTTGGGACCCTCTACTGGTCCAGGCAGCCAGGCTTCATGTCTAAGGGAGAGATGGTGAGATTCAGATGACCAAGTAGCAGGAGGAGCCAGGAGCTATGACTTCCGGGATTCAGCAAAGGGCAAATGTCATTCTTCCAATTTGACAGTGTCCAGGTGCTGTGTCCCCAGCACCTGACTTGTTCTCAGGGGTGGGATGGCAATTCCTCCAAGTTCCCTGCACACAAGTACACATAGGTGTACATGCTACACACTACACACACACACACACACACACACACACATGCGCACACATGCGCACATGCGCGCGCACACACATGGACAGCTACAGCTGCGATTTGGATGGTTGAGACCCTGTGTACTGTGACTGACTTCACAGAAGTGAACCATCTGGGGAGCTCTGTGGGGGCCCTGCTCACAAGCAGATGTCTCAGGTGTAGGAACAGAGACTAGAGATCTGCCCTTCCCCAGGGGTCCACCCTCCCACAGGCCCTGTGAGCTGTCCCTCCTGCGTGCTTGCCACCTCTCTGCTGGTGACTGTCTCCCAAGCACAGGTGCAACCCGATGCCCACAGTGGAGCTCTCAAAAAGCCTTTGATTTCCCCAGACTCCCCTGCGGTAGCAGTAGCTGTGTGCACACGCACATGTGTGGGGAAGCCAATTGCTTGCTCTGTACAGGCCCTTGATTTTTTTTTTCTCAGCTCCATCTTCCAGCCTAACTCTCTGGGGAGACCCAAGGTGGGAGCAGGGTGGTGGGGGGCATGTTCTGAGTTGTCTGGCATGGGGTGTTGCCTTTGCTGCCTCTCCCCTCAAGGGCAACAGCTATCTAAAGGCCGACCCCGGGTGCAGCCATAGCAGAACCAGACCCTGTAGCTATGAGCCTGGGCAAGGGGCAGCTGGTGAGCGCCTTGGAGAGGTGGAGAAGAGCACTGGCCACCTTGAGCATGCCCAGTGGCCACCCTCGTGCTGAGGACCAGCCGTCCCCAGGTCCCTCTCGGTCGCAGGTGCAATCCCAGATCCTGTTGAGTGAAGCTGTGCGTGGCGGGCGGCTGGCAGCGGGCTGCCGAGGCTTCTAAAGGTAGCAGCCATCTGCACTGTGATAAAAAGCCCCGCGGATGATAAATAGACAAGTCACACGTTTATTGGATTGCAGCTTCGGAGCAGCCACTTCGGGTTTGGCACGGTGTTAACGACAGATTTCTGCTTCCTTTGCAAGGCCTGGCCTCGTGGGGAGCTCGCCAGCAGGGGTGGCCCTCTCCGGGTGGGCAGGGGGGAGGAGCTGACCTCAGCCGCCCCCACTTCCATCTCCCAGGCCTGCTCCCCACCCCGCCTCAGCTACCTCTGGAGGCTTCTACAAGGAACTTGGAGCTGACACCAAAGTCACTAATGGTCCTTGGACAGGTCTTCTGACCTCTCTGTGTTAACATCACATCTGTAAGATGGGCTCGCTCACTGCCTGCTTGCCAGACCCTGAATACTGGTTGCTGTGACATTTGGAGCCATTCCTGGCATGCATATGGTGAGCATTATGTCACCGCAGACCCTCATCAAACCGCCAGAGAGCTCCATCCCCCACTGGACCCGGAGTTGCACCGTTTGGGAAGCCATTCCGGGAGTGACCCATAGCTCAGGCCTTGACTGCTCCCTCCACTGTGGGCCCAGATCAGGAGTTCTGGTGGCCTCCTGCTTCTGCCCAAGACTGTGAGAAATGGCGGAGCAGAAGTACTTAGCATGGCAACCTCCCATCGATCGGTGAGGTGAGGTATAGGACGGAACCTACATCAATGTAGAAAGGCCCAGGGCACGGGACAGCCTCCTCATCGCTAGTTGGCTCTCCTTTGGGAGTCAATGCTGGGTCCAAGACAGATGACAAGGTTTCAATGAGCCCCTGGGCTTGTGAAGAGGGAGGGTGTCTGGGAATGGGCAGCCCTCTCTGGGGCAAGTTCTCCACTCAGTGATGGTGGGTGGGGCCTGTAGCCCCAGCTTAGCTGGAGCCACGTGATCAAGGCCTGCTAAGGCAGTTTCCAGAAGGTGGTGCCTGCCCCTGGCCTCTGGCATCCTTACCCTTGGTAGATGAGCCTGTTCCTCTGAGCCTGTTTGCTCTGCTAGGCTACAAGCTCCCTGAGGGCCGGCTACACCCTTCACTCCCTAGGCTCTGTCACTGCAGGGGTTTTCAGTTCTCAGGTACAGCTCCTGTCTCCTCAGCCATCCTAGAGCCTAGAGCCGCCATCTCCACAACTCCATGGCAAGGCCCTACAGGCTGTACAGCTGTAGTAGTCTCTCATTTTAGCCAAGACCTGGAGTGGGTCCCTGGGCAGTATGGCCTCTCACTTCCAACTCTTGGCCCTGCGACAGCCCGAGCTCCTATGTGACCCACAGGCTCTCTGGGAACTTGCTACCTCCAGCACTGGGGGCCTGGTGAGCAACATGCAACTGCCCCTCCCCCCCCTACTCAGGGGCTCTTCTCTCTGTAAGGATTCTTCTCAGGGACTGAGGAGAAGGCTCAGTCAGTACAGTGCTTGCTGTGCAGGCATGAGGACCTGGGTTTGATTCCCCAGCACCCACATAAAAGATGGGTGTGTAGTGAGTCTGTGATCCCACCACCACTGGGGAAGAGGAAAAGGCTGGATCCCTAGAGCTTGCTGGCCAGCCAATCAAACCCGAAAGCTCCAGCTTCAATGAGAGATCTTGCCTCAGACAAGTGATTGATAATATCAAGAAATGTCAACCTCTGGCCTCCGCACCCATGTACACACACACACACACACACACACACACACACACACACACACACGCCAGCTCCAGCCATCACAGGGCCCTAGTGACTGGAGGAGCAGCCCCTAGAAGGGGGTCCACACAAGCTTATAGTGGTAGGAAGCTGGGGCACAGAAGTGCAGGGTTTAAATCTCAGCTCTGTTGATTTGACTTTGGTCCGGGTCCCTTCAGACTTCAGTTTTCCCACCTGGAAACTACAGCTGTAAGGGCATCCTGTGAGGACAAGGACCAGGGATGAAGTGGGGTCCTCAGTGCCTGAGTCTCTGTCACCTCCACATTAGCCCTGAGCATGGTGCATCTTCCCCAGAACTAAAAAGGTGACCCAGACTTGGGGGGCCCCCACCTTGGATTGTATAGGGTTCTGGGACTGAATTAAAATCTTGTTGTCCCTGTCCAGTCTGTCAGTCAGTCTGTCATCATTCCCCCCTTTCCTCCCCCCCCCCTCCCAGTATCTGAAGCACATGGAGAGACATAGAAGAAACCTAAACTGGGATTTCAGGCTCCCACACGCCTCCATAGGCACAGCCTTCAAGCCATATGGTTCATTCTCAGTGAAGGCCCAGAGAGGTCAAGGGATCTGTTCAGGGTGGCCCAGCTTCTCTCTGCCAGCCACCATCCTCTTATGTTGGGTCAGAGTTTTGGCGTGGACACCTCGGAGCCTGCCGAGGCATGACTGACAGACTTTATGGTTGAGAGCAAAGATGCAGTGAGCAGAGGCAGGCAGCCTAGTGGCCGTCCAGAGCTGATCCCTAGACTGGGCTGTCTGACTTTGCTTGCCTGCGGGGTCTCCCTGACCTCCAGCCCCACTGCTTTTTGGGAAAGCCCTTAATTCTGTTCGAGCATCTCTGCTCCTTGTGTGAAATGAAGGCGTGGGCGGCCCTTCTTCTGGGACTCAACTGGCCTTCCGGATCTTTCTAGAAGCTCTCAAGGTGACATTAATGCAGAACGGAGAACCTACTTTAAAGTAACTGTGGGGTGTGGGGTGTGGGGTGTGGGGTGTGGGCATTCCAAAGGCAGCTACAGCTGCAAAGGGGACAGGAAGGGGTGTTTATGAGCATCTACTCTGTACCCAGACATACCACAGCACCACGCAGGGAACATGTCACCCGGAGAGAGATGAAGCGAGGAATCCAGGAGGGGAGATACTACATCACCTTCTAGTACTTTCTAGGAGATTCAGACCCAGGTCTCTGGTCATTTCCTCTCCCTCCTGGCAGGGCTGTGGAGGGGCTTCTGGGCAGCACTGGCAACCAGCCTGGGCAGTCCACCCTGGGCAGTCCACCCCATGCCCTGAGGCCTGGGCAGGAGCCCAGGGCAGCTTCAGGGAGGGAGGCAGGCAGCAGCTGCTGCCAGCAGGTGAGCCCTGGCCTCTCCCTGGGCCTCCTGGAAAAGCCTAATGAAGTGCAGCTGTGAACTCCGGTTTTGGGTCAGGAAGGCAATATCTCATCTCTCCACGCAGCAATTGAGTGGAGATCCGGAGCCTTCTGCCTCCCTGTGCCCCAACCCTTGGCAAGCCGGGATGCTGCTCAGGGGCTGTCAATATTGACTCTGCGGAAGGCAGGTGGCGGGGCGTGCGCTCGCCAGGCAAGAATCAGAGCCCGAGCTACCCCAGGGGCCCAAGAGGTGGGAGCAGGGAGCAGCTGGTCGGGTGCCTCTGGAGGACCCTGGCTGTTTTTCCTCTCGTTTTAATTGCTCTTGGTGACTCTAACGGCAGCCGATTCACCTAGCGGCAGCGTACTGGCTCTGGCCCCCGCCGCGCACCACATCTGAGCCATTCAGAGGCGCCAGGCAGCTGTTCCCAGCCTAACCGCCTTTTCCGGATGGTTCCTGGCCTGGAAGGGCCCCGGGTAAACAAAGCCAGGGGCGGCTGGGAAACTAAGGGCCTCCCTGGGATAGTGGCCAGCTGCTGGCCAGGCCCAGGAGGCGTGAGGGCAGAGCAGAGCCCTGGCTTCCACAGTAGGCAGTGGTCACCACCCTGCCACACCAAGCCAGTTTTCCTACAGCCCACAGGCGGTGAGCGCTCGCCAAGTAGGATAGACTGGAAATTTGAGCAAGCAGCAGCAAGTCCCGCCCCCTCTTGTGTGATCAAGGCTCAGGAGCCTGTTAGGCGTGTATTCAGCTCAGCCGAGAGGTGTTTAATGAATATCCGTGGGCTCTGACGAGGTAGCCAGGGCTGGGAATGCTCTAGGAGACAGTCTAGTCGTCCGTCGGAATAGCTGCTGTGTGATCTTGGAGGGATGGCTTGCCACTTCTGAGCCTGGCCCCTGGGAAATGTGAGAGTTGGGTTTTAAGAGCCGCTTTGATACGTTGTTATTGTTCTGGAAGGCAACTAAGTTTCTCCCACAGGGAATGAGGCACAAATAATTAGGAGGCCTCCAGCCTTACAGAGGCTGTTCACCAGGGCTCCCAGGGTGGCCCGGGAGGCAGACCTCTCAGCCTCAGCCCCGAGACCTTCCCTTCCAGCACAGTGAAGCCCTGTTTATTTCATGACCCGCTCTCGTGTAGATGTCGTACATGTTTTTAAACGCCAGGTGTGGTGACACACACCTGTGTCCTGGTACTCAGGAGGTGGAGGCAAGAGAATCAGAAGGTCAGGGGTCATTCTCGGTAACAGGAAGAATTACATAGAATTAAATAGAGCTTGGGTTCCTGAGGTTTAAAAAACAAAACAAAACAAAAAACAAAAAAAAAGGAAAAACAATAACAAAAACAAACCAGGTTTATTGTGAGCTAAAGGTGTAGGCTCTCGGAGACTGAGCCTTTGCCTGAGATGAGACTCAGAATCCACTGTCAGCATGGAAAAGACAACACAATTATCATGATCTAACCTGCAGGCAACGGGTAAGCATGTGAGTCCTGTCGAAGCCACACAGGAAAAAAAATCTCCACCACAGTCACAATGCACACGTACCCACCCAGAGCATTTTGTTCTTTCTGTCCCTTTGGGACCCCAGGTCTGCTGCTGTCCCTGGGGTGTGTCTAGATGGGAGCATAAAGTGTGAAGCCCTGCAACCGAGTCTCATTTGAAGATGAGCTAGGCCTCTCGTCTCCTTTGGTTTTGATGCCAGGCTGTTCTCAGTGGCTGTCCAAGCTTCTTCCTCCTGCCCTCTGTGTGTCCCTACCTGACGCCTGAATTTGTGTTAGGTTCAACCATGGCCAAAGATACGTGTTTGTCCCAGTCAGCAAATGGTGGGCAGCAGAGATAATCAAAAGAGTGGGTGTGTAGAAATAGTGTGTCACCCTGGCTTGGCAAGGCCCTACTGTGATAGCCAGTTATGTGAGAGTTGAGCCTTCCTCCCTCTCTGACATGCCTGTTCTGTGGCCCTGGCAGTCTCTGTTACTTGTTTACCCAGTTGTCTCGAGCCTTGGCATGCAGGCAGTTGGCTCTGATCCACCTTGTGCCCCCTCCCACCCCCGACTCACCACACTCACCCTCTGGCCTGGAGCCCCAGTGTTTGCCAGCTCGGGAATCACCTGGGAAACGGTTGGTTGGTGCTCAGGGCATATCCAGGAACACTGGCTTAATCTGGAACTGTGACCAAGCCACTGGGGCTTCTTAGACCCTATAGGTATGCTGGAGGAGCTATTGAGCTGAAGAGCTCAGATTTTTCCGGAAGCTCAGATGGGTCTTTTGTGTTCTGTTGTAGGAAGCCGCTTCCTGTGGCTTCCACAGCTCAAGATGAAGATATCCCCGGTTGAAAGCCTTTGGCTGTCCCTTGCTGCGGGTCCTGAACACCCTGAGCTAGAGCTTTGGTGTGGACATCACAGAGGTGTCCGTTCCCACAGCTCTGTGGTGTTTTTAGCCTGTTTGTTTTGTAAACAAATGTTTGTTGAATGTGTCTCTTCACCTGGAGATCACCTGGAGTGAGTTCGGTGTTGGGTGACTGGAGAGTCTCCCCCACCTCCATCCACCCTCCCAACCCCCATACAACCCCACAAACCTCCATCCACCTCTTCACCCCATCCACTCCCCCCCCAATCCACCCCTCAAAGAGAGGCTGAGGTGCTCTTGTGGCAACTTCCTGCCCTTGGGGGTAGTAGTCACCCCCAGCAGATCCATGCTCAGTCGGTCAGCTGATAACACAGGACAGGAAAGGGACACAGTGGAACCATGTGGATGAGTGAGACAGGGGGTTTCTCAGCTTAAGACCCCACATGGAAAGCAGGGAAGGGGCTGAAAACCATAAAACCATCCTTTCTTGTTCCCCTATGGGAAGAAATTTCTAGATGTGGGCTTTCAGAGCATCTGGCCAGGGACAAAAGCAAGTAACCTGTGAATCTCTGCTTTGGTCTTCCAGAGTGTGGAGACCCTGGGCCCCTTGCCGCTTCTAGAGAGGCATTGTGACAACCTGCCGAGCTGGGTGACTTCGGGCAGCCCCACGTCTACCTGCTCACAGTCCTCAGGAAGTCTGGCCTCTCAGTGGTGGCAGGTTGTTCTCTTCTTGGAGTTCTGGGCGAGAATCTGTTCCCGGCCTCTCTCCCAGTGCTGGCAGCTGCCGGCCATGCCCAGCATTTCTTGGCTTGCAAACATTGTGGCAGCATCACTACCTCAGTTGTCACGTGGCCTTCTCCCATGTGGCCTCCTTTCCCGTTCTGCCTCTTCGAAGGGCATTTAGGGTTGGTGTCCACTCCAGTCCAAGGCCATCTGACTTTGAGATTCTTTACTCATTCACATCTGTAAAAACTCACTTTCTCAATGAAGTCACATGAGGGACCATGGAGAGGGACCACCCACTACAATGCTAGAGGGAACTCTCAAGAGAGCAGATGCTGTCTCCTCTCAATGGGTTTTGTTCTACGCTGGGTCAGTTCCCTCCTGTGGCAAGGGTAGGGGGTGACAGAGCCTTGTAAGGTTTAGGGGGACAGGATTAATAGGGTGACTCCAGGATATACCCAGGTGGTATGGAGAAGACATGGTACATGCTTGTGGGTAGATTCCTTCTCCCCCTCAGCAGCCCCTAGTTCTTCTGTGCAGATAAAGAAGCAGAGACTTGGAAGTCACCACTGTCTAAAGCCACACAGTATCTAGGTCTGGGGTTCAGGAGGACTCTGCATCCCTGTTCACACCCATGATTGGGGATCCCAGGCTCTTAGAGGCTGCCAGGAACCACAGGGCAAAGGTGGCTTGTGCCTGCTTAGATACCCCACTTTAGCTTGGGCCAGAGGCACTATGGGATTATAGCTGTCTGAAAGCTGCTGCCCCAACAGCTGCCTTCAGGGGCCGACACTTTCCACAAGCATGGCAGGCAGCCTTCTGCTGGCTGCCCACCCCCCTCATCTTCATGCTAGGTCTGCCAGGAACACCTCTCCCGATCACCCCTAGGTACCCCATGTGTCCCTCCACATTCTAGTGTGCCACAAACATGCGGAGTGTGTGACCTTTCTGCACACTGTGAGTAGAGAGGCTCACAGTGTCCCGGTTTATACACAGATGGGATTCTGGCTCCCAGAGGGCGATGGTTTTCCATAAGTACAAGCTCTGAAGTAGGGTTGCTGGACCTTGGTGGGCCCCTTCGCCACTCAGCCTATCCCTGCTGGGTGGCCCGTGGGGTTGACACAGTCTTGCTGAGGATCATGGTTGCAGGGTGGAGTGGTAGTGTGTTGTGGCTTAGGAATCTCACCTCAGATCTAAAGGATATGGAGGCCCACAGAGAACATGGTGCGGGGTGGGGGTGGGGACGGACCTACAGGACTGTGTTAAACAGGAAGGTCCCAGCTGCCTCCCTTGCCTCCCCCAGCTCTTCTGGCCCATTCTGGAACACCTCAACTGTATCCAGCATTTTACCCTGCCCTGTTGCCCGGGACCCTCCCCACCTCACCCCTTCAGCATCATCTTCCTATTATAAAAGTCTGTGACTTCTGTGTGTCTTAGATGGAACAGCTCCAGGTAGAAAAGCTAGCACCTCTTTCCCTGCCAGAGAGGCCCAATGAGAGAAGGGAAGGCAGCCTCCCCTCCACTCCCCCCTTGCCGTAGCCAGAAAGAGGGAACTATAAGACAGACCAAGGCCCAGCTGGGCCCTTGCAAGGAAGGCAGCTCCCAAATGGGGACAGAAGATTCCCTCCCCTCATGTCACAAGCGTCTGCTCTAAGGAAAAATGCTGACGAGAGCCAGCTCCGTGGCCCTGCCAGCTGGGCTGGAGGCAGCTGTGATAAGTGGGTCTCAGGAGGTGCTCTGAGACCGCTGCTGCTGGGGAGGGGGATGGCGAAGCCGCCCTGCCTCTGACCCCTGGAGAAAGGGCAGCCTGTCTGCCCCAGGCCAGGCCACTGTGGGGAGCTGACTGTTCACAGCCAGATAAAGATGGGAGGAGGGCTGAGACTCTGTGGGAGAGGGCTCTCTGTGGAGCTTAAGGAGTGGAGATGGGGGTCGGGTAGGGAGGACAATTCAGCTCCACAGGCCAGAAGGGAAGGGGGATTCCAGCCTCCCTCCCCTTGGGGCCTGGAGCACAGCTGTGGCCAGGCCGCAATACCAGGAATGCTGCAGCCCCAACCCCATAGAGTAGGCATCTAATCTTGGGTTTCTCTCCTGCCCCTTGAGATCAATGCAATGCCCTTGATGTCACACTGGAGGTGACACAGTGGATCTTTTAAAAAAGTTATTACATTTATTAGCAGTGTGTGTGTGTGTGTGTGTGTGTGTGTGTGTGTGTGTGTGTGTGTCAGGACATCAGGTTCACCAGCAAGCGTCTTTATCCATTGAGCCATCTCGCTGGCCCAATTAAATGTGTCCTGATGCCAGAACTTAGCCTTGCCTGCCTCTATTCTGTGCTTAGAAGTAGGGCAAGACTGGGCCATTGATCCCAGGACCTACACAGCATTCCCTTTACTCCCATGGCGCACAAGAGCCAAGTCCCACATTACAGGGATGACACTGAGCGCCCCCCCACCCCCCATAGGCATCAAGCAACAGTGTGGCCGAGTGGGATCCAAGAACATGAACAAACAGGTGGGCTCTCCAGTCAGTGACCATGGTGCTGATGGCAGCCAGCAAGCACCCATTTAGACTACTGCTCTGCGAACCCTCCCCTGTGCCCTTTCTGCACACTGCCTCTTCGTACCCAAAGGCTCCTGATCACCACTGTCAAACTCTGTGCACATTGAGGAAACTGAGGCACAGAGTGGTACTCTTCCCTTAGCTCCCCATACACCCCCCACCCCCGTCTGCTCTGGATTTCCTCGAAGGCCCCTGCTGTCCTGGCCTCTGGAGTTCAGGGGCTTAGGCAGTGGAAATAGGCCAGCCATCTCTGGGACCCCAACTCTAGACGTACTGCTGTGCTTCCCTGCTTGATTTGGGGGTCATCTTTGAAGAGGCAGGGCTCTGTGCTCAAGGAGTAGTACCCAAGAGGAATAGAGGCAGGGATAGAGCCATGCATCTGTGAAGACATGCTGGAATGAAGGCCATGAGCCTGTGGAGACCCTGAGGAGCCAGGCGTTGGGAACTGAGCCCCCTGCCCCTCCCCAGATTGCAGGGAAATGGGAGGCAAATGAGCCAGCACTCCCCCAACAGGTGCATGTGTGAGGGCTTTAGGGGAGTCAGGCTCTGCACCCCAATATTAGGGCACTATATTAGGGAGCAAAGGTTACACTGTAGCTGGGATCTCAAAGTTTCTGTTCCCCACACAGAGCCCCAGCTGACAACCACCATGCCTGGAAATGGTTGGGAATTCCAATTCACAAGCTGCTTTTAGGCAGGTTGAGCCTAGCATTTGGCTTGCACAGCTTTTTGGGGGCTCCCTCTAGGCTGGACCCCTGTGTGTGTGATCAATAAAATCACCCCAGCTGAAACCTGAGAACCTGAGCTTCCCGCTGCCCCCCTCACTCACACACACACACACACACACACACACACACACACACACTGTAGACTGCTGTCTGTACCTACCCAGTGGTACTCACCCTGAAACACAGCCTCAGGGTCCAGATGGAAGCTAGGATGCTATCCCTGCTCACTTTTGCCCTGGACGTTGTCTCTTCTGCTTCCTGGAACTGAGTGCTGTCTGTCATTTTCTCTTCCTGGGGCTTACAGGGCTAAGTCTGAGCTGGGAGTAGAAGGGGGGGAGGGTTTTTCCCAGCACAAGGCTTTGGAGCCAAGAGAGGTTGATTCAGGGAACAGATCTTCCCTCGCAGAGCCAGCAGCAGCAGCTTGTGTGGGTCCCCTGTGGTTAGAGCGCGCCCCCCCTCCTGCAGGCAGAGCCCTGCCTTAACCAGGCCTGTTGATGGATGTCTAGAAGTCACTCAGCACACCCAGGTACTCTTGTGTGATGAGCAACTTAGACAACTGTCCTTGACACCCGGTTGCAGTCAGACATTCCCAGTGGGCTCCAGGAAGCTTAGCATACAAGCTGTGAGCTTGCTCATGCAGCCTGGAGAGACCAGGTGCTGCTGTCTGAGGTTCCCGCCTTTACCGTGGTGGCCTGAGCAGAAATTATTCTTTATGCCATCTAGCTTAGAGGAAGAGGCCCTTCAAGCCACTGTGACCATAACTCAGATGAGAACATCGAGGCTCTATAGACTACGAGGCTTGCAGGACTCTCTCGTCCATGCACTGGGGGAACCAACAGCTGCCCTTCCAAGGAAGCCAGGCTGGAAGGTTGGAGGCCCGGCTGCCACTGCTTTTTCTAGGAGCTTCTGGAAGAATTTTTGCCAAGACACAGACCCAGTAGTTCCTGGTCTTCTATTGGTAGGGTAGGTAGGGGGACCCTGAAGTCCTATCTGGGACATACCTTCCCTCAAGTTCTGAGGATCTACTGACCCGTGGGGGGGGGGAGCTTCTTGCTGCTAATCCCCTACCCCAGTCTCCAGCCCTTACCCAGATAAGGTACTGGCTGAGATACTAATGGCTAGGCCAGTGTGCACCTAAGGACACCCGTGTCCCTTCTCCTTGTAATAGTGTATAGCTCCAGGTATCCATGGGACCCTCCAGGGAAGCCCAGGCCCAGCCTCTGGGCGTTCTGATGTCTGACATCCTCGTATCAGCTGACTGCAGAGAATGATAAACACACCTTGTCCTTGAGGGCTGGGTGACAGGGTAGCCCATTGCATACATAGCACTTGGTGAGATATGGGTGGGAGGTGGGGAGGCTTCAAATGAAAACTGCCCAGCCAGCCTGCTGATGTTCAGGGAATAAAGTCGGGAGACCAGAGAGGGTCACCCAGCAGGAAAGTAAACAACTGAGACTCCAGCTCATGAAGAAGCATCGATGTCCCAGCCTGACAGTCCAAGGAGAGGAGGAGCCTGTGAGTGGGTGAGACACCCAGGACCCGTATACCCGCTCAAGTAAGCCTGAGGGTGTGCTTGCTCTGAGACAGAGCCAGCCTCAGTGGGCTTGCTCTGAGACAAAGTGAGACACTGCTGTACCAAGTCCCGTGCCTCTGGGAAGCGGGCTTTTGGGCTTTCGCAGGTCTTAAGACCACTGCCGTTCCAGGGTCTGATTCTTGCAGGGGCCCTTCTGGTGTCCCCCACAGGATGCCAGAAGCATTCTGTCCCCTAGTTCTGAGTCAAAGCTACAGACTTTGTTGGTAGAATATGCCCTATAGAATATATTTCTCCCCCACTGAAATCCCCCATGGCCTTTTGACTTTTGAGATGGAGACCCCGGGTGGTGTGGCGGTGTGGCGGTGTGGCGGTGTGGCGGTGTGGCGGTGTGGGTCCTTCCAGGCACAGGAGCCTTTGGATCTAGTGTGAGCCCTGTGTGGCCTTGATGGAGGTGGGGGTGAGTTGGAAAGAGAGTGTTTGCAAGCAAAAATCTGCCTTAGTGGGAATCACCGTCCCCTGCAATGGATCCCAGGATAGCCCTTAGATGCTGCTGTGGCTCTTGCCCCTCCACCACCTGCTAAGTCCACGCACCTCCTCCTGGTTCCCCCTGTCCCCCAGGTAACATTACTGCCTTTGCTCCTGGCAGCTCTGGAGAGCAGTAGCTCTCCCTCCCCAGCCAGCTCTCCCCAGCTCTAGGCCACAGTGATTTAGTGGGGTGGGAGGAGGAAGGCATTTGGAGAGCCTTGGAGAGCCTGCTTGGCATCTCATCAGCATTAGGTGGGAAGGGGGAGGCAGCAAGGGCCCAGTGGGAGCCTGGAGCAAGACATTGCAGCCCCAGGGAGGAGAGCATTTTGTGGGGGCAGCTGTCACTTGGGCCACACGCATACAAACACCAGGGTCCCAGAAGCCTGGGGCTGGGAGTGGGGATATTCAGGCAGCTGCCCCCAGGCAGGGCTCAGCCCTAGGCCAGGAGCTCAGTGGGGGCAGAGAAAGGATCAGGGAAAGGCCCCACCTGGCCCTGTTTCTCTCTCTCTCCCTCCTCTCCTCTCCTCTCCTCTCCTCTCCTCTCCTCTCCTTTCCTCTCCTCTCCTCTCTCTCTCTCTCTCTCTTCCTCCCCCTCCCCCGTCATCTCAGATGGAAAACACAAAAGGAAAATGAGCCAGGGCCCAGGTCTGGAGAGCCCCAGCCCGCAGGCTTAGAATGAAAAGCAGCCCCAATTAGAGGCTTTGGAGCCGGCAGCTTGATGCTCCGCGGTTGAACTGTCACTGTGGAACCTTAATTAGCAGTGGTGGGGGAGAGGTCAGGACTGCTCAGCAGTCTTGACAAGCATTATCAAGTGCACAGAGTAGGGTGGGCAGGGTGCCTAGGAGGTGACCGAGATGGGACTGGAGGGAGCAGGGGAGGGGGGGTGCAGGACACAGGGATGCCCTGAGCCCCTGTGATGCTGTCCTGTGATGCTGCCACACATACTCAGGCATCTCAGTGCTGCTCCTGCCTCCCCCGCCCCCATCTCTGGAGAGCCACAGGGCACTACATACTAGCTAACTCCAAATCACCTGCCACTCACGGTCTGGAAGCACCTCATAGAGTCTGTGTAACCCAGAGGGGGGTGCAGCATACTGCACATGAAGACATGGTTGTCTCTGCTCCAGGGTCTCAGTAAGTGTGTTTCCCTTGGGAGAGGAGGATGGAGACCTTAGCAGCTCTCCCAACTCTCTCTACTCGGCACCCCTCCTCCAGGCCAAGTATGCTCCCCACACACCTTGATTCGTAGCCTGCTACTCAGAAAAGCAGCTGTCCATTTGTTTTGAACTGATAAATCTCCATCTGCCTGTGATCCTCCTGCACCTGTGGTCCTCCTGTGCCCGTGGTCCTCCTGTGCCCATGATGCTCCTGTGCCTGTGGTGTTCCTGTGCCTGTGGTCCTCCCGTGCCTGTGATCCTCCTGTGCCTGTGGTCCTCCTGTGCCTGTGATCCTCCTGTGCCCATGATGCTCCTGTGCCCGTGGTCCTCCTGTGCCCATGAGCTCCCGTGCCTGTGGTGCTCCTGTGCCTGTGGTCCTCCTGTGCCTGTGGTCC